>CM073453.1:15002500-16252500 GCA_037074485.1 Delonix regia | reverse complement strand
TCTTCTAGCTTCACGTATATAGATATTTATTTTCATCGAAGATTCAAATATAGAAATTAGACTTTTAAATTAAACCTCGTTGTTGTTTAATAATAAAGTCAGTTTTTTATTTGGAGAATATAATCTCACAATTCATTTGAACAAATTGCGTTATGATATGTTCGGATGTATTAAAATATCACGTGTTTTTTGAGAAACACCATATATAATAGCTCAAAACTGATTAATTGAAGATAACATAAACTATTTATAAAATCTCCACCAACTATTAAATATTCACATAAAATTATATTGTTCAGATATATGTTGATTTTAATTTTATATATATATATATATATATATATATAATACTTTTAAACAATGATTATATTTTTTTCTCCCTTAAGGTATTGGAGACTAGGGTTTTTACTATAAAAGAGTTACAAGGTTTTAGGTATAAAGAGTGAGAAAATGGGTAATATTACGATTGAACCCCTAAGTTTTTATTTACCTTAATCTTAAAATTGAAGGATGTGCCATACGAGTAATAAGCTCGTCATTACAATTTGACTCTTCTTTGATATTTTTAAAGAAAAAGGAAATTAGAGATTGAAGTGAGCATATTTCCCTTTGTTAAGTCAATGACATATTTCTTTATTTTATAAAGCTTAATTTAAAGAGAAATTATTCTTTTTAGTCATATAATTTTAATTTTAAACGATCTAATTTATAAATTTTAAACTTGCCACTCGTTAATCCTTGAAAAAACTTTACTAATATGGAGTAATGAATAATGTATTGAAAGCATCAATAATGTATCTTTTTAAAAAATTTTAAAAAATCTAATATTTGATCCATATATCTCCCATGATCTAAGGTAAGTCATGCATTTCTAAAATTCAGAATCTAAATAATTGAGAGATATATCTTTCAATACAAAAAAAGAAAAAAAAGAAAAAAAAAAGGACATTTCATCTGATTTAAATGATGATAGTGCTAAAACATGAGTAAATAGAAGAAGGGCCCACAAAGGGTGAAGGCATGAGAGAATCTGGAGGGTTGGGCCCATTAACAATAAGAAGTTGGGTATAATCCAAGGACGTGATTGGAGGTGGGCCCAAAGCCTACGATTAGAGAGAGTGTAATATCTTGAAGGCTGTACCTGAGGTGGTGGGGCCCGTGTCTCTGACTCATATCATCTTCCGTTCCTTAGATTAGAGATGATAAAAAATTAAATTTTTTATTAATATTAAATTAAAAACATTAAATTAAATATATATATTTTGATGATCTATTTTGGATTATCATCAACTTTCCGTTGAGGCAGTGTCAGAGTCAGAGACATGCACGCTCACATGGATTGGTGAATTGGGCCCCCCTACGCTCTAAACCCTCCGATTGCAGCCATCGTTTTAATTGCCTTGTGTTTTTACTATGTACTTCAAATCTGGCAATATTATATACTCATGCATAAAGTTCAACACATGGAAAAATTCAAAATTATGTTATGGGTCTCTATAGTTTTGTTTAAGTATTAATGTAGTTTTCATGATTTAAAAATTTATAATTTCATCCTTACACTTTACAAATATTTCATCGTTCACATTGTACTAATATTATATTAAGTTTTGCTAATATAATTAATTTGGGAAAAAAATAATTTTGCTTCTTTATTATTATCCTTAAAATTAATTTAGTCAAAAAGTATTAAAATAGTCCTTAAAACAAAAAAGTAAACAAATTTGATCTGTACAAGATAGGACCTTCATTTTTCAAATCGTTTTAGTTTCGAATAACTATTTTAATACTTCTGATATTTGAAAAACTAAATCAATTTTAAAGCTAACAAGTAAATGGCCAAAATTATGTTGGTCTCTCGTTAATTATATACTACCTTAATATTTTGAATAAGTGTGATTTATGCTAATAAAAGAGATAAAAACTAATAATGGAATAAAGTCAACTCATATGGTAAAATATTGACAAAAGTATCAAGGGATTAAATTCAAAATTATTTAAATTTTAAAGAATTAATTATAAATTTTTAAAGTATAAGACCTATAATTAATTGAAACTATAAGATCTTTCTTTGTTTTTTTTTTTTTGGGCCAAAAAGTGAAACTATAAGATCTAAAAGTATAATTTTATCTTCAAAAAATAATAATTGTCATAGGCCGAAAATATGAAGATCAATAAACATAAAGGAAGATGAGAAACATCTAAAAGATGCAGCATAAACTATCTCATACTCCACAGGTATAGTTCTTCAAGAACCAACGTACACTATATTCTCATATATACTATCTTTTGTGTACAAAGAGATCTTCCATATATAGAACTACAGACCTAAAAGAAGAATAAAACATCTTTAAACACACTAATAAAGGGAATGTCATACTTTACAGTTAAGGATATAAATGTATGTGTTCATCGACCTTTGTTGGATATTATGGGCCAGTACGTATTTAGCCCACTGATCAATCAGTGTTTTCGGAAAAGCGGAAAGCTACAAAATTTTACAAGCAAATAAATTTCAGAAAAATTTTAGTGATGGTTTTCGGAAAATTAAAAATTTGAAACAAAATTTTAAGAATTATATGTATTTATGAATTATAGTTTATGAAAAAAAAAAATGAGATTTGTTTTTTAACATTTCGAATGGCCCATACAATAGCCCACGCCATTGTGTGCCAGTACGGGCATTTAGCCCACAGATCCATCAGGATTTGCGCAAAGTGGAAAGCTATACAATTTTACAAGGTAAATGAATTTCAGAAAATTTTAGCAATGTTTTTTCAAATAAAATAAAATTTTGAGAATTATATGTATTTATGAATACCCTAGAGTTGTATGTTTTAGTATAAACATATTAAGGATTATTCAAAGTTTATTAAGGAATAAAACACACAGGTGCAATTATGGAATACTGCTTTCTAGCGTTGGTAATGATTAACTAATGTTTTGGAAGTAATTAGTGGTAGTTTCTTAACCATTTAATAAAAGCACAACTCACTAACATAATTAAATAAGTTGACACATATAAGCCTTTTAAAAAATTAATTAAACAAAACTCCAAATAGTATTTAACATTGATAATAAAAGTTTAGACAACCTGCTTATTCAATCAAACATAAACTTCAAACATTTTGCATTGTCATCAAACAAAAATGAATAACTACGTAAAATTTCAAAATATCAAACCAAACACCTGAAACAAAGTAATGATATTTGAAAATATAGAATTCTTCAAAAAAAAAATTTTAATCAATAACATTTTCATCTTGTTCATAGGGATTAACCCACCGAAAATCAATAAGTCTAGCCATAGGGTTTTTGTTAAATAAATAAGACAACTTGCAAGTTATATGAGTTAGGTTATATAACTTGAAGATGAAGTGAGTAAGACAAAAATAATCCCAAAATGAAATGAGTGGGTAAAATCTAAGTGTATGTTTGGATGGATGGTTGAGAGGAAATAACAAAGAGTTAAATGAGGGTTTATGTATGTTTGGAAGATATTTTTCTATGATGGAATGGAATAACTAAGCTATTCCTTGTTATTCAAAACTTCACTTTTTGTGTCCTATCAAATTGGAAGGTCAAAAATGAAAAGAAGTTACTTAATAATTAATCTTATGTTAAAATATAATTGTAGTTATTATCTTTGGTACACTTAATTTCAGTGCACCAATGTATGTGAGTGCATTACAAATATATTTGTAATTATATTAACTTAAAAAATAGTAATATTACAATTATATCTCTATATTATAACTGAGTGTACGTATTATGACCCAAATTTATTAGTCGTGATCGACGCATAGGCTAAATTAACTTAGCCCAGATAGCCTAAAATAACATTATTTACATTTTTTAAAAATATCGATGATACCCATTAGAGATATTTTGAAATATAATTCAACAATTTTACAATGATATTAAACTAATAAACTTAATGATGTCTCACGATATATATAATTGGTATAATAAGGAAATAGTCAACACAAAACTTACAATACTTCACAAAATCTTTTAAAAAACCAAAAATCAAACATCTAGTAGCTACCACCTTGGAGTCAGACGTACACTATGATTAACCCCAAATAACCTGCTACAGATCTTAGGAGTTTATGGGATGCATTGCTTTGCTAAGGAACTCATAAAATTTAAATTAGTTATTTAGGTGGTATAACATGTTATGATCTTTCATGTACAATGTCCATAAGGCTTTGTAAATGTACTATTAAATTTTATTTTAGCGTTTTAATTCTACTTAATTAATTAAATGGAATTCCATCGCCATCATGAGCATAATATGTAGAAGTTTATTGTATAAAATAGATTAATAGTCTTAAAAGACTAGTTTAGAGTATATATATATATATATATATATATATATATATATATATAATCCATATAAAAATAAAGAAATTGAAAGTTGGACAAAAAAAATAAAGACGTTTGGTAAAATGAAAAGTATTACTTTGCTAATTATACACTCACCAATAGGGATTAATAGTAGAGATCCCTTATTCTTACAGCATAACTTAGATTAAAGAGGTTTCCGCAAAGCTACCTCTCACACAAATATAAATGTTTATTTGATCTTTCTTTCTAATTTGAATGAGAAAATTAAAAAATGTTTATGCTATTTATAAAAATTTTTAAAATATTATTTGACATTGTGCAAATAGTAACCATGTATTTTTAGCCAAAATTTGCATAGTAACTTTTGATATTTACTATGCAAGTTACTGTGTAATTATTAAAATTATATTTTTTATTTAGTAAAATATTTTTATTTTCATTTTAATTCCTAAAAACAGTTAAAAGTATAATTTATACCCTAAATATTATTTTCTTATTTCATTTTAGTTCATAAATTTTATTCTATTTTTCTAATTTTATTATTAAAATTTATATATTTTTGGGTTATTATAATATTGGTGCACTCAAAATTATAAATGTACTAAACATTTTACCATAATTATACCGTTATAATCTTATGTAAAATTACAATTTTATTATAAAGCACAAAACACTATTCTCTTTTTTCCTTTTAAATTTGGAATAATAATATTGAGGCTTATTGTTTACTATTTTCAAATCTTTTAATTACAAAAAATTTCTTTTGGAGAAGAATTTTAGTTGGAATGCAATATTAACTACAAGAATGTGTAATATTAGCTATTTTGTTTTCAATGTTTATTATTTTCAAATCTTTTAAGAACAAGTTTTAATTTTGGTACTACTTATTGGTTTAATTATTGAATCTAAAGTAGTCGTAATTAATCATTATACTCTTAAGCTAAATTTGCTCCATTGAAATTCTTAGTTTCACAATCCTTTATCAAAAATCTAACAATAAAAATATTATTAATGATGTGTTTCTTTCGTATTGATAATATTTTAAAAAAAAAATCATGAGTCATTTCATTTATTTTATTTTATTATAATTTTTAAACAAAAGTTAAAAAAGTCTTTTTATTTTTTCGTTAAAATTTTTAAACAATATACTAATTCTAATAATTTCATTCCATCAATTCTTTCTTAAACTGTCAAACATATCATAAATTCTACCTTTTATTTGAATGGGTAAAACGAGCCAGCATCTTGGTAGCTTTGTTACCAGTCTAATAAAAGGATTATGTGTTAATAACTAAATAATAATGAAGTCTAAGTGCAATTATCAATACCATAATATTTTATTATTGAGGTGATCGTTGCAAAATTAAGAGTAAATTTGATATGTATTTATTTTATCTTATGAATATATGAATTCTAGGATTAATGAGTCAAAATTCCCTAGAATATATATATATATATATATATATATATATATTAGTATATAATATATAAGATAGATTTTTTGGTGCGCATTAAAGAATTAAGTGAAGTAATATAATCTGTAATGTGCTCTGAAATGTTATAACAGTAGGTAGGTGACATGTGAATAAACAGTTCACTAATGTGCTAATAACAAATGGTGATAACTTAGTGAAATTACGATTGTCTTAGCAACATCGTCATTAGTATAATAAGATATTATGTAATGATAGCCAACTAATGATATTGTACAAATTGGTTTATCAACATTGTAAGTGGTGGTTACTAACACAATACACAATAGAATTCACTTAAACAGAAAAAAATAATAATAATAAAATAAATTCAGAAACTGACAAGTATATAAAATGTGACTAAAAATCTCATATACTATACAATTAATTTTAAATAGTGAGTGTAAAATGGATGATAACAAACGTCAATGGTCTGAATTTGGATAAAGGAGAACAATCCTATAACTATTTATAAACTGGAAAAATAATTTCATCGTATATCAATTTTTATAACTTCGTATTTATCTATTATATATAAATAAAATAATTTTTATTAATGTAAGAACTCCATTGACAGTAAAAGAATTTTTTGAACAAACACTCATATCCTCATGTAATAACTTTTATATCTTTATAAATGTACAACAAGTTTTGGAAATACGTAAATTTTTTTTATTAAATAAAAAATAATAAAGTCATTAATTTATGTAAATTTTTTTATTATTAATGAGAAAATAATGAATTAATTAATAAATTAATTAATTAAACATCTCTTAAATTAAAAATTTTTTGAATTGTGATAATTTTTTAAAGTGACTAAAAAAATTAATTAATCATTATTTGAAATATAAAAATTCTTTAAAGTGAACAAGACAAAAAATAAATTAATTACTTATGAATTAATTAAAAACCACTTAAATTAAAAATTCTTTAAAGTTTAGATATTTTTTGTCCAATAAATAAATAAATAATTAATTAATTATTTCTTAACAATATATAGTTAAATGATTTGTGATAGTGCCTTCATAATGAGGTCATTGTCTTTACCTCTCTATAATATATTATATTTTACTTATATTATAACATATTATTAAATTTAATTTTATTAACCCTTACAAAAATAAGTGACTTAAAATATATTAAAACAAATTAATTTTTTGTGCTAATTACTCCTTTTTACCCAAACTTCTTATTTTGTCATTGGAAAAAACTTATATAAAGTTCTTTGTATTTTTATTATGCCGTTTTTCAATCATAACATGATAAATATTTAATTATCTAATAATATTATGGTATATATATAATTATTATAGATAATTATTTTATTTTAAAATTAAATTATATATTTATTCTTTAGTATTATAATTAAATAAGATACTGCAGCATATAAGTTGAGTGACTTTCATCAACCTTTACTCATAAGAGTGATTGAAAGTTTCACGCGCTAACCACACGCGTGAGTGGTCATTCCCTTTAGCTTTTACTTTATTCCCTCTTATTAACGATGCTCTTTCTGTGAAGAGCTTCATCAGACGCATATGGCCACCGAAATTTCACCAAATTCGTGTTTGTCTATTGATCCGATTACCCGGTTCCTACGCTTCGTTTCAGAAGCTTCACCTTCACCTACGCCATCGCTACCGCCCTCCATCTAAAAGGGTCAGTATCGATGCCTCTTTCTCTTGCTTGCTAATAACTGTTTAGCCCTAGATTGTGAACTTGAAATTATAGATACGCGTTCCACCATAGAGGAAATCAAACTTAGGCAAAGATCAGTGTGTTTACTTTCTATTTCGTTGCGTCCGATTGCAATTTGTTTTCTGCAAGCGGAATTATAGTGTGGTGTAATCTATTAGAGTACTGAAAATTTAGTCATTTCTTATTAATTGATTGCATGATAGGTCTTGTCGGGGAAGAAAATTTCAAAACATAGGACTTAGAGGTTCTGAAGAGGTGAATTTTATACTTTTGAATGTGTGTAGAATTGGACTGCTGTTTTTCACCTGTATTGTATTAAAAATAGGTGATTGAATGATGCAAACGGGTCTGAAACTCTGAATTGCATTATCTTATGTCTTATTATAGAATGCAGTCATTTATACGTTTAGGATTTCTGTTCTCAACGCTTTCAATGTCTAATCTTACTATTACGAGCAATCTTTCAGTTTTGGTTTTTAGTGAAAATTATTTTCACTTTTTTAAAAGTGACTTTCAATTATACTGGTTGGGTCTGTTTATTTGGGTTGAAATGTTTACTTGAAATTCTTGCTTGTGGTCAAAACCCTCCTGCTTGATGACAAATTGAAATGGCATAAAGATAATTCATCTTTATCTTACTAGGGGAGCAGGTTTTCAGGATTTTTGTTGCCCTTCTCTATTTTCCAATTTTCCTAACCCTTGCACTTTTCATTCTAGTTAAAGAAGGTGCACTATAAACTTAGTCACATGATACATAAATGGTATTCATATAATTTGAGATAGATTTTGTCTGCATTCTTGAAACTGAGTCCAATCTTACAGCGGAGCATCTGGGTTCAGTTACATCTTCACTATATAAGCGGAACTTGCATGATCATTTTTTATTTACTATTGTATTTTAAGGACTAATTGCTTTGGGTGATGGTCAAAATGGCTAGCTTTCAATAATATGTATGTTTCTACTGAAGATATTTTAACTAC
Organism: Delonix regia; assembly: GCA_037074485.1. Lineage (NCBI taxonomy): Eukaryota > Viridiplantae > Streptophyta > Magnoliopsida > Fabales > Fabaceae > Delonix > Delonix regia. Next base: position 16,244,002 of record CM073453.1, on the reverse strand, counting down.
AATGACTTTTAAATTGTTAAAAGTCTGAGTTTTTTTTGTCCAAAATGCGGCCTAAAATTTAAGCAGTGGGTGTCGCTACATGCTATGTTCCCTTTGTCCTTTGTCCTTATGTTTTGTTTCGAAGCAATGTAATGATTCCCCTACTCTATCTGAAAACTTTCTATCTTCATTATGCTTATGTTTGTTATTCAGCATGTTTGGCTTACTATTACTATGGGAAGATTCATGACCTTATGAGGGCTTACTGGCTAAGGCAATACTCAATTTATATGCGTTTTGTTTTTGGAATTTTTTTTTTTATGTTGCTAGCAGTTTGCAAACCATGGGTGATGAAATTGATTTGACTGGTGATGGGGGCGTCATAAAGACCATTGTGAGAAAAAGCAAAATTGATGCCGTGGGTCCTACAGAAGATTTTCCTCTTGTTGATGGTATGTCTGTTCCACCATTGTTAATATATTGGCAGTTAGTTTATTTATGGACTATAGTAGTAGAAAATCTTTAATTACGACTCAATTTATCCAGGATCTTGATCCACATTCTTTTGTTGTATATATCTCGCAAATTGACTGTCATCTATTAAGTGCCCTAGAAGTCATCGTCACCTTTGTTTTTCATTAATAAAGTCTCTTATCTTCTGTCTGTTAAGAAATTGTACATTATTCTTGTTTGAAACACGTCATATTGATTGTCCCTTTGTTGTGTGGACTGGATATCTGTGGATTCTTTCTGTCACTTACAGCTGAATTACTTGGCCTTTAACATGTTGTCTCCTTATCTATTAAGCTATACCGATCCGTGATTGATTTAATGTAGATGTCACACTCACTATTCTAACAGTATTGACAACCACTTTTGGTTTACAGATAGACAAATAAAATGAACTAAAAAAGCCACCAGTTAAGAGATAGAACTTCACCTCCTTTTTTATCCCCATTATTGAAACTAAAGAAGGGCTTTGCATTCAGCATTTCAGATTCAGAGGGACCAAATCTACCATTGACATTATAAAATAGTTTTTTTTCCTGTCTAGTTTGAGGAAAATAATAAAACAAAATCCATTAAACATTGGAACTTGAAAGGTTTTGTAAACATGAATGTCAACATTCCCAGAATGTCAACATTCCCAATATGTCTGGCTAATCTTTTCTGACCAAACTCTCGTGGCTAGTCAGCAGTGACGTTGAGAATGTCAAGTTTCGCCTCTTCTGCTGTTGCTTAGCTACCTCTGTCCTGTCTATTTCCAATTCTCTGAAGTAGAATGTAAAGGCAAAGGAGTGAGAAGAAGATTTCGGTTGAAAGATGCCACCTAGGATAATTTTTGGTTGTGTCACATTTTCTATTACTCATTTGGCAACAGTCACTAGGAAAATATTGAAACTTTTTAAAAAGATGTAAAACAAAATTGACAAAATTAAACATTTGAGACGAAATTGCAATTTACCCTGAATTTAAGGGATGAAAATAGTACTTTTGCCATCATAATTTCAAATAATTGGTAATGCTTCTCCCTTCTCACGGAGATAAACACAAGCAATTTAAATACTTCGGGCAATGGGCATATGACTCAAACTGTTGGATATGGTGTTCCCATTTATTTTCTTTGAAGAGTCCATCTATTGGAGCACAGCATGCTAATCTTATTGATTCTTGTGATAATTTGTTTGCCTTTGCCTTGATTAGTTCATTATGAAGGCACACTTGCTGAGACTGGTGAAGTATTTGATACTACACATGAGGATAACACTGTATTCTCTTTTGAGCTTGGAAAGGGAAGTGTTATCAAGGCTTGGGACATTGCAGTGAAGACCATGAAGGTAAAACAGTGCAAACTTTTGATGATGCTTTATTTAACTAATTGGGGGTTTTCATCTAATGTTTTTTGGCTGGCTTCATTAGGTTGGAGAAATTGCAAAAATAACTTGCAAGCCGGAATATGCATATGGCAGTGCGGGATCTCCACCAGATATCCCCCCAGAGTACTGTATCCACTTTGTGCACCAAGTATTTTGTTTGGAAACATAAATATTGCTTACAAATACAAAAATGAAACTTGTAAATAAAAAATTGCTTAGGTGGTATAAACCATTTTCAGGATCTTTTTACTCAAGATTTTGTCAGTAAGCGTGAACAATTACCATGCTGTGGACCAAAACGTTTCTCTCAGCTTTTCTTCCTCATGAATATATATATTTTTTTAAAACCTTCTTGGCCAAATTTTCTTCCCAATGAGTTTCAGGAATAATAAGAGATAAAAAGGTATGTAGGCATAGGGTGGATAGACATCCTAGTAATGTTGTAATGACTTTAATGTAGATGATACAAGTATGAGATGGAAGTAATGCTTGTGCAGTAATTTTTTCAATGCTTTTAGTTACCTTTCTATTCTACTTTTGTTTAAGTTATAACTTACAAGAAATTACATCTCCTTATGAATTTGAATTAATACTTCTTTTCCCCCCTCAGTGCGACACTTGTTTTTGAAGTTGAGCTAGTTGCTCGTAGGCCACGGAAGGGTTCCAGTCTGGGAAGTGTTTCGGAGGAGAGGGCTAGGCTAGAGTAAGTCACAATTTTAACACTACTATATGTCTTTGGAAATAATGATTTTTGTTCCCTGGAAAGTGTGTCCTTTTTTTTCTTTTCTTTGGAAAGCAATATGATGTTTTTGCCGTGGTTTTTTTCAGAGAGCTGAAGAAGCAGAGAGAGATTGCTGCTGCTGCCAAAGAGGAGGAGAAAAGGAAGAGAGATCAAGCAAAAGCTGCCGCTGCTGCTCGTGCGCAAGCCAAGTTAGAGGCCAAAAAAGGTCAAGGAAAAGGTAAATCTAAAGCAAAGTAGAGTCATAAAAAATATCGAGATTGATTTGATGTGAGATAATAATTAAATAGCTGTGATATATCTCGGACATTTCTCCCATGGGAAGAATCAAATTCCAGACTGAATTCATCCTAATATTATGATCATACTATGTATGGTACATTATTTTAAATTAGAATAAACAGGCGGCAATAGATACAAGATGAGTATTATTTTTCTTTTTGTGGTGTTAACATATTCGTAGAAAGTATGTTATCTCATGGGGGCATTTTGACATGCTTCGGGGTAAATGAAGCTAAGTGGTTCAGTATCGATCTGAATCTCCTCTGTGTGACATGACTGTCAAATAAAGAGAGAGAGTGACTTCTTTAGTTGTCATTTTTAATTCATCGTACATGTGGACCCTAATTCGGCCAATGTGCGAATGGTACGGTGCTCGAGTGTTTTATCGCAGGGCTTATCCTCGACGTTAGGGTGCTGTCTAGTTATAAGGCTGCAGTTTCATTACGATTAGAGCGATATATCATTTTAAGTACCTCTATTTTACAACTCGGTTGTGTACGGTATAGAGCCAATATAAGCTCATCGTAATTTACACAGTTAACCGTTGCAGTTGCGAACAACTAAATAGAAATTTGTGTCAAAGTAGGATAATTAGAGTTGCTGCATCCTTATGTTACGAGATAATCTCATAACTGTTGGCGAGAAATAGCGTGGAATAGTTTTTGAAACCTATTTAATTAATTACATGCCGTCTCCAACATTCTGACATTGACAATCAATTTTCACGTGACAAAAATATTTTCATCGCAACCCATTATTTCCCTTTTTGGGGGTCGATGCAACCCATTATTCCCTATTTTAATGGAAGCTTGAATAAATCTGCGTACACATTTTGCCTTTATATACTCCATGTATTGCTTGATGTAAAACGTGTAGTAAATTGTTTCTTTCTTTTGTTGAATCTCTTTTATGGCTCAATCGATAATTTGATAAGCCAATGATTTTTTTGTGTTTCAGAATATGGTTAACCATGTTATCTAATAGATTACAATCAATCGGATTGGATTTTGCAGATTTAGCCTTGCCAACAATCAAAGACTTAAGTGATTGTGTCATTTGAATAATTGGTAAACATCAATCAGGGATGAATTTCAAGGGGTATAGGACAGAAGGTGGTAGCTTCTCTTAGATATATATATTTTTTAAATTTTTTATTTTTACATATAATTTAATCTTATATTCTTGATTTAGTTCCTTAATTGGTTACTTTCTTTAAAATCAAATTCTAAATTTATACTTACATGCAATCAATAACCCTTACCTGTTGAATAGGGAAAATTAAGGGAGAATTAAACATAGAAAAAGAAAAGGAGACGGAAATATAGGAAACAAAAAACAAACATATATGCATCTACGAGGGTTAGACTATATATCTATATATTTGTATATGCTATCTAATTCTAAAGGGTCCAAGAAACTCATTAATCTCAAACAAAAATTGTATAACCAGGCATGTAGTAATTACACGCTATTCTGATATCACTACTTGCCTACGTAAAATACTAGTCACATGCCACTCGTTTTGAAACATGAGCGTATGTCACCATTGATTGTATTGACGTATTCATAGAAAAGATAAGAACACGTATTCAAACCATATCTGAAGCATCGACTTCATTCTGTTCATTTTCATGCCATGCAGATCCTGCTCTGAATTTACAGACAGGACATGTTCCTTGTTGCCGCAGCCAGGGATCAATGCAACTGGCATGAAACTTCAAAGGACATAAACAAGGTCTAAGTATCTAGTTGAAAAAAAAATTATCAACTGCAAATTTTAACATATCTTTAGAAGTGATTGATTTCATAGGAAAGTAGTACAATAACGTTAATAAGACTGCTCAAACTGAACAGAAAAGCTAATCGCCAAATCTAAGCAACTTATGTAAGCAGAGACCAGTCCCAAAAAGGTCCAGTCTGCGCATGCGTAAATGAATTCATAAAATAGAACAGGAATGACTAAGCAAATAATGGAGCAAAATAAGTTATTGACAAAAAAAGGAATGCCAGCAATAATCGCTACATCAGGTCCATTTCCAACTCCATCAAGTACCAAAAAACAAAAAAAAAAAAAAAATTGAAACTGAAAGCTTATTCTGCTCTCCTTCACACAGTTTAGAGCAACTTGATATTATTTCTTCATATATGGAGTGACTCAGATGGTACTTTGCAGATTGACCAACAAAACATAAAATCAAAAGGGAAATAAAACAATTTGCTGAAAAATTAAACATGTAAGCTATGGAAGGGTGAACCTGATGCAAGCAGGGCAAGCTACGGAGTAGATCCCCAATGTTGACTTGCTCCAAACATACACTGCAAGTCAGCTCATCATCTGAGACTTTAGTGATACCAACTGCATTTGAAGTATCTTGCTTCTTCTGCCAAAAAGAAGCAATAGATTAAATTAATCTGTTATTGTACACTGACAGCTCAAAAAGAAAAACTTGCCAGTGACAGTGAGGTAAAATGCAGTACATATATGTTTTCCAAAGTGGCCATAAACTTCTGTCATTAACTCTCTTCCAAGGAATATTAAAATTGAAATAAAATAAAAATTCAGTGTACGAGAACAGAGCATTTCGTATGGGATGATACCACAAAAAAAAAAAATGTAGATTACAGCACTAGAACTTCAATGAAAACACCCACAGAAAAAGGTGGATGCCAATGTTAAGATGACATTCCAGTAAAGATCATTTGTCTTATGGCATAAAAAATTTTCAAAGTACCCAGTAAGGCACATGTATGGTATATCTGTGTCAAAATGAACAAACTATTTGATACACTTGGGGTATAGGAATGTTTCCATAAAGTCAGGAACAGCCTGTCATGGGCAATGAATGCAGAAAAACAATAATATCTGAGAATCACTTAAATAGTCAAAAGTTGCTAAGTAATTCATTTAATATATAGGCCAGATCAAAAAGGACCAATGATTTAACTGATACCTCAGCAAATGTGGAAGATGAGGTCTGTTGCATTGAGGATTTCCTGCCATAAACAAAAGCAGCTTCTTGTTGGATAATCAGTACCGTAATTTCAGAAGAGGTACACTCACAATTTTATAAATCGTGAAGTATACTATAATCCTTTTCATCTAGATATAAACACTTCCAAGAAAGTTTAGTCCCGCTCAAGCTTCTTCCATAAATGCACTAATATAGTCAGCAGGTAGATAGAAAAGCAACTTAACTGCATTTTGGTTTAAGTTCTCATATCCTCCAATTTATCGAGGTCATTAATACAACCTGACAGATTTAGTTGTTATGTCTATCCAAGTCACATTCTCATGCACTTTTGAAGTTTGAAGTTTGGACATAGTAAATCTTCAAACTTGTCTTCTTCCATTTATTTCTCAGGTATTAAAGATTTAAAGATTACGTAATGGGGAACAGATATTTGCAGATTTGTCACCAAGGCAGGCCACTATTTTCATCAGCAAAGTTGAGCATTGCAGCTTGCACTATATTTATCTACATTTTAAGGATGAATTCTATACAGTCCACAACTTTAAATGGACTTTTCTCTAATGGTCCATTTAAAATATTGAATCAATCATTTTCCAGAGTTGCAAGTTGTTTGCAATTTGCAGATAGTTTCTTTATAAATAAGTGTTCTACAGTTGATAAAATTTGCTGGTTGTATATACTTCTCAATAAATCTAATTTGAAAGTCGTATCTTTGATGTAGTGTTCCTTTTCATTGTTTGTCTTTCAATTGATATATGCATAAATAGATGACTTTCTCACATTATTCATCACTCAAACTTCTAAATTGATATCTAAAACCATAAAGATCTAATTACAAAATTCTGAAAATATCAATTTTTAGTTTAGAAATAGTTGAAATACATATACTGAAAATTTGCACATGCTGCTTCCTAGCAGGGAAATTATAATTAAACAAATTCTAATATGATCAGTGGCTCTACCATTACAGATTTCAAAATCCATAAATAAAAAGGACATAACAACTGACTACTTACGTTTGGAGACCAGAAACCTTGTATTTGTGAACAGGAAGAACATTTATCTCTTCGTCAGTCATAGAAGATGCAGGAAGAACATTATCTGAATCCAAGGCTCTAAAAGTTTCATAATCTGAAATTTGAAATATAAATCCACATAAAATATCTAGCCCATCTAAAACCAAAACCGTAATATATAAAATTTAGGAAGTAGCATATTATAAATTGTATCATAGATAAAACTACAAAACCTATGTCATCAAACTCCCGATCAAGAAGTGCAAGCTGAAGTCTGAGGCCTTGTAGATGTCCCCGGGTTGTAAGTGCTATTGATGGTGGCATATGCAACTGCACTTCAGTGTGGCCAAGAAGGCCGCTGCCTGCTGCCGCATGGGCTTGGGCCTCAGCTTGAAGCTGCTGACAAGTTGCATACATCCTTAACATTGTAGCCATGAGGAAGACACCTAGCACTAGCCAAAGCTACAAAGAAAAATCAAAATAATAGCCCATAAATCAGTTCAATAATTTAAAATGTCATCTATTCATAGCAGAATTGCATTCCATAAAATGTCATCAATTTAACAGGAAGGCCATACCAGAAAATTTGGTGACATCTGGTGAGAGTTCAGTATCATGAATAGCAGGAGAACTGGAGCAAAGAAACCGTGATATGTGCATGAGGCATTGAATATAAATGAATTTTCTACACAAATAATGCAGTAACAAATATGTTTTGAAAGAACATTAGTACCCGTGACAAGGAAAGTGATTGAATTAGAATTAGTAGGATGTGCTGCATGAACACGCTGAAAAAGAAAAGAAAATCAATATGAAAATTATTAATTACTGTTGCTAAATAACTACACAGAAACCAATTTACATTTTTATTTTTCATAAAATTATGAACACACAAAAACAACTAAATAATATGTCATTGCAGGTGTTACACCAAAACACGAATTACATCTTCATTGAAAAAGCACACACACAAATTACATACCAATCCACGCCTCTCAGGAATAAATCCAGAAAATCCACTTTCTATATCTGCTCTTGTTCCTCTAAGAACAAAACTCATGGCTCTATATGCTAAGGTGAAGTGTATCAAGACTTCACTATTAAACTGAAACAGGTTCTCCAATACTCTGAAAAATCAGATAACCATAGTCAGAATCAATTGTATATACATGCTTGAGTGAATGACAAATGAGGGAAATATCTAAAATATTAAGTTATTATATCAAAAGATGGTGCATCTGACATTCTACTGTACTTCCAGGATCATCCCTAAAAATTACCTATATTTTAACTCAGTTGTTTGTTGCCACAATGGAACTCTCAATCACACATGTTCATTTAACGGCAGAATCCATGACCAACTATGCAAGATTTGACCTTTTTATCCTCTTGCTGTTTATAGAAAGGCTTTGATGGAGTTTCCAATTGGTAAGAACCAAGTAGTGTATGTCTTTAAGGAGTTCATGCCCAAGGGGAACTACAACCAAGAGGGACCAACACATTAATTTTCACTTCTATAGGGTTTTCCCCTTTTCAGCGACAAGGATTATGCACATTCCATCAAGTTAGTTCAAACATTTGAACCATAGATATTAATGGGCCAGAGTACACCTGTAGCATTGAGCGCTCCAAGTCACAATTGTGCATAGAGCATAGCATTAGCAAGCTACATGAAAATGTAGTGTACATATTTAAAAATATTGAAATAAGATTGATAATGGTTAATATTTGTAGAAAACCAAACTCATTAAACGAAGCCTAATAACAAACATAATATTCATCTAGAAATCACAACATCAAGTACTTAGATGTTAGATCATAAAAAAAATTAATGTTTAACAAAGTTCTTGACTTTAAGCTTCACGCTAAGATATCTAAACCAGTTCCTCTTCTTCATCAAAGGCGACATCATCATAATGATCATCATTAAACAATCCCTCAACTTCCTCTTCATCTTTAAAGGTTCCCATTTGTTCATCAACCACATCAAGACATGAGAAAAGGAGGATGACATTGCCCTCTTCTTGTTGGTTTTAACTATCAATGTATACTACATCGTTCAATGCACATTTGTTCAAGGATGGTCAAGTGAATATGTGGCAGTAGCCTTTGCAAAATCACTGAAATTTAGATTATTGTTGCCCTCCTTACGTGCAGCATCTGTAGCACATGCTATATTTACACAAAAATAGCTTCAGTAATGCAGCTATATGAAAGAAGCAATGATACGCATGTGCGTAGCTAGGAGCCATAACATTTAGCTACAAGCTCTATCATGCTATTATTAACATGGTTCCAAATAATTGAACCCTGCCACACAAGTACTTTTAAAAAGGTGACCAATATTAGCTGACAAAAGTCTCAATCCACAACTTCCAACAAGAGTCGTGAAATTCAGACCTATTTACTTCTCTCTCCAAAGCTTCACAGGTCTGGAAGTTACCATTAAGATGCAATGTCTAGTGGTATCAATCAGAAAAGTAATACAAACTAAAAATAGCAATCATTCATAACCAAATGGAAGTTGGAACCATAATGAATAACTAATACCATAGCAACTTCGTTGCCTACAGTTTTCAGACATAGATCAAATTCCTACAATATATTTCTGCATCTGGTGCTTCATGTTCATGGAAATTTTTATTGTTCTTAATGTTTGTTATAACAGCTACCAAAATACTTAGCTCTTTCACAGAATCAGTTGGCAGATACAGATACTTCTTCTCTAATGTTGAAGTCACTCCATGAACAAATTCTCCATCCATATAAGATTTATTATCCACCAACTTCAATAATCGATTAGACGATGACATAAACTGATGAAATTAAATATTAGCTGCCAGTAACTGATTTGTCTTCCCTGCCACTGCTCCATAATGAGTTTTTCTCTAAAATACATCGGACACCAGAATCTTGGTACCAAATCGCTTACAAAAACAAAATTACATTGCAATACTGCAATTACTGTGCCCAAAGATATGTGTCCACCATTTCTTTTGTCGGTGCACTGGAAAATGTTATATTGATTGAGTATGGACATTTCCACGCCCATAACCAAAGGAATATAAAAGTAATGAATCAATCAAGAATTCCCCATAACTATTATTTATGTCGTATATTCTCACTTAAAACATAGCATCAACTTCAGATCGTCCATACTACTAAAGAAAATAAAAATCTGATCGTCCGTATGATTAAAACCAATAAACCCCAATCTCAAGATCACGTTCGTCGAATGAACATTTTCAAGAATTTATGATGAAAAAAATCCGTAGTAGAAAACAACAGCAAACATTTGTTTATGAAGGGAAACCGATTCAATGCCTAGTGTGAAAATTTTGGAGGATATTCTGAGAGAGAGACTTACAAAATTTGATTACAAATTACAGCAGATTTAGTTAGAACTGAGTTTGGGTTCCATCTTCGCTTGCTGTTTCTTGATTATGGAGAATATGATGAGTCCGTCGTACAAAAATTTAAATTAAAGAAAAAAAAAAAAAAAAAAACCTCACTGCATTGCGCAGCTTTCGCCTCATGAACTTCGCATCTTTCACCTTACGTTTCAATTGCTTTTTTTTGTTTTTTTTTTTCTTTGTGAACAAAACTTACTTGTATTTTGCTATATCTCTGTTGTCATTATTACATCTTATAGTATGATAAATATATAACTTTTAATAATAATATGATAAGAGTATATTATTTTTCAGATAAATTTGTAATTTTCACTGCTCAATATTACATTATTGAATTTTTCAATTTATGAAATTTAAATAATATTTTTTTAAGTGTCTGTTATTAAAATTATCAATTAAAACATAATATGAAATCTTTCTCTTCAAAGAACTCAATCACGTTTGTTGAGTAATAACATTTTTTTAATTGTCATGTTCTTATTAAAAATCTTTAAGGTCCCGTTTGGTTGTTAGGATCAGGGCAAGGGAATGAGAATGGGAGTGGGAGACACTCCTATTCCCATGTTTGGTTGACAGATTGAGTCCCCATTCCCATTTCTTAGGGGGTTTGCTCTCCCTCATATAAGAGAGAGTTCTTTCTCTAGCTGAAGCTATGGAATGGAAAGGTCTCCTGGGAATGAAAATATACTTGACAAAAATGTCCCTACTTATAATAATTTTCAGACAAAATACCCTTATGATATATCAAAACCCTAATTTATTATTAAATTATTTATTTTTAATTTATTATTATTATATTATTTATTTCAAATTTATTATTATATTATTATTATTTATTTAATTTATTAATTATTTATTATTAAATTATGAATTTTAATTTATTATTATTTATTATTTATTCATTTTATTATTATTTATTAATTATTTATTAATTATTTATTATTAAATGATATTTTTAATTTATTAATGTTATATAATTATTTATTTAATTTATTATTTAGTAATTATTAAATTATCATTATTTATTTTTTATTTAATTTATTATTAAATTATCATTTTTAATTTATTATTATTTATTTTATTAATTAATTATTAATTATTAAATTATGATTTTAAATTTATTATTAATATTATTAATTAAAATTATATTAATATATGATTAAATAAATATTAATATATAATTATATTATTAATTAATAATTCGAAGAGATGTTTGCCTTTTTTATTTTAATTTTATGATAAGGGATAATATGGTAAAATATGCACACTACCTAATTGATTCCTATGTATAATCTACTAACCAAACGAAGTAAAGGGAGATATATTCATTCCCATTCATTTCCAACCAAACAACATTTTAATATTCCCATTCCCACTCCTACTCCCATTCTCATTCTCATTCTCATTCCCATTGTATCAATTCTAACAACCAAACGGGCCTAATAGTCATAGTTGGAAAAAAATGACCAGACCAACAAGTAATCCACAATGGCTCTAGTCCATTCAACTCTCAAAACTATTATTGGATGGCAATATGCTTACTGCTTTATTATTTTGATTATAAAATTGCCCTTACATGAAAAAGAACTCTCAAAACTAGCAAAGAAAAAAGTTATTCAAGAAGCCTCAAAATTTGTATTAATTGGCTAGTTTGATACTAAACTAATTTTTTAGTAGTTTTCTTTACTGATTCCACCTAATGCTTTCTTCTTTCCCACAATCATCACCGGCAATTCTTCCTCTTTCAGCTTCAGAACATTCCCCATTATTATTCAAATCTCAGACGTTGATACCTCGTCATGCAGAAATTTGAAAACTTTTGACTCCTCCATCGCAATTGTGATATTATTATCCAAAATACTTGGAGAGGGCACATTAGAGGTTCCAATGCTTTCATTCTCAGGACTAAATTGGCTAGAACTATGGTGGCACTTCAATACTATAACAAACATGGAATTGGTAAGATTCCTCAAAAAATTCGCATCATTGAAATGCAATTGCATGATATTCAATCTAATATTCGTCACAAAGGTCATTTGAAAAAGCAGATTTGTAATAAATTAGAATTCCATTGTGATTGTGAAGAAACTTTGAGAGCTCAAAATACTAAAAAAAAACTTGAATGATTAATGGTGATCATAGTACCAAGTATTTTTAGACCTTAGTTAAAACTACAGAGCTAATAATTTGATATCTCACATTAAAAATGATAGGGGTGAATAGATTGAAGATCCAAAAGACATCATTCATTTTGGCTTCTCTCATTTCTGTGCTATGTACTCTAGTCAGTCTCAAACAAATGATTTTTTCAGCTTTGTTGATTGGTCGAATTTGGATATTCCTTGTCTCTCTCAAAATCATATTCGTTTGGTTGGCCAACCATTTTCGAGTTCAAGAAATCAAAGAAGTAGTTCTTAATTTAAACCCAGATAGTGCTCCTGTACCAGATGGTTTTAACGGTTGTTTCTTTTAGGTCTTTTGGGATTTTGTTGGATAAGATGTGGTTGCTATGGTGCAAGCCTCTTTTTCATGATAGTTTCCTTCCAAAGTAAACCAAAGTGCATGAATCGTTCTTTCATTGCCTTCATTCTTAAATAAGATCATCCACGATCATTTCAGGATTTTCAACCAATAAGCCTTGGTAATTTTACATATAAAATTATTTCAAAGGTTATATGCAATAGATTAAAGCACATTTAAAGTGACATGATTGTTCTGCACCAATGTGCTTTCCTGCAAGGTAGACTGATATCAGATAATATGATTATGACCTTTGGAATCATGCACAAAATCCATAGCACTAAAGGCAAAAAGGTTCGATGGTGTGCATTAAAGTTGGATTTAGCAAAAGTGTTTGACAAAATTTCCTGTAGTTTCCTTGATGCAATTCTGAAAAAGATTATTAGTGGAGTTCCCACTTCTCTCATTTATCCCTCCTTTAAGGAAATTTGTCAAGGTAACTCGTTATCTCCCTATATTTTCATTATTTGTGCCAATGCGATATCATACATGATATAAGAAGTTAAATTTGCTTATACATGGTGAGGTATCAAAATCAGTCAACAATCCACTCCTATTTCTCATTTGATGTATGTTGATGATGTTTTCTTGTTCTTTAAAGGAAAATCTAATTCATGTAAAGTGGTTAATGATATTTTACAATGGTTTTGTGGTATCTATGGGCCTGATATTAACGAATCCAAGTCGATAATGCTAATACCCCTGACATTTTCAAGAAATTCCTCTCAAGTACTTTTGAAATAAGGTTTACTGGAAAATTTCGTAAATACCTAGGTACTTGGATTAACTTTGCTAAAGAAAAACAAAATCAAATTCTTAATAGCATTGTTGAGAAATTGAACAAAAATTGCAATCTTAGAAATCTACCTTACTCTCTCAAGCTGGACAAATAAATCTAATCAATTCTATCTTCAATGCCTCTTTGGTTTATCAACTTTCTTATCTTGAGCTTAGTAGTAAACATTGTCATAAGATTTAGTAGTAAACATTGTCATAAGATAGACTCCATGGCTTCAAACTTCTAGGGATACAAAGATAACTAACCCCATATGCATCTTTTCAGTTGAACTCAGCTTTGTCAAAAGAAAACTATAAGGGGAATTGGGTTTTAGGTCAATCAGGATGTTCAATAAAGCCCTTTTTGCTAAGCAATCTTGGCATGTCAACATTCCTCCTCTAATATCATACTTAAAGCACTTCAAACTAAATATATCCCTAGTTACATGTTGGGACAAATTACTAACTGTTCCTCCTCATCCTGACTTTGGAAAGGTATTAGAAGAGTAGGGACCTGATAACTTCCAATCTCGGATGGTATGTTGGTTCTGGCAACTCCATTCCTCTCAACCACCACCTTTGGTGGCCCATGGAATTAGATCATTCATAGCATGCCCCTTAGTATGTTTCTATTCTTATTTCGCACAATGAAAAGAAGTGGAATATTAATCTTCTCAATTAGATCTATAAACTAGATATTTACAATAAAATTACATTCCTTGTCTTCTCATATACTGGTCTTCCTGATACATGATAGCAGAATTAGAACATGTAATTGAATATGATCACAAATTGGGAGAATAAATAAATCAACAATCTAACCTGATGAAAATGACATCATTGATCTGAGTATTGGTTGAGTCTAATAAGTTCAATCCACAATGTCCAAGAGCATTTCTCATAGTGTTTTGATGACAGAGAGAGTGACAGATTTAGTACATGAAAACTAGGGTTTCAGTGTGTTATTTATAGGGTTTTATTTTAATAATATAATTAATCAATATTATTAAAATAAAATCCTTCAAAATTTTTGAAACAATTTCTCATTTAATTAATTAATCAAAATAAGCCCATTAAATCTCTCTCTGGGTAACAATCTCAAATTAATAATCTGACGGGATGATTACTAATACTCATGGGCTGTAGGTTAAGTTTCTGCCCAGTGGGCATGTGGATAATCGAACTCTTCACCAATTATCCACAAATAAAATAAAACTCAATCTATTCTTAGTTTATAAATTACAATATCAATCGCCTAATTAGTTATAACATAAAATTAATCTAATATAATAATTAATGCTAATCCATATAATATTAAAATATTCTAACAATCTCCCACTTGGATAACATTAATTAAATTATTAAGTCAATAAACAAATACATAATTAGGCAATTAATATTCACATAAACACATGGATATGTGTATATCTATAAACCATACAAAATTCAGAAATGAAACTACACACAAAGATTACTGAATTCGATAGAGAAACAAGTGATATTAACATTGTCATAGATTAGTTTCAATATCTAAATAGAATGAAATACAAAATGACATTTGAAGCATCATATTATAATGCAAAAGTCCCCTTCGGACTCAATTCAGAAATTTTGGTGTCAAATTGTACCATAAAAGCCCCTTAAGGACTTAACTCATAAATTTGTGTCAAATTGCACTATAAAAGCCCCTTAAGGACTCGACTTATACTCCTATTAAACTAAGACTACATCAAAATTCAACAAGACCCATATGAGTTATACAATTTGAATTACTCCTATGGGTAGGCATTGGTTAACAGATCCGTCATCATGTGCTTACTGCAAATATGAACCATGCAAGTCTAAGATAACAAAAATTCAGAAATGAAATCATGGATCAAGGATATTGAATCCGATAAGGAAAGCATTGTTATAAATGCCAGCAAAATTTTAATTCTAAATTATATCTAAAATTTTGGCATAACCAAAACATTGAATCCGATAGAGAAATAAATGTTATAAGTGCCAAAATATGCCAACGTGTTCTTTAAGAACACAACTCAAACTCTCACTAAAATAACACATCAAAATTCAAATATACGCAATAGTCATATATTTTCAAAACTCTAGTGGGTTTGTGTTGGTAAACGGATCACCCAAAATGAGTATGAGATGCATAGATCTTTTCTCCAACAAATAGGAATTGAGTATCAAAATTTGATGTAACTAAAATTCCTATAACTTTGAAAGAAGCGTATAATAGAGTCATGTCGTAACAAAATGGTCAAGACTTAAAATATACATATAACGGAAATTGATTTCCTTGACCCTATTCTTTAACGAGTGACCATCATAAAATTAGCGACATACTCTTCACTTATATATATATATATATATATATATATATATATATATATATATATGTAAGGCATCTATAAATGTCCATTTGACACTTTTCAACAAAACAGCTCCTTCAAAAACATCGTATAGATGTAGTCAGAAGTAGGTTCAGGATCATCATAACTGTCTCTGCAGCTTCTAATGATCATGCCCAGAATTACTTAAATATATCTACCAAGCACATCAACAAGGAAAAACAATGTTCAAATGTGTGCACACTTGGGCCTATATATTAGGCTATTAATAAATGATTCACATGAAACTTTGCCCATCAAAGTTCGCTCTTCATAATTTAGGACATAATAATTTAAACAACCTATCACTTGCACAAGTGCACAAGGAGTGCAAGAATACATATCAAATTTCTTGAGCACTCGTTTAATATAGGTTGCCTGAGACAAACCAAGAATACCACAAGATCTATCATGATAAATTTGAATTCTCAAAATAAAAAAAGATTCACTTAAATCTTTTATATCAAAGTGGCATGACAAAATGTGCTTTGTCTCCTTTAATAAGAACACTGAGTTATTGGCCAATAGGATGTCATCCACACACAGCACATCCTCATACAAGTCTTCATCTGTGATTACAGTGCCTACATAGCTAACTGTAATCGAACTTTCTTCCAATCCAAGGATGGTTTATTATTCTTATTGTTTTTCTTGAGTCCATACATTTTCTTGCCATAGGCATTGCCTTCACTTTTCTTTCCTTTTTAATTTCACATTTCTAGCCTTGTTGGATGAACCATGTGAAATATAGTTCATTAATTATGAGAATTCACCTTCTTTATTGATTCTTCCTCTTGGGTCATTTTAGACATCATATGATTAATAGACCACTCTAACTCTTAGGAATTATAAGTGGTTCTCAAGACCCCATATTCAGCAGAAAGGGATTAAAGAACTCTATAAACTAGGTTGCTTTCATCTAAGTCCACATCTAGGATTTCAACTTGTTGTAGCAGTTAACAAGCTTCATCATGTGCTCACACACTCCTAACACTTCGTCATAGTGAGTGTTATCTAACAAAAAGAGATAATAAACCTTTTTAAGTCTTTTCAAACTTCTTAAATTTCTTACTGACCACTTTGAAATATTCAATTGTGGTGTATTTCTTAGAAATACTTTGTCTGATAGTCTTCTCAATCGTATACCTAATGATAGTCAAACAAATCTTATTGGACTCATACAACTGCTTATGGTAAGCCTTATCAACAACGCTAGGCTCAACGATGAGATCCACTAGCTTAGGTTCTCTCATACCTAAACTTCCCTTGGTGATCACTAGATACATATCAAGGCACTCAATCCAATTATCATAGTTTATTCTGTTCAGAGTTTTCACCATAAATAGTTGCAAGAACAGAGAAGTTGAGGGAAAAACAAATAGAAAACATATAATTATGTCCCAGACACATAATGTGTGTATATATATATATATATATAACAAAGTTTCCGTAACAAGACTTAGGTTCAGTAATTGTGTAACAAAATACTCATCATATCCTGCCTAAGGGCTCAGACTATGATAAATTAAAAAAACTCATACACACTAGGGAAGCTCATTATTGAAAGAAACGACACAAAATGCACTCACAATCTCCATATCGATAGGATATGAGAAACCATTAATACATCAATCAGCAAATCGCCACTAACAAGCCAGAAACAAGCCTTATTCAAAAAATTATATTGACAATGTCACACTGATAGGACATGTCTATTGTCAACATAATACTTGCATACACTCTCTCTAGTGAACTTATCACAATATTCAGACTCATCCTTGATAATGGTAATTAAATTATTCAAAAAATATAGGAAATTAAATGACAAATACGGTATTAATTTATAAAAGACATATCACCATGATTGGGCCCACGATAGGCGAGCACACAATCAATAGGTGTATGTGAACCAAAGTCATTACAATTTTCACACGCAACCTATTCCTTTTAACTCATGTGCTTAAATTAGGAATAAAATCTAATGATTAACGCAAAGAAATTGATTATAATTTATTTACACATAATCAGAGAGAGTGAACTGTACATATTGTTCTGTATTATGTCTAGTCTTTACATAAAAATTTTCAAGTCAAAATACCTTATTTACACATTATTTTAAAGCCCTTAATTTTTAAAAAACTCTTATTTCTAGGGCTCAAAAAATTCTGGAAAAATCACTATAATTTAGATAAGGGCGAATAGAGCTAATTTCCAAATTTGAAATTCATCTGACCAGTGGTGTGGCCGCACACACCAACACGCACACCTTTTTCAACCTCTGGTGGGTCGATTCGACCCACCATAGAACCCGCCGGTACCCAAACGTTGACCCACGGATTTTTCTACTCCTCATACTTCGAAACCGGGACCGTTTTAATCATCGTGTCACTATCTTTAAGACCCTTATATTGGTTTTGCATCAATCTTTTCCATTTAAGCTATATTTGAATTTGAAGTTCAAAACTTTCCGGTGGTTTCAATTCTTTTTTTTGGTTCAAAATTAGTTCGTTGGTTCGAGATGGGGCTCACTGGTGACCCAAGTTGACAGCCATGAATGTCTCTGTTCAAATCACTAGCAACCACAACTACTTCGAATGGCGACAGGGAAAGAAAATTTCATGCCGGAAGGTTAGTTTTTTGCTAGCAGTAGTGACCAAGGAAGACGATCATCATTACAAAAGAAAGGAATAAAATTTTATAATCCACAAAATGACTCTGATGAAGACAAGATCCAGAGAAAAGGATTAAATTTTTATTTTCATTTTTTCCCATAATGTACAAGAAAATTCACTTATCAAAATTCTTATCCTAAGCTTGTTATAGCTTACACAATATTTCCCTAGATATTTCAAAATATTTACCTAGCCTCATTCTTCTCTAATTCTACCCTTCTTTGACCTTCAATGGGCTCATGGAAGGTCATGTTGACAAAATTTCATGATATATGATCATAGGCCAAAAGGGATTGGTTATATAATATTATGGTGTGTTCTATACTCAATTATATTTTCACACCATAACTAACCATTTTTACCCTTATATTACCATGAAGACCATTTAAAAGGAAGAAGAAGGGAAACTAGAATATGTTAAATCATGTTACGAAGACGAGATTAGAGAAAGGAAATTTAAAAATTTTCAAAGTCCATCAAATCGTGGCTCTGATACCATTTGATAGCAGAATTAGAACATGTAATTGAACATGATTCCAAATTGGGAGAATAAATAAATCAATAATCTGACCTGATGAAGACGACATCGTTGATCTGAGTATTGGTTGAGTCTAATAAGTTCAACCCACAATGCCCAAAAGCATTTCTTATAGTGTTTTGACGGTAGAGAAAGTGACAGATTTAGTACATGAAAACTAAGGTTTCAGTATATTATTTATAGGGTTTTATTTTAATAATATAATTAATCAATATTATTAAAATAAAATCCTTCAAAATCTTTAAAACAATTTCTCATTTAATTAATTAATCAAAATAAGCCCATTAAATCTCTTTCTGGGTAACAATCTTAAATTAGTAATCTGTCGAGATGATTACTAATACTTATGGGCTGTGGGTTAGGTTTCTGCCCAGTGGGCTTGTGAATAATCGAACCCATCATTAATTATCCACAAATAAAATAAAACTCAATCCATTCTTAGTTTATAAATTACAATATCAATTGCCTAATTAGTTATAACATAAAATTAATCTAATAGCATAATTAATGCTAATCCATATAATATTAAAATATTCTAACAATACACTCATCTGAAAAGGGAATAGTTAGGGTATATACACTGTTAACGATGGTTATAACTTACTTTTATCTAACTCACACCTTGAATGTAATATAGTTTTCACTTAGTGGAAGAACTTGGAAACTACTTTCTCATTCCCTTTCTTTAGGTGAAATTTTACTCTAACATCATGTCCCTTTGGACTTGATCTACCCATTTTGTCATTCTAAACTTGAGATGATTAATCACCTTTTCCTCAATTGTCCTTTTGCATGTGTTGTTTGGTTTGCTTCTCTCCTGAATATTCACACAAATTTCTTTGATCAAGATATGATAAATTGGCTTCAAAGTTGGTTTTCCATGTGGAAGTTTGTCCCTAAACAATTAGAATACATCATTTCTTGGATGTTGGTCTGAATGTATTTATTCTGGTGTGCTAGGAATGGTATTATTCAAAATGGGAAAGCTACTAACCTAACAGAGGTAATAAATAAAATCAAGAACATCCTTTTTCACAATAACATGGCTTAGAATAGACAAGATAAGTGTGAGTTTCACACTCACTACCACAGACACATGATGCTGGTGAAACACAAGCGTTCCTTTTATGGATGGTTTGTTATTTTTTGGTATTATCATAAACAACAAATTTTCAATACTTTTAATTTCTTGGTTTCTATTAAGATGGATGATCAACTTATTCGAAACTGAATTTGGTCTCAACAAGCTACTATCCCTAAGAATTTTGCGACTTTGTTGGCATCGCGAACAATTCTTTATTGGATTTCAAAACTGCATTGGCTTTCTCCTCGTACTATTTCAATACAAATCCTCTATGCTAAAAGACATATTCTGAATGCTTTTATTCACCCACAATGCATGGATGGTTAGCATCTCATTGTGAAGCAAGACATTGATGCTCTCCTACACCCCTTCTTTTTTAAATGTATTAATCTTCTAAAACATTCTTAGTTTTTCTTTTCTTCATTTATTCTTGTTAGAAAAAAAACTGATTCCGCCTAATTAAATTTGTTGTTATGTATAATGTTTTAACTAATTTTAATATGATAAAATATTTATATTCATTTCATTCTTTTACAATACACTAATAAACAAAAGGGGTTTTGCAATAATGACTTAACAATGATCAAGCAAACTATCATCATATCATGTTTTCACTCTAGTATCACATAAGTAAGGATGACAATTACGTGGGATGGGCAGGTAGAGGCAGGGAGTGTCTCTCCGCTCCTATCCCTATCATCAATTATATCTTCATTCTCCATTTTGGGGAAAATTTTTCCCATCCTCATTTCCCATTCCCTGCAGAAATGCAAATCCCCGTAGATCTCCACAAGGACTTCAAATTTTTTATAAAAGTTGGAAAAAAAATAAATTATATATATATATATATATATATAACAATTATATATGAAGTTGAATCTCCTTATTTATACTATTTAACAAACTCTAATTAAATTCATAAAAATAAAAATATTCAAATAACAAGTTCTATAAATTACAATAAATAACACTAAATAAGATAAGTTAATTCTGAAAAAAGATTTTAACAAAAAGATATTAAATTTAAAATCAAAACCATTTAAATAATTCTAATTCCTATATTTATCATTAATCATAATTCACAAATAATTAATATTAATTTTCCTAATATTAACTTTTCATTCTCTATTTCAATGTAATTGTAGCTTTGAGATATTTTAAAAGTTATTTCACTTTGTTATCTTAGTTTCGAAGAAGTCAAAGATTAATATATAATAAATAGATTTATTTTTATAATTCCCGTCTCCAAACTTCTTTTAGAGAGAGTTATCTTCTCATCTTCATTCCCACAAGGAAAACTCTAAATGGAAATCCTCAAATAAAATAGTCCCAACAAGATTTTCAAATTTAGAGACCTTTTGTCATCCTTACACATGGGTCGTAACAATGTTTTGAGCAGTATATTTTTAGTCAATTGCCATTAAATTGCAGTGTCTTAACATTTTTAGTCAATTACAAACCTACTATAAATTAATATCTCATCGAAGTAAAAAAACTAATCATTTATTTAAGTAGGATCTAAGAATACGAGTCATAAGTCGCATGAATATACCAGAGGAATTAAGGAGACCAAAAAAATATTACTGACTCACCGCTCATATTGGTCATCTTGTGTCTTAAAGGCAAAATTTCATTCATCCCATAGCTTAATATAGATTTGTTGGTACCCACTACAAAGGTTGATTTTGGAAAACTAGCTTGAGCCTATTACTAGATCAAGCATGTCTTCATGCACAGGGATGACGAAGTTATATTTTACAATGATCTTATTGATTGCTCAACGAGTTCTATGCGGATGCGAGGTGGCAGAGAGAGTGAGTGAAGTTGTAACATTGTTCTGATCCCTCTTGACATAAAAGGAAAAAAGAAAGGTAGAAAGGTAGGGAGAAAGAAGAAGAATGGGGGATATTTAGAGAAATGAAAGGGAAATCATGAAGAGTAAAGGTAGAGATCTAATATATTATTAATCAATTTAGGTTTGTCCTACTACACTTAAGGGCTATAAATAAAACAAAAGAATAACAAAAGGAAGCCAATAATTAAGTGTTATTATATATGAAACAAAACTATATTCAATATTCTTTTAAATTAAAAATTATTTTCCATGACTAGAGTAGGTTTTACATAATTTCCCATCCGAAATTGTTGAGGAAAGACTAAAAAACTCACTCAACTTGAAGAAGAAATCTTTGATTGAAATTACAATAGTATGACCAAAGTTCTCACCAAATTAATAAAAAAGAAAAAAAAAAGTACGGACACCAAATAGGCACATGGGTACTCTTTATTTGGTGTTTCAAATAGGGACGGTAGTTATATTAATACCAGGAATCGGATGAAGTTTTTAAGTCATTTTTAATTATCATGTCAAACTTTTAAGAATGATCTATTTTAATTCCTATAAATTACTAATTTCAATTTGTAAGTTTTAAATACTAATTATTGGAGTGGCAATTAATTTTATATCAATCCTTAGATGATGACTAAAGATAGACAACTATAGAAAATTTAGATTCCACCAAATAGTTGCCAGCTAAATTAGAGACATGTTAATGTACGATCAAGAAGCATTACTTTTTTCAATAATTTTAGGAATTCGAACATTCCTACTTCTTTTTTAAAAGAAAAATATAGGAAATTGGGAAAAAAAAAATTTGAGTTTTCTATCACATACAAAAATAAGACGAACTCACGACTCAGTAAATCCAAATTCTGCTATAACATAACATTTCAATATAATACTTTTCATAATATAGAATTTAACATCTTGTAAATATGTTGTACGTAGATCAAAAAGCATACTTCCTCTGGCTTTATATAACTATTGACTTAGTTCAAGTTCGAATTGTACCATATTAATTCAATTTATATTTAGACGCATCAAATCGTATCAACCCATAAAACATGTTTAACTTGTATAGGTGTCTGATTCTCGGTAGGCCTAATATGGATGGAATTCATACACAACACTGGCAAATTCGAATCCTTTCAATGTCCTCTTCGGTAGGAAGGAAGAAGGTTTTGCTTTTCCAAATAAATTGACGTATTCCCTCCATTGAAAGATATCCCAAGCATAGGATCCCTTTTCAGTTACCCTATTTTCTTGAGTAAAGGTAAAAGCATGTGTAGAAATTGGAAACTAAAATTTATTCGCATTTTGAACCACATGTTAAATTAAACCCAGCCCCGCACGTGCAATTATTTTCTTCTTCTCAGACTCAAACACTCTTCGTCTTTACTCCAGTTTCTTGCCATTTTGTCATTTCATTGTCCAGGCTTCTAATAATCCATAATAAACACATAGGACTGACTAAAATAAGAAACTGGGGCTGAAACAGAGAATTAGAGGAGACAAACCAACTTGCACGTGCCTCTCACCTGTACAATCCAGAGGAAACATAATAAATAATCGAGTACTTTGATTCGGCAGGAGAATGATACAGAGTACGGCATAACTGTTATAAGATATAATTGTAAACAACAATCAATCAATTTAATGAAGGAATTTGAAACATGAACTGAAGCTATACTAAGAATTACAAATGATGACCATCGTGAGAAGGCCATGTTTCCTTCCTCGCCGCAACAAAAGCCATATACAGTACAGGGTTCCCTCCTGGCGCTGCTTAAGTGCTTATGTATGTAAATCACCCCCTTCACAATTCAGTAAATATCTACAACTCACAATTTCCGAATTGCAAACCCCATCGCAATGCTTCCTCCACTCAATATTCCTCATCTACATTAACCACCATTGTTGAATCTACACTAAAACCCTACTTTTATCCTCTAAGGATGATGCCACCACTATTAATCAGACCAAATCAAACTTCTCAGTGCTAAATTGGTGCCATAAGAAAAAGATAGTTGGACCATCTTTGGAAGATAAAAATGGACTTTTAGTGCTGAATAAAACAGAACAATCCATCATCGCCCCAGTAGAGGAACCCAGAATTGAAGTTCAGATTCTTTTCACCTTCCCCCTATGAAGTCACCAAGGTCTCGTTCCATTGTTGCCATCTGTAGACCAGGTCCTTCGAGAACGTATAGAGGCACTCATGTTGGGACGAGAACGAGATGCAATCCTCCTTAAGGGTCGAGGTTCTGGAGAAGAAGAAGAAGAATAGGAAGTAGAAGCAGAGGGTTGAGCTTGAACTCCACATGAAAAGCAACCAAACAGATTTCGAAACATTTTGCGCAATCCTCCACCACCATTCTCTCTTCCTCGATCCTCTGTGGACGACCAAGTCACCCTCCTAGGTTCACCGCCGTTTCGAAACCCTCCATCCATTTCTGTGTACACAACAGGAAGCTCACGATCAGAAGAACCTCTTATCCCACCAGTGAACCTGCCCACCGCGAACCCACCACCAGGGAGCCTCCAGATCGTCAATCCCACATTGTCATCGTCGTTCCATGAAAGGGAGTGCCCAGAAACGGGGGGGTTCACGTTCTCTGTGTCTACTGGCAGTTCATGACGGCAAACAGGGCAAGAATTGCGAATCGCCAGCCATGGCAAAATGCAATCCGAATGGTAAATGTGTTTGCAGGGCATTTCGCGAGCCGTTGTGCCCAGTTCGAAAGGCTCCATACAGATGGCGCAGTGTGATTCCGTCGCCAAATGACTCTCATGAATCTCGATCGTAGGCAATGAATCAATGGCGGCTTTTGAAACAGGACGGGGCTCGTATCGCGCAATACCGTTCATTTCAATCTGAGAAAGCTGTTCCAAAAGCCTGTCGAATCCAGATCCCAGAAGCATCTCCGACATGTTCGGAGGCAAAGGCCGAAGACCAGAACCGGCGCCGTCATCGTAGTAAAGCTCGAACCCGCGGCCCTCTCCACCGTTGCCGCCGCCGTCATGACCAGACCCGGGTGGTGATCCACGGAGAACGATGACCGGATTATAATTAGTAGGATCGCCTCCGCTCCGGCGAGCCCTCCGCAGAGCAGGACGAAGATTCTGCTCAGGATTGGGGTGGTTGCCGATCATGTACATCGCCGCTGCAGGGAACCTCCTCCGCCGCGAATCGACGGGGAAAGGCCGAGGCATGTGTTCAATCTCTTCCACAAATCCACTCTCGCAGTCCGGACAAACCACCATGTCCTGCCCCTGCGCCCGTACCCTCACGAATCGACTGCATCTGTAGCACCAATAAGAAGATGATGTCCCCGAAGGCATCTGGATCCCACAATATTCTCCAAATGAAATATCTCAATCCTCCTTCAGAAAACCCCAAACTTGAAGCTCACCCAGAATCGAATTTCCAACCAGATTTGCCAACAAACCCAGAAAGACACTGTACAAAAGTTAATCAACAGTATACTACAAAGGGAATGACCTTTTTTCCTGCAGGAGAGAGAAGCACAGAGAGAGTGTTCAGCTTGGAAACCAGAGTGCTCTTCCCTTCGTAATTCACAATGAAAACCCCATCGGAAAAACTCAAGCTTTGGAAGCCGGGGGTTCCTTCTGAGAGAGACCAAGATAAGGGTGTGAAAGGGGACCGCTTGGACTTTCGGGGCAAAATGAGAAGGAAGGGGACGAGAGACTAATCTGTCGCGTAGAAATGCTTAACAGCTCAACCTTAACGCCTTCGGTATTGGAATGACGATGTACCCATGAGGTGGCGACATTTTAATCGACCATTATGTTCTTTTGTAATTTTGGGACTGCTTTTAATAGGAAAATCGGGTTGTAACCAAATGGCGATTTTCTGTTAGCTTTCTTTTCCGGAAAAAAAAGGTAGACAAAGAGCCAAAAAAAAAAAGACAATTACTAAAAAAAGGAGCACGCGCCGGAACAGAAGCCCGGGTTGTGATACCAAAAGTGGTCGTGAATGAATGATTTTGTTGTAGGTGGGCTACGTTGTTGTCTTGTTCCACACATCATCATATGGTCAAAAAGGTTTGGCATGCAATTTGATGCGCTTTTCCGTGTAATAATGAGTTTGGTTTATTTTATTAAAACAAGGAAAACAAATATATATTAATGTTATACTATTGTTTAATTAAAATATAATAAGTATGAAAATTTTTAATAATATTATAATACATGTATGATTATTATAAATATTAATATCATTTTTAAATTAAATTATATATTTTATATTATTATTAAATAATAATAATATACTTATTATACGTGAATTAAAAACCCTAAAAAATGTAAAAAAAACGTGTCCGAGTCTAATCTTTAAAAAACCAACTCATATTTATTATAAAAGGATTTAAATTTTAAATTTTTAAATCTATTTTTTTATTATGTGTCCTTTTTTTTTGCCAAGATTATGTAACCGAACGTTAAGTCTTTAAAAAATTTTTTAAAAAAAAGTTAATTCTTACATCCTTTAATATATTTTAAAATTGAAAATAATTCATAATAAATAATTGACAGCATTTAACTCAAATATAAAACAAAGGGAGGTCAGATTTGAATGTCACCACTCACAGACTCACAGTGACTCTGTCTCACGCCGTTCCCTTTCCTGTAGTGACGCTCTCACTCAAGAACTTTATGGCTCCAATAAATACTGAATTAGCTTTTGTCGTTGTTTTTGTTAGCCATGTTTATCACACCTTCAGAAACTCAACACGCTCTTTTAACGCCGTAAACGGAGAAGAATAGAGCTAAAAGTCTTATGAAAATACAACTTTGATAAAATTGTATATAACTTTTGTCTATAAAATATATTTCTTGAGTTCAAGGATGATTGTATATTCAAACCTTCCTAAACTAACCTAACAATATTGGAAGGAATAACCAAATTAACCAAATAATTGACTAATTACGCAGTCGTGTATATTCTAATCCACCTATACCAAACTAAAGAAAATAAATATTCAGACCCAAAAAAAACTAAAGAAAATAAATAAGATAAAGTTATAGATAAAGACAAGGAGCTTCGCACCCAAGTTATATTTCGTTAAACTATAAATAAAAGGTTACAAATATAGTGAATCACAAAAGATTAATTAGTTTAATGATTAAAATTTTTTCTCTTTATTTTTGGTTTCTTCAGAAAACTTAAAAGCATTCATTTTGTTTGAATGAACAAATCTAGTCAGGAGAATTAATATGACTTTAATTTTGATATTTATATTTCTTCCTCATTTATATAGATTGCCTTTTGATTTGAAAAATGTCAAAAGATTTCTTTTAGTAATTTAAAGAACTTTCTCGACTTTTGCCAAAATTGTGGCAGATTTTCTATTTATAGTTAATATATATATATATATATATATATTTAAACTTTTTAAAACAAAAAAATTATGCTACACTTTAGTCTAATTTTAAATTTCATTATAATAAATGTCATTTAAAATAATTTTCATTAACCTAAATATATATCTTCAATTAAAATAAATATGGCTACTGACTACTGAACAATTTAATTTGTGGAAGAATAAGGCAAGAATTGAATTTCAAAATAATAATCACAATTTATGGAGCTTTCACATATCAATAAATAAAAAATTAAAGCTTAAAAAATTTGAGTTTTTTTTTTAAAATTAAGGTCAAACTATAATAAATGAAATTAAAGAACAAAAGTGAAACTTGAGATCAAGTAAAGAGACCAAATTGAAGCTAAATAAAATTAAGGGACCAACTTAGAATTAAATTAAGTTAAAGGACAAAAGTAAAACTTAAAGTAAACTTGAAGGACTAAATTAGAAATAAATGAAGTTAAGGAATAAAAGTGAAACCTTAAATAAAATTAAAGAATTAAAAGTGTATTTTTGCCATATATTTTTAGTGGTGAGTATTTTAAGCTACAAATTTAAAATTGGATTAAAAGAGAAAGAGAACTAAAATTTAAACCCCTAATAAAATTAAAATACTCAGATCAGTACAGCAGCTTATAACATGTACATTGATTACCAAAGTCCAATAAATATGCGAATTGAATCTGAAACCCTTAAATCTTTTTTTATATTCCATATGATAAATCTAACCTTAATAGAAAGAAATGTAATATTGAACCTAGAAATGAACTTAAAAGGCGACTGTCCCTTTTGGAATTTTAAATTTTAAATTTTTATATATAGTGCCTAACTCCTAACTATCTTCAAAAAGGGAGAAATTTATATCACTCTCATGTCGGCATTAGGTGGTTTTCCCAAACCCCTTGAGGTGAAATTGTACAACTGTTCCCATAGAAAAAAAAAAAAAATCCACTTTGGGCCCCTTACTAGTTGGATTTAGCAGATGGTTGTTATATTTTATTATTGTTATTCAATTAAAAATATGATAAATATGTAAATTTTTTTACTAAAAATATGACAAGTGTATGTATTAATTAAAAATATATTTCCTATCGGCAAAAGTCCTTGCACACTACAAGTTTAAGGGCAATTATCAACAGAGAAATCATTTACAAATTCAAAACTCAGTCGAAAGTTAAAAATTTGTCACTGAAAATTAGTCGCAATTTGAGCCACATTTTTCATATGTTTTTATAGAAATTGATAATTTATTTTGGGAACATTCTCTTAATTAGTAGCCAAAGAGTGTATTTAAGTGCTTGCAGTTTAGATTGCTGGGTTACTCACCAGGATAGTAAATCTAATGATTTGCCCTTAATTTCCCTGTGTTTTGTAGGAAATTGAGCAAGACTGAAGAAGGAGAAAAAGAAAGTGATCAACTGGAACCATGAAAGTTAAAATGGCTATTAAGTATGGAACAAAGAAGTGAAAGTCTTGAGTTAAAATTGCATACATTGCAGTTAGGCACCAATAATTGGTGAAGCCAAAGCTTGAAATGTGATCTTGAGACAGCGCTTGGTGGCAACAATTTGGAAAGTTATGAAAATGTGTTTTAAGTGTTTCTGAATGATTTTTTAAATCTAGATTCTTTGTTGTTCAACGGGGATGCTGTAATTTTTTTAGTTTTAAAAAATCATTCAGAAACAATGGAAGAAGCTCCTTCTTGATTCTTTGACGACATTCTCTTGGGTAGGAGAAGATAAGGGTTGTTCCACTTCTATGAATTCATCGATGAAGTGTCTCTTACCACCTTCATTCCTTTCTAGTTTCTTTATTGTTAGTTTTTTTTATATATATATTTACATAATTCGACTTTATGGTTGCTTTCCTTGTTTTAAACAGATAATTACTTTAATTATAAATAAACTCTCATTGAAATGAACCAAAGTATAAAGGATTAATTGTGATATTTATTGTAGTGACACTTCGTGCTATTATAAAAAAATTGTACGTTTATCCCGTTTTAATTGAAAAAATTTTGATAACAAATGTATAAAAACTGCATATTGTTGCAAAACTTCGAGAAGTATGATACAAGCTAGAGGGGAAATTTGAGAGAAAAGTAGTAGATAATTTTTATTCACTTGATACATAACCATATACATTGACTTAATTACTATCATAAAAGTAAACATATGAGTTACAATGATATATATATATATATATATATATATATATATATATATATATATATAATTAGTTTACTTAATTGTACAATATAAACTCACTAAAAGTGATACATGAAAAAAGATATTAAAGAGCCATCCATTAAATATGGAAAAATGATCCAAGGAAATCATCCATTAACCATGAAAATGATCCTATGAAAATCATTATTTCAGGAATATAGACATCCACATTACAATAATGTTTAAAACACATAAATTTTTTCCTAAAACAAAATTCTCGTATTTCTTTTCATTTTCCTCTTCATCATTCATCTATCTCCCTAAGTGTATTTGTAATGAATATATTAAAGCAGTACTTGGAGACTATATAATTCATTTGTCATTTTAATGAGTAAATTTATTTTACAAATCAAGGGAAAATAATCTACAACAAACCATAAAAAGGGGTTATTTCTTTAGTATATCCTTAAAAGCAGTTGCAACTTGCACTAGTATCACTACCGTGACATTTTAGAAAGAAGACACATAATACTAATATGTTAAAATATATTAGTTGTATACTAACATAAATAATTTACTGCATTTAATTTGTAGATTTTGATTATAAACCCAAAGCTCTTTTGGAATTTGCTAACTTATTTCTACTACTTTCTTTGTTTCTTAATGATTTTTCCAAAATAAAACAAATCAATTTACGTATTAAAAATAAAGGTAAATTTGGGAATTTGGGAGGTTTATTAAAAGACTAAAAAAAACACAACAATTAATATTTTTAGTTAATGAAAAATTAAATTAAAGTATATTGATAAATTCATAAATAAGAGGTTTGAGTTCATAAACAAAATCTTAAAGACTAGAATTAAAATATTAATACAAGGAATTATTTTATGTTTGCCTCCAATAAAATTTACAGGCCACTAGTTATTTTTCTTTTATTGTATCAATAATGATTGTGTGCAACCACATTTAAGCTTGTGCATCAAAGAATTCACAAAACAAAATCCAAACTAATTAATCAATTCACAAAGAAGTAAAATTAGAAAAATGGAAACACAAATTTAATTATGATATTTAATACACAAATATGTAGATACATACAATCTTATTGTCTTCTACCATCTTAGTGTAAAAAGGGCTTGAAGGTCCTGGCCACAATCATTATTTTATCAGCCAACGACGTCGTGCGAGACACAGTCCCATCGTTCCCAGCCAAAACCCTGTACTTATCCTTCCTTGTAAAGTTAGTGCACTCAAACCCCAGCGTCGCCGCCAAAATCCTCTGCACATAGTTTGCCACGTCATGCGGGCTCTTCCCTGCCGAACACGTGGCTTCCACCGGCAACTGGTTCAAGAAGGTCACCTCGTACACCGGCCTCGGGTTCATGAAGAAGAAGATTGGGTCCAAGCCCTTCCAACCCCTTGCCGTGGTGGCATGGAAGAACCCCACCCTATAGTTCATGGCCACCGGCACTATCCGGTCAGTTAGTTCCGCGAACAGCGCACTGAACCTCAAAAGAAACGGTTCACGGCAAGTCGTTCCTTCTGGGCACACCACTAAGTCCCCTTTGGATAATTCGCGTTTTATCTTTTCCGCATCCAAGTGTCGTGTCCTCGTAAGCCTGACCGTGGGGATCGGAGAGAGGATCTCCGATAGCCGAGAAATGGAGTACGTCACGGCTGGAATTTTGCGTTGGAGGACGGAGGAGAGAACGACGGGGTCCATGAGGGTGCGGTGAGTGCATACGAAGAGGACGCCGGAGTTGCCGGAAGCGACTGGTGGCGGTGGCTTTCCTCTGACGATGACCTTGCCGCCGAAGAGTCTCGAGATGTAGGGGATTGCCCAGAAGGGCAATATTAGGCCTACTATGATGCGTGTTGTTGCGAGTAGAATGCCCAAAGGTATCCATAGGAGGATTAGTAGGGCGGTGGAAGGCGTCGGTCGCTTCACCAGGCGGCCGTCGTGGAAGATCACCGGAAGAGGGCGGAGGAGCTGGTGGTGGTCCTGCTTTTGGTTTGTCATTAATGGTGGTTGCATTTGTTCCTGCATGCCAAGTATAGATCTGTCATTTTCTTCATCCACTTTGTCCGTTTCTCTTGAGAAGTTAAAAATTTTTGTTATTTATAATGAGAGACATTAAAATTTGCCTGGTGTAATTGTGGGAAAAAGATATGATAATTTGTTTTAAACTATTTTTCAAAATTTGTGTAGTTACTTTTTTATATTTAAGAAAGTGATGAATTTTATTAATTAGAATCAAAAGAAATGAGGGAAACCACACATGAGGGAGGATCATGTAACCAAATACAATTTACCTGTACAATTTCTAGCCAGCAGAGTAAGAACATATGCATTTTATTTAATTTATATGTTTAATCGATCGGACATAACTTCATTTTAAAATGATGATAAAATACATTTTTCACTATAAAAAATTCAAAATTGAAAATAAATATTAATTTTTTAGATAAAACTTCATTTTAATTAAAAAATTACAATCTATTTTTTTTTATTCTAAATACGTGGTTTGATAATAGAAAATAATTTTAATAAAATCACCAAAGACTTATGACATAAAAAATATAATTTATAAAAAATTTCATCAAAGATTAACTACTTCTTTATTACAATATATGTTTCTATAAAACTAAATTCAAAAAATTGAACGTAAGAAAAAATAATGAAAATCAAGGCTTGAATTATCAACTTGATCATTACCTTACACAGATGCAAGAAGGAATCACCAGAATTGGGTCTTCCCAAACCCAAAGAGGGTGCCTCTTTCTGGAAAACCATAGCAACCCTTTCACATATCGTGTCAAATGAACCCCATCGAATCAAACCAGTGGCGAACCCAAGCCGGCTAATAGACAGCTCGCTCCCAATGACCTCATCGGCTCGCAAATGCTCCTTCACGAACCTCTCCACCATAACACTGGGCATCTTGGTGACCACCACCCTCTTCTCGTACGAGCTGAACACCTTCCATGCCTCCATGTCAAGATCATCCATCAAGAACTTGGGCAAGACGGCCCTAGCCACCGACTCGATCTCCGACTCGGAAACTCCGGCGGTAGCCACGAAGATCATCAGCTTCAGCCCCAAGTCCTCCATACCAGC
Organism: Delonix regia; assembly: GCA_037074485.1. NCBI lineage: Eukaryota > Viridiplantae > Streptophyta > Magnoliopsida > Fabales > Fabaceae > Delonix > Delonix regia. The sequence goes on along the minus strand of CM073453.1, from coordinate 16,211,230 downwards.
TAAGCCCAGAAATAGAATCAATGGCCATAGAAGTAGCAGCAACGCGAAACGGATCAGACCCGAGGACTCGAAGGCCATGATCATGAAGTAGGAGAAGGGATCGGAGTCCTTCAGAAGCGTGCCTTCTAGCTCAGAGACAACGGACTCCATTGTTGGTACGTGGTTTGGCTATTTTTTCTGTGTCTGGAATTTCAGAGGTGGGGTTTTAATTATGATGGAATATCATGAGGTTTAAGGGATTGGGTCGTGTATTTTCTTACTAGTCTTTTTCATAAGCTTATGTGGGATTAAGGCAGTTTATCAGTTTACAACTACCACTGTTATATACACACCGTTTGGCTACTTTTTATTATTATTATTATTTCTTTTTTCTCTTTGCTGTTTAATTTTTCTTACTTGTCTCTCTCTGGTTTTGGGTGGATAAGAAAAAAGCATTATACGCCATGTTTTATTGGCAAAGATGGATTACTTAACCCCAACGACTGCCTGAATTATATTTTTATATTACTTGTAGAATAGAACTCTTAGAATGCTACTTTAATACCTAAAGTTGGCGTATATACCACGAGTATTTAGGTTACTGACCATTCAATATAGACAGCCGTACCAAGGTTTTATGTTTTTTTTCTTTGAAGTACGTACAATTGTGTTGATGTGTGGTTGTATTTAAACATGACAAAGCTACGGCAGCACTCAAATTCGCTCTCATTAAATCATTAATTGTTTGTGTCGAAGCTTTGGGGAAAAAAATACTGTAAATTACTCAAATCGTAATTATGCAATTTGGAAGTTCTTGGCCTTGGGCTTTTAATTTGAAAGCAAAATTATTCGGACAGATTTTACATAAATTTGTGTAATTATTGATACATTACGCGTAAGTGATACTTTGTTTTGAAAAGTCCTAACTACCAAACAAATATGAAATTCGTATACAACAAACGTAAGTAACTTGGGCTGGTATATTTGTTTTTCTTTTCTGAATTCACACTTGAGGGATTTCCCGTACCAGAATCCAGAAGACTATTTTCTTTTGTCTCGCTGCTGGGCTTAAGTAACCAATGACTACTTAATCAAGAGTTTCTTCTTCGTTTTCTTCTCTTTTATCTATTTGTTTCTTTAATTATTGACAATAATTCTATAAAAAAATTGCTTTCTATCATATATATATATATATATATATATATATATATATATATATATATATAAATCTAAGCTCATAATTAGTGTTAGTTGGATTACAAGTATAAATAAAAGAAAAAAAAAATCTATGTCAGAAATTAAGAATTACATTTTAAGAAGAGCATATAAGTAGGTTAATCCTTAAATTTAAAACCTTTAGGTTTTAAATTAAAATATGATGCCAAGTACGCCAACACGAAGATCATCCCCATATTATTTTGCTGCGCAGAGTTCTAACTAATATATATATATATATATATATATACACACACACACACACACCTGTACACACATGCGTGAGAGTATACACTAAATCTGAATTTATGACAAATTAATTTATTTTTTAAAATATAATTGTAAACTCATAAGTTTCTGATAGTAAATTCGCAAAGTTAATAGCCATACTCGTCAAGTGTAAATGCCTGTTAAAAGTCTATAACTTTATTTCCTATAAGACAAATTATAATTCATTACAAGCATTCCATAATATATATATATATATATATATATATATATATATATATATATATATATATATATAGATAGATATATGTCAAATTTAAGTTATTCTTTTGATCGATTGATCTTGTTTTTCACTTTTAAGATCTAACTCTATAGGATCCAAATATCTCCTTATTACATTACCCTTTTTATATGATCTCTCCGTGCCCGTGATAGTTGGGGTGATTTTTGTTTTTGGCTCCCATCATCCGTATTTTGCCATGTATATATTCCTGGACGGAGTATTTCATACCTAAAATTAGAATTATTAAAATTCTATGACTATTTAAGTATAAGTCAAATTATTATTAATTGCTTAATTACAAGCATTCCATTCATGACAATTCAATTTGTTCATCTCATTGATTGATCTCCTTTTCTAGGGCTGCTCAAGCAATTTGTTCCTTATATATGCAGATGACAACTTTTCAAATATAGAGGATGTCCACTAGAATAAGGTAAGAATATGAGTTTCTCTATTTCTGGTGAAAGTATAGGATTGGATTATTTTATGATTATATCAGTAGCTTTAGGTCTTTTTAAAAAATGAACAGAAAGAACAATAAGAAACGAAAATCAAGGGATAATATATAAAATGCCACGGGTAAATGACTTAAATCATGAGAATTATATATACTAAAATTAGAATTATTGTTGATTACAAGCATTCCTTATATGGCAAATAGTTCATCTCATTGACTGATTTTCTTTTCTGTGGTGGTGCTCAGTTTGTTCCCAGCTACATGGATGGATGGCAACTTTTCAAATAGAAAGGATGTCTGCTAGAATAATGAGGTGAAAATATATATAATGGGTTTCTCTTTTTCTGTTGAAATATATATACAGGATAATATGATTATATATACAGTTTTAGGTGATTCCTTCAATCTTTTTATTTGAAAAAAGAATTATGAAAAATGAGAATGAAGACGAAAAAAATATAATTTTCTTCATTAATATATGCCTTATATATTAGAATAAACTATTTTTTTCAATAATAAATGGCAGAATTACATTATATGTAAACCTTCTTTGAAACTAAAATATGACCAAAATATCTTCAAAGATAGAATTTTTTTTTTCATAAAATATAAATTATCTATTATTTTTTTTCAATTTTATTTATAAAAAATCATAAACTTAAGTTTTCTAAAATTTATTAAATTTAAGGTGTCATCTTTGGTATACTCATAATTTTGAGTGCACCAGTACACTTAGTTACAATGTAAGGACATAATTGTAATAAAATTAATTAAAAATAATAATATATAATTATGTCATTATATTATAATTAGATGTATTAGTACACTTAAACTTAGGGTTGAACTAAAGATTTTACCTAAATTTAATTGTGATCATGCATATGTTTGTTGAAACACACATTCACACATATCCCCACCTTAATTCCAAAATGGCCACTAAGTTTAACTTTAAATATATACTTAAAATTATCAAAATTTCTTCCCAATTAATTGTTAATTCACATTTTGTCATCCTTCTCATTGAGTTCGATGTACATGGAAGTATTATTTTTAACCTTTACCTTCGAATGGATTGATGAATGACATATATGAACCAACGCTTTGAGCGGACTTTCAAAATTGTTGTTATTGTGGGAAGCGCCAGTGCAAATTTGAGAGGTGATAATGTAATTAAAAATTGACATAAATTGATAAAACTTTTAGAGTAAACAAATTATTTAAATATTCTTTTTTAATTTAGTTTTACAAAAATAAAGTCTCTCAATTTAATCCTCTAAAATAATTCCTAATTAAAATAGTCCATTTGGTAGACAATTAATAATCACTTAAAAGATCAGTTGATTTTGCGTAAACAAAAGCTCGAGGGACACAATTATTTTCTCAATTGGCATTTTCCCCAACATATATATAGCATTAGTCAAGCGGATGATAAAAAGTCAAGTGATGGTTAAAACAATACTATCTGATGGGACTTTGCATGAACCATGTCGTTTATTTTATGTTATTTTATTTTAAAAAAAAAAAACATATTGCAGGACTATGCTGCAGGCTCCAGTTTATTTCACACCAGGGTTGTTAAGTGACTATGAATTTACTTAACAGAAAAAAAAATTGGTGGAGGAAATTTTTGGGACTAAAATAATGAAAAGTTTATCTTTATATGACCACTTTAAAAAACAGATTTTTCCAGAAATATTTAAAAAAAACACTAAATCATTATTTTATTAAACTTTTATCTATATGGCTGATAATCTTTTAGAAATCACAAAATTCTAGTGTATGAATTATTAGGATTTTTTATTAGGTTTATCATGCATAGACGCAAGTGTCCTTTCGCGCTTCTCATATTTTGTTGGGATCAAATGTGAATAAACCTGAAACAGTCTATTATATAGAATGGAACTAAAAGAAGGTTATTTGAGGGGAAAGGACTCATATACCTCATGGTTTAGGGTTTAGATTAAGATGTAATGTTGAGTCCATGAATATATTTCCTGCTTAAATTTAATAAAGAAGCTTCATCAAAGAAGATCTCCTTTTAAAGTCATAGGCTTTCAATAAGAATTACCTGATGAACCCAATCTAACTTCATCTTAGCGAGTCAGGCCAACCTAGCCAAATGACTAATTATTTTATGTAAAACCATAACACTTTTTTTTGAAAACTCTAAAATTAAATTTTTTTAAAAAAGTTGCACCAAGCATGACTAGGTCCGTTACAAAATTGAGTTCACCAAGACTAGATTCTAAATCAAGCCAAAAATATTGTTTATGTACCTGATTTGGGTCAGGCTAGAGTTGACTAAAACATCATAGGTTTGATCAACCTTGAGTTTGGTTTAGTAAGACAAGTATGAAGATGATGAATCAAATGGCAAGGTGTTAGCCCAATTTAATATATACACATGGTCATGAAGAAATTGAGAGGCACACACTCAAGCAAAAAGGAGAAAGCTATGATATACCAGTAAATTTAGATTATGTGAATACAGTTGAAGAGGGTCATGGAGTAACACGGGCTGGATTTTTGGCCAATCTGAAACCTGGTCTGGTAATGGTATTGAGTCTCATATTTAACCTTGAGATCCAAATGAATCCAATATATAACCAAATTTGTCTGGGCTAATCCGATCTATTATAGGTCCATCGAGTTTGATACAGTTGTTATTGGGAAGAAGAAGAATGTGGGAGTGGAAAAAGACAGAACCAATAGATATGAAAAAATATTTTTTGGATCATCATTTCTTCTAAATCAAATTTGTTATTCTCCTTAGATATACTCTTTTATGCCTGTCAAATTTATTCATTTTCTTTAATCTACTCTTCTTTTTGTTCTTCAATTTGTTCTTCTTCTGTAACCTATTCTCCTTCTTCATCGACTTGTTCTCCTTTTTCATATCAAATCGAATAGACACAAGAAAGAAAGAAAGAGAAGAAAAGAAGGAAGATGATGAAGGTTGAGTTGAAGCAAGACAAGAGGTATGATAACTAGTAAAAGAAAACGACGAAGAAGGATATGAAAAGCTTAGATTTGAGATAAAGATGATGAGAATGAGACATAGGGGTGAAGTGATGTCTTGTCAATGTCTCTTTCTTTTTAAGTTAATGGTTTCATTTTTTATTAATAAAAAGATTTAAAAAATAAAAAAAAATTATATATATATATAGTTCAAGTCCAAGCTATATTCGAAAGATTGGATGCCCCAAGGCCTGTTTACCCTAGTGTTATGACCTAATTTGCCCCTTTAATTTTTTTTTTCCCTCTTTTTTGACTCGCTCAATTTAACTAGGTTGGGTAAGATTTATCAAGCAAATTTTTAGCCTTAAAATAAACATAGAGAGAATATAAAGAAATAATTAGATGAAGAAGCTCACGAGGGATAACAACAGATGGAGGAAATGAAGAGGATAATAAAATGAGGACAATATTGTAATTAAATATTATATATATTAGGGATGGTCAGGCAAGAAGACATTATAATGGAACAAATAAATTAGGGAGGATATTGTAATTAAAAGTAAACATTAATTAGGGCGGAAGATAAAATTTTTCTTGTGGCTAGTTTAGACTATAAGTTCCATATAATACACTAACTAAAAAAAATAAATTCATGTATACTTCGTTATATCTTTCTTGTCAGGATTAATGCGTGAAAAATGTATAATTAACCAATAATAATATAAAAATATATAATTTAATTAAAATTTTATAATATTATTTATAATAACCATACACATATTATGATTTTAATAAAAAAAAATTATATAATTGTCATGTTTCAACAAGAGAATATAACATAGTAAAGATAAAAAAAATTTGTATATAAGTTTTTCCTTAAAAAATTATTTTGCAATTTGGAATACTTAAAATGTTTGATGATATCATTAATCAAAATAAATATTTGATGACCCAAATAATAATAGATTTTAGATAGAGTTCGAATATTAAAATTAGATATCCAAAATGTTTTTGTGAATCATAAGGTTCTCGATACCCCATATATTGTATATGGTAATTAGATTACACACACATATCTATACACACACACACACACACACACATATATATATATATGTAAAAAGAAAAATTGCATTACAGGCTTTAAATTTTATAGATTATTTCGTTTTTATTAGATTAATTTTTGGTACAATTTTTAAATTAATTAATAACTACAAAAATTTGAAACTTTAACAACGTATCCTAAACTTTATTTTGATGGTCAATAGTAATTTAGAATTGGATGCTCTTATAATCTTTATAAGATGTTTTAAGGATTTTGGTTGAGATTAGACGTAGGTATAATTCCTTATATTTCTATTATTGAATTTTTTTAACTAACACATGACAAGTTTGATTAGTTAAAAATAACATAAAAGCGTATAATTTAATTTAAAAAGCATATAGTTATTTGAAAAAAATTATACACATATTGTGAAATTAATGAAAAATCATATACTTCTTAAATTTTAATTAAAGAACAATGAAATAAATTATAAATATAAGGGTTTGTTTTTTCTTATGGATTCTTGATAAATTTTGAATGTAGTTATTAAATACAAATGAACTTCAGATATTAAACATTTATTTCAAATTTAATATCAAATATCCAAAATTTAACCGATATATGCAACACATATAGGTCATTAGATTAAAATGTATACCACATATGGTTACACAAATTAATTTGAATTATTTGATATATATATATATATATATATATATATTTCGGTAAGAAATCGCAATCCAATTCAAGTGTCACGGACCTTAGACATCAAGTTTCATATTTTCTCTCACACTCTCACTCGCACTCTCATCTTTGGTGTACAAAATCAAAGTGGGTTAGAAATATAGTGATGCTCAAAATGGCTACGCAAAGCAACAAGTTTGGTGCAAATGAGAAAGCTTGGAGTAATAAAATTAGAAGTAGGTCAGAAAAATCAGTCCCATATATCACTTTTGTTATTAACATGCTAACTATTGTACGGTTTGCTCAACCTCCTCCGCATGCAGTGCTTAAATTGACCTCTCTGCTGGTAGGTACGTCTGGTTAGAACATAAATCCCAAAGCAACCTTTTTTTATATTTTTGGTCTTTCTTCCGTTGGATTACAACCCAACAAGCATAATCTGTTTTGGCCGCAATTCATTAGACCCACTAATTAATGATTATAGGGACAAAATTTGTAATTACGTACAGATATTGCCTCCGTTTATAATTGCTTGTGTAATTATAGCCTACTTGTCTATATTCAAAGGTTGATTTGAGCTTGAATTGTTACTACAAAGATATTGGTGGTTCTATCAAACTACATAGGCCCGGGTGTATCTGTAAATTGAGTTTTAACAATAATTCTGAGAAAAATATTATTTTAATCTATGACTTATTTTAATTTTTTAAAATAATCTCTACTAATTATAAATGATTATTTTTGGTCCCTCATTAATTAAAAAAATTTTTTTTTAGTTTTTACCTTTGAGATTATTATTATATATCTTTAAGTTAAGAGTTATTAATTTACTTAGAAAGATTAAAAAGTGACAATTGTTAGTTAATAGGAGATCATTTTAAAAAATAAAATGAACAAAAAATTAAAATAATAATTTAATAATAAATGGAAGGCATAAATAATAGTTTTTCAATTAAGTATTCAAAATTGACGCTATCCTAAATGTATTCTAGTTTGTGTAGCGTAGTTGGGATTCAAATTTCACTGGGAACAGTTGGATTTATTGATTATAAGTAAAGTTAATTATATACTCCCTATACTTTATCCAACTTTTCAATTTGGACCTTGTACTTTCTTTTTGTTTTCAAATAACTCCTTATATTTTCAAAATTTTACCTAACACTCCCTGCCACTTAACTACAACCCTAAACATTAGGCAAATGACCGATGTGACAAATTCTTGTTGAAATGAAATGCCCAAGCGAAAGACACATACCATATGTGATGCCAACTATGCCAACCACTTATTTTTATTTATAATCTCTGTCAAAACATAGCAAAAGCCAATTGTCGGTTGCTCCCTCAGGAATTCATCTCCAGAAACGCAACATCTGGTTCGTCCAATCTCAATATCTTTTGCTTTACATTACTGTCTTTCTTTCTTGTGACTCTGTTTGTGTGGGTTTCGTGAGTATAATCAATATTCATATCCAACTGGGTTTGTTTCTACGTGTGCAAGGTGTTGAAGCAGAGCATGTTGTGGTGGTGAATGAGAGGTTATATTATAAAGCTTTGGCGTTTAAGTTGCTTTGGCTAAAGGTTGGAACTTCTTATAAATATTTATTTATTGATATCTTATTGAATTCTTGTTGACAGATGTAGAAGTGAGATTGATTTTAACTTTGCAGATCTCTCTCTCTCTCTCAAGGAGATGGCTTTCTGGTGCATCTTAGGGTGCCATTGGTGTATCTCATGACATAGCTAGAAGCTAGAAAGAGAAAACTAAGCAGAAGTTTGAGCTCGTCTAATTATCAAAATTAATACAATAAAAATAAGATTGAGACTAGGAATAGGAATAAGAGTAAAAATAGAAATATTAAAATGTTATTTGGTTGAAAAGAAATGAAAATGAACATGTCTTTTTTTATTTCGTTTGATTAGTTACATATGAAAATCAATTAAGTAGTGTACATATTTTATCATATTATCTTTTATCATAAAATAAAAAAAAGAGACAGATATCTATTTGAATTATTAATTAATAATATAATAATATATATTTAATAAATTAATAATAATTAAAAATAATAATCTAATAATAAATTAAATAAATGATAATAAATTATCTTAAAAATTATAATTTAATAATTAATAAAAAATAAATTAAAAAAATAAAATTAATAATTAATAAGAGATAAATAAAAAATTAAAAATTAAAAATCATAATTTAATAATAAATAAATACTAAATAATAATAAAATAATAATAGACTAAATAAATAATAAAAAATTAAAAATAAGAATTTAATAATAAATTAAATAATTAATAATTAATAATAAATTAAAATTTTAATGTATTATATAGGTATTTTTGTCTGAAAAATATTATAAATAAGAATATTTTTGTGCAATATATTTTATTTTTAGGAGAATAGTTTGATTCTATCATTTCAACTAAGGAAAAAGTTCTCTCTTATATAAGGGAGAGTAGGCTCTCTAAGAAATGAGAATAAAGTCTCAATCTGTCAACTAAATATAAGAGCGAGAAATACTTTCATTCTTATTCTCATTCTCTTCTATTAATTATAACGGGATCAAAGACAGTGGCTGCTCCACGAAGAAGATGCATTTCACACTTCTAATTACTTATACCCCACACTTTGGGCATATAAACAAACCCAATAGGATTTATGCAATATGAATAAACTCATTAAGCCAAAAATGGAGCCCTACGAAAAAAAAAAAAAAAGGATAGTAACGTAAAGCGAATATTGAAGGAACATATGGATAATGGGCCGAGCTCACATAAGATTAGGAAGGGTTTGAATTCGAAAGTTTGGACCCGACCTTATTTTTAGAATTATAAACATTTATTTTAAATTAAATTATTTTTTATCCATTTATTCTTTTTTTAAAAAAAATTGCTTTAATTTATTTAACATAAAATCTTAAACTATAATATAAATTTCAGTGAGATTGAAAAATAAAATAAAATTGTAAATGGTTAATAACTAAGATTTAGTCAACCTTCCTTAAAGAGAAAAAAAAAAAGATTTAATCAACATACTATTATAACAATAAAATTTTTGTTTTTTACAATTCAATAAATTACTTATAATATAAATCAAACTAAAATCAAACAAACTAATAAGTGTAAAATAAGGTGAAGTATTAAAGTAATAATTAATAAAGAATTCCATATTAATAACATAATTAATAATACAGTCACACAAATAATTTAAATTATAAATAATATGGGTCAAAGCTGAGTTTTTACAATAAATCTAAACCCAGTTCTTTTTATTTTAAGTTTTACATATTAAGCTCATTTATTGGCCAAATTTTTTCTTTGACTCATACCTTCTTCTTTTTTTTTCTATGATCAAGTCTACTAAATCAAGTGAATTTTTCAATTGATGTTCGTATTCTATTCACGAAGAGCAAAATTAATCAATCCTAGCACAACAAGTGGGCTCCAACTCTTGTCCCATACAAAAATTGCGGAAAGCCCATTAAAATCTAACTGTTGAGTACTTAATGTAAGAAAAAAGATTAGAAACTCTATGTACCAAAATTTTCAATTTAATTATAATAAAATATTTAGTATAATAATATATTTAATTATAATGTAAAGATATAATTATAATAATATTATTTTTAAATTAATATTATTATAATTATATCCCTTAATTAAAAGATGCCTAGCTACAAGGCATACCCTTATCCTAGTGAGATTGTAGGATTGCATGCTAGCTAGGGTTTATTAAACTTTTAAGAAATGGAGACATGGCAGAGTCATTGGAAAAGAAGGGCGAGACTAGAAAGACAAAGTAAAGTCACATGATGGTGACATGCCTAGTATAATATAAGAGGGCTTTTTTTAAAAAACAATTATTGTTCAATTTTTTTGTATGTACGTCATCTATAACAAAATAATACATTATATTTGCTATGTAGGAATAATTTTGAAGAGTTTGAATTCCTACACTCAAGTACGCATTTTTTATTACTTTGAATGGGTGCCCTTATCTATTCCATATACAAACAATAATTCAAAGGACACAAGGTGCGTTCTTTATTTAATGTTGATAAAAAGGAAAGAAATAAACACAAAATAAGTAAAACCTATCAAAGAGGTAAGCCCTACTTGAAGATGTAGAGCCCACTTAAGTGATAAATCATAAACCCTAGACATAACAGGAAAATGAAAGATGAAGAAAAAAAATCATTTAACAATGGGAAAGGAAATCAAATGTGAAAGAAAGAAACAATAAGGCCTTCAATTATGTTTGGTACCTGAGGAAATAAATAAATACACAATGCTACTTCCATGTTTGGTTCGGGAAAATAGAGAACAAAATGCAAGAGAAATATAGAAAATAACCTCAGCTAAAAAAAAAAAAAAGAACTTGAAGTAAGATATTTAAAACTTCATGTGAGTAGTAAAAATAAATAAACGATTTAGGCTTGGCGTCATTTCTGTGTAGCATAGCAGAATAGTAAATGTGTGTGTACATTCTTTCACTTATAAACCGTGCATAATACGAGTGGCATTCCTTCTTTATTTTGTTACCAGCTTCAACTGTTCATAAAGGTTATTCAAACCCCCCATCTACCATAACCAACAAACCTTCATCAATGGAGGGCATATTAGTAAAAGAACCTCCCATTCCACCAAGTTAGAAGAATGCCACCCACTAAACTATGTTCCATTCAACCAAACAAACAAACTAGGTATTCCATCATTTTTCTTTTCTTCCTTTTCAGTACTTTAAACCAAACAGACTTTAAGTGCTTACTTAAATAGTATCAAGTGTATACTTATTTTGACACATCATTTTTACATTACAAAAGTTTAAAGGTAGATAATTGATTGGAATTTAATTAAAAATTTTGAAATTGTAGGAACTTATAATTATAAATATTTAAATATATGTATTAAATTTGTAAACTACACCGACCTATTTAATGTTAGTTAAAATTATAGAAACTAAATGGTTAAACCAACAAAATTTTGAGAGAATTGTCCCATACAATTCTAAATATTTCTAATTATTTGTTTCCTTCAATTTGTCAAGTTCAAAGAAGTTTCATAAAAGAAGAAAAAAAGTTTAATGACAAAGTATAAAACTCTTCTTAATCTTGTCCTTGTAAGATTAAGTTGATATTTTAAACTATAGATATTTAAATATTTTAAATATTTTTTTCTGAAAATGATGACAACAGCACTAATATAAGAATTGCTTATTGAAAGTACAAAAAAAAAAAAAAAAAGGAGAAGAAAACCGAGTTTTAAGTTTCCATAGCAGCCCATTAATGTTGAAGCTTCAATGCCAACAAGCAATCGAGTCTTCAATTTATTTCCAAACTCGTACGCGTTTATATATTATATATTTTATTGTTTTATTTTTTAGTGGTCCAAATTAACATTGCATTAATTTTCTGTCCTCTTAATTTATATATAGTCACATGGAATAGTGGGGGAGTCACATGGGGCACAGAAATCATTAAAATGAATAGCAAATTATGTGCTGCAAAGTGCACACTGTTTCTTGGTCCTTATCTTTTAGCTACGTCATTAATTTATTGCAGATATATATAAGTTTAGTTTAATTTAAATATTCACCCTGCTCCCAATTAAAAGAATGTGGTTCAGATACATTGCTTTTGATTATTAATTAAAAATGCAAAAATTCAAAATTAACGCTTGGATCAGAAAAAAAATAATCAGAATTATGTAGCACTTATTGCAATTTAAAGAAGATATGGGACAGAGACTGACACTATCACCGTTCGTAGGATTAATATCGTGGAGATACAGAACCAAAAAAAAAAAAGAGTTAAGGGATCTGGCAAACCCTAAACTTGAATATGTTAAAATAATATGAATATTTTAAGAAGGTTAAGTACTAATTATTAATTTGGTATGATTATATACTTTTGTATAATAATTTTTTTTAACATAGAATATGAAAGTGCGTGCGTATACATGTTGATTCTGTCTTGGCATGCGTCATATGTAGAGTTAGAGATAATGTAAATATTTTTGTTGCTTCATGGTTAAGGATAATATTCTATTTTAGTATTTTAAAGATATAGTATTTTTTTAAATTTATTTTTGTAAAAATGATAATTTAATTTAGTCTTTTATAAATATAATAGTATTAAAATTTTTGATAAATTTATTTTTGCAATTTAAATCTTTTAAAAATTGGTATTTTTTTTTAATTTGATTCGTTATAGAAAATTTGCCATTCATAATATCTTTTTGTTAATATCTATATATAAAATATAATAACAGATGTAACGACATATAATATTTTTTCAATAAATTATTATTTCAGCCATGAATAGTGTGACTGTTATGTTTATTAAGAGTAAGTTAATAGAAGAATGTTATTCATAATTATTTTTTGGTAAGGTATGAAATTACAAATAAATTTATAAACGATTAATTAAAAAATGTCCTGTGTAATCATATAAAAAAGGTTAATTCTCTATGGATTAATTTAAAAAATAACTTATTTTTGAAAGGAAAAAAAAAATAAGGTTTTAGTCTCTATGGTAAATACAATGGATCAAGAGTTCTTTCGATATTCAAGATTGAGAAAGATTGGATACTTATAAAATTATGAAGGTCTTCTATGTAACAAAAATTAATGAATGTCTTGTTGCGTGAGATATATAAATGGGCAGTGCCAAAAAAATAGCTATATATGGAAATCTGATTCACATATCTCTCAACTTTTAAATTATCGCTTTTACTTTTGATTTCCATATATATATATATATATATATATATATATAAAGGAAGTCTGCTGCCGACAGAGAGAGAATTCTTGATTGAAAATAAGCTTTTATCATTAGTTGTATTCCTGGAATATAAATTTATGTGATATCATCTTTTATATCTAATTTTCCAATTTCTTGGTCAATAATAGATTTGTTAATTAAGGGAATTCTTAAGACTCCTTCTATTTGTGTTGCTTCTATAGGGTATTTCTTTTGTAACACTACACAAGCATATTTTTCCTTTTGTTTTGTTTTTAATATTTTTCCAATTCGTGAGATTATACTTTGTTTAGATAGGTCATCTGTAGACATATCTAGTTTCTTATTTCTAATTTTATCATATTGGTCTTTTCTAAATTTTATTCGTCGTTCTACTATTCCTTCTTCAAGATTTCTATATTCTTCATATTGGTCATATTCTTGTACTTCTTCTATTTGGCTGGATGGTTCTCCTTGCATCATATTTATTTCATTTTCTTCTTCTAAGGATTCATATTCAGTTGGCTAATGCTATAAATTGGGCTTTGGCCTATTCTTCTAATTTTTTCTCATTGTCTTTCTTACAGTCTAGGTCTAACCATACTCCTGAGTTCGGTATTGATTTGGTTTCAAATTGTTCTAATCTCGTAGGGTTGGTTTGGTTTCCTAATGGTCCATATGTGGTATCGAATATATAACTTAATTTTGAGGTATTTGTCCTAGTAGATTCCCTGTGTCTCAAGGTATCCTTACTTGCCTTTTCTTCTCTTCTTTCCCTAATACTTGCTTCTGCGTCAGTTTGCATGTAATCTGGTTGAATTAGATCTAGAGGTCTAAATGATGGTTGCTGTTGGGTTACATTACTTTGGACTAAACTGCTTTCGGTTGGAGATTGTTGTTATGTTTGATTCATATTTATTTCAAAGGATATATTTAGATCTTGGTAGTCTTTTTCTTGTATATTTAACTTATTTTCCCATTCCTTCTTTATAGTTTCTATTCCTGCTTCACTTCCCATTCTAGCTTATATTTCGTCTTGTTCTCTATCTTCCATTTCGGACATTGTTAGCATATTTATTTCTTTTCGTTGGGTTTTTCTTAGGAGGAATCTTTCCATAAAACCTGGAATATCATATCCTAATTGGCAAGCAAATTCTGTGACTCTATAATCATCTTTTGTCAAAGTGAGAGTATCTTCAACTTTTTCATAATAGTTTCTTTCTCTTTCGTTTGTTCTATTATTCTTTTTTCAGTTATGGGAGTAATAGTTCTAGCTTTTATTTCCTCATATAGTGTCCATAGGTTTTTATTCAAAACTTCCTGTCCTTTCTGTAATTGGCCTATAATAATTCTAGTTTCTTCCGTATTGTCGCTTAATGGTTGTTCCCTAATTTCTTTTTCAGGTTTTTCGCCAAATAAAGCTTCTCTCATGGTTACCATAGTGTTAATTTCATTTTCATGAGTTATTTTGACTGTCTTTGCTTTAGCTTTATCTTTGACTCCTAAGGTTATTTTTACGAGACTAATTAAGTCTGTTAAGTCTGTTTTTATATTTTCTACCTCTTGTTTTATTAGGCTGATGTCTAATTTTAATTCATAAACCCTTTGTTCAATGAGTTTTGCTAATTCATGTAATCGTTTTATAGTTTGGTCTGAGGGTACAACTTCTAATATTTTTCTAGCTTCTTTAGGTAATCTTTTTTATGGTTTTGTCTAAATCATTGATTTCTATATCTTCAGCGATATTGGTATTAATATAACATCCTAATTGCTTCATTAAATACATATTGGTCTAATTATTTTGGATAAATGACTCATCACCCTCTCCATCCAGTATGAATGGGATAGCAAATACTACAGATTGATTATTCTTGGTAGGAAAATATGAATGTTTTGGAATATTTTTCTCATCTATACAATACATCTTGGGTTCTATCTTATTTAGAGAATACATGAGCAATAAGTTATGAAAATCACAATAAAAGAAACAAGCAGTTATAATCTTACAGAATAAGGGAAACTAAAGATCCATTTACATTTCATCATCATAACCATGCTCTGATACCATTATCTGACAACCTGATAAATTATTATCAAGCAAGATTAAAAACATATGCTGACAGTAAAGTCTTTCTAGACCTTTTCTATAGAAAATTACCCAGAATATTAGGAGATAGAATTATTGAGGACTATTATAATGCCATAACAGATAGACCATATTTAATCCCCTATATTGACACTCTAGGCAGGAGAATAGATTATTTGAGAGAATATTTATCCAATAAATGTAAAGATGCATGGGAAATACCTAAATATTATAAGACCAATAAATTAGTTCTCAAATGTGGAAAATTAGAAACACCACATCAATGGAGATGTAAGCCTCTCAAAACATATAAATCTCACAAGAAAACTAGCACTTTAAAACCCTACTTTAAGCCCTATAAAAAACATAAACGCTATAAATTTCACAAATATCTAAAAGAAAATTTTATTCGTAAATATAAACTCAGGAAATATTTTAATAAAGGTAGAAAATTTAATTACAAAAAATATCCAAAGAAATGTAAATGTTATAATTGTGGAGAATTAGGACATATATCCACTAAATGTAATAGACCAAGAAAAAAGAAAATAATAAGCACTATGGAAGCAGCAGAATTAGAACAATTAACACCAATAGAATTTAACAGCTTCCCTATAGAAGAAGCCTATGAGAGTAGTATAGAGATATATAAGATAGAAAGAATTTCAGATTCAGAAGAAAGTAGTACAGATACTGAAACTGAATATGAATCCTTAGAAGAAGAAAATGAAATAAATATGATGCAAGGAGAACCATCCAGCCAAATAAAAGAAGTACAAGAATATGACCAATATGAAGAATATAGAAATCCTGAAGAAGGAATAGTAGAACGACGAATAAAATTTAGAAAAGACCAATATGATAAAATTAGAAATAAGGAACTGGATATGTCTACAGATGACCTATCTAAACAAAGTATAATCTCACGAATTGGAAAAATATTAAAAACAAAACAAAAGGAAAAATATGCTTGTGTAGTGTTACAAAAGAAATACCCTATAGAAGCAACACAAACAGAAGGAGTCTTAAGAATTCCCTTAATTAGCAAATTTATTATTGACCAAGAAATTGGAAAATTAGATATAAAAGATGATATCACAGAAATTTATATTCCAGGAATACAACTAATGATAAAAGCTTATTTTCAATCAGGAATAGATACTCTGATCGAATTATTAATAACAAACAATAGAATTATTGATAGTATACCTAATAGTATATTAGAAGCTTTAAATAGGAACCTGGTCTACCAAAAATTAAAATTCACATTAAACACTAATTTTGCTATCTCCAGAGCAGAAATGAATATGAATCGAACCTTATTGGTATACCATAAGCTAAAAGGAATAAAAATGCCGCCAGGTAGTAAAATCATTAGTATCACAGGGATGGTAGGACTCGTATTTTCAAACGAGCATAAAATTTATATATATATATATATATATATATATATATGTATATGTGCGTGTGTGTAACTTATGTAAAGGCATTAAAGAATTAAGGTCAGAGTAGACATAAAATTAATGAAAAATAAATTCGACAAAAATTACCTATCGTACTTAACCTATCACAAAAATATTGGATTATTTTATAGTAATCATAGATTAACATTAATTAATTAGGCTAAGTTATATAGAATATATATTTTTTATTTATTAATAATATTTATTAATCAGTAATGTATGGAGGATTGCCTAATAGGCTAGACGGATTAAACAATACCACGCGGTACTAATTAAGCTAATTCACTAGTATGTTTTTTATATAATTTTGTTATCCTACTGTTAATACATTAGCAAATGGTATATGAACCTTGTGTGAGATCAGTGAACATAATTTCTTAGTCTTAGGTTGTGGGAAAATTACAAATTATTGAATCATTGATGAATCTTGTGATTTTGCTTTATTCTTGATATAGGAATTATAGATTGTTGCTTATGTACACTTTTTGTACTATAAAATTTTAGGGTATTCCATCTATTTCTTAAAATTGTAAAATTAAAAATAGATGTTGCAGAATTTAAGAGCACACACAACCGCAAATATCGTAAACAAGTAGTAAATAAAATTGTTTTCAATAAAACTAAATTTTAAGTTAAATCAATTGTATACTGTTATACTCTTAATTGAAGTGACAAAAATAAAGTTGAATAAAATTAAAAGAAAACAATTGTAAATTATTCTATAGAGATTTAATGAAATAAGATTTAGGTTTCTAATTTTCTCTTTAAGTCCTTTTATTAAATGAAATTTACCATCTTTATTTTCTTTTCTTGAGTATTAGCCTAGAATTTAGAAATATTCATATGATTCTTCTAAATTTCATATGAATCTAACTATTAGATCAATTTTATATATTCCTATGGTAAATTGCTTTCTAATAGGAGCTTTAAGTTTCAACCTTAAAATGACTACCTATGGCAATTAGGTACATTTCTATACTAATTACAAATTAACAATGATAAATTAATCATAGGTTGTATCAATTGGTTCTGAGTTTAAGTTTCTTCTTCTGAGCTCCACCTAAACTAATGTATCAATTTCATAATTGTCCAGATCATGAAAAACATTAAAATCAAATTGACATAAGTACCCAATCATAAAAGACAAAAGAATTACACGAAATTCATCTAGAATAAAAACTTATGATTCCATCATATCCTAAGAAAGAAAATTAGTTCAACATGAATGCAGGGATAACCATACTAAGAGTAGAAACAAATCCCTAATTTATTAAGAGAAAAGAGTAAAGAGATAGGGGAGAGAAGAAAAGATCCTTTTAAAAAGCAATCCTAAACCATCAATCTTTACCCTTCTTTTTAGAATTGGCCCTTTGAGTGTCATGTGCTCTCTAGCAACTGCCTTCTTTCCTTCTTACTAATTTTCACGACTTACCTTTGTATTTTTAGGGTTTATAATTTACTTGGGCTTATGAATTTTCACAATTTTACGTTTTGAGCTTTCTTAATGTTTGGGCATCCGGGAAAGTTTTTGCTGACACTTAAAAAGCATTTTGTCCGCGAACTAGCTTTCTTAACAATATCTCAAATTTGACAATATCTCCATTTTGTTGGCTGCGCGTTCGTGTGATTTTATTAATTGTCCATATGTTCCTTTGGCACTTGCTCTTTTTTCTTCTTTTTTTTTCCTCCACTTTTTGATGTCACCTGTCATCCTATTTGCTCATTCTTTAATTTCCATTATCCCAAAAAACTTAAAGCATGAACAAAACCTACAAAAACAAACTAAAATACACAAAAAGTGAACTTGTCGAGGTTAAACTTTTAAAAACAATCTTAAAGCTAAAAACTATTCAAAACAATTATGGAGTTAAACTATACAAATATTTGTGGACTAATCTCCCTAGTATTGTAAGTAGATTCATATATTATATTAATTTTATTGATGAAATTTGGGTAGGTTATACTTATATGAGAAGTCTAAATAAATATATGCCTTTAAGCTTTTAAAGTAGCAATTGAATTGAAAATAAGCAAGCATATTAAATGTATAAGATCATATAAACGTAGATAGTATAATTATAGGTTTATTGAAACTAATAAAAATTCTTGACCTTTTACCTTATTTTAGCAAGAAAATGGAATTAAAATACAGCATACCATGCTTAACAGCCCTTAACAACTTAAGGTGGTTGAAAGGCGAAATCATATACTAATGGACATGGTGAAAAATATGTTCATTAACTTCTTTTTGCTTGAATTTCTACAAGATAATGCATTAAAGATAATTGCATACATTATTAACGGACTCCCCAACAAGTTATTGTCAAAGATTTCATATGAACTTTTTTTTTATAAAAAAAATTTAGTCTAAGACATTTTTACGTGTGAGGTTATAACTTATAAGATAGAGATGAGATCATATAATTAAATAAACTTTATCCCAAACTTGTAAGTGGCTTCCTCATTAGTTGTTGTACAAGATCTAGGGGAAGCAAATACAATTGTCTTACTTATGCTTATACTACTAAAGTTGTTGTATCAAAATAAACAATTTATGTTAAAGATAACTTAGACAATGGTTGTTCAATGCCTTGTCAGCTTAATAGCTGGGATGAAAATACTATGATAATGAGGTTGATGATGGCTTTTCGACGTGCAGCCTCTAATTAGAGAGAGAAATGACTGAAAGCTATTCACGTAGGTACAAATTCTCCATCAACGTTTTTGATTTCTTTTAAAAATTTTTTTAGAATTGCGGGCTATGTTTTATTATATTTCAAACTATATTATTTTTATGTTTAATGTGAAATTTTGAAAATTTATTTATATACTCCATATAAATAATAACAATTGCTTAAATAATAATTTTTTTTACATTAGTATATCATTTCACTTATATTTGATGAAAAAAAAAATTTTAATATAACAATGGTCATCTAATTTTAAAATTATTTTCAAATAATCTTTATTAATATAACTAAAATTTATTACAATATCATTATATTAAATATTATTTATTATATTCAAATATTTAAATTATTAATTTTATCTAATTAATAAATTATTAATATAATTATTCAATATTTAATATAATTATATTTTTTATAAATTATAAAAAAAATTTTAATAAAAAACATCCCCTATCATGTATACAAGGGGGACGTTCCCCCTGTAAATGGGTTGCGATGTAGATCACACAGCAACCCATAAAAAATTATATAATAAAAAGGAATTGTAATCAAAATTGTTAAATTTATGAGTATATAAATTCATAAAAGAGAGGTAAACTTGTAACATAAACTTAAAGAGTTTACCTTAATTAATAAATAGTAATCAAAATATATAATATTATATTTTTAATACTATATACATTAAAAAATTATTCAAATGTAATTCAAATTATACTTAATCAAATAAAAACTATTCATATTTTATAATTTGTAATACTTAACATGAATATTTTAAGATGATCATATATAAATAATTATTCAATATGACTAATTAAATAATATTTATTTTATTTTATTTGATAAACATATATTAAATATAATTTTATTATTTTTTATGCATATTCAAATTTGTAATAAAATAAATTGTAAAAGTTTTATGAAAAAGAAATTTATTTATATTTTATTTAGTCTTGAATTTAAATTATTATGTTATTAACTTTACAAGTTAGTTGACACGTTAAAATCATAAATTTGATTGATTCAGTAAGTTAATTTGTGACTCTATCCAAATTTATACTAAATTTAAATTTATAATAAGTTAACTCGTTTTCTTTTATGTACAATCATAAATTTGTAAATTTAAATAATAAATTTATGAATTTGACAACCATAATTATAACATAGCTCACAATTTTAAAAAAACTTTTAAAAAATTCAGAAACGTAGATAGAAAATTTGTATCTGCATGATTGGCTTTCAGTCATTTCTTTCTCAAAGGGGAGGCTGCACGTCAAAAAGCTGCTTGATGATCCTGATATGAATGCAGTTACGTAGTCTAGTGTAAATTTGATATTCTAAAAGGCTTAATTCCTTTGGGAAAAAAAAAATTGTAATTTCTATTTCATCTCATGAAGCAATATTCAATCCGTACTACAATTTTAAAATGGTTATAAGGTAACCAAAAACAAAATATAAATATCTTCTAGATCAGTTTTGAACAATTCAAATCTTGAGCTCTCTCCCGACAAAACATCATTGATCGTTCATTGTGACGCACGCGCTAGCGTTAAGCGTGGTTGTCTCTTTCCTTTCTGCATGAAATTTTGGTGTAATGCGGCAAATGGATTTCGTCATTTGGCCCAACAATATCTAAACGGATATGCTTCTACGCTTTCGGTGTGAATAGTTTCATCTTTTTCTTTTAGTAAAATATTTTTTTAATTTTTTATTCATCACAAAATTATCTTTTAAATCTTTAATTTATTGAAATATTTAAAATAATTTTTATTTATTAAAAAATATTATTCTTAATTCTTATTTTTTAAAAAAATCATATTTAATTTTTTGAATTTAAAATTTAATAATTTTAAAAAAATAAATAATTAAGTATGATGTTTTCAATAAATAACATATTATTATAAATATTTTAATAAATAAATGAATAAAATAATTATTTTATTATAGATAATGAACTAAAAAACATTTGTCTCTTTGCTTCTTTCTGTTTCCTTTTATTTCCTATTTTTAATGTTTAAATTTACACAAAAAGACGTAATAGCTCTCTAATATTTCCTTGCCTTAGAATTACGTACCTTTCGGTGACATTTTAGATATTAAGACACGTTTTTTTTTCTTGTAATTTACATCTATTAATTTAAACAAATCTAAAAAATATCTCTAATCGTGATATAAAAAGAATAAAATTTTACACACCTCTTCAAATTTTGCATTTTTTACTATAATATCTTGTAAAAAGATTTTTTATTGTTTAAAAAAGTGCAATATTGTTTTTAATATTTATACATTGTTACTGTATGCAAAATTTGTGATATTAATAATGTGAACCGGATCTAATGGTTTTATAAAACCATTTTGAACTGTTAAAAATATATTTATTTTGTTATAGCAATTCAAAAACCCTACAAAACAATGCATATTGTAAATTAAATACCTTTTAAAATTAAAAATAATGATTTAATTCACTAAATTTGCAGTGGTTTAAATTGTGTTAGCTCACAATCTAACTTTCCTTTCCAAAGAAACTTATGCTTTAGTACTTATCTAAGTGTGTCAAACAATTTCTTATAGCACCATATTCTTTTTTTATTGACATTTAAATTATTATAGAAAAGTATAATATTTTAAGAAAAAAACAAATACACCCGTTCAACTTTAAATATCAAACCCAGTCTAAACTTTCACCCTTTAACTCCATTTCAAGATAATGGGGCAAAACAAATGTCCCTTTCACTACTTCTCTTGCTATATATTGTACACCTCCATTAGTATGAAAGCATATCAGGATGGTTAAAATATTAAAAAAATGTATACAAGATTGAAATATCCTAAGAAAACTTATATATAATTTTTAATTTATTTTATTAAAAATTTTAATTAAAATATGACAAGTATATACTTTTTTAGTTAAAATATATGCAGGTGACACAATATGAAGTAACTTTTCAAGGATTAAAGTTGAGGGCACTTTGCAAATAAGCTATGGTTGGGGGCGAGCAATTTCATTTTTTCCGATAATTTATAGGATACTTTTTAATATTACGTATATTATGATGACTTATCTTGTATTAACTAGAACGTAAAATTTACATAATTTTTTTAATATCATTAATTCAATCAATGTAATGTAGTTAATTTATAGTTTAAATAGTTTACCAAAATAAATTTTAATTACTAATTTTATTTTAAAAATAAAATATTTTCTTTTTTAAATTTAATTTTTTAATTTTTTTACAAAAAATACAATAATAAAAAATAAAACATGCCTTCAAAATTAAATCATAAAAGTGTAATATAATATTATATATTTATAATGGATGGTAAAAAAAAATTAAAATCCCCTTCGTTTTAAGTATTAATTCAAATATTATGCTTTTGATAATTCACCGCATGTGAATTGAAATTTTTTATTTCTCACCATGTAATGCCAATCTAACCTTCATTTTGAACCAACCAGTGATGACAATCAGAAATAAAAAGATTAAATTAACTTTTTATACTAAAAAATTAACACAAAATATTTATTTTTAAAATTTATATCCGTTGAAATTTGTACTGCTACTTTCTTTTATCTATACAATGATTTAAATTTTTATTTTATTTTTGCTCTTAACAATCTTTTAGTCTAATATTCAGAATGTCACGGAACTAGGAAATTCTCCAAATTGCTAACCGATCAAAATTATTTTCATTTATATATTCATTTGGATTGATTGTTATTAAATCTGATTGTTTAAGACTATTTATTCTTATTTTATTTTAAAAATAGCTAGTTCTTCATTCTTCATTATCAATAATTTTTTATATTCTGACAAAAAATTGATATATGATTTTCAAAATGATTTTTTGCTAAAAAATGATATAGTTTCTTTGAAATTAAATAAATAGATAATATTGAGATGTTACAGATTTTTTATTACTTTAATTCATTGAATCAGTACATATACATTAATTAATAATTTTTTCACAGGGCATGTCATAAATTTATAATAATGGGATCCCACACTAAACTCCATAACTTCATTTTTGGCCACTAAATCCATAACTAAGTATGCCTCAAGTGAATTTTCCAAATAAAGCAAAACTAACATTTTACATTTCACTAATAGAAAAAATAAAAATAAAAACGTGCATCTGTCTTTGAGAGATTCGACATTCATATCAAAATATAACAATAAATCTTGCATACAAAACCCTAACTCTTCACTGCAATAACAAATCTTCGCATACTTAATCTTTACCGTCTCTTACACATCTAACGGCCTGGCTTTCGCGCCCGTGCTTATCCCTGCCCTCCCTTCTCTTCGTTTCCACTCGCAGTCTCTTCTCTGTTTCTCTCCTAACATGGAGAAATGGTCGATCGTCCTCCTTATTTACTTTGAATCCGATCCTTATATCACCATCTAAATTCTTCCCTTCGAGTGCAAACTCCATGCTTCACAATACAGGCAGAGCTTGTCTATTCGCCTCCCTAGAAATAATTGTGTAATGGGTTCGCTATAATCCTTGTAGCTTTTGCGAGAAAAACTGTTCATACTTTAACCATGTTTAGCTGATTATGAGCTTAAAGTTGCAGTCTTTCTGCAGTTACTTTGTATTTTTTTCTTTTTTACACTAAGCCGAGTCCTATCTAATGGTCACCGATACTGGTTACTCAAAGATGATGTCAGATGTAGGGAATCGATCGATGCTCAAAAACACTGATTATGGTGAAGATTTGAGCATGCTGATTTGCGAACAGAGGCGGCGGCAGCAGCAAGAAGCGAGTGACCGCGATAGGGAACTCAGTATGTACAGAAGTGGGTCGGCGCCTCCCACCGTCGAAGGCTCGCTTTCTGCTATTGGTTCCTTGTTTGATGCTTCGACAACGGTATCAGGTTTCGGCAAAAGCGGCGGAGGAAGGGGTTTCGTGAGCGAAGAGGCGCTTCGTGCTGATCCGGCATATGCAAATTATTACTATTCGAAAGGGAATCCAAACCCGCGTTTGCCGCCTCCATTGGTGTCGAAGGAAGATTGGCGTTTCACACAGCGGTTGAGTGGCGGGATTGTGGATAGGAGGAATGGAGACAGCTCGCTTTTCTCTGTGCAGCTTCCGGGGTTTGATGGGAAAGAGGAGAATGGTGTGAACCAGAGAAAGAGTGCAGCAGAGTGGGGCGGCAATGGGTTGATTGGTATGCCGCCATTGGGACTTGGAAGTAGGCAGAAGAGCATTGCAGAGTTAATTCAAGTGAGCGTTCATTCAATTCTTCCTCTTTTTGCTATATGATTCCTTTGCTTATAACCTGTTTAATGTGGTGTTTGTAATTGGATAGAATTTTTTTTTTTTTAAAGGATAGTGTTAATCTAATCTTGCTTCTGTCTTTCATAAGAATTGTTTCATTCTTGGTTTCTATTTTTATACTCGTGGTTTTAATTTTTAATCTGCATAGAAATCCAAGAGTCTGCTGTAAAGGCTTGGGAGTATGTGAGTGACCTTATCCTCATGAGGAAAGCAATGCATAACACCCTTCTCCACTGTTTTATAGTGAAATGGCTTCCTATACTGGGTTGAGATGTAATAAGGCAGCCTTTATACATTGGTTAACGTAGGGTAAAGTCACCCCTTTTGATTATTGGTGCTTCTCGATCATTTTCTTTCTTCCATGTGTTCTTGTTGCGTGTTGACTATGCACTTGTTTGAGCAGGCTGTGAAGTCCCCCGATCTTAAGCGTATTTCTACTTTTCTTTTGGGGGAGCCAATTTTCATTTAAGAAATATAGCATGCTCTGAAGAATTTGTAATCTATCATCATTAGTTTTAATTAATAAATTCTATCTCACATGCTACTTCCTGTATTATCATTCTACCCATTTGTATTGTTTCTGCCGTTCTTTTAAAGCAGGATGAGATAACTAATACATCATCTGGATCTAATCATCGGCAGCCTAGCTACAATGCATTTGATGACATTGCTGAAAACTCAGAAACCCATTTTGCTCATTTGCATCAAGAATTGGCAGCTGTAGATCTTATGCATTCTGGTGGAAATAAACAGGGAATATCTTCTACTCAAAGTCCTGGTGGATCTGCTTCTCAAACCTACGCTTCTGTTTTAGGCGCCTCCCTATCAAGGAGCACAACACCTGATTCTCAACTTTTAGCTAGAGCCCCTAGTCCTTGTCTTCCACCAATTGGGGATGGGAGATCAAACACTGTGGATAAAAAAAGTTCCAGTGGTCAAAACTCATTTAATGCTGTCTCATCTAGTTTAAATGAGCCAGCAGATTTGGTGTCTGCTTTGGCTGGTATGAATCTGTCCCCAAATGGCATAGTAGATGATGGGGAACATCCCATTGGGCACAACGAATCTGAGCATACTCATAATATCAAACGTCATTCATATCTAAACAAGCCTGAACCTCTGCCTTATCAGCTTCATTCTGCTCCTCAATTGACAAAAGCATCTCATTTGAAAGTGAATAAAAGCAGTGGTTATAGATTGGATCTGAATAACTCTTCAGCAAATGCAAATGAGCAGTTAGAACATCAAAACTTTGCTGGGATTTCTGTTAACTCATACTTAAAAGGACCTTCTACACCAACTCTTACTGGCAGTGGAAATTCACATGCTAACTATCAGAATGTGGATGGTAGAAATGTCTCATTCCAAAACTATGGCTTGGGTGGGTATGCTGTGAATCCTTCTTCGCCACCAATGATGGCGAGCCAGCTTGGGGGTGGTAATTTGCCTCCTTTCTTTGAAAATGCTGCTGCTGCACTTGGAGTGAATGGCATGGATTCTGGAGCCTTGGGAGGAGGTGTAGTTTTAGGACCAAATTTGCTATCAGCATCAGAGTTACAGAATGCAAGCAGGGTTGGTAATCATGCTGCAGGTGGCTCTCATCAGGTGCCTTTGATGGACCCTTTGTATCTTCAATACTTGAGATCAAGCGAAGTTGCTGCTGCACAGGTTGCAGCCCTTAATGACCAAGCAATAAATAGGGAATATTCAAATAATTCATTTGCAGATTTACTTGGCCTCCAAAAAGCTTATGTAGAATCGCTAATTGCACCACAAAAATCACAGTTTGCTCTTCCCTACCTCAATAAGTCTCCCAGTTTGAACCATAATTATTATGGAAATCCAACATTTGGTGTGGGAGTGTCATATCCTGGAAGCCCATTGGCTGGTTCCCTCTACCCAAATTCTCCCCTTGGACCAGGTAGTCCTATGAGGCAAAATGAGCGGAACATGCGTTTACCTGGGATGAGGAATGTGGCTGGGGGCTTCATGGGTGCTTGGCATTCTGACACTGTTGGTAACTTGGATGAGAATTTTGGATCCTCCTTGTTGGACGAGTTCAAGAGTAATAAAACCAAATGTTTTGAGCTTTCTGAAATTGCTGGCCATGTTGTTGAGTTCAGGTGCATATTGCTGGTCAAACTATTCTTGGTTCTTGACTTTGAACTGAGATCTAATTGTTTTCTCTGTGTCTGTATGTCTGCGTGTGTGTTCTTTTTTTTTTGGGCACAGTGCTGATCAATATGGAAGCCGTTTTATCCAACAGAAACTTGAGACAGCCTCGATGGAAGAGAAAAACATGGTTTTCAATGAAATAATGCCACAAGCTCTTTCTCTAATGACTGATGTCTTTGGTAATTATGTCATTCAGAAGGTAATTTGCTCTCTTGTTAATATTCACATAAAATATCCTTTGATGTGCTCTTTGAACTAGTATAGCTGTTTTTTGGTATGCTCAAGTGGGTGTGATATACATTTTGGACATTGTTCCTAACTAATGCTGGTTCGTGTTTAGTTTTTTGAGCATGGAACATCCACGCAAATAAGAGAATTGGCTGAGCAACTTACTGGTCATGTTCTGACCCTAAGTCTTCAAATGTATGGCTGCCGAGTTATCCAGAAGGTATACTCATCAATTTTTCTGCCTTATTATTGTTTCCCTTAGTTGCATGTGCCACTTATTTTGCATTTTACAATATTATATGTTATGAACTGGAGCATGTTTTGTTTGTTGGAAAGGCAAATGCTTTTAATATTACTGTCTATTGGCAAGATTAACAACATGTCAGCGCAGTATTCCACCAACTTCTACAGTAACTATGTCTGTACCATTAAAGGGCTGTGAAAGAAGGAACCCTGTTGAAACCATTACAATTAATTAATATCTTATTGACCATTTTATGTTTTCAAACATTTTGTTGCAGGCACATGCAGGGTGGTTTTCTTTTCTTTTTTCTTTAAGGGGGAAGAGAGAGGGGGGATGGGGGGGCGGGGTGGGGTGGATGTTGAGAGCGGTGGAGATCCTTTAATTTCTTATTTTCCTAATTTTAGAACTGCAACAATGCCTTACAGTGTTGGTGAGTGTCTGGAGATTTTAATGAGTCACAAGTGTTTTATTTGGTTTGACCTGGTTATGTGCAATTATTCCTTGTGTGTTTGGGCAGATATGTTGACTTATTAGTGTGCTGTAAATGATAGTTGCTGTTGTGTTACTTTCTAGGCTATAGAAGTTGTTGATCTGGATCAGCGAACTAAAATGGTTACAGAGCTGGACGGCCATATCATGCGTTGCGTACGTGATCAAAATGGAAATCATGTAATCCAGAAGTGTATTGAATGTGTACCTGAAGATGCTATTCATTTTATTGTTTCTACATTCTATGACCAAGTTGTGGCATTGTCAACTCATCCATATGGTTGCCGTGTGATACAGGTCAGGGACACATTTTTTTTTTTCTGCTTTGATGGGTGTTGACACATGTTTGCTGTATCGATAGTTTGAAAGAAAAGAATATGACATGTCTGAACTTGTTGGTTTTCGTTAACAGAGAGTCTTGGAGCACTGCCATGA
The DNA here is from genome assembly GCA_037074485.1 of Delonix regia. Lineage (NCBI taxonomy): Eukaryota > Viridiplantae > Streptophyta > Magnoliopsida > Fabales > Fabaceae > Delonix > Delonix regia. The sequence continues at coordinate 16,182,544 of CM073453.1, read as the reverse complement.
TCCCAAAACACAGCAGATAATGATGGATGAGATTTTGCAGTCAGTTTGCATGTTAGCACAAGACCAATATGGGAATTATGTTGTGCAGGTTTGTTATACTTGTTTGAGCCTTCTTACTTGCTATCCCATTGGTGCCAATTTGTGATCTTATGAAATATATGTTAGCAGTTGCATGTCGAAAATTAGATGTTACTTTGAACAAGTTTGGTCTTTTGTATCAGTCATGAGTGTACTCACTTGTCCTCAATGTAAGAACTAAATGGTCTATGTTGATTGAGTAATCGAACATTTGTGAAGAGAAGGACTTGTTTCTGGTATGCCAAAAGTCCAAAGTATCAAACCCAGTTTGACCTGGCTAGTTGGATCAGATACCAATGTTTCAAATCCAAAGTTTGGTCATGTCTCTCGCTGAACAATATGTGGCCAAAAGCAGGGAAACTTGTCTGTGTGTTCATTAACCTATGTGATCTAGCTTAGTCTTATATACTCACCATTTTGTGTGACAAATGAAATGTAACATATGTGCACGGACTTGTTAATTCTATAACTACTACATATACCTGAGCTATAGTGGAACCAGATAGCTGGAGATCATTAATCATTTGGCTAATCTGCGAAGCAAAATATGATGGGGATGGTAACAAATGATCAATTAGACATTTGTGTTTGCGTGCATATATCATTTTTGGTTAGAGCACATACTACCCTCCCTTGTTATGTTTATTAATATTGAGGATTTAGAAACTTTATGACAACATAGTTGATAGTTGACATAAAAACTATTTAATAACCCTATATAATAATGATGATAGTTTCCTTTCAACAGAAAAATTAATTATTACAGTTCACTTTTAAATGATGGTAGATATTTAATCTTATTGACATATTAGAGGGATAAAAATAATATTATAAGATTATCTTTACTTAGCTAATATCATATATTTTGAAAAGTATTAATATAATTTTGTTTCAAAGAAATCAATATTTTCTTGGATTATTAAATTTATATTTTATGTTTTTAAAATTGTACTAGGCTGAAAGATTGATCCAGTGCCCCATAACTTGGTACTATTGATGTTTACCTTGGATTGATAGCTATCTAAAAGGGAAGGACTTGGACTAACAAACATTAACACACAAAGAGGACAAAATTTGAAGTGTCCATATGTGTTTTGGAGTGTTTTCTCCTGTCTTTGTTTGTATTTGGCACACGTTGGGGAGTAGCTTGGATCCTTTAAGGTGTGAAACTTGTAAAGCGTCTCAAAAGTTACAGGGAATGAGTGACACAAGAAGTGAGAGTGTGTATGGGGTCCACTTCCTTTCTTTTTGCCTACTCTTTATTATTTTTTTAATCTTTCTTTAACCTTAGAAATATTTTACAAGTTTCATACTTTGGTAGATCCAAACTTTTTGGGCAGAGAGACAGTTCCGTTTTTGAAATGTTAGTGCTTAATAGATAGCTATCTATAAGATACATACTTGAAAGAGAACGTGATGACCCTCTCAGCTGGTTTTCTGCACGTTGTTCGAAATATTTAACTAGCGATAGTGATTGTCAACATTGACCACAAAGGTGGTTGAAGCATCGCTTATATTAGTTTTCTTTGTCAACTAGTAACATCCTTTGTAGACAAAATATAAGGCCATTATCCCTATAAAGGAGCACTTAGTGAATACTGTCAAAGTTTGAATTGAGGTTGATAAGTGGACCATGAAATGATGGAAGCCTGTTGGTTCTAATTTGATGTTTAATAATTTTGACCTCTATGTTTTCTGGAATAATTGGCAAATCCATGCCATATCACTAGGGAATTTTTGTTTTTAGACTTAACTGCTAGCACTTCTTATTTGCTTCTTACATTCTTAGCCTGAGTAACAAAACTCATATGCTCTTGTGCAGTTTGGTTGTATTTCTTGTTGTTTGCAATGGAATTCATCTTTTCTTTTAGCTCATTTTCCTTTACTCTTCTGATTATTGCATAAAAATTTCAGCATGTGCTGGAGCATGGGAAGCCACATGAACGCTCGGCTATTATAAAGCAATTAACTGGGCAAATTGTGCAGATGAGCCAGCAGAAGTTTGCCTCTAATGTTATAGAAAAGTGTCTAACTTTTGGAACACCAACTGAACGTCAGATCCTTGTAAATGAGATGCTTGGTTCTACTGATGAAAATGAGCCCTTACAGGTTTGTGCATGGCCTACGATCCCTATCTGAGGGAGTGAAGCCCTGAAATTACATCACTTATTCTGTTGTATTATGTTTCTCTGAGCTTCAGAATCTTCTCTGGCACTTTGTTTGATGTCCAATGCTCTCAGTTAATTCATATACCCTGCCTAGGTGGCTTTTGCAAAATGGTTTTATGAACTCTACTAATTGTCTTTATCTTCATTGTCATATTACCAACTTAAAATGTTTCCTTGGCAGAAAATTGGAATTTGAAGAAACAAATTATATGCAACATTATTTTGGATTGCTTTAGTAACTAATTTAACAAGTTCTGGGTTTGACTTGTTTTCATCTTGTGCTTGTTTTAAGAGTGTATGTTAACTTAAAATCTTTTTGAATTTTTGAGATCCATATATTCAATAATAATAAACAAGAAAGCTTTCTTTAAGTATTTTCTACCAATTCAAAGTGTCTCATCAGCTGAAAACTTATTTTTGGAGAGGTCAATTGTAGCAGATGTATGATCCAATGTAGAACACTTATATTTGATGCTATTAGAGTGGGGTGAAAAGGAATAGGAAAAGAAAAAGAATGTATTACAGATTATACTGAGTTTGCTTAATGAGAGGTCTTGATAATCTGTGATGTGTAGTGATGGTTATTCAAGGTCATAAAAGAATTGAATTTGGTTGCCAAGGTTAGAAACTCAGTCATGCATGCTGAATCAATTAATGTCCATTGTATTTCTTTTTACTTTTTTTCTTTTTTTTTTTTTGTGGGGGGGGGGGGGGTGGTTGGGGACAATGATGTCCATAGCATGTCAACTTAATTGCATTACGTTGTATGTCTTTCATTAGTATTTCAGCATTTCTTATCTTTTGCTTGTTTCTTTGTTGGTTTTAGGTTATGATGAAAGATCAGTTTGCAAACTATGTTGTACAGAAAGTGCTGGAAACCTGCGATGACCAGCAACTTGAGCCAATCCTCAATCGAATAAAGGTTCACCTGAATGCATTGAAGAAGTATACTTACGGGAAGCACATAGTTGCTCGTGTAGAGAAACTGGTTGCTGCTGGAGGTACTTGCCATCTTTTAATTTTATCTTTCATTTTGGGTTCATACTCATAAATTGAGCATCATGATACAGGACAATATGTTGCTCTGGCAACACTTGAGTTATTTAATAATAATTTTCATTACTATTGTGTAAGATAAATTATTTTCCCCTTGTACATCCTTTGTGTCTTATTGTTTCCATGCTAAAGAATATGTAAATAGACTCCCAGGTGCTTTCTGGTCTATTTCTGTGAACTGACATTCTTCAATATAAACATAACGTTTGGATAATTTTTTTTTTTTTTTGAATAGTTTTATTCGTGTAGTGGTGAATTGTATATAATATCCATTTCTCTTGTTCTTATTGAAGAACCTAATAAACATAACATAAAAAATATACTAATGTTTTACTTTTTGTCTTATACCATTTAAATATTCCTCAATTGCTTTATCATGTGTATGACATACAATTTTGGATTTGATGATATGCAGAAAGGAGGATTAGTGTTCTGACTCCCCATCCAGCACAGATGGTATAGGAAATCAAAGTTATTGTACGGCTAACTGAGTATAGTACAAGCACCTTCTTGTTTATTTTCGTATCAGGTGGTGGCCCTGTCTGTTGATTCTGACAGATGGGAGCTAATTGGGAATAAGGAATCGTTGGTTGTACTTAAAACTGTACATTTGTTAGTGTGAGGATATATACCTAGAATCAGGTTAGCTGAGCTGGGGTTGTGAATGACGCCTGATGCCCGAGAGATAAATTTATGCACTAGTTTTTTTTTTTCCGAGTTGTAAATGTAGGTGGTTTTATTTCACGATTGTGACTGTAAAAAAATGTTCTTAGGTTGCGAGAATTATTGTGTTTGAGACGCACAATTTTTGTGGTCTGAGACTTTTATATATCTCCTTATGTTAATCTACTTTTTCATGTCTCATGTTGATATTGCTGCCTTGTGTGATAATATTATATTCTGTCACTTTCTGACTAGTATTACGATTTTACCTATCTATATTAGCATATACCTTGTCAATTCGCAAATTCTAATTTTCATGGGTAACATCAACTACTTGCTCAAAGTTTTGTTGCTGCACCCTTGTAAATACTATCGAGATTTATGGCCTTTTTTGGAATTTTCTTTTCTCTTAAGTGCAAGGAATTGATAGGTGTTCACCCAAGTAAATATGTTTTCGTATCTCTTTACTTGAAAGATTTATTTTGGTGGATTTTTATTAGCCGTGTACACGATTTGTTCTTAGTATGTCTGAAAATGTTTTGTAAGCTTCGTTAGCTGTAATTGACATGTAAGTTCCAATCCTCTTCTATAGATTGCTTTCCCAGAGCTAAAGTTGCACTATAATAGATACCTTTTTTTGTTTTAAAAATAATTGGACGTATATATAATGCTTTCTTTTTTCCTTTTTATGAAAATAACAACTAGGCAACAACAAAAGGAGTTAACAGAAAAAAAGGGGGAGGGGCAAGACACAGAAGGATTTAAGATGCCTTAGGTTGGGTACGTCCTGCTTGATGACGGAAAGACCATTAAACTGGGAGAGCTTGGATTGGAGCAGCTGCAGGTGATTCTTATTAGTGAAAAGGAGCTGAATGTGATGTTCTGGGTAGAAAGCCAACTCTGTGAGAAACCCATTGGGGCATTTCTCGAGTTGCATATAGAGCTGTGAGGCCACTATTCAAATTGCGATCTTCATTCCAGTGCCAACGCCTGAGATGAGTACCATTAACCAAAATTGAAAGTAACAAATAGGGTCTTCGAGGTTTTGTAAGTTTCTTACTCCACTAGAGAATAACACTCCAACCATAGGAACAAGGTGAAGAAAATTAGTTAGTGGAATTAGGGCCTTCATCCTTAGTAGTAAGTGTGTTAGATTGCTCCGACTGGGCCAGGGCACAGCTAAGATAGGTGTGCTTGATTTTGGCTATTACAGCTTTAGGGTCTGCAGAGCAGCCATTATGAAAAACCTGGTTCCTGATGTTCCATAAGACATAAATCATGATAATGATCCAATTGGGAGAGGTGTGCTTTACCCAGGTTGAACTAACTCTGGAGCCAAATAATTACATTTTGGTTTTCAAATTGGTTTACTTGAAGTCTACGTTGATAAGCAAACCAAAAGAGTGTGGACAAAATGACATATGAGGAAAAGATGGTTGATCGACTCTGAGTCTTTTAGGCATAAAGGACACACGGAGTCAGAAGGGACATCACAGACAAATCAGTATATCTCTTAAGAGGGAGAGTCAGTTAAGAGCCTCTAGGTAAATACAACGATTCGCAAAGGAAGTTTGAGCCTCCAGAGGTCATTCCATGTTGAGAATTGGTAATGAATATTTGCTGAAGAGTTTGAAAGGAGCTGTAGATAACTTAATATCTTTGATGGAGTAAATGACAAAAGGATTGCCTTTCCAAATTAAGGAATCGGGAAGTCCCGTAGACGAGAACTGCATGGATGATATCCGTTCACAGACTGATGGAGAGTAGATATTTCTGATTAAATTGAGGTTCCACTTTTGCTCTTGGTGGTGAATAAGGTCAAAAACATCGGAGACGTAAATATCAACACTTGACTCCATAGACCACCATAAATGATGGTAATAACACTAGCTAGGATTCATGCTTCAGCATTTGAGATTATAAATCATTTGAATTCAGCACAAAGATACACAACCGAATCTAAGAAATTGCTTGCTATTAGATTCTGAAACATTCTACAGGAAGTGTCTATAATTGATAAATGATAATTAGAATGCGTGAATTTCAGTCTAATACAAAGGAGGATTTTTTTGTTTTTCTGGGCCAATGTACAAAGGAGGATAAGAGATACATGGAGTTAATAAGTTTTATTTGAATATATTTGGCCTGAATCATGTGAGTTAATAATTATAAACCTATAGTGGGGAAATTAAAATTAAGGGGCTATGAAAAGGGATTCTTAATTTCTTTACCCTTTTATATTGATAAATTAAATTGAGACATCTTACATATACTTTTGTGGTTTTGAAACTTGTCTACAGTTGATATATATTTTTAATATCGAATGCCCTAAAAGAATAGAAAACAAAAAAAAATATTTATAGACTTGGTCTAGCCTGGTTAGATCTAGTGTGTCCTAAGTCTAGTTAGACTAAGCCATAAACTCAAGGCTATAATTGTAGACATTGTTTAAAATCAGGTTGGACCTCAGGTTAGATGAGATTCCGGTCAAGCCTTGCTCCGCTTGACATATCCCATGCAGAATCCTACCAATGTCTCTAGAAAAAGGTTGGTAATTAAGGAGTCAATTTTGTCACAATATCTCGTGAAGTTTAGTGTAAGATGATTGATAAACTAAGGAGGAGTTCATAATAGAGTTGATGAGGGTCATTCGGTCAACTTGAAATAATAGGTTGGCTTTTCAAGATTGTAGCAAAAAAATCAATTTTTTTTTAACAAGATTGTGTAAAATAATCATTCGTCTTTGCCAACTTTTGTCCAAAGACGCTTCATAGGAATCATTTAAATATGTATGCGGTATTTGGGCTAAAATTATTATTGATTTTGGTTTATTAATTTCGAGTCCTAAAAATTAGTAGTAGTGTAAAAGCATGTTTTGAATAGTGCAGCATATTTCAGCATTATTGTCAAAGATGACAACATTGTCGTCAACATACATCAAATGAGAAAGAGGAATTGAATTCCTGATGATTTCAATACCCTTCCATAAATTCTGGTTATTTACATTCAAAATCAAGCTAGAAAGGACATTAGCAAATAAGATGAACAAGTATGGAGAAAGAAGGCCACTCTAGCGAATGCCTTAATAAGGAGAAAAGGAATGCGACTGGCTATCATTGATGTTCACTTGACAAGGGACATTCATGACATATTGCTTGATATATTGAATCCAACCACTAGGGAAGTGTAGCTAGTGAGCACAATATCAGGAAAATCCCAAGATACATGATCAAATGCTTTCATTATACCTAATTTTAAGGCACACTAACTCTTCTTTTCTCTTGGCCTCTTTACCACTCAAGTTAAGATGATATTGTCATAGATGAGTAGATTTTTAGAAGGTTCCTTTTATTCTTCAAGAGCTTGCCTTTTTGTCTAACATATTTCTCAAATTTCTTTGAGAAAAAGACTATGTCTTGTAGGTTTATTTCACTTTCATCATCTTCTTATTGTTCAGAGGTTACTATAGCTTTTAGTGCCATATTTCATTCCCTTTTGAGCTCGTAGCGTTTGAGGTAATTGTTTTGATAAGCTATAAAAATTCCTTTTAGCTTATCATACGTTAACTCTTTGAACTTGGAGCTACTCTCAATTTTATCCACTTTGGATCTCCAACTTTCTAGGAGAGACCTTAACACTATCTTTACTATTTTCATGATTGGTGTAGGATTGTCCAAGCAATTTTAGTTGACCTAAGATTTTGGAGAATCGATTGAACATAGCTTCTATGTCCTTATTTTCCTTCATTTCAAACAGCTCCAATTCGTATTGCAAAGTGCTTATCTTAGAGTACTTCACATTTATTGTTCCTTCTAGTTTGTCCCACATCTCTTTTGCTGTATTACAAGTTGAAATCTCGTTATATTCTTCACCATTGATAGCACAATAGAGAATGTTTATAGCTCTAACATTTGCTTGAATTATCTTAATGTCATCATCATCATACTCCTATTTAGGTTTGAGTTCCCCATTTTCTATTTTGGGAAATTTTAGACCTTGCTTAATGACTTTTCACACTGGATAATCTTTGGCTTGTATGAAGATCTTCATTCTGCCTATATGAAGATTTTCATTCTACCTTTCTAGTGAGTATCCATTGAAGTAGGGTGGCCTTATAGTTGAGTGCCCTTCATTGAAATAAGCTCCCTCAAAGTGTTGAGAAGTTATTTTCTGCAAAATGGATCTTTTCTTTTGGTTGTAAAGCATATATCAAGTGAGACCACAACTCTTATACCAATTAACAATGCACATAGAGGCGGGTGAATAGGTGCTTTAAAAATTTTTTTTGCTTAAGTTATGTTTTTAAGATTATCTTTAACTAAAAATTTTTAATTGACTATAAAACGTAATAAATAGTTAATTGTGATAAAATATAATCAATTGAGTCTTTCAGCAATTAATTCATACTATTAAATAGAAAGAGAGTTAGCTGTAAATTTTTTAGTAAACTATGTTAGTTGAAAAGAAAAGACAAATTTGAGAAATCAGTTGACTATAAAATATATGTTTGGCCGCAAATAATTCAAGAATGCAAAGATTAGGGATAAACTATCAAACATAATGATTGATCCTGGTTTGGCCAAGAAAAATACTTACTTCCAGTCTTTTTTACTCCCTCATAGATTTTCCACTAAGAATAACACTTTTTATAATTTCACATAGTTTTCATGTGATCACTTTCTAAACACTAGAGTACATCACTCTTACACACTCTTCTTCTCTTCAAAGATAGAGGATCAAAACTAGTAAACGAGTATGAGATTTTTTTTAACCCTTATACTTGGATTTACACTAACAGCTTACAAAATGCTCTGATAAGTAGATAAACTAGAAACCCAGTTTAAGGTATAAAACTTTTGAATGTTATAGATTTGTCACTCTATGTAAACAAGAAGGACAACAGATCTATATATAGTTTTCCAGAAACTAAACATTGGAGAACAATAAATACTATAGATCTTCATGATTGAGGAGATGATTAGGTTATTCTTTATTTAACCATCATGAAGTACGAGTTTCAGTTCTAGAAGGCGCGATTTTTCTTGGAAAGTTAAAAATGCCATAAATGACCATTCTTGTTGACAGCTCCAGGAGAGAAAAAAATGATGCAGAGTTGATGGTTAAGAGGTTGTTAGAATAAAGCTAAGACTTGTCCTCTTTTTTTGACAATTTTCACGTGGTGTATGCTAGAGAGAGAGTTGTGAGTTGTCTTCCACTTGTTTGAATTTTCAGACAAGGAATACAAGTTTTATATTTAGGCTGTAAACTTGTGGGTTGAAAGAGTATTCAGATTTGCAAATACTTGTTGAAAGACTTCTTCATTTCAATATTGTGGGTTGGGTTTTTTTCATATTTGGTTTGTTATAAATTAAACTTGGGTTTGAACCAATCATTTTTGGGCCAACAAAAATGTGGTGTTAACAGATTAACTTAAGTTAGAAGTTGATTACTAACTTCTTTTTTAAATTCTATTTTGTTGTCAATTTTTTTTTACTGACATATACTAACATATACAGTGTATCACATTATCTGTTTTGTTCATGAAATTTCAGTTTTTCAAAAACAAAATATGTATTTCAAGCAAAATCAGAGAATTGATGGGAGAGACCTTACGTTGAGGTGCTGGAGGTAGCGCATGGTGGCAAAACGATGACGGTGAGAAAATTGGATGGCGAAGATGTTTGGAGCTAAAGGGAGAATGTTTATGGTGCTAATTGAAGAGAGGTTTTCTTCTTACCAACTGAGATACGAATAGATATTGGTGAAAATTATCTCAAAAGCTAACAAAGATATATAGATGGAAAAGAGAATTAAAGACGCAGTCTACTCCCAATGGCAAAACTAAACATTCGCCATTATAACAGCTTATAGATTCAATTCAACTGGATATTTGTTTGACAAGTTATAGATGTAGTAATCTCTCAATCCCTTCTTGCAGATCACATATTTGAGAAGAGAGCAAAGCTGCAATGAAATGAAAGGACCCAACAGAATCACAACAATGCATCAGGGTTCACAAAATGAAAGATGAAAGGGTAGAAATGGGCAACGAAAATTTAACTAGATTGATATTTAATTATTTTTAAAATGAACATAACGTGGATTATAACTAACGTTAAATTAGTATAATTAATGTCAGTTTGAAAAACTGACGTTAGATAACATTAGAAACCATTATTTATGTAGTGAGACATATTAGACATAGTGAATGGAGAAAAATAAATTGCATAAACATTTTCACTCTTCTAGCTCACTAAAGTCACGTTTAATTGTATCATTAATCGAAATGAAAAAGATTTCATTTATAGGGGTACTGTAGTAATCCATATTGCCAAGGAAATATAATTCCTTTACAAAATTGCTACCAAACATAAAAATGGGTGTTAACTTCTTGTCACTCATTTTCCTTTACTCACGTTCCACCAACCAAACAAACCATAAATATATGGTACATTTGCCTTTTAGAAAATCCATATATCTCTTATATTCAATTCTAGGCCCTTGTTTGGTTGTTAGAATTAAGAGGAGAAAATGAGAATAGAAATGAGAGACACTTCCATTCCCATATTTAGTTGACAAATTGGGTCTACATTCTTATTTCCTAAAAAACCTATTTTGTCTTATATAAAGGAGAGTTCTCTCCTTAGCTGAAATTATAGAATAAAATTTGTTTTTTGGTAATGAAAACATACTTGACAAAAATGTTTTCACTTATAATAATTTTCAAACAAAAATACCCCTGTGATACATCAAAACCCTAATTTATTATTAAATTATTATTTTTAATTTATTATTATTAATTTATTAAATATATTATTATATTATTATATTACTTAAATATATATTAATATATAATTATATTATCAATTAATAATTCGAAGAGATTGTTTGCCTTTTTTTTTGGCTTTATAATATGAGATAATATATAAAATATATACATTACCTAATTGAGTCTCATGTGTAATTTACTAATTAAATAAAATAAAGGAAAATATGTTTATTCTCATTTATTCTTAACCAAACAACATTTTAATATTCCCATTCCATTTCCACTCCTACTTTTATTTTCATTTTCATTTTCATTCTTATTTATTAATTTTAACAACCAAACGGCCCTAGAGTATCCATATGCCTGCTAGCAAAAATTTACGAGAAGGAATAAGATATTCTACTCATTTGGCCAAAACTTGTTGGCTAGCATTTCTTAAAACTTTAGTAATTGAAATACACTCTTATATATATAACATATATGAAAATATATTATGTTATAAGAGAACATAGTATTTATCTTATTTATATTAATATAGTATTTGTGCTAATATAGTGATAGGAGAGTTGTTTCGTAAGATGGTTTAGGAAACAGATTAATTTATACAAAGCTAAGAAATATCTCTAATTGTAATATAAGAAATAAAATATTTCAAGTACGTACATATTCAAGTTTTGCATCTTTCACTACAATATCTTGTAAAATGTTATTTTGATATTTTTAAAAATTAAAATACTTATATACCCATCATCACTTGCAAAAATTGATAAAACAACATGCAATAATACATGGCCACAGTGTCATTTTAAGTAAAATTTGTATTGTTAATAAAGTGAACCCGATCTAGTGGTTTGAACGACTTAATTCACATGAATACAAAAAAAGTGGTTGAATTGAAAAATTATTTAAATCCAATTTAAACTGTTGAAAAAATATTTTTTTTATAGTGATTCAAAAGCCTATAAAATTATAATATTATAAACTGAATCACTTTTAAAATTAAAAATAATTATTTAATTCACTGAATTTGCAGTGGATTGAATTAGGGTAGCTCATGTCCAACTTCTCTTTTTTAAGAAACTTTTACTTTGGTACTTATCTAAGTATATTTTACAAATGGCTCAAGTAAATATGAAAGTAATTCAACATTAGTTTGAGGCCTAAAATTAGAAGAAACTCCATTGTTTTCTTTCAAATATATATTCAGTCATGAGAGAATTGTTCCTTTACTAAAAAATTGTTTGCATTCTTTGTATCAAATACTTGTTAATCGGGTACATACCAGTGATGCATTTATTACATGCTCCCTTCACCTTTAGTGCACAGTAGCAGAGCCAAAATATAAATTGATGGGGCCAAAAATTAATTTAAATATTGAATATAACTAAAATTTTTTATTATTATTGATACATTATATGAATAAAATTTGAAATTTAGTCAAATAATATTATATATTACTCAAATACATCTGGACTCAATATTATCCAACATTAAATGACATTGTGTAGATACATTTATATTTTCCATAACATTACCAAAGTATAGATTTTAGTGAATATAAAAAAATTAAAATAACTAAACTAAGCACATTCATTTATTAAAAAAATTCATTATCGTAATTTAGATAAAGTATTAACTAATAATAAAATAAGAAGTACAAATATGAGGAGAAAACCAATATATATATATATATATATATATATGTATGTATGTATAAACTAGTCCTAAAATAAAGAGAGTAAATAAAATTAGAGAAAATCATTAATGAAGTATAACAGTTTTATATATTGTAAAATGAAGATATTAGATATAAACAAAAAAAATGAACCATAGCAATGAACCAAACATTAATAAATCATGATACCAAAAAAAATAAAATAAAAGGGAAGGCATAAACCTTGATATCCAAACAGCCAAAGAAGATGAGAAAGTTACAAAACTTGGACATAAAAGTTGAACTAAATTGAAGAAGATGAAGTGAAGGTGATATGTGTAACTAAAGCTTTTACATTAAGTGGGGCCTATGCCTATGCTTGAGTGTTAGATACTTAACTTACAAGAGACATGACTAAACCCAAGCTACATAAATTAACTTAATAAAACTCTAAAAGAGTAACTAGCAGAATAAGTACATAAATAAAATGTTACATAATAAAAGTTGAATTTTGTTTTATTTTGAAAATTACCATTTTATAATTTGTAAATAATTTGAGGGACCACATGAAAATTTGTATTTTATGTATGAGGTTAAAATCTAATTTACACATACACATATATATTGCGTACATATATATATGGTCAAAGTCTAATTTACACAAATATGCATATTACACACACACACACACACACACATATATATATATATATATATATGTAAGTTGATTGGGGGGCTGACGCCTCTTTGCCTCTTCCACTGTCAGTGCAGATACCTGGTTGGACTTCCCTGGAGAACCCTACAACAAATTGGCATCACGAATGACTAGTATTGCCTATTGGATGACCAATCTGGATACCACTGTTCCAAACATGAAACAAATCAAATGTTTCAACAATTGTTAGGTCAACCACCGGTACTGCAGTTCCACATGCTGTCCACTACAAGTTGCCGCCAAAACTTGACACTACAAAGTTGTCGATGATAAAAAATGAGGGCAAAGCTAATTAGTTCGTAGCTGAAGAGATTCATGGTACGGACACAGAAATCGCAGAGGCTATTGAGAAGTCAAGTGAGCACAATGTTGCCGGAGAACTTCACCTTAAGCTCTGTTCGAAGGACTTGCAAGAAGATTTCATGAGTGGCATTGAGATTATTAAATCTGACCTGAACAAAACCATACTGATTAACCAAGATTGAATGAACTTGAAGTTGAACCGAATGGAACTGGATCAAAGATGGAGAAGCTAGAAAAACAAGTTCTCGCCATGGAAGTCTTGCTTCGACTAGAACCATTTCTCTCCCTATTTTATTTGGGTCAAACTATGAAGATTGTTGCGATTACTGTACCTACTTGCACTACAAGAAAATAACTTATTAGGAATGGATTATCAATAAAAATTCTGTCAAATTGGGGATGGAAATTCATCCATCCCTAATAAAGTCGCCAAGTCATAGGGAGAATTCATTCTTGTTTTGAGACATAAATAAACTGATTAGGGATGAATTATCAATAAAAATTCTGTCAAACTGGGAAGGGAAATTCATCTATTCCTAATAGAGTCGCCAAGTCATAAGGAAAGCTCATTCTTGTTTTGGGACATAAATAAAATGCCATCCTAGAGCAATCTCTAATTTAGGACATATATGGGATGGAAATTCTGTCATTGATTGCATAGATTTAGGATGAAAATATCTATCTTCGATCTGTCCTAAATTAGGGACTAATCTGGGATGGAAATTTTATCCCTAATTGCATTAATTTGGGATAGAAATATTCGTCCCAAATTCATCTTAAAAATTGATAATGAACTTTTTGAGATAGAATATTCTGTCCTAATTTCATCACAAATTGGCCTTATAAAATAGTAAATGTGTTCATGATCTATTGCTAATCCGTTCCTAAAGCTAACAGTAGCAAAAATAAAAATATCATGTTCTTGAATGTTGTGAAACCTAATTGAATATAAAATTCAACTAACTATAAATTATTAGCAATTCAGTATCTAGAACATCCATTGCAGTTAATAATATATATGAAACCAAACTCTCCAAATGACATCCTAAGCAAACTATTGAAATTACAATATAAATAGATCTAAAGAAGTTACCAAACTAGTCAAAGTTATCATATACCATAATTTCACTACTAGAAAAGTAAACACTCATTAATAGGTATAAAGAAGTTAACAAACAAAGTAAAGATAATCACAACATCCTAAACTATGGGGGATCCTTGTCTTGTGCATTTTTGTCCGAGATTGGCAATACTATCAAGTTGTATATGATTGATTACCTTGTCAAAACGCCTTTATAAAGACATAGTCAAATTCTTCTACTCAAAAATCAAATTGCTTCGCATAGAAATAGTTTGTTTAAGTTATGCTGTATCTTAAGTGGTGGCAACCTTAATACGCCTTTGTAATTCATCCTTGAAGTTAGAGTAAAGTCCAGATCGAACAGTCGTGTGGGAGTTGAACCACATCCACTGATGTCAGACAACTTTGATCTTGCTCCAAAAATTCTACCCTTTTTATTTCTGCCTCCTACAACTTCCAATTGGAGCGCGACGTAATCAATGTCATCATCGTTATCTCTAGTTAAATTATATATATATATATATATATATATCTAATCTTTTCTCTTTCATGTAATGTTATAGTCAATTCTTTTTCATCATTTAATATTACACTAAAAAACAGTATCTTTTCCCATTATAATATCCAACCATTTTATATAGCTGTTCTCACTCAAGGCCAACACAAGATTGAGTAGATACTTGCACAAGCTGCAATGATTAATCATTAAGTTTATTCATTAACAATGGTTAAAAGATCAGTTTAATAAATGGGAAAAAAACTTAGTAAGTAGCGTACCAGGCCAGCAAAAAAAACTCTGCAAATCTGCACAAAGGGATTCAATTCCTGCTATGATGACAAAACAAAATGTGAAAAAAACAAAAATTACATCAATTATAATAATAAGGTATTTTGCATATGTTGGTATAGGATATTAAGGTATAAAATATCATAATCCAAACTAGCTGACAAAAAAATTATGATAAAGAATCTAAAAGAAGTTAATGAGTTAAAAGGTGATATATAGTTTAAATCATACTTGTTATTTTGTACTGATGTATTAAATAAAAATAGATATTTTAAATACTGCTAGTGCTTAACTTTTAAGATACCAAAGATATATAATGATAGGCTAAATACCTTTGGAATCAAAGTTGAGATGAAAGCAATCGTTTTTGAATTATTCCATGTCTCTGCAACTACCCTATGTATCTCTATTTGTTGATTTCATTCTACGTTTAGATTTTTTAGGTATCTCTCACTTTCTCTCTCTCCCACCTTGTCGCAAGAGCAAGAGGTTATGGAAGGACTGATATTCATTTTAGTTGAAAGGAAAAGCTCTAAAAAAGCGAGATTCTTACCCTCTGTGTATATACAATGATTATCACTACTGATCAAAGGGGGAGAGAATGACATTCTTCTTAGTGGGCTCAACAAGATCAAGGCAAGAGTATAACAGAACCTTACCTGCAGAGGGATGCGATGGGCGTGCGTGAGTGAGAGAGGAGCGAGAAGGTGTCTGATGAGGTAAAAGCTCATTTGGAAGATAATGGAATTGAAATTGGAGAGTATATGGCAGCAAGCTCTAATGTGGCTTTGCTTACATCTGATAAGCTTGAGGTTGTGTCTACTGTTAGAGGAACTTCAACTATGGTTACAGTGGAAGCATAAAGCATTCTCATTGTGACTAGCAGAAGAGTAAATGGTAATAATCAAGCTGACGAAAATTGTAATGATCACATATGGCCTGATCCAAGCTCATGCTGCTATGCACTGTATTCAAAATTGAACGCTTATAAAGTTTACTTACAGCAATCCCCTTTGGCCCCGGTGAAAGTTTTAAAAGATATGGTTGAGTTGGATAGGTTAAAAAAGGGACATGTTCAGGGTGGTGTAGCTGTTGTGCAATACGTTGTCCAGTTGGATAAGAAGAAAGCAGGATGATATGGTTTGCTTTTTCTTTTGTCCGTCTTTCAACATCGAGGGCAATGTTGTTTTGACGGAGAAAGTATTTTTACAAATGATCCAAGTAGATATAAAATTGACCTAACTTCTGTATAAGACCCAAAGTGAAAAGGAACCCTATTGCTCTTTTTATCAGCCATGGGAATCGTGTAAGCGAAGATGATTATAAAATGCGGCCGTTTGATTGTTAGAATTAATATAATGGGAATGAGAGTGAGAATGAGAATATTAAAATACTGTTTGGTTGAAAAAGAAAAAGAATGAGAATGAACATGTCTTCATTTACTTTATTTAGTTAGTGGATTACATATGGAAATTAATTAGGTAATGTACATATTTTACAATATTATCTCTTATCATAAAAAAAAAAAAGATATATATTTGAATTATTAATTAATAATATAATTATATATTAATATATACTTAATTAAGAATATAATAATTTTAATTAAGAATATAATAATATAATTATATATTTAATAAATGAATAATAAAATAAAAATAATTTAATAATAAATAATAATGAATTAAATAAAAATAAATAAATAAATAAATAATAACAAATTAAAAATCATAATTTAATAATAAATAAATACTAAATAATAATAAAATAAAAATAATAATCTAATAATAAATAATTAATAAATAATAATAAATTAAATAAATAATAACAAATTAAAAATAATAGTTTAATAATAATAAATTAAAAATAATTAATAAATAATAATAAATTAAATAAATAAAACTAATAATTTAATAAATAATAAATAATAATAAATCAAATAAATAATAATAAATTAGGGTTTTAATATATCACAATGATATTTTTGTTTGAAAATTATTATAAATAGGGATATTTTTGTCCAATATATTTTATTCTCAAAAGAATAGTCAGATTCTATCACTTCAATTAAGGAAAGAGCTCTCCTTTATATGAGGGAGAGTAAGTTTTTTAGGGAATGAGAATAGAGTCCCAATCTATCAACCAAACATGGGAGTGAGAGACACTCCCATTCCCATTCTCTTATGTTGATTCTAGCAACCAAACATGGCCTTAAAGGCTTAATGAGTTGGCACCTTTACTCTAAATAGGGAACTTGTTTGTATTTTTTTTTTTTACTTACTATTACATCTTAATTTATAATATTTATTGTCATAGGAGTTTGAGTCTAAGACCAATCAAATGAATGTGAGGAGTCCTACCACTTATCTACTACTACTATGCTCATTTATTTTATTATGATATATTTGTTAATCTAAGTATATAAGAGTGTGTCTAACAATTTATTATAGTACCATATTTTTGTTGTTAATATTTTAATATAAGTACTAATACATTTAAATAATCAAACAAAGGTATAAAATTTTAAGAATTCAACTTTAAATATAAGACCCAATGTAAACTTTCCCCATTCAACATACATTTCATGTTTATGGAGCAAAACAAATGTCACTTTACACTACACCTCCATTAGTATGTAAATATATCAGGATGGTTAAAATATTTAGAAAATGTATGCAACGTTGAAATATCATTTTTTTTTTAAACTTATGTACAAATTTTTTATATGTTTTATTAAAATTTTAATTAAGAATTGATAAGTATATACTTTTTTAATTAAAATATACGAAGGTGAATTAATATGAAGGTATTCTTCAAGGATTAAAGTTGTAGGCTTTTTGCAAATAACTTAGGGTTGGAGGTGTTTATTTCATTTTTTCTTATAATTTAAATGATAGTTCTTAATATTACGTATATTATGATGACTTATGTAGAAAGTAAAATCAACATAATTTTTTAATATTATTAATTCAAAAAATTTAATATAATTAATATATAATTTAAATAATTGATGCAAAATAAATTTAATTACTCATTTTATTTTAGAAAAATAATTAATTTATTGTTAATTTAAAAAATTATAATAATAAAAAGTGCTACATGCTTTAACAATTAAATAAAAAGTGTAATAAAATATTCTATATTTATAATTGGAGGTAAAAAAAAAAATTAAAATCCCCCTTTTTTTGTTATATTGGTTGAAATATTATGTTTTCGATATATATAATGTTTAATGAACGTAAATTGAACCCTCTCATTCACCACAAGTGAATTGAATATCTGTTTTCTCACCTGGCATGCAAATCTAACCTAGTTCATTTTGAATCAACAGTGGTGATAATTAGAGATTAAAAGATGAAATTAAATTTTTATACTATATAATTAACACAAAATATTTGTTTAAATTTTTAATACAATATTCTGAAATTTATGTCCGTCGAAATTTGTGCTGCTACTTTCTTTTCATCTATATATATTCATTTGAATTGATTGTGTTATTAAATCTGATTATTTATGACCAATTTATTCTTATTTTTTAAATAAAAATTTTGAACTTAATTCTTTATTGTCAATAATTTTTTTTTATAATAGATATGTGATTTTCAGAATTATTTTTTGCACGAAAATGATATGATTTTTTTTGGAATTAAATAAATAGAATAATATAATTATTCACGTATTTATTATACCATTGATACGTTGGTATAATTGTTTTATAAATTTAAATTGTTAAATCAGTAAATTTACTTTATTTAATACTTTTTTCACACGGCTTGCCATGAATATTTAACAATGGGATCACTTCCATAACTGTTTTTTCGGCTTGTAAATCCATAACTAAATATACCAGAAGTGAACTGTTCCAAATAAAGCAAAACTAACATTTTTCATTTTATTAATAGAAAAAACAAAAACAAAAACGTGCATTTGTCTTTGAGAGAGTCGACATCGATATCAATTACAATAATAAATCTTGCATATAAAACCCTAGACATGCACATCAAATATAACTATATATCTTGCATATAAAACCCTAACTCTTCTATGTAATGGCAAATCTTCGCATACTTAATCTTACCGTCTCTTACATCTAATGGCCTGGCTTCCGCGCTCGTACTTATCACTACCCTCCTTTTCTTGCTTTCCCCTTGCAGTCTCTCCTCTGTTTCTTTCCTAACATGGATGAAACCATGGTTGATCGTCCTCGTTATTTAATTTGAATCCGATCCTTACATCACCATCTAAATTCTACTCCTCGAGTGCAAACTCCATGCTTCATAATACAAGCAGGGCTTTTCTGTTGGCCCCCTCGAAAGAAATTGTGTAATGGGTTCGGGATAATCCTTGTAGCTTTTGCGAGAAAAACTGTTCATACTTTAACCATGTTTAGCTGATTATGAGCTTAAAGTTGCAGTCTTTCTGCAGTTACTGTGTATTTTTTTTCCTTTTTTACACTAAGCCGAGTCCTATCTGATGGTCACCGATACTGGTTACTCAAAGATGATGTCAGATGTAGGGAATCGATCGATGCTTAAAAACCCTGATTATGGCGAAGATTTGAGCATGCTGATTCGCGAACAGAGGCGGCGGCAGCAGCAAGAAGCGAGTGAGCGCGAGAGGGAACTCAGTATGTACAGAAGTGGGTCGGCGCCTCCCACCGTCGAAGGCTCGCTTTCTGCTATTGGTTCCTTGTTTGATGCTTCGACAACGGTATCGGGTTTCGGCAAAAGCGGCGGAGGAAGGGGTTTCGTGAGCGAAGAGGCGCTTCGTGCTGATCCGGCATATGCAAATTATTACTATTCGAAAGGGAATCCAAACCCGCGTTTGCCGCCTCCATTGGTGTCGAAGGAAGATTGGCGTTTCACACAGCGGTTGGGTGGCGGGATTGTGGATAGGAGGAATGGAGACAGCTCGCTTTTCTCTGTGCAGCCTCCGGGTTTTGACGGGAAGGAGGAGAAAGGTGTGAGCCAGAGAAAGAGTGCAGCAGAGTGGGGCGGCAATGGGTTGATTGGAATGCCGCCATTGGGAATCGGAAGTAGGCAGAAGAGCATTGCAGAGTTAATTCAAGTGAGCGTTCAATCAATTCTTCCACTTCGTGCTATATGATTGTTTAATGTTAATATAGTCTTTCTTCTGTCTTTCATAACAGTTGTTTCATTCTTGGTTTCTATATTTAATACTTCTGGTTTTAATCTGCATAGAAATCCTAGGGTCTGCTGTTAGGGCTTGGGAGTATGTGATTGACCTTATCCGCATAAGGAGGAAGGCAATGCATTACACCCTTTTCCACTGTGTTATAGTGAAATGTTTTAACATGGGGAAAGTCACTCCTTTTGATTATTGTGGTTTCTCGATCTTTTTCTGTCTTACACATGTTTTTGTTGCGTGTTGACTATCTATGCACTTGTTTAAGCAGGCTTTGAACTCCCCCGATGTTAAGTGTATTTCTAATTTTCTTTTAGGGAGCCAGTTTCCATTTTCAAAATAGAGCATGCTTTGAAGAATTCGTAATCTACTAGGCTTCATTCACATGAGCTCCAGTTTTCTAAATCTAGTAATTTTCATCATAAAACTCTTTTGTTATGTTATTTTAACTGAGAATCAGCTATTATCATTAGTTTTAATTATAAATTTAGGCTTGATTAACATGAGCTCGAATTTTCTAAATCTAATATAATTTCATCATTAAATTCTGTTGTTTTTATATTTTAACTGAGTATCAGCTATCATCATTATTTTTAATCAGTAAATTATATCCTACGTATTATTTCCTGTTCTATCATTGGACTAATTTATATTGTTTCTGCTGTTCTTTTTCCTTCTTTTCAAAGCAGGATGAGATAAGTAATGCATCATCTGTATCTAATCAACGTCAGTCTAGCTATAATGCATTTAATGACATTGCTGAAAACTCAGAAAACCATTTTGCTCATCTGCATCAAGAATTGGCAGCTGTAGATCCTATGCATTCTGGTGGAAATAAACAGGGAATATCTGCTTCTCAAAATCCTGGTGGATCAGCTTCTCAAACGTATGCTTCTGCTTTAGGTGCCTCCTTATCAAGGAGCACAACACCTGATCCTCAACTTCTTGCTAGAGCTCCTAGTCCTTGTCTTCCACCAATTGGGGATGGGAGATCAAACTCTATGGATAAAAGAAGTTCCAGTGGTCAAAACTCATTTAATGCTGTCTCATCTAGTTTAAATGAGCCTGCAGATTTGGTGTCTGCTTTGGCTGGTATAAGTCTGTCCCCAAATGGCATAGTAGATGAGGAGAAACATCCCATTGGGCACAGCGAATCTGAGCATACTCATAATATCAAACATCATTCGTACCTAAACAAACCTGATCCTCTGCCTTATCAGCTTCAATCTGCTCCCCAATCGACAAAGGCATCTCATTTGAAGGTGAATAGAAGCAGTGGTTATAGATTGGATCTGAATAACTCTCCAGAAAATGCAAATGAGCAGTTAGAAAATCAAAACTTTTCTGGGATTTCTGTTAACTCATACTTAAAAGGACCATCTACACCAACTTTTACTGGCAGAGGAAATTTACATGCTCACTATCAGAATGTGGATGGTAGAAATGTCTCATACCAGAACTATGGCTTGAGTGGGTATGCTGTGAATCCTTCTTCGCCACCAATGATGGCAAGCCAGCTTGGGAGTAGTAATTTGTCTCCTTTCTTTGAAAATGCTGCTGCTGCTGCACTAGAAGTGAATGGCATGGACTCTGGAGCCTTGGGAGGAGGTGTAGCTTTGGGGCAAAATTTGTTATCAGCATCAGAGTTCCAAAATGCTAGCAGGGTAGGAAATTATGCTTCAGGTAGCTCTCATCAGGTGCCTTTGATGGACCCTTTGTATCTTCAATACTTAAGATCAAGCGAAGTTGCTGCCGCAGAGGTTGCAGCCCTTAATGACCAAGCAATAAATAGGGATTGCTCAAATAATTCATTTGCAGATTTGCTTGGCCTCCAAAAAGCTTATGTAGAATCATTAATTGCGCCACAAAAATCACAGTTTGCTCTTCCCTACCTTAATAAGTATCCTAGTTTGAACCACTATTATGGAAATCCAACATTTGGTGTGGGAGTGTCATATCCAGGAAGCCCATTGGCTGGTTCCCTCTACCCAAATTCTCCCCTTGGCCCAGGTAGTCCTATGAGGCAAAATGAGCGGAACATGCGGTTACCTGGGATGAGGAATGTGGCTGGGGGCTTCATGGGTGCTTGGCATCCGGACACTGTTGGTAACTTGGATGAGAATTTTGGATCCTCCTTGTTGGACGAGTTCAAGAGTAATAAAACCAAATGTTTTGAGCTTTCTGAAATTGCTGGCCATGTTGTTGAGTTCAGGTGCATACTGCTGGTCAAACTATTCTTGGTTCTTGACTTTGAACAGAGATCTAATTCTTTTGTGTGTGTGTGTGTTTTTTTTGCAGTGCTGATCAATATGGAAGCCGTTTTATCCAACAGAAACTTGAGACAGCCTCTATGGAAGAGAAAAACATGGTTTTCAATGAAATAATGCCGGAAGCTCTTTCTCTAATGACTGATGTCTTTGGTAATTATGTTATTCAGAAGGTAATTTTCTTGTTTATATTTACATAGAATATCCTTTGACGTGCTCTTTGAACTAGTATAGCTGTTTCTTCGTATGCTCCAGTGGGTGTGATATACATTTTGGACATTGTTCCTAACTCATGCTGGTTTGTGTTTTAGTTTTTTGAGCACGGAACATCCACACAAATAAGAGAATTGGCTGAGCAACTTACTGGTCATGTTCTGACCCTAAGTCTTCAAATGTATGGCTGCCGAGTTATCCAGAAGGTATACTCATAAATTTTTCTGCCTTATTATTGTTTCCCTTAATTGCATGCGCCACTTATTTTGCATTTTACAATATTCTATGTTATGAACTGGAGCATTTTTTGTTTGCTGGAAAGGCAAATGCTTTTAATATTACTGTCTATGGGGAAGATTAAGAACATGTCACCTGAGTGTTCCCCCACGTCTACAGTAATTGTGTCTGTAGTGGAGACATCACCATTAAAGGGTTGCGAAAGGGGGCCCCCTGTTGAAACCATCACAATTCATTAATATCCTAATTGTTTTATTCTGTTTTTCGATCATTTCATTGTGGCCTCTTGTGGGCTGGTTAAAGTTGAGAGCAATGAAGATCCTTTAATTTTTTATTTTCTTAATTTTAGAACTGCAACAATTTCTTACAGTGTTGGTGAGTGTCTGATGATATAAATGAGACATGAATGGTTTATTTGGTTTGACCTGGTTATGTGCAGTTGTTCCTTGTGTATGTTGGAAGATGTTTTGACTTATTAGTGTGTTGTATATGATAATTGCTGCTTTGTCACTTTCCAGGCTATAGAAGTTGTTAATCTGGATCAGCAAACTAAAATGGTTGCAGAGCTGGATGGTCATATCATGCGTTGTGTACGTGATCAAAATGGAAATCATGTCATCCAGAAGTGTATTGAATGTGTACCTGAAGATGCTATTCACTTTATTGTTTCTACATTCTATGACCAAGTTGTGACATTGTCAACTCATCCATATGGTTGTCGTGTGATACAGGTGTAGCATCTTTTTTTTTTTTTTTGGTTTTTGTTTTGATGCGTGTTGACACATATTTGCTGTGTTGATAGTTTGAAAGATAAGAATATGACATGTCTGAACTTGTTTGCTTTTGTTAACAGAGAGTCTTGGAGCACTGCCATGATCCCAAAACACAGCAGATAATGATGGATGAGATTTTGCAGTCAGTTTGCATGTTAGCACAAGACCAATATGGGAATTATGTTGTGCAGGTTTGTTATACTTGTTTGAGCCTTTTATCTTGATATCCTGTTGGTGCCAATTTGTGATCTCATGAATTATATGTCAGCAGTCACATGTTCTTGAAAATTAAATGTTACTTTGAACAATTTTGGTCTTTTGTTAGTTATCATGAGTCAATTATGAGTGTACGTACACGTTCTCAATGTAAGAACTAAAAGATCTGTACTGACTGAGTAATCAAACATTTATGAAGGGAAGTATTTGTTTCTGATATGCGGAAACCCCAAGTTATCAAATCCAATGTGACCTGGCTTGTTGGATCAGTAAGCAATGTTTCAAATCCAAAGTTTGGTCATGTCTCATGCTGGACAATATGTGGCCAGAAGCAGTGAAACTTTTCTGTGTGTTCATTGACCTGCGTGATCAAGCTTAATCATTTATTCTGACCATTTTGTAGGACAAGTGAAATATTACATATGTGCATGGACTTGTTAATTGTTATTACTACATGAATTGTACCTACCTGAGCTATAATGCAACCAGATAGCTGGAGATCATTAATCATTTGGCTAATTTGCCAAGCAAAACGTGAGGGGGAATGTAACACACTGAGCAATTAGACATTTGTGTGTGCGTGCAGATTTCATTTTAGGTTAGAGCACATGCTACCCTCCCTTGCTATGTTTATTAATATTGAGTATTTTGAAACTTTCTGACAACATAGTTGAGACATCTTGCCTTATACAGCTCTTTGTAAGAACTTATTTGTTAAATTTAAGAAATATTAGTCCGGATAATTCCTCTTGAATATTTACCTTTATATCTCAATCAAGAAACTGAATTATCTAGCCTTTAAGTGCTATACTGAGCCTCAAAGAATTGAAGAAATCAAATACTTCATTATTACAATGGATATTGAATACATTCCATGATTCCCATGTAGTACATAAATCCAATCTTTATCTCAGACCCGATTACTTTAGCTTTTCTTCTGATTTCTCGGTGAACTTTAATTAAGTGAACTATACTTTTGGTGAATTAGATCTTAGTTGACTGCCTTGCCTCACCTGGAAATGAAGTCAAAGATAAGTGAGACTTTCATGTCTTAGTAGTTAGCAAGCAGTAAAGAAAACAATTTCATTTACAGCCCTTACATATAACAAATCTCATACAATACTGGATATTCTCACATGATTCTGCTGATAGCTGGGGCTGCACTTGGAGCACAATTGGATTTGCTGTTCTCTGATTGCCTTCTCTGTCAGAGGAAAACGTACTGCCCTCTGTTTACTTTCTCTGTTAGAAGAAAACTAGTGAAAGTCAACACATAATTCTAGGTACCCCTATGGCTATCATATCCAATCAACAAACTGGGATAAACAACGGCATCTGTCACATTCATATCATATTCATGAATTAATAATTAAAATAAAACAAGATGTGTAAGAGATAAGCTAACTACCTGTATTACTAATCTTCTTCAAAACTCATCTTTTTAGGCATCCATGGCAGTTTATCTGTAGTCCAATAATCATATAGAAATTCTCGTATTTTGTAAATTTACAACTATGCTAATTCCCTAGTTCCTTATTTTCATTCTACTGTTAGATTTTCCTATGACCTATTTTGAATCCTTTATCTTCTGAGAGGTTATATCTGGCTTGTTGATTTTTATCAACTAATTCCTATTTAAGAGTCTCTCTAATATTTATATAGGCTTCCATAATTTATCTTAACTAAATTAGTTGAGTTAGTAACAAGTACAAATTCATTACCTTTTTTTTTTTTTTCTCCTAGATTCCTACAAAATGAGTCTAATATTTAGGCAACTTATGTTGTGCATAATTTTCATCATTGAATTATCTAATTCTACTAGGACAATTACAAGATTATAGTTATGATCTAAACTTAATAATGAATTATTCTAATTATATTTCATCTTTGACAAAAATACACTATTATAAATTGTTATTCTTTAATCTCCACTTGTTTCTTCACTGTACATCCTATTATTCCCTTCAAATGCCTATACAACATTATAACACCTAACCAGTCTTGCTATTAATATCTTAAAAAAGGTTTTTCTTTCGGTTACTCATTATTAATGTTTTTCTTCATAGTTCCTATTTTACTTGAGTTTTTTCAGTTCTGTGGTCACCTATTCAAACCCCTGGGGTTACTCTTATCAGTATAAAATACTTCGCTAAAGAAAAGCTCCCTCCTAGTTCTCTGCAGAAACTTAACTAAAATACTTCTTTACTCAGCTCAATAATTCGTTTCTTCCTAGTGTATTTTGTTTCTGGTTAATTTCTACTTCAGCTCAGTTCATATTCATAGCCCATTATGGTTCCATGTTCACTATTGTTCAGAATAATTTTGTGAATAGCTCTACACCCATAGTTCACAATTACAGCACATATTTACTACCTATCATGTTTTATACCCAACTAACCGGTTCCTGTATCCTTACATGTTTAACTTCTATTTTCTGTTCCTAAAAGCTTGACGACTTTTTTCCCTCTTAACTGTGTCTACTTTATAATCAAAAGTCTATACACCTTTGCTCTAATATGACGCTTATCATATTCTGAACGCAAATCTGGGCTTATCTGAAGTGTGATTATTTAAATAATTTATAATTTAATTATATTTTCTATTTTTTATTTTTATTTTTATTTAATTTATATTTATTAATTATATTTAATTTAATAAGTTAATTAAATAATTTAATAATTAGATTACAAATTCCTCTTTGCACCATGCCTCATTCCTAATTCAAATCTGCTTCTTATTTCTTCTTTGAGTTCAAGCTTCTTGGTATCTTAACCTCCAGTTCTGCTTGCCCCTTGCGCCTCTGTTTTATCAACCAAAAACATAATATCTCTTTCAAATGCCATAGCCACACCTTCTCTAGTTATAGCTCTGTTTTGCTATCTTAAAGACAGTCATGTTTTTTAATAGCGGTTATTACTGCTGTGTTTTTGTTGTGCTGAACTCCGTCATGATTCCAGGTATATGGGTGATTTACTTCTAATGGTATAAGGCTGGAATGCTATTTGTTTGCTCCTGGAAATTGGTTTATCTTCACTGCTCCTTTATTTCTTGCCAGCACAGTCTTCCCTTATCTTACTCAGCTCATATATTCCCTTGTGTTGCCACCTTGCTTTTGCCAACTTAGTTTGCTGCCAATACGCATTCTTCACCTTGCGATTGATTTCCATGTAACAATTTTCCTAATCTGCCAAGTGTTCTAGTTTCCCTTTGCTTGTTTATCTTACTACCATCTAATGCTTACTAGGTCCTTCATATAATCAGTGTTATTTAGCTTCCTCTTGTTATTACACGTTTCCTTTTTTATTTTTTTTATTTTTTATTTTTTATTTATTTATAATTTTTTATATTTAGGGTCTTTTCCCCACTTTTCTTTTTGCCACATTGTACCTCTTTATAATCTTTTTCCTGTTTCTAAATCCTTGCCATGTTGCTACCCCTTGTGTTATTTGCTCAAATTAATTCCTATGCTACCACTGAAAACTACTAACGAAGACACCTCATGCTTTGTTTTCCATTTCCATCTCCTATTTGGTTTTCTACCATAGGATAATAATCTATTAAAATCCTACCTAATGTGCTGAGAAATATATATCACGTTATATATTATAGCCTCTATATAATTTCCCTATATCTCCTTTTAGTTTTCATTTAAGTATACACTCATATCAATTGTATTTTTAATTTTTATTTTAAATATCTAAACTCATATTTCTTAAAATAAATGTTAGCTTACCATTATTAGCCAAGTCCTTATAATGCGTTCCTGATAGTGCTAATTCCATTCTTTATTAGTTATTCAACATGAGTAAAATATATACTAATGCTATTTAATTCACCTGGATAAATTGTTTATGACACGCTTTATTTATAGGGATTAAAGCTACCTGCTAATTTCTTTTGGAACTCGCATATTGTACCTACTTACAATTAATTGGAAGCAGATTTGGAGATAATCAAATATTTTCCCTAATTAATGATAAGGCTTTAAATCTTATCATCTTATAATCCTTACTAGAGAATTTCCAGGTTGTTACAATAGTTGATAGTTGACTTAAAAAATATTTAAACACCATATATAATAATAATTATAGTTCCCTTTCAACAAAAAATATATAATGATTAAAGTTCACTTTAAATGATGGTAATATTAAATTTTATTGACATATTAGAGGGATAAAAATAATATTGTAAGATTATATTTACTTAGCTAATATCATATATTTAAAAAACTATCAAT
Organism: Delonix regia; assembly: GCA_037074485.1. Taxonomy (NCBI): domain Eukaryota; kingdom Viridiplantae; phylum Streptophyta; class Magnoliopsida; order Fabales; family Fabaceae; genus Delonix; species Delonix regia. Next base: position 16,154,182 of record CM073453.1, on the reverse strand, counting down.
ATATATATTTTTAAAGAAATAAGTGTTTTCTTAGCATTTTCAATTCATATTTGAAGTTTTTAAATTGTACTAGGCTGAAAGATTGATCCTATGCCCCAATGACTTGGTAGTATTGATGTTTACCTTGGATTGATAGCCATCTAAGAAGCAATGACATTGACTAAGGAACATTATCTAAGAAGCTTGGACCCTCTAAAGTGTAAAGCTGGTAAAGTGTCTCTAAAGTTAGAGAGAATAAGTGACGCAAGCAGTGGGATGTTATACTGGGTCTACTTCCTTTCTTTCCACTGACTTTTTTTCTTCATATCTCTCTCTAACCTTAGAAGTACTTTACAAGCTTCATACTTTAGTGGATCCAAACTTGTTGGACCGAGACACAGTTCTGTTATTGATATGTTAGTGCTTTGTAGATAGCTATCTATATGATACATACTTGAAAGAGAATGTAATGGTTCTCTCATAAGGTTTTCTTGCTCATTGTTTGAAATATTTACTAGCGATAGTGACCTTCATGGATGACCACAAAGGTGGTTGAAGCATGAATTATATTAGCTTTCTTTGTCATCTAGCAGTATCCTTTGTAGACAAATACAAGGACCATTGTTCCTATAAAGGAGCACTTACTGAATACTGTGAAAGTGGGAATTGAGGTAGATAAGTAGACTATAAAATGATGGAAGCCTGGTGGTTTTAAATTGATGTTCAATAATTTTGATCTTCCATGTTCTCTGGAATAATTGGCAAATGCATGCCCATGTCAGAAGTGAATTTCTGTTTTTGGACTTAACTGCCAGCGCGTCCTATTTGCTTCTTAAATTTATAGCCTGAGGAAAACACTTATATGCTTTTCTGGAGTTTGGTTGTACTTGTTTGCAATGGAATTCATCTTTTCTTTGAGCTCATTTGCCCTTACTCTTCTGTTTATTGCAAAAAAAATTTCAGCATGTATTGGAGCATGGGAAGCCACATGAACGCGCTGCTATTATAAAGCAATTAACTGGGCAAATTGTGCAGATGAGCCAACAGAAGTTTGCCTCTAATGTTATAGAAAAGTGTCTAACTTTTGGAACACCGACAGAACGTCAGATCCTTGTAAATGAGATGCTTGGTTCCTCTGATGAAAATGAGCCCTTACAGGTTTGTGCATGGTCTATGATTCCTATTTGATTGACTGATGCGCTGAAAACACGTCTCTTGTTCTGTAGTTTTATGGCCTTTTGTGAAATGGTTTTATGAACTCTTATAATTGTCTTTTTCTTTGTTGTCCTATTACTGACTAAAAATGTTTCCTTGGCAGAAGATTGGAGTTTGAAGAAACAAATTATATGCAACATTATTTTGGATTGCTTAAGTAACAAATATAATAAATTCTGGTTTGACTGGTTCTCATCTTGTTCTTGTTTTAAGAGTATATGTTAAACTAATTTTTTTTTTTTTGAATTTTTGAGATCTATATATTCAAGAATAATAAACAAAAAGGAAAAGCTTTCTTTAAGTATTTTCTACCAATATAAAGTGTCTCATCAGCTGATAACATATTTTGAGAGGTGATGTATGATCCAATGTGGAAAGTATATTTGTGATGCTAAGGGGAGACTAAAATGTTTTCCGGATTATACTGAGTGTGCTCAGTAAGAGCTCTTGATATTCTGAGAAGTATAATGATGGTTAGAAACTCAGTCATGCGTGCTGAGTCAATTAATGTCCGTAGTTTTTTTTTTTTTTTTTTTCTATTTGTGGTGATGATGTACATAGTAGTTCAACTTAATTGCATTACGTTGTCTATCTTTCTTATATTTTGCTTGTTTCTCTGTTGCTTTTAGGTTATGATGAAAGATCAGTTTGCAAACTATGTTGTACAGAAAGTGCTGGAAACCTGTGATGACCAGCAACTTGAGCCAATCCTCAATCGAATAAAAGTTCACCTGAATGCATTGAAGAAGTATACTTACGGGAAACACATAGTTGCACGTGTAGAGAAACTGGTCGCTGCTGGAGGTACTTGTCATCCTTTTAATTTTCATCTCTCATTTTAGGTCTTACTCATAAATTGAGCATCACGAGTTGGAAGGATTTGTTGTTCTGGCAACACTTGAGCTATTCACTAGTCATTTTTATTAGTATTGTGTAAGATTAATTATTTTGCCTTATAAATCCTTTGTTTTCTTGTTGTTTCCACTTTCCATGTTAAAGAATATGTCACTACACTCCCAGGTGCTTTCTGGTCATTTCTCTATTTCCGTGAACTGCATTCTTCAATATAAACATAACATTTGGAGAAATTATTTTTGATGATTTTATTCATGTAGTGTTGAATCGTGAATAATATTTATTTCTCATGTTTTTATTGAGGAACCCAATAAACATAACATAAAAACTGTGCTAAAAAGTTTTAACCTTTTGTCTTATACCATGTGAATATTCCTCAATTGCTTCATCATGTGTATAACATACAGTTTTTGGATTTGATGATATGCAGAAAGGAGGATTAGTGTTCTGACTCCCCATCCTGCACAGATGGTATAGGAAATCAAAGTTATCGTACGGCTAACTGAGTATAGTATAAGCGCCTTCTCTTGTTTATTTTCGTACCAGGTGGTGGCCCTTTCTGTTGATTCTGACAGATGGGAGCTGATTGGGAATAAGAAATCGTTGGTTGTACTTGAAACTGTACATGTTAGTGTGAGGATATATACCTAGAACCAGGTTAGCTGAGCTGGGGTTGTGAATGACGCCTGATGCCCACGAGATAAATTTATGCACTAGTATTTTTTTTTTTTTTTTTTGCCCTTTCCAAGTTGTAAAGGTAGGTGGCTTTACTACACGATTGTGACTGTAAAAAATGTTCCTAGGTTGCGAGAATCCCTTGTGTTTGAGACCCAGAATTTTTGTGGTCTTTGAGATTTTCATATATCTATTGTTCTACGTTTTCATGTCTCATGTTGATATTAGTATATTACTGCCTTGTCTGATAATTATTGTATTCTGTTATGGTGTTTTTCTAAATTTCATGGTTAAAATGAACTACTTGCTCACGGATATGTTACTTCACGTTTGTTAATATTATCCTGATTTGTGGCCTTATTGGGAGAATTTTCTTCTCTTGAGTGTAAGGAATTGATAGGTGTTCATCCAATAGGTATGTTTTCGACCTTCTTTCTTGTAAGATATTTTTTGGGTGGATTTTTATTAGTCTTATACACAATTTTGAAAACTTTTTAAAACTTCTTTAGCTGCAAGCTTACAAAGCTGGCGAATCACTCTTGAATTTTTTATTTCCTCAAAAAGATTAACATAGAGACTTGCCTAGAACGCAGGTGACTATGCAAAACTGTTGAGTTGCTTGCCCCTTTTATTTAAAAATTAATTTAAAGAATTTTGTAAAACGTATATAATATTTTTTAAAATATATGAGAATTAATTCAGATGGTGAAGAACTTTTTAATTTAGGATATCTTTTGCATTTGGAATTTTTTTTCTATGAACAGTTTTTTTCTTAATTTGGGATGGGTTCTCATCTCCATAAATTTCTCATATATGCCTGTAAAAATTATATATATATATATATATTACTAATTTATTATTTTTTAAGAATTTCAATCAGCGTTTTTATTTATAAAAATTAAAATTAAAATAAATATATTTCAGTCATTACATTTTAGTATTTTCTTTTGGAATATTTAGATGACACAACAACATTGTTTCAAAATATTTTGGAACTGCATGTATAATGTCTCTCTCTTTTATCTTCTTCTACGATTGGATTATAATAATTCATGTTTAAAATTTATAATTTTGTAATTCCTTATGCATATATTAATCCATCTAATGTCCAATTATAATGTATAAATTTATATCAGTTACATTACAACTTTAAAGTATGAAAGTTTTAATATATTGAAAGTTATAATTGATAATATTTATATACGAATCTAATTTTTACTTTTTGAGATTTTAATAATAATAATATTAAATTATATTTTTTATTTTATTTATAATATTATTTATTTGAATAGAAATTGCAATTAAATTAAGTTAATTAATTTAGTTCATATTTATTTTACTGTTTAAATGATATCTTTTAAATCAAGTATTTTGAACTTTTTAATATTTTATTCTAAAATTGAAACTGTAAAATATAAGATATGTAGATTAAAATGTCTCTTTTACGTGATGAACTCAACATAATTTTTTTAAACTCACTTTTTTTCAATGGTTTAACACATAATAAAAATAGATTAAAGATCAAATTGTTTTAGTACATTTTTCATATGTATTTTTAATAGTTTAATTTGTTACGTAAAATTGAAAATTTTAAATTAAAAATATATTTTCTTTTTAAAACTATGATTAACAAAATAAAAGAAAATTCATAATAATTACAAGAAATCACCATAATTATTATTACTAGTATTATAAAGTTTAGAATCATGGTTCTTAAAATTTTTGCTTAGATAAAATTAATGTATATAAAAGAATAATTTGAAAAACCTTAAGTTTATGACTATTAAATTTAAATTTTTAAGTTTTAAATAGAATTTATATACATTGATCATTTAAGGAAACACATCTTCATTTTTACTACTTTTTTTCAAATACAGGCTTCTAATTGTGAACCCTATAGAAATCTTCAAATTTAAAATTTTTTACCACGTATATATAATTTTATGTCTATATTATATATATTACATATAAACTGCGTGCAATGGGGAGGGATTCTCCCTCTCCAAGGCAAACAGATCAAGCTGTTCGGATTTGCCCTCATTGAGGCCGAATCCCAATAATTACTTTTAAGAAAATCAAATATTTATATTAAGTATTTTGGTATACAGTTATGTGAGACATGTAATAAAATAAATTTATTAATGGCCATATCATGCTCAAATATTTCAGTGAGCCTTATCTATTTGTTTTTATTCTCATATTGCATTGTGTTTGTAATATAATCTGATCATAATTTAAAAAATTTGTGCTAACTCGATGAGTTTAACATAAAAAAATAAAGTCTTAAAAAAAATTTGATTTATAAAATGGACTAAGCTCAAAAAATTAAAAATTTTAAATGAATATTTTTTTCATATATAAAATATTATTTAAAAAAAAATTTAGTATAACATGACATTTTAATAAAAAAATAAAAATTAATATATTATATTTAAATAATTTATGATAATACAACAACTCAATTGTATTTACAAATTCTTTATATATAATATTACATATAATAATAAAAATTATATATGTTATTTATTTCAAATTTTCACTAATAAATTGATTTAACTATTCTTTAAAAAATTTGTTTAGTCTAATAAGCTCAGTCTAAAAAATATGATTTAAAACTTAAATAAAAATGTCTGATTAGAATAGGACTTTTTTTTTTTTTTTGAGTTTGTATTTAAGCATATTTTTAAGAGCTCAATCCGAAAATAAGGTTGTAAACATAAATCTGGCTTCGGCATGTGGGAAATTGCTTTTAGTTGCCCTGTAGCTTATGAAAATCAAGTTGAACTGCTCAAATACTGCCCAGCATAGTCTATGTACATTGATACTCCTGTATGTGGCAGGCCTATCACGTAGTATTGGTTTCAATGGACGCATTTGGATCTGTTATGTATCAAGAGCGGATCTTATAATATGATAATTTTTTTTTTTAACTTAATATATTTTTATTAATTTAATATTAATAAAATAATATTATTTTATATTATTTTATTACAGGATTTGCTCTTATTACAGGGTTTAACTCCAATGGACTCTTTTTTATCATCATGCGGATTCACGAACGTCGACATTCATGCTTTGCTTCCATTTGTTGTTATTGTGTGTTCCACACTCTTGTACTTATCATTGCTTCAAACTTGCATCGTCAACAACCTAACGCAGTAATGAAGGCTTCATTGTCGAATCCAAATCATAATCACACAGCTCATAGGGTATGTAATGCAAAGTTTTTCCAACACTATTGGAATATAATCAAGGTTGATGTCATTAATATGGTTTTCTATTTCTTCGACAAAGGGTACCTTCTTTGCAGCTTTAATAAGTCTCTAATTGCACTTATCCCCCCAAAGCACTACCCCTCAGTTTATCAAGGACTTTCAGCCTACAAGTCTATGCTATATAACTTACAAGATCAAATGTAATCATCCCTTGGAGGTAATGAATGTGATCAAGAACTGAAGCAGAACAAAGAAAAAAGAATGTGCCCTCAAGTTGGACATTTTCAAAGTCTCTAATAGTATCTTATGGTCCTTTCTTAAAGTAGTTCTATAGAGGATGAAGTTCTCTCCTAAATAGGTCAACTTCATCATGCAATGTGTCACCACTGTTAGTTGCCAAATCCTCATCAATGGAAATAGATAAGCTAGCTTTCAACTGGGTAGAGGAGTCCACCACGAAGATCTACTATCCCTTTATCTCTACATCCTTTGCTCAAATACCCTGCATCATTGTAAGGACCAATGGAGTCGCAGATGAAAAGGAGTCAAGATAAGTTGACTGACTTACCTAATAACCCACCGATGTATGAAGATGACACCCTACTCTTCTTCAAAGCCAGCACAGAGATTTGTGCTACGGTTAATAAAGAATTAGATACATTCGGCTGAATATTGAGACTAAAAATAAATAAGGAAAAATCCATCGTGGTCTTTAGCCTAAATAAAGCAGGTGTTTTTGGAAATTTCTTTCTGGAACCTTTGTTGTCAAGAGTGCTGAAAAAATTGGCAAGTACTCAAGGTCTTAGATTGACTTAGGCTGGAAAAAAAAAATAGATATACCTGAATGTTGTGGATAAAATTGAAAAAAGGCTTAAGTCATGGAAAACATCCATCCCATTGCAAGCTAGAAGGGTTACCTTAATCAAAGCGGTTTCGAACTCCTCAATTGTGTAAGACCTATCCCACATCAACCTCCCTAAGAGATGCTATGCCCTAATTGATTCTAAGCTCGCCAATTTTTACTAAGGCCTCGTTGACCAGAAACTAAGAATCCACTTAGACAGCTGGAAATCAATCTAGTTGCCAACTAGCAAGGGAGGCTTGGGAACTAAAAGCACTCACAATTTCAATCAAGCCTTACTGGCCAAACAAATATGGAGGGTCTTAGAGAGAGAAGAGCAAACGATACAGTTATGAACAATGGCAAAAAGGCACCTTAACTCCTTAGAAGCAAAAGTTCTTGACAGAACTAAAGCTTCCTATGGAAAGGCATTCACAAAACACAACAACTCATCACAGAGAACCTTCAATGGAATGTGTGTAAAGGTAACGAAATTCCTATTGATCACTGTTTTTGGATTAAATCTAGAGAAGGTGTAGAGATCAGAGGTTGCATGGTGAGAGACTTGCTCAAAGAAGATGGCTCTGAATGGGACATTATCAAGCTTATCCTCCTCCATGGTGAAAGAGAAAGGAATAAGATAGCCTTTCTTCCCTTCTCCATCACCAATGGTAAGGACTGCTTTATTTGGACAGGCAACAAAAGAGGAACATATACAGTCAAAGATGAATACCATTATCCAAATGCTAATTGCTCCAATCCTAATACCTTCAAAAACTGGAAAGCCTTAAGGAAAATCAAGCTTCCCTTCTTCATAATCAACTTTACCTGGAAATTACTCTCCCATGCCATCTTGATTGGAGAGGTCCTGAGGGCCCACCACCTTTAAGGACCCTATATGTGTCTTTTTTGTGGAGAAGCTGATCAGACCATTGAACATGTTTACATTTTGGCAATCTAGTTTGCAAGCCTCCTTGGTATCATAATTAACTGTCACACTCGAATGTGACCGCAAGCCATGGGAAAAGGAATAAATTTAACTTTCACTAAAAAATAAAAACTAAAATTTAAGAGTTGTCACCAAAATTTTTAAAAGAAAATTTTAGAAAACTAATTTATAAGATAAGGTGGTATGTGAACTAAAGATTAAGTTCGACAGTTAGTTGTGCGTGAAGAAGGTGTTAAGCACCCGACAACACTCATTCTTAAAAATGATTACCCAAAGTTGATTATGAAAAATACGTATAGTTTTAATTTAAATTTCGATTACTCTTGTCAATCACACGCAAAAAGGAAAATAATGAAGAAGTTAAGAAAATAAGATAAAGGAAGAAAGATAAATATTTACAAAGGCGAACTTGACCTACGATTAGAGTCTAAGGCCTACGTACCATGTGATGGGGATCGAAGTCCATGTAGTTCAGTTTCAGAATATGTGACAGTTGGTTAGTAACTTTTATTTTTTATGAAAAGAACATGGTAGTTGAAATTGAATAAATTTTCGCAAACCAATCGAAACTGAAACTTAGTTAGTGTGTTTTAATTTACGAAATTGATTTGATATCATTTCCGTACTCCTTTCATTTTCTCATTTTAAATTTGCTTTTAGATTTTTGGATTTTATTTTAATTTTTAAAAATGAGATTATAATGTAAAATTATTTTTTTCTTTTGGATTTTTAATTACAAATAATAGGCAAAATAAACCCCTTTTTTAGTTTAGAATTATTCCATCATTGTATTTTGAAAACAAATATTACCTTTCAAGACTTGAGGAGATTAAGAAATTTACACGACCTCTACTGGCTAATTCTCAAGTGCCTGAAAAGATTAACAATCTTATGTAGCAATTTGAAGTGTAGAAAAAATTATTGATGATTTTTATTTTTGGGGAAAGAACAAGATTGACCATTGCTCTCTTCATTTTCTCTCTTTTATAGTTTTTGAATTTTTGAAATTTGGATTTTTATTACAATTTTGAAAGTGACATGAAAATATATTGAAAAAGAATTTTAAGGGATTTTTTATTTTATATTTTTCTCTATATTTTTAAAATTTATATGTTAACTTTCAAAACTTAAAAAGATTTAAGACCTCATGCGACCTTTATCAATTAACTCTTAAATGTCTGAGAAGACCTACGATCTCACACGATGATTTTAAATGAAAGTAGGATAATAAAATCCCTTACTTTAAGACTTTTGAGTAAATCTAAGGGATCTAAATTCTATCTGGAAGCTTTAATTTTTTTGTTTTATATTTAATGTTTTGTTATCATATTTTAGAGCCTCAGACACCCGCATGAAAACATTATTTACAATAAAATTATAATTTTAAGTCTAACCACATGAAGACTTTATTTAAAATGAGATTTAAGGAATAAAAGTCAGTAAAATAAAATAAAATATGCATAAACAAAGATAGGAAAGGAGAAGATACAAAAATAAAATATGAGTGCTGCATGAACAAAGACTAGCTAGGAAAGACATGCTGCCACATACTCACACCACTAGGAAGAGAAAACCGTTGTCAAGTACGCGACACTTTGGCAGAGAAAAAAAATATACCCCTGTAGTAACCACATGCATGAAGCAAACACAGACCAAAGTTCTTGACCGAAACCGAAGCCACGTAAACACATCAGAACTCACTACTTCATCAGTAAATGAAGCAAGGAAGCTTTTATCTAATGTGTGAACATTATTAGACATTGAAAACTCTACGAACTAGTAAAATATGGCAAGACAAGAGGTCCAAGAATAGCAAAATATCTGAAGCCGTGTTGATACACCTTTGTTTTGCCCCTTTTATATTATGATTCTTCTTCCCTTGTTATCAAGCTCCTGTAGCCTCTGTATAGCACTCTGCGAGACTTGTGCTTCTCCCTATTGCAAATAGATGCCAATGATATCATTACTCCTGCTCTCACATCTTACCCTACATGGAACTTCCAGTTGGCCCAGTTGACAGTATGACCATCGATCTTGAATCCGGGCCCTTCTGGTTGAAACAAGGCTATGCCACGAAGCTTAGGACCGAAAGGTGGCTTTTGATGTTCAGCTCTATATTCAGTATCCTCAGCCTTAGGCACAGGCTCCACGGAGTCGTGATACTGAACAATCGCCATCTTCTCAAGATCAACGACTATGGTTATTCCATTGATAGGCTTCACATATATATTGATTGTCTCTTCCGTCATAAAACACTCCACCCTTGCAGCCCTATTACTCTTCTTCTCCCCATACCAACCCACCGTAAAAGTCGAACACACAACCTCTGACAAGTTCAGCCCTCTCTTCTCGCTAGACTCAATGAATGGACCATACTTTAAGGGCAGTAAAATGGCCTCCCCTAGTTCATCTGAGGTTAAGGTGGGGAAGAAGGTACTGGAGTGAACATTATCGGAGAGGATTTGTTGGGTTTTGAGGTTGATGAGGATCTCGTGGGTTTCGGATTTTATGATGGCGATGGACGGGTACGAGGTTATGTTGGAGTGTGGAAGCCCATTTAAGAAGGGTGGTCTTGTTGGGGTCATCCAGGTCTACGTAGTGGAAGGTGGTATTGTTGGGGTGTTTGCTGAGGACTATGGTTTGGATGAGAGAGATCTCTTCCTTAGTGAGAGGGTCGAGTGGGTGTTGGAACTGGAGAGAAGAAGTGTTAGCAGAAGCCGAGGATACTGCTTGGAGAGAGAATAGGGCAAGAGAAGAGAGCACGAGAAGCATTCTCATTGGGGAAGCCATGGCTGGCCGGCTAGCTTCTTCTCTAAGCTTAGCTTGCAGCATGTTTCTTCCTTCTTGGTTGGCTGCACTTCCTCTCTCATTCTCCTACTCTATACCTTCTTCTCTGTCTCCTCACGTCGAAACAGGGGTTTCTTTCTACTTTGAATACTTTGGCTTTCTTCGAGCTCTCCGTTCTCCTCATTGTAGTTTCGGTCTAAAGACCCAGAGCTCTCCCTCCAGTCACCATCTTCTGCCCAATCTACTCTCGGGCTTCTCTAGGTTTCCCTCGAAGTCTTCTCTTTTTCCCGGCTTCTCTCGGTTTCTGTAGGACTCTTGCTCGTTCTTTTTACTCTCTGTTCTCTCTTCTGTTTTTTTTTTCAGTCGTGGAACAGAGTTCTCCCCTTCTTGAACGTCACTCAGCCTCTTACGCTCAACTCTCTTCGAGCTCAGCTCTATTCACGTTGCATGGGCTCCATTTCTCTGTTTCGGAACACTGAAAACAGAGGTCCTTGAGAGAAGCTTTTCGCTCCTCTTTTCTTTTATTCTCTCCTCCCTCTCTGGTTTTTTACCTCTATTGGTCTTTGCTTTGAGGATGCTAGAACAAGGAAGCCTCACTTTTGCACTCTTCCATCGATCTCTCTCAGCTTTTCTCCTGCCCAGCTTTCTCTCTCTCACGACTTCTTCCCTTTTTAACCGTTGCACAAAGATTTCTGAAAAGAACTCCTTTCTCTTTCTATTCTCTTCAACTCTCCCTCCTGCTCGAGCTTCTCCTTTTTGAACCGCTGCACAAAGATGCCTGAGAAGAACTCCTCTCTCTTTATTTTCTCTCAAAATCTCTCCGAGCTCAACTCTTTCAGCCTTCTCGTCTTTTTTACTCGTTTCTCCAGCTCGTCCCCTCCGTCTTTCTCGTTGTTTACTCAGCTATTTCCCCTCTTTCGGACAGCTCTCTCCCGGCACGCTCCCTCACTCTCGGGATACTCTCACAGTCGAGCTCTCTTTCAATGTTTTCTCAGCATGTTCTTCAAACCCTTTGCCTTTCTTCAATCCTTGCTTCTCAGATTCTCCCTCCTCCTACTCGTTGTAGCCCTCTATTCCATGGAACGACAGAAGAAACTCGCTCGTGGGTTCTCATGGTCAGAGAGCAGCTCTGAAGGGCCAGACTCCAGTGAAACTACTATGGACGCAGGAAAGGAAGTTGGAGCCTTCTGAATCCCTCAACAAGGGTCGTACTTTTGGTTCAATGCACCGGCTCAATCAAGCACTCCATGGCGTTTGGCATCTCCAAGGCGAGTTCAGTGTTCTGAGGGAAGACAAAGCTATAGAACCATACAACACTGTCGTGATCTAAGATGGTGACAGCAGGGAAAGAGAGAGAAACCCAAAAGGAAGGCTTGAAGTTGAGACTGGATGAGGCTCGGTCAATGACTCTAGTTGTGTATGCTTAACAGTTAGCAGATGAGAGTTTTTATACTCAATTCGGTGAAGGAACCCTGAGACTGAAGGGCTTGAGAACCTGCAGATGCTGAGCAGCAGCGTTGACGGCAGCCACCCCCTTGACTTTTGGTTCTCTCCTATTTTATATTATAAACCAGAACTTTTCTTCCTAATGCTGGCAGGAACACAAGGCAATAGGGTTGCTGGGGTTCTGCAAGGGCAAGTATGGGGAATTCACCCTTTCCCTTCCCCCAAGCAGCATGGGGCAGCATTATGTGTGTATTCCCAGGCAACATGGAAAAGTGTGTATATGGGTTTTGCTTTTTAATCATAATTCTTTGGTATTTTGTTTCCCTTATTAATTTTTTATTTTTCCTTATTTTGGATTCTTTTATCTTATTTTTTATTTTGTTTTATTTTATTTTTTTATTTTTATTTTGTGACTCACTTATTTTATATTTATTTATTTAATCATTATTTTTTATTGATGGATTGGTCACATTACCTATTTTGAAAATCATGACATCATTGACTAGCTCCAAAACTCGTTCTCCATCATGAAGGAGCACCTCGTCCCTTTGGAATCAGTGACAAAATACTTCCTTGTTGGGCTCTATGTGATCTAGAACACCCGTAACAAAATTGTTCATGCTGATCACAACCTCAACCCCCACTTGGCAATTCAAGAGATTCGGAAAATAGTGGGATCAGCTTTTTTAGCATGGGATAATTATAAAGATCACCAATGTGACACTTGGCCAATAAATGTTAGCCAACAAGTGGACATGATTTCAATAACGATTACAAACATCAAATGATTGGCCACGACATCGAATATCTCATCTCCAATTTTAAGGAAGTGACAAAAGGAACCACACTTCTGGAGGAGGATGCCACATCGAACACCTACTTCTTAGATAGACATAAAACTCGCTGATCCCATACTTTAGTTTTCTTGATTAGTGTTGTCCTTTTCCTAACTTGCTATTTCATCCCAAAAAAAAAAAAGTATTGGACCATAGACTTCATGTTTTAAGGTTTTAAATTGAGATATGATGTCAAGTATATTTATACTTGCTCTTTTTTTGCTTTTGATTTAATTCTTAATTCAAATCGTTTACATTAGTCCGGGTATTGTCAAAGCTTACTTATTATCATTATAGAAATTAGAGCATAACTAGATGAAAGAAGGCACCTAAAATTCTGTCTATACATAGTCAGAGCTACGTTATAATTTATATCGGCATATAGGATAGCTTATATGATAATTTTTAATTCTTAAAATAAGTTTATTTATGATCTGTTTAGGTAATTAAAAAATTAAAGTTAGGATTTTGATTTCCTTAAGCCTAAAGTTTAGTTTCTTTGTGTTTTTTTAGTTTGTAAAAGCATTTCTTAAATTTACATCCCAAAAAGAGAATTAAAACGATCAAAGTGCTAAGGGAAAAAGTATAAATTGATGAACTAGATTTAAAATATATATATATATATATATATATATATATTAATGCTTTTCTATAAGTTAGATTTAATAAATATTTGTCGATATGAACTTGTTTATTTCTCTCTTTAATATGAGTCTCATACATATATGAGAAACTACTTTCACCTTATTCTTTTTTTCTTCCTATTGTTGCATCATATGTAGTCTTACAATTGCACCATGTGTAGCAACTCAGACGGTCCATATGAATTCAATATACTGAGTTTCTGGATTGGAGTTAAGAAAAAATAATTTTGGATCAACTTGATTTTTGAAATTAATTTTAGTTGAAGGCGATTTTACATGACCATAATAAATGTGATTTTGGAAAAATTAAATGCCAAATCAAACAAAATAGTTTTAACTTGGTCAATAAATAACTAGGCTAAAATGAGTTTAACTTAGTCGAACTGGATTTTTTTTTAAACTTTAAATTTATAATTAATAAGAAACAATTTAAAAAAAAAAGTGGAAAAATTGAAGATTTGCAATGAAAAAGATAGAACGAAAAAAAAAATTTTGAATGGAAGATAATTGAGATTTCAAAATAATTAATATTTTAAAATTTTATTATAAGTAAAATTTTACTTAAATAAGTTAGTATTACGTCAATTTATAAGTTGGTCCCTATGCTTTCTTTTCATTATTTAAATTACTCCTGGTACTTCCAACTTGTTATAACTTTAGTCCTTGTCATTATACCCACACCTAAGACCAAGCTTTTCGTTGATGTGGCTGAGTTTAGCTAATGTGGGTTGGCATGTTGTTTCTTCTTTTATTTCTTTTTCCCTAGCACATACTTAGCCCTTTCGTTTCTTTTTCTCTTGGTCTTTCATGATGGTCTCTCATTCTCATTTTTTTTTCCGTTCGTCTTTCACTTGAACGGTCATGTTGTGCTCTATTTTGCACGAACAAAATAGAGATGCAAAATAGAGCACAACTGTCTTAACATCTTTGTCTGTTTCCTCTTACAATCCTCATGTTTTTTAATTGTCATCCTATTCTTTTCTTTTCTTCTAGAGCTTTGTTTCTTCTCCTTTGTCTTCAACACCTTCATGAGTTATTCACCAGTTTCGATACACAAAATACTCAAACCTATAAGAGAAGAAGCATTCATAAACTGGTTTTCAATGGACTAGTGAGGAAGTTAACGAAGAAATGGGTCTCTTCTACTTCCTATTTTGATCTATCTTTTTTTCACCTTTTCCTATGATGCGCACTCTTTTTTTTTTTTTTTTTTTTTTCTCATGATTCTCTTCATGATCTTATTTTTCATGTCTTACAAGGAACAAGAATCATAGCCAATTAATTGTTATTTTATATCATTTAATTTGCAAGTCTAATATAAAATAGAAAATACATATAACAGCTCACATAATTTCCTTTAATTTTTCATTGTTCCATAACTTTACCTCACTTAGATAACAATATCCATTTCATCTCAAAATTAGCTATTAAAGTACTCTGTGAGTTTTTTAGGCTAAGGGGTAAATTTATACGGGTAATACAAGAAAAAATTATGCATTAATATGTATATACAAATTAAAGCACAAAGGGTACTAATAACAGTTTTGATAAAATAAGACTTAAAGACTCAAAATAATTAAAAAAATATTTAAATCATTTCGACATATTATACAATACTCAGTATTTCACCTTAAGAAAATATAAATTAAGGTCTAGAGTCTTAGGTTCAAGGCTTATTATAGTCTAACCCAAACAAATCATGAGATACTAATAATTAAGTCCTTTGCTTGGCATATGTGCACTAATGGTTTCAATGAGTATGGAAAAAATTATCCTATTAGCTGTTAGTCTCTTGCACAAGATACAACAACATAAATTTCCCATCATTCAAGAACCTAATATAGGCAACAATTTAAGCATAAAAATTTTGAAAATTTAAGGAATTTGTATAAATATTTGTGAATTAACATATAAACTAATAAAACAATGAAATTCAAATTCCCAAGTTTAGATTCCTTACCTAAAACTTAAAATAAACATTGTCTTTAATGTTCAACATTGTAAATGGAGTTAAAAGGATGAGAGAAAACTAACTGCACTACGAGCATATACATTGCCATAAGTGGAGAATTACTTCATCATCCTCAAATATGGAAGAGCTTAGTAGGGAGAACCAATTCAATGCAAACCTAAAATGGAGCAATTAATCCACTCAATATTAGGAAACATAAAATCACTTAAATGTAGGTGTAAACATTTAACCTAGGGTATTGGTTAACCCAGCCTAACCCGATCACATCAGGTTAGGTTAGGTTGAGTCACCAGGCCAGGTTGGGTCACATAACCAGGTTAGGGCAAGTCCCGACTCGACCTGAGTATTAATTTTATTTATTCTTTCAATTTTTCAATTTATTTATAATACCTTTTATTTATAATAAATGTTTAGAAAATTAATTCTTTTCAAATTTTAATCATTTTTAATTCTATATTTTAATTTTATTCCTTTCAAATCTTTATTTTTTTTTTTTTTATATTTTTCGTTAATAAATTGTTTCTCTTAATAAAAAATTTTATTTAACAGAATTAAAAATATAAAAAAGTTAATTGACCCAGCTCGATCACTTATCGAGTCAAAACCAAACTAGGTCTTAGGTATAAGAAAGGATCTAGTCTAAAACCGAGCTAGGCTCGAGTCATGTAAAAACTCCCTGTGTGCACCCCTACTTAAAGGAGGGGAAAGCTTTAAATTAGGAAGATGAATAATCTTGACTTGTACACATGGTTTATTGAAATATATAATAATGTAAAATTAACTTAACAAAATAAAAAATAATGAAAAATCTAAAGCCACTGTACTATAACTTGTGACTTAAATGCTCTAAGTCTGGAAGCTAAACTATTGTTATCTTTAGATCATTGACACAAGAAGTATACTAATTCACATGGTCTCTCCCTCAATCATCTAGTATGGAATATAGACTTAAGACCATTTAAATTCGATGACACTAGGTATAAAATAATTATAATTGGCATTTTTTTACTTTTTATTTTTGTTTTGATGTGGAGGTTTTTCTTTCCCAAACTTAAATTAGGGAAAAACTAAAATCAAAAGACTATGACAAGTAGAAAGTAAAGGAAAAAAAAATGAAAAAGAAATGAAACAAAATCCAAAAATTCACAAAAAATAACAAAAAAAAAAAAAAGCAAGAATATGGAACATGACAAACTTTCACAAGATTACTTGATCTTCATCACGTACATTGAACATGAAATGCAAGCCATGACAATTTAATGGGAATATATATACACATAACTAAATATAATAAACTAAAAGTTACAAGTTGAAACACACAAACTCAAGTTTACACAATCAAGAAAAGAATTTTAACAATAAAATTTCAACCATTACTAGGAACCCTATTTGACAAATACTTGATAGTTTTCAAAGCATACATCCATAATGAGAAGGATAAAGATGAATTACAAGTTATACTCTTAACCATATTCATTAATGTTCTATTGTGTCTTTTTGATATATTATCATATTGTGGTACACCTAGTTTGTATATTGAACACATAAGCTGCGTTTCTTAAGAAATTTAGTAAATGGACTTGGGTGTTGTCCAATTTTATCATATCTCTCATAATATTCCCCGCCTCTATTTGATCAAATACTTTCCGATCTAATTATCTTTCAACTTCATTTATGAATATTTCTAAGGCATTTATTGCTTGAGATTTCTTATGTAGTAGATAAAAATATCCATAACGTGAATAATTATCCATAAAGGTGATGAAGTAATTTTCTTTATTAAAAGAATTGACATCAAAAGGTCCATATATATATATATATATATATATATATATTAGTCTGTATAATCTTAAGAAGTTGTGTGCTTATAGTGCCTATTTTCTTTGTGTGTTTTGTTTGATTCCCTTTTATACAATCCATGCAAATATTTAAGTCAATAAAATCCAAATTTGGAAGAATAGCATTCATTACCAATCTTTCTAGTTTTTCTTTGGAAATATGACCTAAAGGCCTATGCCACAACTTAGCAAAGCATTTATTCACTAAACCATGTTTAGTACCAATATTATAATACAGGGTCAGAAGCGATTCAGCATAAAAACTATTAAGATTTAGCTTGTATAATCCATTATAGAGAATACTAGAGCTTATAAGATAGTTATGCTTAAACAAACTTAAACATCCATTACCAAAATTAACAAAATATCCAGTAACATTAAGTTTAGACAATGGAACTAAATTCCCAAAGATATTGGGTACATAAAAAGTATCAAATAAGTTTAAATAATGTCTAGTGTTTAAGATTAAATGATAAGCCCCAATAGCTTCTATTAGTAACTTTCATTCTATTTCCTATGAAGATAAACTTCTCATTTGAGATTATGGTTCAGATTGAAAGGAGTCCTTAAATCGCATTAGAAACATAAGTTATACATCTTGAGTTAATCCACCAAACATTATGAAGAACTTTAGTTAAATTTGATTCAAAACATACATAAGCATTATGCTTATCTTTCGTTTCAAATCAAGCTTTACCTTTCACACAATCCTTGTTAGAAATGTCCAAACTTCTTACATGACATTTGTCATTCTTTTATCCCTTCTTATGGATATAATAAAATGACTCATTTAGCTTTATTGGTCCTTTGTACTTGTCATGTTTCTTTCCTTTCTTCTTTCTATCTTCTTAATCATTCACATAAAGGATAGAATGATTTCCTTGATTCTTTAAGTCATGTTTCCTCTTCAACTAACATACTGTATAATTCAAGCACATTCCATTTATCTTTCATGGAGTTATAATTCATTTGGAAAGGACTATACTCAGTCGGCAATGAATTAATAATAAATTATACAATGAAATTTTCATCCACATTCATTCTCAATGACTTAAGTCTTGTTGCTATATTTGTAATCTTAATGGCATGTTCATGCATGATATGTGAGCCATCAAATTTCATGGTGGTTAAGGCACCCATTAATGTCTTAACAAGAAACTTATCTACTATTTAGGAGCACTCTTCCACAAATTTCAATTATAGTTTTTAGCACTTTTAGTTTTAGGAAGGGTTTAATTAATATTATTGACTATACTCATTCACATAAACTTTAACCTTAATTTGTTTATCCTTTTCCAATTCTTATAATGGACTTTCTCTTCATTGCTACTAGCATTAGTAAAAGTAGTAGGTCACCCAGCTTAGAGTGTCAAATTAAAATCCAATATACCAATGTAAAATTAGACTTGTTCGCTCCAACTAGAACAATTTAACTCATCAAAATTGTAAAATAACAAAACATACAAATGAAGTAAATTAAAAATAGATATTGCAATAAATAATATGCCTAACATTACTGCCTTAAGTCATACTATATAGATTTAGAAAACAATTCATTTAAAAACTATTTGCATATTAATGTTCACATTTGGGTGATACACTAATATACAACTATAAAACATAATTGATATTGAATTTTAATCCTTCATAATTAGTAAGTATATATGTTGAGTAAGGCTGGAACCTAAGAGAAGGAGTGAATTGGGTTTTATAAAATTTTTACTATAAAATTTCTTTAGAAATAGAGATGATAAATTTAAACAATGAATGCAAAATGTAAAAGGAGTAAGAAAAAAGTATGGGCACAAAGATTTATCCTGGTTCGACTTCTACCTAAGCCTACATCTAGTCCCCAAGCAACCTCTTGGGATTCTTCACTATCTTAGAAAATCAATACAATTTCCAAGAGAACCTCTCCTCAATTCTTAAGCTTTCATAGCTTAACTGCTTCAAGGAAACTCCTTGAAAACTTTCTCAGGCATATAAACTCTCTTGAATGTTTTTCCTCTTATTTAAGAGTCTATAGGTCGAGTTTATATAGATTGAGCTCCAATAGATCCATTAAGAATGAGTTTTAATAGCTCCAATAGATCCGTGGGGTAAACAAATGTTGAATAACTAATATATCATGCTTTTTCTTTTTAAAGAATAATGTTGTATCAACCATGCATCTAGAGAAATTATTTTCAATGAGAAATGTACTTAATCTTTCATACCATGCTCTAGGGACTTGCTTAAGACCATATAGTGCTTTTCTTAATTTGAATACATGATTAGAAAGTTTTGATCTTTAAAACCTGAAGGTTGTTCAACATATACATCTTCCATTATGTATCCATTAAGAAAGGCACTATTGACATCTATTTGATATAGCTTTAAATTATTTCTGCATGGAAAGGCTAGTAGTATACAAATAGCTTCCAATCTAGTTACTGATGCAAAGGTTTCATCATAATCTATACCTTCTTCTTGATTGTAACTTTTTGCAACTAACTTAACCTTATTCCTATTAACAATTCCAGATTCATCAAGCTTATTTCTAAATACCCATTTAGTACCAATTACAGGATGATTATTGGGTCTAAGAATAAGTTTCCATACATGAATCCTTTTAAATTGATTTAATTCTTTTTGCATAGCTAGAACTTAATATTCATCTTTTAATGCTTCATCAATTCCATTAGGTTCTATTTAGGACAATAAAGCTTGATGATTACATATATTTCTAAGAGAGTTTTGAGTTATTACCCCTTTGGAGACCTTAACAATTATTTGTTCAAGTGGATGATCCTTTTTTGAAATTTCATGCCTTTGGTAGCTTAACTTCATCTTCTTAGTTAGATTCATCTTGCAAGGAGA
This sequence comes from Delonix regia, assembly GCA_037074485.1. Lineage (NCBI taxonomy): Eukaryota > Viridiplantae > Streptophyta > Magnoliopsida > Fabales > Fabaceae > Delonix > Delonix regia. The sequence goes on along the minus strand of CM073453.1, from coordinate 16,134,071 downwards.
ATTGTTCTTCTGTCTTGATGGATTCACCTTCATTTTTCTTTTCTTGAGATGTTTGTTTGTCTCTTATTGTGACATTATTAAACTTAACTACAATTTCTTCATAGGACACTTTTCCTAGTTCAAGAGATACAATTTCTTCATAGGACACTTTTCCTAGTTCAAGAGGGTCAGACTAATCAAAATTCACATGAATAGATTCTTCTACTATAATAGTTCTTTTATTATATACCCTATAAGCTTTACTTGTATTAGAATATCCTAAGAAGATAGCCTCATCAGACTTAGCGTCAAATGTACCCAAATTATTTTTTTCATTATTCTAAACAAAACATTTGCATCCAAATACATGCAGATGAGAAATATTTGGCTTTTTCCTTTTGTATAGCTCATATGGAGTCTTTTTCAAGATGAGCCTTATCATTGCTCTATTCATGATATAACAAGCCGTGTTTATTGCATCGGCCCAAAAATATTTAGGAAGATTTCTTTCATATAACATGGTTCAAACCATTTCTTCTAAAGTTCAATTCTTCCTTTCAACTATTCCATTTTGTTAAGGGGTTCTTGGTGTAGAAAATTATGCTCAATTCCATTATCATCATAAAACTCCATAAATAGATTGTTTTCAAACTCTCCATCATGATCACTCCTTATTTTCACAATGTTCATGCCTTGTTCATTTTAAATAAATTTAGCTAATTTCATAAAATATTTGAAAGCTTGATCATTATGAGATAAAAAGAATGTCCATGTGAATAAGTTAAAATCATCTACAATTACTAAAACATAATAATTTCCTCTAAGACTTATAGTCGTAAAAAGTCCAAACAAATCTATGTGTAGTAATTGTAGTGGTCTAGTAGTGGAGACAATTCCTTTTGCCTTAAATGAGCTTTTAACTTGTTTTCCCTTCTGACATGCATCACATAGTTCATTTTTATCAAATCTTAATTTAGGCAATCCAACTATTAGGTCTCTTTTGGCAAGCCTCTCTAATAGACTTATACTAGCATAAGCAAGCCTTTTATGCCATAACCAACTATCATCATTTACACTCATAAGACATTTTGACTTTGTAGGAGGAACATCATCTAAATCAATAACATATACATTATTAATCCTATGTGGCAATGTTTTGAATAAAATATAACTATATTGTTCTTATCACATAATTGAGTAATACTTAGAAGATTATTATTCAAACCTTTAACAAGGAATACATTATCAATAGAGGTGGAAGAGTTCTTACTAACTTTTCGAATACCTATTGTCGTAACCGACCTTTCGGTGGAAGAATAAAAAGTATTTTAAATTGATTCCCAAAATGAATCTTAAAAATCAATTTATTGGAGTCGCCACCAAAATTTTTAACTAAAAACTTTGGAAAACCAATTTAAAATAAAAGGAAAAAGGCAAAATGGTTAACAAAAATAGGGATGGGTTCGAGAATCTATTTGAGTGTGGGGAAGGTGTTAGACACCCCACAACACTCATTCATAAGGATGGTTACTTTAAACTAGTCAAAGAAGATAGAATATGACCTTAAATTTATCTCAATTACCCTTTTATTGACATGGATGCAAGTTAAACAGAGGACAAAGATAACAAAACAATAGGCAAACTAATAGGTATTTACAAATGGTAGATTTAACCTAGGATGAAAGCTTAGGGCCTACGTAGCCCGTGATAGGGATCAAAGTCCACATAGTTCGACCAAAAAAGCATGTCTGTTGGTTGGTGATTTGTAATTTTTAGGATGAGAACATGAAAGTTCAAATTAAACAGATTTTCATAAACAAAATGAGATTGAAATTTGATTTGTGTATTTTAATTTATAACAATTTGATTAACCTAGCTCTCTTGATCTCTTCATTTTTCCTCTTTTAAATTTTTGTTTATTTTGGAATTTTAACCTTTATTTTGAAATTTAAATGAAATGATAATAGGAAAAGATTTTAGGATTTTTGGATGTTTATATTGTTTGGAATTAAAGTGAAATTATAAAGAAAAATATTTTTGAATTTATGAATTTATTTATTTTTTAGATTTTCAAAATTGAAATTTATTGTTGAAAATGTAATGAAATTATAATGGAAAACCATTTTTTGGGATTTTTGAATTTATGTTTTTTTTTCTTTTTTTCTTTTTGTTTTAATTTTGAAAATAAGATCATAATGAAAAAAAAAAAAGAATTTCTTAGGATTTTAATTATGAATAACAAGTAAAATAAACCTATCTTTTTTCTTATATTTTTTGAAATTTATTTTATCTTTGCATTTTTCAAAATGGGCATTAAATTGCAAGGCCTGAGGAGACTAAGGATCTCACATTGCCTCTACTAATTTATTAACAAGTGTTTGAGGAGATTTAGGATCTCACATGGCCATTGTTAAAGAGAGAAGGTAGATTATTCCGATGACCCAGAAATTTGGTTTTAAAGTTTTGCTAGATTAAATATTATCCTTCAAAGCCTAAGGAGCCTAGAAAAATCTCACATGACTTCTATCTAAGTGCCTAAGAAGACTAGTGTTCTCATGTGCTACTTTTGAAAATTAGGACAAGATAATAATAAGAATAGTAATAATGATAATAACGCTAGTAGTGGAAAGAACCAAATAATAAAAAAAAAATCAAAATGCATTGAAATTGGGTGAGGCAACCCATGCACGCCATGCACATATCTCCCACGCACTCTTATATATAGGCAACATGTGTCTTGGCATACATACATATATATATATATATATATATATATATATATAACATGATGAAATACCTAATAAAAAATAAACAATAAAGGAAATAAAAAAAATAAGATAAGATAAGATGGAAATAAATAAATAAATAAATAGAAATAAATAATAAAATAAGTAAATAAAAAATAATAACAAAACAAATGATAAAGAACTTACCGTTGAGGTAATTGGGTGCATTGAAGAAGTCCACTCACCTCTTGCTCTCTACCTACCCCATGAGGAGCAACTAGGTGCCCAGAAGTGAGCCGAAGGAGAAAGGAACAATGGCTCTAGGCTCAACTCTAACCTTGAACCATGGAACTCCACTCCACCCCTGGCCAACGAAGATGTTGATGACTGCAGCCATAGCCCACCGGCCATAGATGAGCTCTGCTTCTCAATACCATTTGAGGAATGCTAGGTCCTTCCCTAGGCCAATAGGGTCGAAGCTATAGTCTCCTAGTCCATAATCGTTATGTTGAGCCACGTCTTAAAGTCGTCAATCTTCACCTGCGACAAAATCTTCCCTCCTTTACTGCTGCCGGCTTCTAGAGATAAAACCAAGTCATTGAGCCGGTTCACTGCATTGTCAAAAGTAACTCCATAGATGTCGATGGCCTTCTGTTCCGTGTGGTCCTTACTATAAGCTTTGAGCTTCGAATGAAGCTTCACGAGCTTTGAGAGCTCGTCAATGGAGACACAGAGATAGAGCTTGAAGAGGAGTTTAGGATCGGTGTTAAGGTTTGATTGGATTATCTACGACTTTGCTCCCTGTCGGGTCAGATCCATTGCTTCCAAACTGGGTGTGAAGAGTGCATGCTTTAGTATTTTTCCTACTTTGGGTTTGGGTTTCGTTGGAACCCCTTCAGATATGATGGGTACTAACATTCACAGCTTCCATAAAACACTAGAAAGACTATATGGTTCCCCCCACCGTAACTCTCATTCCCCACCACCGTAGCCTACCATTACTTTGAGATCATGAAGATCTCATATAGTCTTTCTAACAACGACTTGGGCATCTTAGATTTATACCGTTTTGGTGCATCTATCCAAAATCGTGACATAGTATTGATCAGAAGTTGCCTTGAAAATGAACCCGAGTGGATTTATGTTGTTGAAAACCTTTACCAAAAATCGGTTCTACTAGTTGGAGAACCCTCCAACATGGCCTATGATGACGGGGATGAAAATGACGCATGGCAATGGATGAAGGATTGGTTGGACCATCTCGCTGGATTGCATGAAGGTGGCAGCTGCCCGTAGTGAGGCTACCATTGTTGCTGCCTCTACTACTCTCTACTGTGGTCTGTGAAACTAAATTGCTTGCCACCAACCCATCGTCGTTTGATCTTGTTGGTGGAATAGTTGAAGAGGTTGGCGAAGAGAATGCCATGGGTGTTGTTGAGTTGAAACACCATGTACCGTCTCCCTCTTTTGGTTTCAGTTTGGTTTCCCTCTCTTTGGCCTTCTACCTTTTGGTTTTTCTCCTATTTCCTTTTATTCTTCTCCTCATTTCACGATTCCCTCTTCCTCTTTTATCTCTTCTTTCATTTTGCTCTTTTAAATTCTCTATTCGTCCCTATTTTTTTGAACATGAGAATAGGGGCTTCCTTTCATTGGTTTTTTTCAAAATTTCTCACCTTCTTCGTCACGCTCAAGCCTAACACGCCCTTGGTTGCTCCTTCCTTCCTGACTCCATCTCTTCTCCGTTACTTCCCTCTCTCCCAATCATGGTCTCTTACTCAAAGAAACCATGCCTCTCCGTTGTTCCTTTTTCTCATTCCAGCTTTTATTCCCTCTCTCTCTTCGCTGTCTTCTTCCTCCTCTCCCAGTTCAGTTCCTTCTCTCTCGCACTTGTTCTGTTTAATGCCATGAAGATAGAGGAAGCCCCTCCTAAGCTATACCACGTTTCCTATATTATTAGGACCTGAAAATAGGAGTTGTCACTTCACTTTCTACCCATCATCATCCCTTTTTCTTCTTCTTAGCTTTCTCCCTCTGAACTTCTCTAATTCGTTTACTCTGGTTAGATTAGGTTGGCAAAGCTAGCTGCTACTACCTTTTTAGTCTTTTTATTTTTTATTTTTTTCGGCTCTTTTTTCTTTTATGAAAGTCGTGCATTGTGGGAACCTTCTCAGTTTCCTCTTCTATGTTGCTTCCCTTTTCCTTTCCCAAACTAGCCTGGATAGTCCACATTGGCCAGGCAATATAGGGTGGTGCAACGTGTGTATGCATGGGGTGGTTAGCCTTTTCTTTTCTCCCAGGCAACCTTTTGCTGCTTTCTCATTGAAATAAGAGAGCTTTAGGATTTTTCATATTTCGATTTTTTTATTTGACCATCTTATTTTTCATTTTCCCTTTTTTTTTTTCATTTTATCTTTTTTGTTTATCTTATTTTTATTTTTTGTTTTGGTTTTCATATTTTTCTTTTTTATTTTATTTTTTCATATATATATATAAATATATATTTTATTTTTGATTTTGTGACTTACCTATTTTACATTTGCTAAATTAATGAATTAACTAATTGATTAATTACTTAATCATTAAATTTTATTTTAGGATGGGGTGTTCACACGTATAATTCTTCCTTGTTGTAGCTGTCAAAGTGGGCCAACTCGACCCATCTGAGTTGACCCACCCGAGTTGGTGGGTTAAATAAGTCAGCCTGTTTAACTCACCATAAGGTGGTGGGTTGAAAATCTCAACCCACCCTACCTAGTGGGTTAAGCGAGTTGACTCGTTTAACCTACCAAAAAATTAAAAAAAATAAAAATAAAATAAAAAATTATAAAAATTTAAATGTGACTTTTTTAAAGCATATGCCTTGTTTAATCAATCAATTTCTATATCAATATAAATAAACAAAAAAATAACTAGATAAAAAACAAGTTTAAACGAATTAAAACAAGTAGAGTAATCTAATAATTCAATGATTTATTAATAATAAGAATATGATTATGAGCAAAATATTCAAATCTAGCAAATTACAAAATAATAGAGACAACACAACACATACATTATGGTTAATTTTTTTTAAATAGAAAAGTGCAGTGGGCTGGAGCGCTAGGCTGAGTGAGTGAAAAATTAAAAAAAAAAAAAAAAAGGGCAACCCATTTAACCCATTTAACCCGTGAGCTGGCTCGTTTAACTCGTGGGTTAAAAGGGGCCGAGTTGATAGAAGTATACTAAACGGGTTCTCAAAGAAACCCCTCAACCCAACCCACCTAAACCCACCTCTTAGGTGGGTTAAACGGGCTTGACTTGGTGGGTCGAACCTGTTTTGACGGCTCTATTCCTTGTCCACTACCTCCAAATGTGAGATTTCCACCATTTTTAAGTTGAAGAGAAATAAACTTAGATTTGTCTCCAGTCATATGCTTGAAGCATCCACTATCCAAGTATCACTTTGTTCCAGTAGCCTTCATGCATACCTACAAGAGCATTAAGTCTTATTCTTAGGTACCTAAGTCTTGTTGAGTCCTTGAGTGTTAGTTGTTCCTTTGGGAACCCATATTTTCTTTCCTGTTAGACTTTTATGATTTCAAAAAGATAAGCGTATGATTCATGCCCATTCTTGCCACAATAATAAAAAGTGATAAATGAGGTGTTGGTTATGACAACTGGAACAAAAAAAGTCCTTTCAATATTTTTGCCTCTTTTTAGGGTTATATCCAAACTAGCTTTATCAAACATGCATTTTTGTTTACTAAGTAAGATATTCAAGTTATCTTTTCCTATAGTAAATTTGGCAAGAGTATTTTTCAAATCATTTTTCTATTTTTGTAAGAGTTCACAATCACAAGTAATATATTTATTTTTAAGATTAGTATAGTCATATTCTAATTTCACAATTTGTTTTTCCAAAAGAATCTTTTGTTTAAAGTAAGGAATTGTTTTCTTCCTTTTCTTCTCTAACTCTTCCTTTAAAAATAGAAATTTCTTCTCTAAAAATTTTAAGGCTTTTGCTAACTTAAGAAACTCAACATGTAAATCATCAAAAGCATATTGTAATTCTTCATATAAGGGGAGAGAGCTTCCTTTATCTTCATCTGCCATAAGGCAGAGGTTAGCTTTTTTATTATTATTTTCTGAATCCTCATTACTTTCTCCACAAGCAACTGATAAGTAGGTCTTTTCTTTTCTTTTCCTCTCTTCTCCTCAGTCTTGTTTCTTTAAAAATTAAGAACATTCCCAGTTGATATGCCCTAGTTTTCATCATTTATAGTAGATAGGAAGTTCTTTAGTTTCTTGATTTCTTCTAACTGGTCTCCTCCTATTCATTCTTCTATTGTTGAAGAATTTCCCAAACTTTTTTACGAAGAGACCAAGAGTTTCTTCATTAATTTCATCTAGAGAATCATCATAGCATTGTTCTTCATCTAGATGCATTGATGATGAGACTCTAAGAGCAAGCCCCTTTTTCTTCTTATCCTGTTCCTCAAGAAGTTGCTTCAACCTTAGCTCATACTCTTGAAGATTTCCAAAAAGAGTAGCAACTAATTTTACTTATGGACCTTTTGCTTCTCCAATTACTATTACCTTTGGTTACCATTCCATAAGGAGAGCCTTTATGATTTTGTAAGCTTGATTAGTTTATGAAGTATGTCTTCCCTAAAACTGCCAAATGATTTACAATGTGAGTAAAATGAATTTGTATTTTTTTACTGGTTTCTCCAGGATTCATCTAGAATAATTCATATTGTTGTGTAAGTTATAAATCCTGGATTCTTTTACTCCTGAGAATCCCTCATGAGCTATCTCTAATGCTTCCTATATCCTTTTTGAACTCTCACAATTGGATACTATAAAATATTCTTCTTGGTTGAGTGCACTAGTAAGAATAAGTTTAGCTTTATTGTTTAATAAAACTTTTATTCTATCTATTTCATTCCATTTACTTTTGGGTTGGACTAAGATCTTACCTTCTTCCTCTTTTATAGGCACATAAGGGCATTTCTCAATCACATCCCAAAGGTTAATGTTAATAGCCTTGAAGAAAATCTTCATCCTCAATTTCCAATAAGTAAAATTTTCACCATTGAAATTAGGAGGTTTTGTAATAGATAGCCTTTCAGGCAAAACATTATCACAAAATCCAGCCGTTAAGTCTTTAATCAAGAGCCTAAACTCTGATACCACTTGTTGTGTATGGCAGGAATCCAAGAGGAGGGGTGAACTGAGTTTTATAAAATTTTTACTGTAAAACATCTTTAGAAATAAAGATGATAAAATCAAACAATGAATGCATAATGTAAAAGGAATATGGGAGAAGTATGGACATAAAGATTTATCTTGGTTTAGTTTATACCCAAGCCTACATCTAGTCCTCAAGCAACCTCTTAAGATTTTCCATTATCTCAAAAAATCAATACAATTTCCAAAAGAACTTATCCTCAATTCCGAAGCTCTCACAGCTTGACTCCATTAAGGAACCTCCTTGAAAACTCTCTCAGGGATATACTCCCCCTAAACCTAAGCTCTCTCTTAACTTGACTCTCTCATGAAACCTCCTTGAGTTTCTCTCTCAAAAGAAAGAAATAATTACAGATGAATAACTCTCTAAACATAATAGATAATACAATGAAGCACTAAGATGATATAGAGTTGATAAGTACATGAAAACAAATGATATAAATTCTCTTAAATGCTTTTCCTCATGTTTTAAAATCCATAGGTCTGGTTTATATACATTGAGGTCCAATAGATCTGTCATAAATTTGTTATGGCTTCTCTGCCCCTGACCAGTCAACTATTCATCATTGGCTAGTCGGTTATAATTTTCAAATTCCAAACCCCGACAGTCGACTGTTTACTCTTAACCAATCGACTAGTCACTCACAGAGAGCTCCTAGTCGATGGTCTCAAGGCTGGCAGTTGAATGATGTTTGATCTGGATGTGACTAGTCGACTATTTACATTTGGCCAACCGACTGCTCGCTCATAGAGAGCTCCCAGTCGATCAAGCTTAAGTTGGCAGCTGACTAGTCTTATCCAAAAAAGTGACTTGTTGATTACTAGCTTGTGACCAGTCAATTATTCACTTATAGAGAGTGCCCAATTGTTTAGAACTCAAGCTAGTAACAAACTAATGGGTTCTCAAAAGGTGACCAGTCAACTGTTGGCTAGTGGCCATTTGACTGTTCACTGACAAAAAGCTCCTAAGTTAGTTTTTCTCAACCTTTAAGACTTGAGATTCTTTTTACATTCATTTTAAATGATTCCAATTAGCTCAATATCATTTACAAAGGTTCCTAAGACATGATTAACCATTGAAAACATTTGAAACCTAAGTAATATATAAGAAAACTTTTCTTCTTGTGTTGTTATCCTCAAAACCTTGTTCTCTCAACAAATGAGCTTAACAATATATACTTTAATCAGACATATTTGTTATTTTTGGCTTTGTTAAATAGGTTTAACTAAGTATATCAATTAACTACAACTATGTTGATGATTATAAAATGGCTTATCAACCTTTGATTAATCCTTAAATATTTTATAATCAATGAACTTCAACATACCTATAAAACAATGATCGTTAGATCTTTCATAGCATCACATAATTATGGTATTTGAATTTTACTTAATTTGACATCTATAAAAATTTTCTAATTTAGCCACTTCGGTGACTAACTAATTATCCATAGTATAGAAATCAAAATAAATCATAATACTATAAAATTTGATAAACATAAAATTTTATAACTCACTCATTCAATAATTAATAAGTTATGTATATAATGTACACGACTATGGCAATTTAAAATAAAACTTAATTTAAATGCTACATAATATTAATGTATTAACAAACAATATACATAACTTAATTTGTTATATACATATATAAAAAATTTAGATGTGGCATGAGTGTTTCATTGATGCAACAATCATAAATTTCTAGAACTTCATAATTGATAGAAACAATAATTCTTTAATAAGACACCATGAATTATTAACCTTTTGAAATATTCTAATTTTATTGGAAGATTAAATTTCTTAATGGAAAATTATGAGTTCCTTGACCAAGGCTCTTTTCTTATCTAACCCTAGAGAGAAATCATCAATCAATTATAGTTTATTACATCTTAAGAACTCATATTTTTACATACAATATAACATACAATATTATCAATTTAGGAAAGAATTCAAGCCTTGACCCATCGTGCTCAATTGGCATAAACACTTGAATTCCTAAAACTTAATAAAAAAAAGTATGAGAGAGGAAAAACTATATTACTATTTCTTATTCTCTCATAATTTACATGTGTGTTAATGATAGATTAAAAGAAAACACGTAACCCCTATTTAAGGGTAGAGATAAGTATCGGTTTCTAAATAAATATTTATTATTAGATAACGATTATGATTATTTGATAACCATTTATTATCCAATAATTTCAAATTTCAAATTATAAAATATTTTATTAAAAACTCCCATCAAGTGGTTAATTACAAATAACATGAGAAAACTACTCCTTAATTAACTAATTAAAAATTAGCTCATGTAATTATTTATTTAACTAATGAATTACTTAATTAATATCTCTTAGGCCAACTTTAAGTCTTTCACATAAAACATGAAAGGGAGTAATGAGAGGAAAGAAAACGTAAGAGAGAGATGACTAGAGATTGAAAGAGTTGGCGATCAACAAATGAATAAAGTGATGAGAGAGTTGAATGCATAAGAGGCAATATATGAAAGCAAGGAAGAAGGAGAGGGTAGAAGCCTATGCATCATTGTTTCTCCACTGATAAGTAGAGGTAGAATGATGCAATAGAGAGATCTTGAGAAGAAAGAGAACTAAATTAGAAAAAGAAAAAGAGTATAAAAATGAAAAGGAGAGCACGGGCATATAAAAACAAAATAAAAGCAAGCTGATGAAAAAGAGAAAAAGAGTAAGAGAGAATGAACAGAAAAAGAAGAAAGAGCTAGTAGGTAAGGATGAACAAAGCAAAGGAAGGAAGTAGCATACATGGAAATGACCTACACTTATGAGAAAAGAGTTTGGAAAATAGAAAAGGCATGGTTATACCCATTTGATGGAGTCCTTGGCTTAAATTTGGAAAGTTCATGTTTACCTATCATAGAGACTAAGGAAGGAAAACAAACGTTTGCGACCTTTTTTCTTGAAGTATGTATCTCATGCTCAGTTTATATTGTGGTTCTCTTTATTGGTACTGTTAACCTCTTTAAAGTATGATTTCTGGGCATCTTTCTACATAAGCATGTTACTTGATAATAGATTTGCAAATCTTATTGTTATGTTCTCCTTGAAGTTTAATATGCCCCTTTATGGTGTATTGCCTTGTTAAAATTTGATTTTTAAACTTTCTTGCTACCCTCTGATATCATCAACTTGATCTAGTCTTAATTTTGATCTCCATTTTTAGTCTATAATACTAAGAAACAAGTTGCAAGTGTTATGATGTCATCAATGCGAATTAACTTTTATCTTGTGCTTAAATACAGAATCCAATTAACACTTACTGTGTTCGTATGAATTGAGATTAAGTTTGGATTGGTTTTGTTCATATTGTTCAGCATAATATCTATCAAAATCACTTGTTGTTTCCTTATGACATAGCTAATTTAAATTTAATTTGTTTTAATTAACTCTAACTTTAAGCCATCTTGGTTCATTGTTTTATCATTATGATTGAACATGAATTAAGGATGGAAAACATATGAGAACATTGACATAAGCATCAAATTTCAAAGTAAAGACAGGGAGAAGAGCTTTCATGGGCTTTCCTTATTTTTTATGTATAGTTTATTGTAAATGATAAATGAAATAAAATGAATATTGACTAAACACTAACATTAGATGAAAGTTTATAATATTTCATTTTAATGTTGTCATGTGAGGTCTAAAGGCTCCTTAGCCACTTAGTGAGAAGTGCCATGTAAGATTTTACCTCTCCTTAGGCATTACCAATCTTGGTCGTTAGTGTTTAAAAAATAATTTGGGTTCGAATGATACATACCTAACTGACATTTTCTTAAAAATTTCAAATTTTAAAAATAATAATGAAATTATTTCTTCTTAATGAAATCTATTCTCATATTTCCTATCCTTTTTATGTTAATTCTTAATTTTGTGAAATTAAAAAGGAGGATAAAAAATAAAGTAATTTCAAAAGAACGAAGACAATTTTTATTTCCTTGGAAGTTTTTCTTAACAAAAATATTGTTTCAAAGGTTTCTTGTTAAAATCCTTTTCTTTTAAAAAACCAAAAAACCTAAAGAATTCACCATTTCCATTGTTAATTTCAAATTAAAACACAAATTGATAACACATTTGAAAATTTCAAAAAAAAGAAAAAGAAAAAGAAAAATGAAAAGGGTAAGAAAGTAAGATTATATTGATTTCATAGATTAAAACACACCAACCAAATTCTAATTCGTTTGTTTACAAAAGTCTATTTGATTTCAACTATTTTGTTCTTTTCCCAAAACTAAAAATTACCAACTAATAGACACTCATGTTTAGATGAATTACTTAGACTTTAACCCCTATCACAGGGTAGGCAAATAGGCCTTAGACTCTCATTCTTGATAAAGTTCGCCCTTTGTAAATATTCTTTTTGTCTTTAAGTTAATTTAGTTTTGTTTTCTCTATTTATTCTTGTGCGTATTTTGATGTGAGTAATCAAAATAAATCTAAGGCCAGATCATTTATTTCACTTGACAATTTCCCCAAACTTAAACAGACTCTCAAACTCATCTCTGATTATGCTAACCACCATTTCCTTTCCATATGGTTTTCCAAAATTTTCCTCCATAAAAATTTTAGTGGCAACTCCGATAAATTGCTTTTTAAGATCAGTTTTAGGAATCAATATATTTTCATTTCTTCTTTCTTTAACCTTCTATCTAGTTGTTAGGTATAACACTAGGATTCTTAATTACCTATAAACATCTTCTAAGTTACATATAAACTATCCCTTTATACCAACCCATAATTCATCATGTAATTGACTAAGAGACTTAATGAAAAACAGGTTTTAGTGTGACTATACGAGGTATTCATGACTCACACTATCTAACCTTATGTTTAGTCCTAAATTCCCTTTCCTAAGTTCATTTAGGATACTCTAATCATCTAATGGTTTACATACACTTAGAAGCATTTAAAAGAAGATTAAATAAACAAATCTTGTAACTAATTTCAAGTAAAGATAGTAAAAGAGTTATATTACATTCTAGGGTACACCAAAATCCCAAATAACACATATAACTCATGAAAACAAGAAAAATCAACATTCAAAATAGAGCACAAGCCAAATGAGTATAGAAATACAAAGAAAAGCAAAGGACGAAGAGAAAACTAATTTAATCATTGAATCTTCTTTGAACCTAAGCTTTCTCTATGCCTTTGAAGCTCCAAAATCTAGCCATTTTGCTCCCGAAGTGTCTAAAAGTTGGCCTCATTGTAAAAGCCCTCAAATGCCCCTTTTATAATAGCAAAATCGAGTGCAAAAAATGCAACATTTTGTGCAACCCGATGTTTGGCACTACAATTGGAAGTTTCAATTATGGCTTCAGTGCTTATTGATTTTGTTTTAGTCACAAGTAAAAATTTTTTAGTAGCAACCAAAATTGCTTTTCTTAGCTAAATTTCACATTATAATGGGATCTAAGTTTAGTTCTTTTAGTAATATTTATTAGTAATTTATACCTTATAAAACACATAAAATTAATTAATCATAAATTATTAAAGATTTAAGCAAAAATTAGTACTTAAACTACTTAAAAACATAATTGAACCTATTCCATAATACTAAAACGAAATCATACTTTACTCCTAAAAACATAACAAAATAATTGAATTATTAAGAGTTAAGAGATGTAGGGGAAAAACTAAAACAAAGAAATGAGATGCATAAGTGGCGTTCTAGATGATCATGGAAAAGCAAAGGAATCTTTGAAAAAAGAATAACTTGACAATATCTTGAACAAATTTCCTTAAGCTCTTGCTACTATATTTTTCTAGGTTGTTATGTTCACAAATGAATGAAAATCACTAAGATACCAATATCAAAATTTGTGCACCAAATTCCTTAACAATCTTTACAAAATGAGGATTAACATAGTCATAAATAAGCTTGAAGTACCTTACTGACCAATACCATAAGAATCACAAAGTTGACTATACCTAAATTGTTCTATCGCAAAGTTATGTGAGTAAAGGTTCACAATTCATATATCAAATGACCACAATAAATTTTGGAAAAATTCTGCCTTAACAAGGACATAATAAAAGGATACGTATACCAAGAATTCAGCTTAAAAAAATGTACAATTACTTCTCAAAAAATTCAACAACTTAACCTCTAGTTAAAATTGCTAAAATAGAGCATGTACAGAATAAGCACCAAATTTTAGTAATTTTCCATGATCAATCATTGCTCAAAGATTTGTAGAAAATTTATCAAGAATCAAGACATATGTGGCAACTTTGACACAAAATTTCAAGGTGAAATAACTTCCCATTAAGTACTAAAAAATTTGCAAAGATTTGTAAAATTTTGTGCCTTATACATGTATTACTTTAGAAATTCCACTCAAACCACATTTGTTCAAATTCAATGGAAAAAAAAAAGCATAAAACAAAGCAATGTTGTAGATGCTTGTAATGTATATGTCCATAATCCTATATAGGGACTTCAAAAGATCCATAGGGAGGTGATTTTCTATGCCCCATACTCATGAGTGTAGGTGACTCTTTATAATCCTTTTACCTAATCTATTTGTATCCCATCACTATATAAATTAATTTCCATTTATGTATATTAAGTTTTCTTTATGATGAAAGACATATAAATAAAGTCATATACTAATGATGAAGTATGCAAGTAAATAAGAGTTACCCAATATTTTCTCTCAAAGTCCTCTTACTCATTTTTATCCTTCTTACACTTATAGTGGTTTTATATAATGTTATTAGCACAATTTTACTCCAAGTTCCTTATTGAAGTAATCATTTTTAGTTAATAATTTAATGAAGAATCATTCTTTGGTTGGACACAAGATCTATACGAAAGCCATATGTCTTACAGACACTGTTACAACACATACTATACTTTAAGATAAAAAAATATTTTTTATAATTTGGTTGTTAGTGATACTATTGTCAATACTAGGTCAATACTATATTAGCTAGTATAAAACTAATTGAAGACTTTTGAAGAGCGACTATATTATTACCCAAAAAGACTAAGTTTTTGTTAACAATGCAATATTTTCTACAAAGTCTTAAAGAAATTTATTAAGCTTTAAAGATGTATGATGCAATGGGTATCATATTGAAATTGCATGTGACAAAAATATTAAGTATTTATATAACATAAACATTATATCAAAAAAGAAATGAGTTATAGAGAAATTACTGGCATTGTCTCCAGGTTTGTACTATACATATATTAGTACAATTGAAACACTTGCTACAGTAAACTAGAAGTTTATTGACACAAATGAGTTTATTATTTGGCTTGACTGGTTAGGTCATCCTAGATTAATAATGATGTGAAAAATCATTGTGAATTCTCATGGTCATTCATTGAAGAACCAGAATGGTCATTCATTGAAGAACCAGAAGATTCTTCAATTTAAAGAATTCTCATGTGCTACTTATTCCTAAGAAAAACTAATTACTTGACCATCACTAGCTAAAATTGGGATTGAATCCCTTGCATTTCTTAAATGTATCCAAGTTGATATATGTGGCCTCATTCATCTATCATGTGTACCATTCAAATATTATATGATTTTAATATATGTATCTACCAGATGGTCACATGTGTGTTTGTTGTCAACTTGCAACCTGACGTTTGTGAGATTGTTTGCTCAAATAATTGATTAAGAGCTTAGTTTTCAGATCATGTAATTAAAACAATTCACCTTGATAATGCTGGTGAGTTACATTTTAAACCTTTAATGACTATTGTACATCTATGGGAGTAATAACTGAAAAGCCTATTGCACATATGTACGCACAAAATGATCTGCCAGAATTATTTATCAAATCTCTCTAATTTATAGTTAGACCAATGCTTATGAGAACAAAACTCCTCAATTCAGCTTGGGAATATGCAATTTTGCTTGTGATAACACTTATACGCATTAGGCCAACAAATTACCATAAATACTCCCCATTATAATTGGCTTTTGGTTATGAACCGAAGTTTTTTCCATATTCAAATTTTTGGATGTGCAGTATATGAACTAGTTCCACCACATCTATAAAGATGGGTCTTTAGAGGAGATTGGGCATATTATGTTGGTTACAAATCCCCTTTAATAATTAAATTTCTTGAACTATTAACTAGGGATTTATTTATGGCACAATTTACTTATAGTCATTTTGACGAAACAATTCTCCTAACAATAAGGGAAGATAATAAGTAGATGGGAAAAGAAATTACATGGAATACATTATCATTATTTCGTTTAGATCCATGTACAAAGCAATGCAAACAAGAAGTACTGAGAAAAATTTACTTGCAAAATATTACAAATTAACTTCCAAATGCATTTACTGACCCAAAGAAAATTATCAAATATCATATACCAACTAAAAATACTCTAATTCAAATTGATGTCCCAATCAATTCCAAAGACAAAAATCTACGAAAAAGGAAAGTAGAAAATAATTAAGATGGTTAAATAAATGAGGCAAATACCCATGAAGAGACACATGATACTCTTATAGGGATTGATGACATAACTAATCATAAAACCACAAAAGAGGTTCAAGTACCTAAAAAGAATGAAGAGATCTCTATAAGTCATATCATTATAGGAAAAAGATGGAACCAGAAAAATATAATTGTTGACAACATTTTTGCATACAATGTTGCTACTGAAATTATGAAACAAAATGTGGATGTAAAACCTAAATCTATTGAAGATTGTAGAAATAGAGATGATTAGCCAAAATGGGAAGATGCAATTCAAGCTTAATTAAATTCACTTTAAAAATGTGAAGTTTTTGGGCCCATTGTTCAAATACCAGGAGGTATAAAGTTAATTGGATACAAATGGGTATTTATGCAAAAATGAAATAAGAAAAATGAAGTCATTGAATACAAAGCATGAGTTGTAGTACAAGGGTTTCCTTAAAGGCCAGGAATTGATTATAATGAGACATAGTCTCTTATAGTAAATGCAATTACCTTTAGGCTAAGTTTGGATGGATGACTGAAGATGGAGTTGTAAGGAATGAAATGACTAAAATGGGTTGGATTTATGTTTGGATTTTTTTAAGGCGGAATGAGATGGCAATGGAGAGACACCAAGAACACTCCTTGTCATTCAAAACCTTAATTTTGGTGTCCTTCCAAATTGGGGGGTCAAGGATGGAATAGAGTGATTTAAGAAATTAAAATACTAATATACCTTTATCTTATTACTAATACACACAATTTCAATTGTTACAACTTTATCTAATTTCTATCATTATAGTCATGACTTTTCTCTTTTCTATTTTTTTACTTAAAATTTTAAAATAAAAAAGAGAGAATTAAAAAATCTTCACGGTTGATTAGTTTCATTTATTTTTTTTAAATTCTTTTGATCAACAATTTTTTTTAACTTTTTAAGTTTATCTTTTAAAATTTTTAAAGCAACATAACTATTTTGTAATAAATGTATTGGACAGAAAATATGGACATAATAATTAGTAAATAAAATAAATAAATAAATATGAAAAAGAGAATTATGTAACATTATATATTGAACAATAATAAAATTATTATTTATGTTACAAAGGGTAATATTAAAAAAAATAATTAATAAGTAATTCTATTCCATTCATTTTATTATAATTTTCAAATAAAATTAATAAGTGTCCCTCTCACTCCTCATTAAAACTTTCAAACAACATATCTATCTAAATCATTCCATTTTATTTTATGTCATTCCATTTAATGACTACTTTATTACATCCTTCCTTAAATTCTCAAACATAACATAAAATATCTCATCAATTTAGGAGTACATGGATACTTGATATGCTTTTAATGAATGTTATAGCCTATTTATATGGATCATTGGATAGTGAAATATATAAATATAAATAAATAAATATATATATATATATATATATGCAAATTACTTAAGGATTTAAAATGCTAGAAGCATGTAAAAATTCTAAAAAATTATTCAATACATTAATGCAAATCATTGTACGAATTCAAGTAATCTAGACATATATGGTATAATCGTCTTAGTAAATATTTGTTGAAGAGAGTTTATAAAAATGATTCAATTTGCCTTGAGTTTTTATAAAATGATATGTATCAAAATTTGTCATAGTTAAAGTATATATTAATGATTTAAATATTATTGAAGCTCGTGAAGAACTTCAAAAAGCAATTAAATGCTTAAAGAAAGAATTTGAGATGAAAGATCTTGGAAAAACAAAGTTTTAACTTAGTCTACGTATCGATCATTTAACAAATGGTATTTTTCATCATCAATTTGCTTACATTGAAAAGATCTTAAAGTGATTCTATATGATAAAGCTAATCCATTAAGCACCTCAATGATTGTGAGATCAGTAGATGTGAATAAAGACTATTTTTGTCCTTGTGATGAAGAACTTGGTCCAAAAGTATCATTTCGTAGTGCCATAAGAACATTAATGTATTTTGCTAATAGTACACAATCTGATATTTCTTTTGTTATAAGTTTGTTAACAAGATTTTGTTCTGCCCCAACAAGATGACATTGGATTGAAATTAAGCACTTGTAAATTTTTTTAGGATCATTGATATGGGGTTATTTTATTCATCTGAATATGAATTGTAGTTAATTGGCTATGTAGGTATAGAAACTTATCAAATTCACATAATCTCGATTTCAAACTGATTATTTATTTACAAGTGAGGCACAATAGTTTCTACTACTTCAAATCATATAAAAATAACTGCAATGCGCGAGATAATTTATAAGTGTATTTGACTTAGATTATTGATTCAAGATATCTAGAAGATATGTCATTTTACATAAGAAAAAAATATTCTAACAATATTATATATAGTTCAAAACAAAATATATTTTTTTCAAATTCTTTTTCATTAATCTAACATACCTTAGGATTTCTTTTCCCTTACAAATTTTGTTATTTTTGTTCAGGAAGCACAAACCTCCATTAGTGTTTGAAGATAACGTGCGAAGGAAGACAGTGATCGTGTATGAAAATGGCATCCGCAGACCTCCGTTGTTGCAGCAGGCATCGTGCCACACAGTGATCGTGCAAAAAAATAAAAATGATGAAGTATTAGGGCGTTATCGTGAGAAACCTAACGGTATCGTTTCGAATGCTACGAGAAAGAAGAAAAAACAGTGCAAACGGGGACGTGGCATGACCAAAACCGTCCTCACAATCCGACGGCCTAGAAATGAGTTATTGCCCTCGACATTAAGCTTGTTGACTGTCGACAATATGCGCCCGCAGTCTCTTCTCTGTTTCTCTCCTAACATGGATGAACCATGATCGATCGTCCTCGTTATTTACTTTGAATCCGATCCTTATATCACCATCTAAATTATGTCCTCGAGTGCAAACTCCATGCTTCACAATACAAGCAGGGCTTTTCTATTGGCCTCCCCAAAAAAAATTATGTGTTCGCGATAACCCTTGTAGCTTTAGCGTGAAAACTGTTCGTACTTTAACCATTTTTAGTTGGTTATGTGCTTAAAGTTGCAGTCTTTCGGCAGTTACTGTATATATATATTTTCCACTAAGCCGAGTCCTATCTAATGCTCACAGATACTGGTTACCCAAAGATGATGTCGGATGTAGCGAATCGATCGATGCTCAAAAATCCTGATTACGGCGAAGATTTGAGCATGCTGATTCGCGAACAGAGGCGGCGGCAGCAGCAAGAAGTGAGTGAGCACGAGAGGGAACTCAGTATGTATAGAAGTGGGTCGGCGCCCCCCACCGTCGAAGGCTCGCTTTCTGCTATTGGTGCCTTGTTCGACGCTTCGACAACGGTATCAGGTTTCGGCAAAAGCGGGGGAGGAAGGGGTTTCATGAGCGAAGAGGAGCTTCGTGCTGATCCAGCATATGCAAATTATTACTATTCGAGTGGGAATCCAAACCCGCGTTTGCCGCCTCCATTGGTGTCGAAAGAGGATTGGCGTTTCACACAGCGGTTGAGTGGCGGGATTGTGGATAGGAGGAATGGAGACAGCTCGCTTTATTCTGTGCAGCCTCCGGGGTTTGATGGGAAGGAGGAGAATGGTGTGAGCCAGAGAAAAAGTGCAGCAGAGTGGGGCGGCAATGGGTTGATTGGGATGCCGCCTTTGGGAGTTGGAAGTAGGCAGAAGAGCATTGTAGGGTTAATTCAAGTGAGTGTTCAGTCAATTTTCCCTCTTTGTGCTATATGATTCGTTTGCTTGAACCTGTTTAATGTGGTGTTTGTAATATTATATATATATATATATATATATATATATATATATATATATATATATATATATATTTTTTTTAAAGGATGGAGTTTCTATAGTCTTTCTTCCGTCTTTCGTGACAGTTGTGTCATTCTTGGTTTCTATTTTTATACTCGTGGTTTTAATCTGCATAGAAATCAAGAGCCTGCTGTAAAGGCATGGGGGTATGTGAGTGATTTTATTCTCATAAGGAAGAAAGCAATGCATAACACCTTTGTCCACTTTGTTCAAGTGAAATGGCTTCTTATACTAAGTTGAGATGTAATAAGGCAGTCTTTATACATTGGTTAACGTGGGGAAAGTCACTCATTGTGATTATTGGTGTTTCTCGATCATTTTCTTACTCCCATTTGCTTTTATTGCGTATTGACTGTCTATGCACTTGTTTAAGCAGGCTTTGAAGTAACCCAATGTTAAGTGTATTTCTAATTTTCTTTTGGGGAGCCAGTTTCCATTTTCAAATAGTGCATGCTTTGAAGAATTTGTAATCTACATGGATTCATTGACATGAGCTCGAATTTTTTAAAACTAATAATTTTCGACATAAAATCTAATGTTATTATATTTTAACTGAGTACAGCTATCATCATTAGTTTTAATTAATAAATTTTGTCCTATGTATTATTTTCTGTATAATCATTCTACTCATTTATATTGTTTCTGCTGTTCTTTTGCCTTCTTTCTGAAGCAGGATGAGATAAGTAATGCATCATCGGTATCTAGTCGTTATCAGCCTAGCTATAATGCATTTGATGACATTGCTGAAAACTCGGAAACCCATTTTGCTCATCTGCATCAAGAATTGGCAGCTGTAGATCCTACGCATTCTGGTGGAAATAAACAGGGAATATCTGCTTCTCAAAATCCTGGTGGATCAGCTTCTCAAACCTATGCTTCTGCTTTAGGTGCCTCCTTATCAAGGAGCACAACACCTGATCCTCAACTTCTTGCTAGAGCTCCTAGTCCTTGTCTTCCACCAATTGGGGATGGGAGATCAAACTCTATGGACAAAAGAAGTTCCAGTGGTCAAAACTCATTTAATGCTGTCTCATCTAGTTTAAATGAACCTGCAGATTTGGTGTCTGCTTTGGCTGGTATAAGTCTGTCCCCAAATGGCATAGTAGATGAGGAGAAACATCCCATTGGGCACTGCGAATCTGAGCATACTCATAATATCAAACATCATTCGTACCTAAACAAACCTGATCCTCTGCCTTATCAGCTTCAATCTGCTCCCCAATCGACAAAGGCATCTCATTTGAAAGTGAATAGAAGCAGTGGTTTTAGATTGGATCTGAATAACTCTCCAGAAAATGCAAATGAGCAGTTAGAAAATCAAAACTTTGCTGGGATTTCTGTTAACTCATACTTAAAAGGACCATCTACACCAACTTTTACTGGCAGAGGAAATTTTCATGCTCACTATCAGAATGTGGATGGTAGAAATGTCTCATACCAGAACTATGGCTTGAGTGGGTATGCTGTGAATCCTTCTTCGCCACCAATGATGGTGAGCCAGCTTGGGAGTGGTAATTTGTCTCCTTTCTTTGAAAGTGCTGCTGCTGCTGCACTAGAAGTGAATAGCATGGACTCTGGAGCCTTTGGAGGAGGTGTAGCTTTGGGGCAAAATTTGTTATCAGCATCAGAGTTCCAAAATGCAAGCAGGGTGGGAAATCTTGCTGCAGGTAGCTCTCATCAGGTGCCCTTGATGGACCCTTTGTATCTTCAATACTTAAGATCAGGCGAAGTTGCTGCTGCAGAGGTTGCAGCCCTTAATGACCAAGCATTAAATAGGGAATGCTCAAACAATTCATTTGCAGATTTGCTTGGCCTCCAAAAAGCTTATGTAGAGTCACTAATTGCACCACAAAAATCACAGTTTGCTCTTCCCTACCTTAATAAGTATCCTAGTTTGAACCCTAGTTATTATGGAAATCCTACGTTTGGTGTGGGAATGTCTTATCCAGCAAGCCCTTTGGCTGGTTCCCCCTACCCAAACTCTCCCCTTGGATCAGGTAGTCCTATGAGGCAAAATGAGCGGAACATGCGCTTATCTGGGATGAGGAATGTGGCTGGGGATTTAATGGGTACTGTTGGTAGCTTGGATGAGAATTTTGGATCCTGCTTGTTGGACGAATTCAAAAGTAATAAAACCAAATCTTTTGAGCTTTCTGAAATTGCTGGCCATGTTGTGGAGTTCAGGTGCATACTGCTGATCAAACTATTTTTGCTTCTTGACTTTGAACAGGGATCTAATTCTTTTGTGTTTGTGTGTTATTTTTGTTGGCAGTGCTGACCAATATGGAAGCCGTTTCATCCAACAGAAACTTGAGACAGCCTCGATGGAGGAGAAAAACATGGTTTTCAATGAAATCATGCCCCAAGCTCTTGCTCTAATGACTGATGTCTTTGGTAATTATGTCATTCAGAAGGTAAGTTGTTCTCTTGTTTTTTTTTTTTTTCTTACATAGAATATCATTTGGTGTGCTCTTTGAACTAGTATAGCTGTTTTTTGTATGCTCAAGTGCATGTGATTTTCATTTTGGACATTGTGCCTAACTCATGCTGATTCGTGTTTAGTTTTTTGAGCATGGAACATCCACACAAATAAGAGAACTGGCTGAGCAACTTACTGGTCATGTTCTGACCCTTAGTCTTCAAATGTATGGCTGCCGAGTTATCCAGAAGGTATGCTCATCAATTTATCTACCTTATTATTGTTTCCTTTAATTTCTTAAGCACTTATTTTGCATTTTACAATATTCAATGTTATGAAATAGAGCATGTTGTGTTTGTTCGAAAGATTAATGCTTTTAATATTGCTGCCTATGGGGATGATGAAGAACATGTCACCCCAGTATTCCCCCAATTTCTACAGTAATTGTGTCTAGTGGAGACATAGCCATTGAAGGTTGAGAAAGAAGGCAACCTGTTGAAACCATCACAATTAATTAATATCTTATTGATCAAGTTTATTTTTTCAAACATATCATTGTGGTGCCGCATGTGGGGTGGTTTTCTTATTTAGTTTCTTATTTTTTTTTTTGGGGAGGTGTGTGTTGAGAGCAATGAAGATCTATTAATTTCTTATTTACGTATTTTAGAGCTGCAACAATGCCTTACAGTATTGGTGAGTATCTGGAGATTTAAACGAGACATAAGTGTTTTATTTGGTTTGACCTGGTTATGTGCAGTTATTCCATGTGTGTTTCGTCCAATGTGTGGCATATTAGTGTGCTGTAAATGTTAATTGCTGTTGTCTTACTTTCTAGGCTATAGAAGTTGTTAATCTGGACCAGCGAACTAAAATGGTTAAAGAGTTGGATGGTCATATCATGCGTTGCGTACGTGATCAGAATGGAAACCATGTAATCCAGAAGTGTATTGAATGTGTACCTGAAGATGCTATTCACTTTATTGTTTCTACATTCTATGACCAAGTTGTGACATTGTCAACTCATCCATATGGTTGCCGTGTGATACAGGTCAAGGATGCATATTTTGCTTTAATGCATGTTCACACATATTTTCTGTCTTGGTAGTTTGAAAGAAAAGAATATGACATGACTGAACTTGTTAGCTTTCTTTAACAGAGAGTCTTGGAGCACTGCGATGATCCCAAAACACAGCAGAAAATGATGGATGAAATTTTGCAGTCTGTTTGCATGTTAGCACAAGACCAATATGGGAATTATGTTGTGCAGGTTTGTTATATGCCTTTTTGCTTGCTATCCCATTGGTGCCAATATGTGATCTTATAAATTATATGTTGGCAGTTGCATTTCTTGCAAATTAAATGTTACTTGAACAATTTTGGTTTGGTCTTCTGTTATCATGAATCAATTATGAGTTTACTTACATGTCCTCAGTGTAGGAACTAAAAGATCTATACTGATTGAGTAGTTGAACATTTGTGAAGAGAAGTATTTGCTTCTGAGATGCCAAAAAATCCAAGTTATCTAACTCAGTCTGTCCTGGCTTGTTCTATCAGAAACCAATTTTCAAAATCCAAAGTTTGGTCATGTCTCATGCTGGACCATATGTGGCTGTAAGCAGGGAAACTTGTCTGTTTGTTCATTGACCTGTGTGATCAAGCTTTTAATCTTTTATTCTCACCATTTTGTGGGACAAATGAAATATAACACATGTGCATTGACTTGTTAATTGTTACTACTACTTGAATTTTACCTACCTGAGCTATAATGCAACCAGATGACTGGAAATCATTAATCATTTGGCTAATCTGCCAAGCAAAGTATGAGGGGGAATGTGACACTGAGCAATTAGACATTTGTGTTTGTGTGCATATATCATTTTTGGTTAGAACACATACTATCCTCCCTTGTTATGTTTATTAATATTGAGGATTTAAATACTTTATGACAACATAGTTGGAAGTTGACATAAAAAGTCTTTAATAACCATATATACTGATGATTATAGTTTCCTTTCAGAAAGAATAAATAATGACAACAGTTCACTCTAAATGATGGTAGATATTGAATTTAATTGACAGATTAGAAGGATATAAATAATACTGCAAAATTAATATACTGAGCTAATATCATATATAAGAAACACTGTTAATAAATATTTTTTTATGGAAATCAATATTTTCTTAGCTTCTTGAATTTATTTTTTATGTTTTTTAAATTGTACTAGGATGAAAGATTGATCCAGTGCTCCAATGACTTGGTTGTATTGATGTTTGGATTGATTTCTGTCTAAGAAGCAAGGACATGGACTAACGAACATTAACAGGGAAAGAGGGCAACGTTTGAAGCGTCCATGTGTATTTTGGAGTGTAGTCTCATGTCTTATACAGGTGTTTGGCACGTGTTGGAGAGTAGCTTTGATCCTCTAAGGTGTGAAGCTTGTAAAGTGTCTCTAAAAGTTAGAGGGAGTGACATTAGGAATGGGTGTGTGGATGGGGTTCACTTCCTTTCTTTCCACCCACTCTATTCTTTTCTATCTCTCTCTAACCACAAAAGTACTTTACAAGTTTCACGCTTTAGTGGATCCAAACTCGTTGGACAGAGACACAGTTCTGTTTTTGAATTGTTTGTGCTTCATAGATAGCACTCTATAAGATACATACTTAAAGAGAATGTAATGACCCTCTCAGCAGGTTTTCTGCTCATTGTTTGAAATATTTAACTAGTGATAGTGATCTTCAATGATGACCACAGAGGTGGTTGAAGTATCAATTGTTTTAGCTTTCTTTGTCATCTAGCAATATCCTTTGTTGACAAAATACAAGGGCCATTATCCCTGTAAGGCAGCACTTGCTGAATACTGTGGAAGTGTGAATTAAGGCAGATAAGTAGACCATGGAATGATGGAAGCCTGGTGGTTCTAATTTGTTGTTTATTAATTTGGATATCTATGGTTTCTGGATTAATTGGCAAATGCATGCCTGTGTCAAAAGTGAATTTCTGTTTATAGACTTAACTGCTAGCACTTCTTATTTGCTTCTTACATTCTTAGCCTGAGTAACAACACTAATATACTATTTTGGAGTTTGGTTGTATTTCTTGTTTGCAATGGAATTCATCTTTTCTTGTAACTCAATGCCCTTGCTCGTCTGATTATTGCATAAAAATTTCAGCATGTGCTGGAGCATGGGAAGCCACATGAACGCTCAGCTATTGTAAAGCAATTAACTGGGCAAATTGTGCAGATGAGCCAGCAGAAGTTTGCCTCTAATGTTATAGAAAAGTGTCTAACTTTCGGAACACCAACAGAACGTCAGATCCTTGTAAATGAGATGCTTGGTTCCACTGATGAAAATGAGCCCATACAGGTTTGTGCATAGTCTATGTCCCCTATCTGAGGGACTGAAGCCCTGAAATTACTTCTCTTGTTTTGTTGTATTATGTTTCACTGAGATTAAGAACTGTCTCTGGCTCTTTCTTTGTTATCCAATGCTCTCAGATATTTATATACCCTGCCTAAGTGCCTTCTGTGAAATAATTTTATGACCTCTTATAATTGTCTTTTTCTTTGTCGTCATATTACCAAAAAAATTCCCTTGGCAGAAGATTGGAGTTTGAAGAAACAAATTATATGCAACATTATTTTGGATTGCTTAACAAATTTAACAAGTTCTGGGTTTGACTGGTTCTCATCTTGTGCTTTTTTTAAGAGTACATGTTAACCTTAACTTTTTTTTTTTTGGAATTTTTGAGATCCATACATTCAATAATAGAGACAACAAAAGCTTTCTTTAAGTATTTTCTGCCAATTTAAAGTGTCTCATCAGCTGAAAACTTAATTTTTGAGAGGTCAATTGTAGCAGATGTATGATCCAATGTAGAAAGAATATATGTGATGCTATTAGGGGAGATTTAAAAAAAATAAAAAGAGGGTATTCCAGATTATACTGACTGCTCAATGAGAGGTCTTCATAATCTGTGAAGTGCAGTGATGGTTATTCAAGGTCATAAAAGAATTGAATTTGGTTGGCAAGGTTAGAAACTCTTTCATGGGTGCTGAATCAATTCATGTTCATAGTCCATTTCTTCTTTTTATTTTTTCTACTGGGAAGGAGAAAAAAAAAAGGGGAGGGGGGGAACGCGGGGTTCAACATGATTGCATTGCATTGTATGTCTTTCATCAGTATTTCAGAATTCCTTATCTTCTGCTTGTTTCTTTGTTGGTTTTAGGTTATGATGAAAGATCAGTTTGCAAACTACGTTGTACAGAAAGTGCTGGAAACCTGCGATGACCAGCAACTTGAGCCAATCCTCAATCGAATAAAGGTTCACCTGAATGCATTGAAGAAGTATACTTATGGGAAGCACATAGTGGCACGTGTAGAGAAACTGGTTGCTGCTGGAGGTATTTATCATCTTTTAATTTTTGTCTCTCATTTTGGGTCATGCTGATGAATTGTGCATCATGAGTCAGAACAATTTTTTGTTCTGGCAACACTTGAGCTATTCAATAATCATTTTCATTACAATTTTGTAAGATAAATCAATATCCCTTACAACTCAGTTGTTTTCTTATTGTTTCCATGCTAAAAAATTTGTAAATAGACTCCCAGCTGCTTTCTGGTCACTTTTCTATTTCCGTAAACTGACATTCTTCATTATAAACATAACGTTTGGAGAAATTGTTTTTTGAAGTTTTATTCGATTCTCATGTTTTTATTGAAGAACCTAATAAACAAAACATAAAAACTAGACCAAAGTTTTACCTTTTGTCTTATACCATGTAAATATTCCTCAATTGCTTCATCTTGTGTATAACATACAACTTTTGAATTTGATGATATGCAGAAAGGAGGATTAGTGTTCTGACTCCCCATCCTGCACAAATGGTATAGAAAATCAAGTTATTGTATGGCTAACCGAGTATAGTACAAGCGCCATCTCTTGTTTATTTTCGTATCGGGTGGTGGCCCTGTCTGTTGATTCTGACAGATGGGAGCTTATTGGGAATAAGGACACGTTGATTGTACTCAAAACTGTACATTTTAGTGTGAGGATATATACCTAGAATCAGGTTAGCTGAGCTGGGGTTGTGAATGGCGCCTGATGCCCAAGAGATAGATTGATGCACTATTTTTTCGTTTTTTCCAAGTTGTAAAGTTAGGTGGTCTTTACTTCACGATCGTGACTGTAAAAAATGTTCCTAGGTTGCAAGAATCCTTGTGTTTGAGACCCACAATTTTTGTGGTCTATGAGATTTTTATATTTCTCCTTTTGTTAATATACTTTTTCATGTCTCTTGTTGATATTGCTGCCTTATGTGATAATATTTATTTATATTCTGTTATTTATGGTGTTTCTATACTTTCTGACTAGTTTTCATGATTTGACCTCTGTATTTTTATGTATCCATTAGTTAAGGTTAGCATATAACTTGTCAATTTGCAAATTCTAAATTTCAAGGTTAACATGAATTACTTGCTCGCGGATATTTTAATTCACCCTTGTTAATATTATCGAGATTTATAGTTTTTTTTTTTGGAGAATTTTCTTTTCTTAAGTGCAAGGAATTGATAGGAATTCATCCAAATAGAATGCTTTCGCGTCTTTTACTTGTGAGACTTATTTTAGTGAATTTTTATTAGTTATGTCCATAATTTATTCATTATATGTCTTTAGAAAATTTTTTGCATGCTTTTTTAGCTGCAATAGACACGTAAGTTTCAAATCCTCTTTTATAGATAGCTTTCTCGGAGTGTAAGCTGCACTACAAGAGATTTCAATTTTCTTTATAAAATAATGGGACGTGTAAATAATACTTTCTAAAACTTGGAGTTTAGAATGTTATAATAAGTAAGCTAGAGGTTATATGGAGTAAATTAATTTATGGAACAGATATTAACAGTACAGTTAACTCTATTTATCATTGTTGGGATTTTGATCTTTGCAGTGAGGATCATTCATTTAATTTCTTACACTGCATTGTCTTCGTGTGCAATACTGGAGAGGATATTCATCATAATAGAAGATTAGGTTGTAACATAGAGTTCTTCTCTGGCATAAAGGACACTGCTATTAGTTGCCATGTAGCTTAAGAAAATCAAGAGATGCTTTTCCATCAAGTCTTCTGCTCAAGTAGTGTCTAGCATAATCAATGCACTTGATGCTTTTGTACATGGCAGGCCCTTCACGCAGCATTGCTTCAACTGGACCCATTTCTGCTTCATCATGTGGAGCCACAAACATTGCTATTGACATTCTTGCTTTGCTTCCATGTGTCACTGCTCTGTGTTCCACACTCTTGTACCTTCCGTTGCTCCAAACCTGCATTATCAACAACCTAATGCAGTTATGAAGGCTTCATCGTCGGATCCACGTCACCTTCACATAATTGATAGGGTATGCATTGGTCTATAAACTTGATGTTCTAAGATTTTAAGCTAAGATATAACGTCAAGTTTACTTATATAAATTCTTATTCAAAGTTTAATGATAAAGGCCTAATGTGTATTAATGTTGAAAATGAGTCGTACCTCGAGAGCGTCGCCGACGTTAACAACAAATGCACCGGGGAGTGGTTTGACTGGAAGCCATTGGCCTTGGCGTTTAATTTGAAGGGCAGTGATATGATCATCTTGCAGAAGAATGGTTATGGTGCCACCATCAGAATGAGGACTGATACCAAGAACAAGGTCAGGCTTGGGGCAAGGTGGATAGTAGTTCATGCGCATTGCTAGTTTTATCACTTGCTGCAACTCTTTCAGACCTTCCTCCTTCATTCCCATCAACAGAGATAAATTCTCAAATATCTCTTCACATACCTTGCTTATTTCTCTTGTGTACTCTTCCACTGTCTCTCTGTGTGGAAAAATGAAAAAAGAAAAAAATCAAAATTGCTTTAGATTCAATTAACACCAAAAAAAAAAGAAGAAAAAAATATTGGGTTATCGAGTAAGATACTTTGATTCTTTATTAGAAAATGCTTATCATGGTTCCACTTTTGGGATGTCAAAAGAAATCTTACAACCGAACTTATATTTGACCTTGTGGTTTTAGTCATTAGTCGTACTTAATTAGACTAATAATTATTAGTACTATGCGTTTACTCTAATAATAGAAAGAGGAATTGATCAAATTACAAATAAAATAAGAAAAATGATAATCATTCTCAAGCAGCAAATTATCTAATGCTTTTTGAAAAACAACGGTGGACAAAAAATGATTCTGCTAACAGTGTGCAGATCTAAAATGACCAGTATTTTGCTTCCAGAAAAAGGTCATCTATAATGTTTTAATAGAGGAGATATCGCTATAGAATTAAAATATTTAATTTGAGTAAATGAAAGATTTAATTTTGGAAACATTTATTTTTTAAAAATAAATTTTATCCTTTGAAGATATTCTCAATTTAGTTCATAAAAAAACACTCTCCTCTTATTTTGTTCTCTAAAAACAGTCTTTTAATTAGTAATCAAATATTTTTTCTCCGTAAAAAAGGTACGTCTAAAAAGTATTTGTGAGTTCGTTACCATACTAAATTCTAGCCTTAATACAAAACAATTTCATTATATGTGTTGAAAATATAAAATTTCATTTAATTAATTAATGATTATGACGAATCTGTTCATTTAATTAGTTAATGGCTATAACGAATCTGTGTTTTGAAAACTAAATTAAATTAAAAAGTTACCTTTCAGAAATATATCAACTACATTGTTAATTTGCTCATACTATTTTACTGTAGATAATTTACATTAATCATTAAAAAATTTAAAAAGAACATATGCGAAGAGAACATGAGTACATACTTGAAACCTGGTACTATGTGTGGCCAGTACATGAGATTTCTATATTCAGAAGGGTGAGCCACTAAGAACAAGAGATCAGCCCAATCCAACTTCTGATTTTCCGACACTACAAAGGCATGCCCATATCCCTGTATGTCGTTCTCTGCCATTGAATATTTCTCCTTCTCCTCCATTTCCAGATCAAAG
This sequence comes from Delonix regia, assembly GCA_037074485.1. Classification (NCBI taxonomy): domain Eukaryota; kingdom Viridiplantae; phylum Streptophyta; class Magnoliopsida; order Fabales; family Fabaceae; genus Delonix; species Delonix regia. The sequence continues at coordinate 16,103,440 of CM073453.1, read as the reverse complement.
AATCCTGACCCTACACTTCTCATTCTCTGTACCAACTCCTCCCCCACGCCATGATTTACTATCTACATAAATTGTGCACAGCTTCAAAATCTCACATTAACCTAATTTTAGAGACTATACTCAAAATTTCTAAAGTAATATTTGGTTTGGTCACTTATCAAGGAGTTTTAGAAACGCCAAATAGTTTAATCACACAGAATTTTGAATTTTTGAAGAACATATGCATGTGTTTAAAGAAAAAACTTTTTTCTGCACTAACCTGGAAGAAACCCCACTCCTTGCAAGCAAGATCGAGCTTCTTCTGTTGATCTTGGTCTCTACTAACCAGCAAGGAGAAATCTATCACTGGAATTTCTGATGAATCTGGACTCAACCCTTCAGCGACTGGTCTGTCATGGTGGTCTCTTATGTATCTCTCAGGAACAGTGTGACAGTCATTCTTCACCATCTCTTGGACACTTGGCACTGGTAACGATTTTCCCCACCCCAGAACATCATCTTGTTCCATGCTTCTTCTGCTTTCAGATTTCACTTCCATTATAACTCCCCTGTAATTTTTCAGCACAGGCTTTGTTGTATGAAATTGGGACTTAACTTTTTCTGTTTTATAGAGCAATGGTTCAAGGATCGACCCCTTTTCCTGTGGCTTGCTCAGCCGGCCCTTTTGGCTTAGTTCTTAATTTGCACCAAAGAGTGCTCCAACTTCTTGTTTCAAATGGTGAGGCAATTACTTCATATAAATTATCATCTTTGATTATATCAAACTGTCTTTTTAATCCTGAATATTTCTCTTATTCTATTGCTTCGTCTTTGTCATTGATGTAATCTTCTAGAGTGTTGTTATATTGTTTTTATATTTGAAACGTTTGTCTCTACGTAAAAAATAATATATTGTTTTTATATTTTTGGAAGACGCAGTAAATATTTTTCTGAAGTACGATACATCGGCACTGTAGACATGGGGAGGGATAAGAGAAATAGTAACGCACTTAAAAGTTGAATTTCTTGTGGTTCAAAAGATAGGGAAGATTTTTCATGTCCCAACTATCAATTGTAGGCTTTATTTCCACATTGTAATACAAGTAAATAATATTCAAAATTCAACTCTATAAAAAATATTACTTTCCTATATCATACTTTGTGTACATGTGTGTGTGTGTGTGTTTTTTTTATATTAATTAGTGTTCTGCAGGATCATTCCACGGAACATCCAACATATTTAGGGGAGATGAGAGGGTAGTTATCTAGATGCAGTTGTTTACATTTTTGTTAATGGCCTTTTTACTTAATACATAATAGGTGTATAATTAATCAATAATATCACAAAAGTGTATAATTTAATTTAAAAATTATATAGTTATTTGCAATAATCATATATGTGTCATGATATGATTAAAAAATCATATACATGTTATGTTTTAATTGGAGAACAATATAACTGCATATAAGTTTTTTTATTTTATTGCAAACTTTTTATATTTATAATTTGAAATACATTGAGATGTTTAGTTTGTTAATTTTGGTCTTAATATATTAACAAATTTACATCAAAAGGGACATTGATGTTTAATGAACTAAATTATTAACTTACTATTACAATCATAATAAAATTATAATTTCATGGTATGCATAATTTTATTCATCATTTTTTTATTGAAACAACCCCACTTAAGTTATTTTATCTTTCTTATAATTTTAAGGAGTTTGTATATATCTGAAATCACACTTGATAGTCTTCATATTTCGAAAATTTATACCTAGCTTCTTTAACATTTTGATATATAGTCTAGAATTTTCAAAGAAGTTATGCAACCATGAAATTATAAAAAAATAGTATAATATATTCTGTAAAGACAATATTTTTAGCAGTGTAAAATAGTTTCTAAAGTCAAAGTCTTGTTTTAATGTATAAACAGACTTTTAAACCTTGTAAATGTCAAACCAATTACACTAATTAAGAGCCATCATGAGCCAAGTTAGGTTTAAACAAAATTTAGAAGTAGACCTAGTTAATAATGGGTAATTTTTTGCATCCAGGGCTCGAGAAAGGTAGTGACCCAACCAAGATGAGTCCCCTTTTTATTATTAAATTTATAAATAAATTTTTAATTGATAAAAATATATTAAAAATTAGAAAAATAGAAAAATTAAGATTTAAAGTAAAAAAATTCATGAAAAAAAATATCTGGAATAAAAAATAGTTAAAATTTGAAATGAATTAATATTTTAAAATTTCATCATAAATAATCTAAAATAAAATATAAATTAGAAAATAATATTAAAAATTAAAAAAAAAAATGGGTCGACTATATGTAATACCCATGAAATTTTAATATTAAATAAGTTATTTTAGGTGAGAAAAAAAATTTACATAAGTTTTTACCAATCGTAGAAGGGAAGAAAAATACACTTAAAATAAGTATATATTTAAAATAAATAGGGGAACATGAAAAAAGGAAATTTAAGAATTTACTAAATAGGAAATTGAAATATCATTATATATGAGTTAGGAGCCAATATGAGTGTCTAAGTCCTACCTTAGGCATTCCCAATATCTAAAGATAAATTGCAAAGTGTGTAAAGTTGATAGTTTTAAGATAGTTGATCTGATAATTCAAAAATATCTTTTAAAAATTACCCAATTACACTTAATATTGCATTTTCCCCTCATTTCTCCCCTCATTCTCGACATCCTTCATCCTCATCGTTGTTCTCCATCATTCTTTGAATCTGGTTGTCGTTCAACACTGTCAAGAGGCCGCCAATCATGTTGTAGCTTGGCCAACCTAGAGTCAACCTAAACAGATCAAAATTTTTATATATTGAAAATTTGGGTAAAATAAAGTTTATTTCATATAAATTTTTCATAAAGATAAAATTTTTATAAAATTATTTATCTATTAAAATAAGATGAATCTTATGAAAAGTTTAACTGAGTAGTAATTCTCAAGTTAAAAATTTTGAGATTAATTATATAAAAAAATTTAATTTAAAAATAATATTAATAATAAAATACTCAATTTTAAAACTAAAATAAACCTATTTATAAAATTATCAGCATTTGAAAGTAAGATTAATATTCTAACTAAAATGAATTTTGAATCCTCAAATTTCTTTTTTTAAGCTTTCTCATGATTCTCTCTCCAAAATATATAAAAATATATTTGCAAATTTTAAACTACGTTAAGATTTTTAAATTGATCATATTTATTTTAATAAAAAAATTTCAATTTTTTCTTATTAAAAGTTAGAATTTTTTTAAAAAAATATAGTTAGGGGATTTTGAATATATTTAGCCCCTCATTCATTACTATTTTCAAAATGGTTTTTTATTCATTGAAAAATGTCGGTCTCTTACTTTGAGTTTGGGTAGATGAACTAAGTCTAGTATTTATATGATAGGTGGGGATCTAGAATGATAATATTAAATGAATGGAGGATCATGTTGATGCATCATAATGTCATTTTTGTGATAAATGAAGGATAAAAAAGGCATTTTACTCAATTTTATCTCTTTTATTATCATAAATCATATATATATATATATATATATATATATATATATATATTAAAAAAACCAACTACTTATTCAATAAACATAACAATGAATCAAACAATAAAACAAATTATTGTATTCCATCAGAACTACACAAAAACTAGAAGTATTCTTCTTCATCAAAAATGTTATCTTCATAATTGGGAATGTCAACAAGGCCGGACTCTATATTCGCAAGATCCTCTAAGAGAATTTGATAATGCTTCAGCACTTCTTCAGCTGACTTATTATCACCAACCATTTTAGCAATTAAATGCCAGCGATATGGTGCGTCTTCATCGACGAGCGCAAGTGCACGTTCAAACAATTTGTTCTGTCTCGCTGTCCATGAAGATGTTTTTTGTTTGCCATCTGAGTTTGAAGTCATGAGTCTCTCGTTCAGTCTCGACTTCTTTTTTATAAGAACAAGTCTCAAGGTACGGAAGGAAATCAAGGAGAACGAAAGAAGAAAACCTATACAGAAATTATTTTCTCTAAATAAATTATTGGAGAGGTTGGAAGGTATAATATTTGCAGTTCAAGGCATTCGACAACGAGCTCTAGCTCTATTTATAATAAGCATGCACTTTTGACTCGTATCATTATCTCTGATAACGTATAAATTAGTTAATATATCGCGCGTGTCTATCCTACTAAGAAGCTTAATTAAGATAATCCCGTGTGTTTATCTGTAAGTGCCTGTGATTAGATTGCTACTAATCACAAAGTGGTAATAATAATTAACTAACCTCACACGAAAATAGGATCTACTGAGTAAGCTTATATATATTTATGTCAAATACTTATTTATATTGGATAGAATAGTGCAAACATACTCGACCGGAATTTGTGCATGCAATACGACTATTACATAATACGTAGCAATAATATCAGCTAAACTTTCAAATTTTCAAACTTTAATCTTGTTTTTCCCAAGTTACTAAATTCTCTTTTAAAATAACTCAGTCAATGTCGCTTTTCTCTTCACTGCATACTATTATCATAATTGTAGCGTTTATTTTATCACTCGTTTATGACTATGAATCTCGTAATTTCCCATGAGATCATCTAGAAGCATTATCTTATTCATTTTATCACGTGGCAACAATATGCTACATCATACCTTGTACTTACAATATTATTTTGGTTCTTGAATCTTAATTTAGTCCCTCATTAACTTTTAATCTTAATTTGATCCCTTGCTTATGAATATAGTCTTGATTTGGTCCCTTACTAATTTTTAATTTTAATTTGGTCCCTTACTTATGAGTTTAGCTTCAATTTAGTCCCTCACCATTATGAAAGTTTATATATTTAGTCCTATATTCTCAGCTAAATTTGGACAACATATGCTAATATTTATATTAGTGAGAGACCAAATTGAGACTAGACTCATAAGTGAAGGACCATATTGAGACTAAACCTATAAGAGAGGAACTAAATTGAAACTAGACTAAAAAAAGATGGACTAAAATAACGTTTTACTCTATACAAATATCATGTTTTAGCCTCAAAATTTTAATTTGATAACTGTATCCCCAGAATCTTTCGGATACGTGTTGTATGATCTTTTGTTTTTAAATTTATTTATAGAATTTTATGTAAGCAATCATTCCAGTTAAGATAGAAGAGAATTGGTATTGCTTAAATTTTGAAAAGAAGATCCTGCTACATAACCATTTTGCCTCCCAGTAGGTTAAAGACAACTTACTTTCCTTTCCCTTCAACTTCACCGCGTCTTCATCATTCTCCCATTTCCTTTGTTTCGTGGAAGCCATAGGAGAGCAAGGGAAGCTTCAACTAAGTCCTTCATTCTTCCTTCTTCAACCCACAAACTTCATGGCTCCTTTCTAAAAGGTTCTAAATTGTGATCCGCAACGACAATTGCAGTTGCAATATTACTATTGCGATGGGTACCGCATCAACTGCAATACGCATCGTAAAATTGAAAATACACATAATGACATTTACAATGCCAACAATCATAGCAACTCCATCCATAATTGTAACTGCAACAATAATTTAAAACCTACTTTGTTTTTCGTCTGCTTTATTTGTACTCCTCAAGATCCAAAATTTTCAGTTAAGAATGCTCCTTCCGTTCTGCTTCCGTCTTGATGTAGCTGACTCATTGGATGCTGCATTCTTCTCTTAGATCATCTTGCTTAATCAGTTTTGCAACAGAACCCTCCACGTGGTGCCATAAGTTTTGTCTACTCTTAGCAGGGGTACATACAGGTTGGGCTGAGTTTTTCTATAACCTAAGACTCATCTTAGTTTTGGCCTAATTAATGACTAGCCTAGGCCACATCAATTCATTATTTTTTAACATTTGTATTTTATTAAAATAATTTTTTCTTAATATAAAAATTTAAAAAAATTAGAAAAATTAAGATTTAAAATCAATAGAAATGGAATGAAAAATTAAATTAAGACTTAGAATGAAAACTAATTAAAATTTGAAAATTGATAATTAAACATTTATTATATATAAAGAATCAAAACTAATACTTAGGCTCGGTCGGGTCTTATGTGAACCTAGGGCCTAACCCCACTTATTTATATGAACGGGCTTAGCCTAGTAAAATTTGTAAATTTTTGTTTTAACCCAACTCTACCTGGCCAATATGATGAGTTGGGTTACTGAGCCATCGAGTTAGATGTTCACCCCTAACTTACATATAAGAAAAACAAGGTTAGTGTTTTCAACTTCTTTTCATGTTGTTGTCTCCTATTCTTTGTCGTAAATTATGGATGTGCATGATTTAGAGTTAGTTCTCGCACCATTCTGCTGTTCAAATTCAATATGTAAGTTGTGATAACACACCTAGAGGGTATGAATAGGTGCACTAGTATATATAAGACAATTCTTCAATTAAATTTGAAAAAATAAAAATGATTTTCAAATATTGCAGTCTGATGCTTGAAGGCAATAATCAAATACTTTAATATTAGAAAATTGAATATGATTGTTAGAAAAGTTCAATACCTTAAAATTGAAAATGATCGTTAAAAAAGTTCAACATCTTAAAAACTTCTAAAGAAAGAGTTGAAAAAGGAAGAAACAAGAAATGTATTTGAAAATATCCTTAAGTTCAAACTTTAAATAAATTTGTTAGATACTAAAAAGATAATAAGTTTGAAGATAAACATAATGTATGTTTTAATGCCTTGAAATTTAGATTTTGTTGCCCAAAAGATATTATAAGTGCATGAAAATGGTTTTTTAGTGCCTAAAATTTAGGATAGAAAATAAGAAAAAAAGGAAGAAAAAGATTTACACAAGCAAATTTATCCTGACTTAGACTCCCTTATCTTACGTTTAGTCATTCTCAAAACTAAAGAGACTTTTATTGCATGAAAGTTTATAAGGGTTTTACATGCTAACCCTGAACACAAAATATATGGTTTACCCTAAACTTAGGTCATATTCACCCAATATACAAGGTTTATGGTTCACCTCAAACCTGAGTTCCATGCTTACCCAAAATACAAGGTTTATTGCTCACCTCAAACATGGGTTTTTTGTGCTCACCCAAAGCACAAGGTCTATAACTCACCTCATCCCTGGGTTTTGACTCAGCTTACTTATAACTGACTTTTTCTGATTAAGAAGGACTTTTACAATATAAGAATAAGATTTTATAGCCTTATACAACAAGGGATTCATGTCAGCTTAGCTTTCATGCTCTTTATAACCAAATATAAGTACATGAAACTAGGCGTGTTTCTTTCCTGATCTTTTTAGAGCTTCTCTCTAATCTTCATGCTTTCCATGCTTTGTGAATTCTGTTCAAAAACTTCTCCTTTTATAGAAAATCATGTATGACTAAGGTTGGGTTTTGACTTTTAGATGTAATGAATAGAAATACAAGAAAGATGTTGTGATGGAGATATGATTCTTTATATGGTTAGTGCTAAAGCTTGCCATTGGGTTTAGGAACATAAGTAGAACAAGGATGAATGCTTTTTGAACTTGTACTTTCATGTTCTCACTCTCCTTTTTTCTTCTTTATTGTACTGACATTGCTCCTTCATTTCACACTTTTCCTTCCTATCTACTGCCTTCTTGTTAGGAAATAAGTAGTCTGAATCACAGTAAAGAATGCCATCTTTAGGAATATTTTGTGAACACTCAAATTTCTCCCAGGATTAAATAGACCCTTCTGAGTGTGAACCCAGGAGCAAAAGCTAGTACAAAGAGAAGAGAGGCAAAATGCTCTGATAATTGTGTGTCCTATAACCCAAAGAGATGCTCTATTCATAGGAGAAGAAACTAATCATTGGTATCATAATGTCACAATAGAAATAATCAATGTCTGGCAATGGTAAAGTTTACAGTATAAATTATCAACAGCAAGATTAGCATTAAATTAGCAATAGTTAAGAAAAAGTCTAAAGGTTCAGTTTTAGAAACTAATACGTTAATTTAGAATCTTTCATGGTAAGAGAAAAATTAATTATATAAATTATTATTTTTTGGATAGACCATTAAAATAACTTTTGCACAAAGTTAGGCCACACGGTTTTATCGCATGTAAGGAGGTGGAATCTATGATTTGAACTACATTTATCGCATGTAAGAGAAAAATTAATTATATAAATTATTATTTTTTGGATAGACCATTAAAATAATTTTTGCACAAAGTTAGGCCACACGGTTTTATCGCATGTAAGGAGGTGGAATCTATGATTTGAACTACATTTAAGCCCATTGGCCCATGCTTGTGTGCACAAGGCCTCTACCCTTTTTTAACTCTTTATAAGCCCAATATCATGTTATTATATATATACTCAAGGTCTCACACTTCCAAGTAATGTGGGACTTCTTTTGAAATACCCACACACACATTCTCTTCAATACTTCTTTGCTATCAATATCATATCATTTACTTAGTTGTGCTTTATGACAACTATATGAAGATTTTTGCATATTTCTTGCCTTTATGAAAGCCTTGTAGTGTTGATAACTTCAACATTCTCTCCCTCGCCTTTTAACTTGACAAGGAATGCTTAGGCTATCACTTTTACTGGATGTATGCTAAACTTTCTCAAATTTATCTTTAATGCACTTTTGAAAGTATGATTGTTAGATTCAAGCACCTAAAACTAGGCACATTACATAGCAAATTATTCATATTTTTCTTCTGTCGTTTTATATATTTTCTACCCATTCTCTTCAATTTGATGCTTCGTTTCATATAAGAATGTAATATATGACTATTGCTTTTGTTAAATCTCTCTCAAAATTTGAACATTAAGCTTTGGGGAAAAGGAGAAAGAGGAAAAAGGGAACAAGTTCTGCTATGATAGCTCTTGATTGGAATTTTTTTGTTGTTGTAGACCTTTGGAAACTGATTCATAACTTAGTACTCAAGTACTTTTATGTCTGATGTTGTCAGAGAAGATGGAGATAAAGTTTGAAGAATTCCTTCCATGTTTCCATGCTTTATCTTCTCTCTTGGAAGTTGTTCTAACTAAAAATGCAAAGAAAGATGAGAGTGGATGTTCTCCACAAGAAATGATCCATTGCTGTACAACATGAACCGTTGGATTAAAGTGGTTCCCACTTTGATCCAATGGTCTAGGCTACACAACATACTATGTTATGCAACATTGGATCCATTTTAGTTCTCCACATATTGTTGGAGCTCTTACTTCAAGGATTTTGTTTGACTATGGCTTGTAAATGATTGTCCAGAAAAGTACTTGATGATTTAACTTGTAAATCCTCTTTGTCTCCTCTCTTTAATGGATTTTGTCATATTCACATTACTTCCTATGATGACACATGACTTTGCATGAGGTTTTAGTCTCTCATACATCTTTCTTTGCTATCCACAAAAATACTTTATTTAAATCATGCTTTGTGATAGTGGTTGACTTTAAATTTTGTTTCCTCTTTTTTTCTTTAGTGATTTGTACTTGTTTGAATTGTTGGGCTACACAAAGGAAGTGAGTTAGGCCAAGTAACATGATATATCATTAAAATTATTTTGGGCCAAGATCAATATGTTGGGCTTAAGAGTCTATTTAAAGTTTGATCTTATATTTATGTTGGATACAAGTTATTTTATTAGAGCTTTGGTTAAAAAGAGATAAGTTTGTAAAATATAGCCCAATAAAAAATTTTATACATTAGCTCATGTAAATATCAATTAACTAAGTCCAATAATTAAATGTATTTTCTTAACTTAATACTAAGAAAAAATTTATATGTTAATCCTTATATACTTATATTATGTTCTTCAATAATTTAATGACATTTAAACAATTTTACATACCTAATCCACTATCTTACTAACACCATTAACTCTCGTACTGTTAACTCTCGTATTTTAACACTTTATCATCCTATTTACTAACACTTTTAATTCAGTTTTTAAAACCAGAAAAATACTTTACCCAAAATGCAAATTGAATATCAAATTAATCCAACAAGCAAACCCAAATTTCAAATGATATCAAACAAACATATAATCACATAGCATACAACTAAAGCTATTGATGAGAATGACCAAATAGAAGCTAAAATCAAGATCAGATTTGGTTTCAGTGGTAGTTTCAGTGGAACCCAGAGAGAGAGAGAGAGATGGAGAAGAGGACAGGTGGGAATAACCGAAATTAATATTAAAATGAGGTTAGTTGTACCTGGGTGCCGCACTGATTCTGCTGTCTTCTTCTTTGGAGGCTCTCATGGAGATAGAGATGCAGAGCAAGATAGGAGTAGGGTAACTTGATCGGCCATTCCATTGTAGATGTGAAAGGTATAAAATTTTTTTTCGTTTTAAAAAAATGAATTAACAGTGTTTATAAATGGGATGGTAAAATGTTAAAATATGGGAGTTAACAATGTTAGTGGAATAGTAGATAAGGTATAAAAAATTGTCTAAATATCATTAAATTATTAAAAAAATTGATATAAATATATAAAAAATAGTATGTAAGTTTCGTTTTACTTTTAGTAAATTAAACTTGAGTTTTATTATCATCAAAATAAATTAATATTATATTTAACCTTGGGTTCAACAAGTTGAAAATATATATATATATATATATATATATATATAGTTATGTGTGCAGAGGCATGTCCATGATCTCATATTTATGCTTTTATACAATTAATTTGTACGGAAAGCCAAATACAAGGAAAATAAGTAAATATGAAAATAAATGGGAATAGTTAGCTTGGACATAGGCTTATGGGTAGATGGGAACTCTTGGATTAACTAATTAAAACGTTAGAGGATTATTGACATGGTAAAACATGTCATTACATGATTCATGTGGGTAACACTTAAGGAAGAAATTAGCAGCTGTATGTATACATATATGCATGTGTATAAACTTATAAGAAAGTAGGGGGGTTTGGTCTGGAAGGGCAACAACAACAACAACAACAATAATAACTCTATAGATGAACTTGAGGAAATATTTTGGTTTACTGAAAAGCTTGGCCTATTAGGCTTCCTGAATAATCAACTTATATCCCTCTCCTATGATCTTACACTAAATAAGTTTATGGGTGACCACAAAAAAGGAAATTAAAATTTTGGTAAAATAAGTAGAAATGTGGAATCAGTTGATTAACTTGGCTTATTGGTTAAATAGTGTTTAGCAAAATGTTAGTGAATGTGTATGCCTATATAACCAATATAGTAACAATGTGAACTATCGACCAATTTGATCAACAAACATCTTGACTTCCTTTGTATGATTTTGGTTATAAAGATAATTTGATATTGATTTTATAGGTTTATTGATTACAGGTTTTTGAAAGCATTAGTGATAGGAATTCATCCAATACACGATCCTCATATGAGTTAATGGCACTAAACGTTAGTTTGTAGTGTACTATAATTTGATTATTAATTTGAAACAATATGTCACTATTTTGATTATTGTGAGCAATATTTGCTTGTGTTTGATATTAGTACTATACTAATTATGCTAGCTTGGAGTTAGTATCTATGTTTTTTTTTTATGATTTTGTCATATGTTTCCTACCCTTTCTACTTAAAAATTGATTTTCTATATTATAAAATTTGATTCATTTTGGAGTTCTGTTTTGCATTTCCGACTTGGCATGCATGTGGACGTTTTGAAATTTTTCTTATTTTATATTGAGTAAATTGCTATATACTAATTTCTCATGTTTAAAAAGGAAATGATTTGCTTACAAAAACCTCTTCCGAATCCAGCTTGTCTATTCTACTCTAATCCATTAATTCCATAATATTTTATCTTCTCTCGGATTCCCAAACATAACTTTATATAATTGTAGGATGGAGTCAAGAGAAAGGAAAAAATTTTCAACTATTTTTTATCACTTTCTAACTATGAAATTATATTAAAAAAATATTTAATTTTCTTGTAATAATGATTTATTTTTATTTAAAATATTATTAAAATTGTAATTATTTTTCATATGAAAATAAATTTTAAATTATTTTTAGGAGTAACAAAATATTAGTAAGAAGTTAAATAAAAATGCACTCTCCCATAATATATTTTTACGTGCATTTAGAAATATTATAATTGTCATTATTTTTTGTGGTGTTTTGTGTAATCAAGACATATGGTGAATGAAGGAAACTTCAGTGATCTTACATGGTTAAAATTTTTAAATCTGATGGCAGAGGAGAAATAGAATAAAAAAAATGGAAAGAGAATGAATCAAACGAAATAAATTTATCTTACCCTTTGGGATGGCAAAGGTTCCCATATTTGGAGATTTTTGTGGGAATTGTTTTATTTGAGACCCGCATTTAGGGTTTTTTTTTTATTTGTGGAATTCAGATCATGTTCCTTGTCTTTTAAGGTTTTGTCCCTGATAATTTTATCTAAATATTTTGAAATTTTTAAATACGTGTATTACTTGTAGTAATTTTACTACATTTTCAAGTTTGACAAAAGTGAATTCTTTTGCGAAGATAGAAAATTGGAAGTACAACTATTTTTAACATAAAATTGTTTCAACTAGTAATACCATATTAAAACTAGATTGCTACCTAAACAAGTTTGTTATGATAAATGCTTCAAATGCAAAAGTTGTTGACATATTTAGTGAAAACAAAATAAATTAAAATATTCAACTTGTATATAAGGAAGAAACAATGATGATGACTTCACGTATGGTAGACAAGGTGCCTTGATATCAAAATGACTTAAACTTGACATTTTTAATTTGTTGACATTATTATTTGAGTTTTTAAAATTTTTAAGACTTGTTTAGAACTTATCATTTGAATTTTTTAAGTTTTTTCAATATATTTGATTAGAGTTTATTGGATAACAAAATAAGGAGGTTAAATTTTAAGTTTAATCTTTTTTCAATATATTTATTTTTATATTTATTAGTATTATAATTTTTTAATTTTCTTTTAAAAATCCTAAAGTCCCTATGAGGATCTGTATTCCCATGAGGTATAAGGATAAAGAAAAATCACTTGCAACGAGGAGTGAGAATGAAGGTGGAAGACACAAATAATTGTGGGAACGGAGAGAGGGGAGCTACTCCTTACGCTCCCTCCAACCTGGTTAAATTGCCTTGTCTATTTACCCTTAACACTCAAACAAACAGGCAAGGAAAATATCGAATTACAATATTGTTAAATACATTGGATACGAGAATAGGAGATTCAATTACTAGGAATTAGTTTATTTGCCCCCGTACAACAAAATTAATTTTTTTTATTATATATTAGTACATTTTAAATCAATAATATTTATAAGGACAAAAATTACATTTTAGTCCTCTACTTATAGACCTATTTTCATTTTAGACCCTCACTCATCATAATTCTCATTTTGGTCCCTCACTAAATTAAAGTTACCCAAACCAGTCCGTCTATTATCTCACCCATCCTACCACCTATGCCAAACCACCTACCAAATGAACATCAGGCACCTCTGCAAAACCACCCCACCGATCAAACACCAGGTTGCGTCCTTAGTTCGACATCGGCATTTTCTTTTTTATTTTAAAAAGGGAAAAACACAATGTGTGGAGTCTGGAGTGAGTTTTACGTACATTTCTCTCTCTGAGATTGACACTCATTTTATGTAAAACAAATCAAAACAATCCAAATCCAGATTTGTGGGTCTAGAGAGAGATTACCGAAGATTTGGGAAATGTATTTGAGACTTTTGTAAATCCCTTTCATCTCGGTTGCCATGGTGGAAATGACAAGTTCTACGTCGGGAAGAAGCAGGGACCAAAATTTTCTGAACAGATAATGCAAAAGGCCTGAAAGAAAAATATATGAACTGAGATGGGCTTTTCACTTTTCTCTGTGTTATGCACAATGCTTAATTCGAAAATGGTTAGAGTACCAACTAAGAATTCATTGTATGTGATCCAAGATCCTCTTTTCCCTCTGAAAGACAATAATGATATCAAATCATTGCGCATTAATGGGAAGATTATAGTTTCAAATGGCAGTATTCTCAAAAACGCAGATTAAAAATTTTGGGGGAAAATATAGTAATACCTGAAGAGGATTCAAACGAAGTTGCCAAAAGAAATTCAAACAGGAAGGGACTTTGACAGAAACCATTGTTTCTGGGCTCCATTCCTCATCATTCTGAAACAAAAAGGAAATGCAAAAACATGCAAAGCCTGCGTCTAACTTCCTCTTTTCACTTTATGCAAAAGCCTCACATGGAGCAATCTAGAGACGACGTGTATGAACACTACACTGACATATTCCATTGCACTACTTAAACTCGTTAATTTTTTTCATTCTTCCACATGGTCCCACCATCAACATGAAGGAATCCTCATTTTTCTTTTCTTGCAGTATGTGAATATTTCTCTCGACAACTCCAATACCCACCTACAGTAATATAATATACATAACTTATTCCCACCATCCCACTATAGTATGAAGCAGTACCTCGGCAGAAAGAAAGAGATCGAGATTTCTTGGGCTCCTTATTTCTTCCGTCAAGCCACCAATGCAGCACCTAGTTTTTTTTTTTTTTTTTTGCTCCAAGTTGCAGCTTCAGTTTTCTGCAGAATGAATGGGGTGGATGTCAGAGTGCCGGATCAAAGCCGTTCGAGTGATGACGATGCTGGATCAAAGTCGATTGGGTGGACGCCAGAGTGGATAAGAGCGACGACAACGACTTAAGGTGATATTAATCCATGTAAGCATTGGCATGTCCATCTGATCTGTCATCCCAGCAACCAATTGACATCCCACTTCAGTAGTTAACAGCCAGATCAGCGTTATCTTCACGGCAGAATGACGACAGGGACGAGTTTGGCTAACAGAGGGGTGAGTGGGGAACTGATATAAAGTTTCACATGACACAGGGACCAACATAGAAATGTAGCAGTGAGTGGGGGATTAAAATAGGATTTTTGTCTATTTGTAAGTGTTAGTAAAAAATTGAATGTAGTAATATATTGTGATATAGAACAAACATAATAAATTAAAAAAAGTTTATAAATTGGTTATGTAAAATTATTAAAAAAAAAAAAGGAATGATAATGAGCTCATTAAAAATGTATTATTATAAGTCATTCAATTATATATTAATTTTTTTTACTTTAATTTTGGATTACAGCCACTTGTTTAAAAATTTAAATGACAATTAATTAATTAAATCATTATTTTTTTTGTTAATTCCAAAAAAATTTAAACTTCAAAAATTTTTAATTTAAGATATTTTCTTTTTTACTCTAAAGAATTATTAGATTTCAAAGAATAATTCATTAATTTTTTTGTTCACTTTAAAGATTCTTATAATTCAAAAAATTTTTGATTTAAGAAACAGTTAATTATTTTATTATTTTTTCGTTGACTATAAAGAATTTATGCAAATTAATTGCTTCATAATTCTTTTCATTAACTATAAAGAATTTACACATTTTAAAAAATTCTTGATACATATATAAGAAAAATGAAAAGTCATCAATGAATAGTTGAAGATGTGATCAAGGGAGTCATTTCATTAGTTAAATGGAACTCTCATATTAATTACTTATATATAATAGATTACTTCAAAAAAAATGTATAAACTTACTCTTCTAAGTAGCTGAATTACACAATACGTACTTTCATGATTCCTTTTTTCTTTTTTGGTTTTGGTCATCATTTTTTTAATAAATAATATAACAATGCGTGAATGCAACTTCAGTAAGAGATATGTAAATGATAACTGAATACTTCCAAGATCAGAGAATGAATACTAATTTAAATATGAAGTTGATAATTCTATATTACTAATCATATTTGTGAAATAGAAGTTACTTAGAAAACATGTTCAACAATATACTAATAGAGAGCGGAAATTTGAATCTAAGGTAAGGAATAATAATAATTAATACATAATGCTACAAAATGTAAAAGATAAAAACTCAGTTCATAATTAGGAATTGATGTTCCCTCCATTTACTCTCAATTTAAGAAGAAACAAAAACTAGTGTTATGATTAAAAAAAAAAAAAAAAGAAATAATAGAAAGCCGTTGTCCTCCTTTTCAAATTTCTTTTTTGTTTAAACGCGGGTATATTTCACTTTTAGTATTTTCCTATATTCCTTGAATAATCACATTCATTTAACTCTTAAACAATTGTTGTTGTGTTAAATTTGTCTAAATTACTAAGAATGTTAAAAAAAATTACATACTTATCTTTTAAATATTTTGTTAAGATTTTTTGTATTAATTTTTTTTGTTATTGATATTATTTTTTAAATGAAATTGAATCAAAACTTTTGTTTATCAAGAGCATCAAAGATATTTAGTGAAGTTTTCAGATTATAGATTTTAAGATAGAATATGCAAGCAAATTGTATTTTTAGTATTTATAGTTTCACTATATTTTTATCTTGGTTTTTACAATTAAAAAATTTATAATTAAGTTCCTAAATAATAATTTTTAATTTGATTTTTTCTATTATATTTTTCTTAATATTTGTTATATATGTGAGTTATTTTACTTTATTAACAATTTTTATCATTTTTATTATAAAAAAATTTGATAAACTGAATGTTCTAATTGCAATTTTTGTATTATAGAAACCAAATTAAAAATAAAATAAACTAAAAGGACTAAAAATATAATATTCCAATAATGAAAACAATCATATTTACTCAATAAAAATTACAATGACACATTTATTTTTGGTCTTCAATTAATGAAAAGAAAAAGAATTTTTTAAGTTTACGGATACAAGCATTCTTTTTCAACGAAGTAGGTATGAACATAATTAGAAAGAACATAGGATTTATAAACCCTAATATACGTTAATTTTAAAAGCTCATCAAAATACTCAATTTTCAAACTAAAATAAATTTATTTATAAGATTATCAACCTTTGAAATTAAAATAAATTTTCTAACTAAAATAAATTTTGAACACTCAAATTTTTTATCTTTCTTTTTTTTATAATTCCTATTTCAAAATATATTAAATATATTTATAAAATTTAAATTATGTTAAAAAATTTAAAGTAATAATATTTATTTTATTATAAATGTTTCAATTTTTATTATTAATAATTAAAAATTATTATTACATTTTGAAAATGGTAAGAAGATGAATATAACATTTAAGAAAATAATATTTGAATAATAGTTTTGGAAACATAACTCTTCAAGCATCAATTAATTTAAAAACAGTGATACAATCAGAAAGTCAAATTTTGTTTTATAAAAAAGAATAAATAAATAAATAAAAGGAAAATCATTTTAATAAATTAAAAGACAAAAAAATAATTAAAAAATTATATTAATGATATTTTAATAATTTTATGTAAGTTAAATTTAATAAATATTTTTTCGTTTTGTTTTTTTTTCTAAAAGGACTTCTTTGTCTAATATATGGGTCTTACATAAAAAAATCTACTTTCACGTCATTTCGATCGCAATGTTGCACCATATGTAATCTTTATAACTACACCATGTGTAGTAACATGGACGATCCATATGGATCTAATATATAGTGTGTAATTTGGATTGGAGTTAAGTAAGAGTCATTTTATATTAACTTAATTTTTAAAATTAATTTTGGTTAAGGTTCATTTTGTATTACAAAAGTGATTTTGAATAAAATGATATAAGTTTCGTTTAATTTGGTCCTTTGTATAGGAGATATTTTTTAATTTGATTTTTTTATAAAATTATCTTTTTAATTTAGTCCTTCACATATATGCATTTTCTCTATGTGAGCATTCACAAAAAAAATTATTATAATAATATCTTTAAAAATAAATTAATTTTAAAAATATGAATTTACAAGAATTTTTTTCAATTTAGTCTCGTATAGATAAGATATTTTTCAATTTGATCATTCTTAGAGTTGTCTTCTTAAATTAATCCTTCACATAAATGATTTCTTAAATTAGTCATTCACATATAGATATTTTTTCATTTGATCCATCACAAACAACATTGTTATCAATAAAATCCACACAAAATAAGTTAATTATGAAAGACATTATTAATAATGATTTTTTTTGTATGAGACTAAATTGAGAAATATTTATATGTGAAAGGACCATAATGACAAATATTTATTTGTGATGGACCAAATTAAAAAGAAATTATATGAAGGACCATATTGAGAAATACTACATCATTAATGGACCAAAATGAGGTTTTACTCATTTATTCTTTATTTCATATTTTAATTTTTCCAGTTCTACATTAAATGTATATTGATTTATTTCAAATAGAATGAATGTGTATAAGTATTTTAAAAATATAAAATTCTTTTTCTTTGGGCATTTTGATGACTTCAATTTTTTTTTTTTGAAGTAAAAGACATTAATTTTGTCAAAATACGTCATTTATATTCTATATAATGTTATATAGTGTCTCACCAAAAATAGAATAGTAGTATTTTATACAACACAATATAATATTACATTAAACACTGTATAATATTATATTCGCTTTATCAATATTGGATCTAGTATATGTGAAGTGTGGTTGCTCTCTTTGATTTTTAATTTTTAACTTTTATATATTATTTTATTTTATATTTTTAATTTAATTCTTTAGTTAATAAGAGTTTGCCTTGATAGATTGTAAGGATTTATCGCTATTAATTTAAATCTTTAATCATCATGACTTTCAACTTGTTTGAATCAGAATTTAGATCAATCCTACGTCTTATATGATGTGTCAACTAGGGCCTTCATAAATAGCCACATGTCTGGACAAATGTTCCTAGAACAAGGAAAACAATATATATATATATATATATATATAATTCAGTCTAAATAAATTATTAGAGAGTTTGAAAGGTGATATTTGCGGTTCAAGACATTTGACAAGTGGGTGCTAGCTCTACTTGTAATAATAAGCGAACCACTTTTTTCAGACAGTATACATTTCTTTTACTCTTTCATTAACTTGACTAGGAATGAATTCAAAAGGGACGCCCGTGTTCACCCTTTGATTTTTAAAATTTTAATTTTTATATATAATTTTATCTTATATGATTTAGTTTTTTAATTTATAAGAATTTATTTTTTTTAGATTATAAAAATTTGTCTTTCTTAATTCAAATTTTTAGTCCAAAGACTTCACTCTTTGAAATCAAATTTTAAATCTAAAAGTTGTTAATATATTGTGTAGATCATAATAAGAAGCTTAAGATTTATCCTGTATGTCTTGTAAGTGACTCTGATTAAATTAAGCACTAATCGCCATGTCTTAACAATTAACCCACCTCACATAAAAATTGGATCATCCAAGTCTTTCATATAACCCTTTTGATGGTGCTTGAGCTGCCGTGTTATTCCTTCTTCACCCGACAAACTTCACACCTCCTTTCTGATATGTTCTTCGTCCGTTTTGTTACTTCCAACCTTTGAAACTTCTGGTGAAGAACGCTACACCCCCGGAGCTGGAACATCAAAACGGAAGCAACAATTCAAAAATTTACACAATTCAAGAGGTCACTAGTATAAAAATTCACGAAGTCATTATTATAGTCAACTAATGAAGCCTGTGAAAACTAAAAAGATGTATTTGGACTTCCAGTTATTATGAGCAATTTATATTGAAATTAAATACTCAGTCTGATACAAATAGGTTCCTATTATGTATGTGAACAAATCGATTGAATTATCGAACAATTTGGATTCCCTCAGTTCTTTCCCCTCATGTTGCTGATATATTGGAGAGAGGTAGACAAAGAGTGGATGATATCCACTTCTATTTAAATATGTGGGACATACTTAAGTAATGGACATTACTCATTATATGTTTATCTCTCTCTAACATGACAACAACACGAGAGAAATAGATATGAGGGGATCCAAATTTTTTATCGAAATATGATATCATTGCAATTCAAGTTTGAATTTTTTTTATCTTGGGTCCAATTTATCTTGGGTGAATTATTAGTTGTGTTCTAATCAAAATACTCCACTGTCATTCTCTTTTTATTTGGATTCTCTATATAAAAATGCAAATTGATTACATTTAAGATAATTTAAACTATTAAATTTTTATCAAATAATTCAAATTTTAATAAATATTAAATAGTGCTATAATTTTTTAAAATCTATATCATTAAATTTTTATCTAACAGTTTAAATTTTATTAAATTTATTTGTATTTGAATTTTTAACTTTATCAAATTTATTTTCAGCTCTGCATGTGATATGAAGATCTCTCACAATTCTTTTCCTAGGTCGACATAGGCGCATTTCCATATATTATCGGCAAAAGTTTATTGATGGTTTTCGTGTCTATATACTCTTAATTCATGCAATATTTCCTTGCCATAATGCTAAAACTAAATCGAAGAAGGAGATTGCATTGGCATGTGCCCTCTTCTGGTTTATTTGTTAAAGGAACAAGAGGAAACAATGCAAGTTGTTATGATGGAAAATTGAGTGTAAAATAGAAAATGAAGTGCAGGAATTAGGAGTTGAAAGCAGTACCAATGTGGGAGAAGATGGCGAAGAGAAGGAAGAGCTATTGCAAGAAATTATGCCTTTTTGGTTTTGGGATGTGGAAAGGTATGTTTCTGCTCTTTCTTATTTGCTCCTTTTGGCCTTACTTCGAGTGGTTGATGTTTTTTCTTCGCTTTCTTCTCTAAATTAAACCTAAGTTAAAACTAGGCAATGTATTATCATATATATTGAAAAAAAAGTTTAAACTGAACAATTTGTTGTATTTATATTTTAATTTTAATATTTTTTATATCTTGTTTATAAATTTAAAAGCTCTTATTTTATAATTTATCAGCTTACTCTCTCTCTCTTTTTTTTTTTTGTTTTAAAGAAAATAATATAGCAATGTGTGAATGCATCTTCAACGGAGATGCAAATGAACACTAAAGAGTTCCAAAATTAGATAAGGGATGGTTATTTAAATATGAAGATGATAATTCTATATTCCCAATAATATTTGTGACACGATGTTATTCTTTTACAATGGATCAAATCTAACGATCTACATTAAATAATTAATGTAACGATCCATGCAATACAACAAACTGTGTTGTACAACTTGCGATCTATTTTGTTGGAATTGAACATTGTGTTAGGCTATCGGATTAATTCAAGTATAAATTATAAATATGTCAATATGACAATGAGTACCAAATAAATTTGATAGAATTAAATTTACTAATAACACAGTATAATAGAAATAAAATATGTATAAACCAACTAGATAAGGAACATTAAAATTTAATGAGAAAAACCCATAAATACTGAGAAAAAAATCACAGGACAAACTCCGAAAAATATTTCACTATATTAAAAATAATTACAAAATATCATTTCCACTCTCTTACACATAAAAAATAAATATAGTGTTTCATAGTTAGATCCACTCCTATTCAAATACTACAATTTTATAATAATTGTCGTACTAAAAAGTAATAGAGATGATACCCAACAAATATCCTCAGTGTATTTTTCTCACACCTTATATTCTTTGGGATTTACTCACACTCTGTATTTCACACTCAAAAAATAACTTTCTCACTCATTCATTATACAACTAAACTCTTTGCTGCTTAAACTTCCAAATGAGCAAGAGTGAGCACCTATTTATAGAAGTTCAAAGTCATATAAAACAACACACTATTTGGTGTTTTGTTCACAAATAGTTTACTTACATATGCATAGGATGCATATTTCAAACTTACATGTACAACATTTCAACATTTTTCCGTTTATATTACTAGGCTTTACATTGTAATACTACTAAATTTCAATAACATAGCATGTCTACTTTGAAATTTTATATTTGGTTGGATCTCACACAACCAAATTTCAACAAAGTGGTTTATCTTTTTTAACATTTAATGTTTGACTGGATCCTAAACAACCAAATTTCAACAAGGCAATCTATCTTCTTTGAAATTTAATGTTTGACTGGACCCACAAACTAAGGTTGGTATTTTTGTTGATGTAATTTAAAGATTCATTCTAGAAAATAGAAGGTCAATGGGACAACAACAATCCTCATATATGTTTGGAAGTTTAAAAAATGATGAAATGAAGCGGTTATTAATGGAATTGCATGAAATGGAATGGAATTAAGTGGAATGACTTAAGTAGATATGTTGTTTAGAAGTTTTAATAAGAAAAAGAATGGACTCATAAAATTTTTGTTTGAAAGTTACAATTAAATGAATGAAATGAAATGACTTATTAATTATTTTTTTCAATATAACCTCTTAAAACATAAACATATAACTAATAATTTTATCTTTGTTCAATACATAAAATAAGAATGTAACTCATTCTTATGTCCATATCTTTTTACTTTCTTTTATTAATTCTCCTATTTTCTTTTTTTATTTTATTTCTCAACCCACAAAATACAACATAATTCTTAAATAAAATTAATATATATATTTATATATCTTATGCAAACAACTTATAATATGTAAAAATTACTTATTTTAAAATTGTTTTAAATAAATAAATTTGATATTTTAATTCATGATTCAATAAAAGAAGGAGACAAAGATTAAATTTATTATTCGCTAAAGAAAATAAGTTTTCAAGAGAAATGTTTTATGATGCAAACATTTGATAAACTTGTAATTTAAAAAATTTAAAAAGATATAATAGTATTTTTAATTAGTGAGACACTCTCTTCCATCCTTAACTCTCAATTTGGAAAATAAAAAAAAAATATTTTAAATAACTAGGGAGGGTTTTAGAGGCCATCTCTTATTACTCCATTTGATTCGATTATTCTACTCCTTATCACTTTTTCTATGACTCTCCATCCAAAAATAGCAAAAGCTTCAATCGTGAGAATGGCTCTTATATTATGTAATTGTAAACATACTTTACGACAAGGAACTAAAACCGTGACCCTCATGAGTTTTTTCTCAACAAATGATTCAAGCATAGCAGACTTGGGGTTTTTCATTGAAGGACCTTTTTCTCGGCGTTTCACTTCTTCTACCCAGAAAGTAATCCACAGGTCCCAATTTTCTCCTTCAAGGAGAACCCCTGGCCTTCCTACTCATTTCGGATCAAAGTAGACTATAATTTATCCTAGTATTAAAAAAGTGTATCCAACTTGGCTAATATTTTCCCAACTGTAATTTTATTTATTTGTTATCCTGTCAAGTGTATGTTGATTCTTTCTCAGTGGCAGATAACGGAAAAAATGACAAAGAAGGAATAAATGAAAGCGTTTTACTGGATTTAGCGGAATCAAAATATGTAATTCAAAATATAATTTGGGAGAATAAATCAACAGTCTGACCTGATGGAGACGACATCGTTACTCCGAATGTTGGTTGAGTCCAATCAGTTCAACCCCCAAGAGTGCTTTTCAGAGAGTCTTGACGGCAGAGAGAGAGAGTTGTAAAATTAATTTTTGTATTTGACAAAACTAGGGCTTCATTCTGTTATTTATAGGATTTTATTAACCAATATAATTAATCAATATTATTCAGTAAAATCCTCCAGAATCTTTAAAACAAATTTAAATTTAAATGAAGCCCATTAAATCTCTCTCTCTGGATAACAATCTTGAATTAGTAATCTGACGGGATGATTACTAATACTCTCGGCCTGTGGGTTGGGTTTCTGCCTTGTGGGCTTGTGGATAATCGAACTCATCACCGATTATCCACACACATATTAAAATAAAACTCAATCCATTCTTAGTTTATAAATTGTAACATTAATTGCCTAATTAGGTACTAATCTAATAAAATAATTAATACTAATCCATAAATATTTAAAAATTATTCCAACAATAAAAAGAAGCGGTTGTAGACAAGACAAGTTCAGATTTTAAAGTGAAAAAAAATATTATAACACTCTGCATCTGGAATTCTTCCAGTACGTTGATAGAGCACAAAGACACTGTAGCAGTACATATGACTTTCTCTCAGCATTATATAATACAGAATTCTGCGTTCTCGTTGTTCGACTCGATACAAGTTCTTCGGCCCTTCTTGTTGTTTACGAGTTTTCTGCGATTTTTCCTGCTCTTCTCCTCCAACTTCTCTAGTTTTTCAGTTAATAAATTCGTCAGATTAGCCTAAAACATCTGAAGTTAGCATTTTACAGTACAGAAGCAAATTTTTAACAGGAAACGAGAGAGGGACTAAATCTGAGCCTTTTCCATGTTTGAGGGATCATTTTAAGGTTAATATTTAGTGAAGAACCAAAATAAAATCAAAATAATCAATGAGAAACCAAATAATGTTTTGATCAATTTATATATAAAGTTAAGTTACCGATTTAAGTAATTTTTAAAAATAAAAATCGGTCATCTTTTAAAAGTTTAATTTGATAACTACAAATGTTTTTAAAATTTGATTCAATGGATGAGAATCATTTCACTCTACTCTACTCACATATGAGATCCTCAGAGTGAGAGAATCCATTTCAAGAACAAACATGTTTACCAATATACTAGAGAAAGAGTGAAAATTTGAATTTGCGATAAAGGGTACTAATAAATAACGTAATAAAATTTAAAGGATAAAAATATTTTCAGAATTAGAAATTAATGTTCCCGTCCCACCTCTTACTCTCAATTTGAGAAGGAACGAAAAGAAAATGGATGGAGAGGGTTCTTTCTTCCTTTCTTTATTTTTTAAACTTGTATACATGGGATAAAATTCCATATTTAGTGTTTCTCGGTATTCTTTGGAATCCCTCATCCAACTTTGGGTAAAATATGTTGTGCACTTACATTTTTTTAGTACACTCAGTTATAATATAAAAACATAATTATAATATTATTATTTTTTGAGTTGATAGTATTATAATTATATCCTTACATTATAACAGGTGCATTAGTACATTTAAAATTATAAATACACCAAAAATGACACTCAACTTCGTGGATATTTTGTTGTTATTATTACTTTCCTTTTCCTTTGTTATTAATATTAATTTTTTAGTTAGATTGAATCAAAATTTTCATTCACCGAGTTGCGAGAGTAGTTAGTGAAGTTTTCTTAACAAATGATTGTTGTGGTGGAGGGAAAAGCGAATCCTCGTAATAGAAGGGCCTTTTTTGGACACGAACTAGATCCCACCACACGACAGAAATGATTCTAAAGCTCAGCATTATAGGCAGCAAGAGATAAGCACCACTTCAAATTGACGAGGTTCACAATATTACACAAAAACCATAAAGGATACAAATCCAATATGAAAAAGATAATTAAAAATGTTGGATTATCTGAAATCTTAGCATCTTCTCTTTCCTCCTAACACTTGAGAATCCTTAGAATGTGTATAAGCAGGTTCCATCATCACTCCTTGCAGTTGGGTCAAAGTTTGAGGCATTTGGATCAGTACAACCTTCAGGAACAGGTACACCTACTTGCTGGGCTGCTTTGCCTGAGCAGAATGACAAAGTTAAATATTTTAGACCACTTTCGTTTCATCCTAATACAATTTTTAACTTCATGAAGTGTTTTAATATAATTCTCATAGTTCGAAAATTTATAAATATTTCTCCTTACTTTTCGAAAAACTATAGTATGATTTTTGTAGATTATAAAAGTTGAATTCAGAATTGAATGAAAGCAATAAATAAAACGGATGCAAATTGCAAACCTCCCCGTGAGGGCCTGCAGGATAAAGGAAGCTAACCATAGAAAGATCCCGACTTAATAGCATCTTCATTGGCATCACCAAGAGCAGCCTCATTCAGGTACTTGTCAGCCAATTGGACTCTCTTCACATTCTCTTGCTCCTTGACGAGCATGAATCCATACTCCAGCAGCTTCTCCACAGTCATCTTGGGCTGCTCAAAGGTCGGAGGTCCTTCCTTTGAGTTCACAAGCTTCTTCCCGATGCTGTCAACTCCTACCCCAGAAACCCACTTCCTCACTTCATCGTCATATACTCTGGCCCTCAGTGCACCGAAGAAATCTGCACAAGCATATATACAGGGTTATGGCATTACTCTTGTGCAAGTACTAACCCAATAGGGGAAGCTTCAATTCAACTGGGGTCTGAAACATTTCATTCATTTGCAAAGTTTTGAATTTGCATTAAAATCTCAACTGGGTATCTCAATTTTCTAGGCGAGAGATTTTTCTCGTTGGATCAACAGTGATCTTGAGATTTCAGGGAGCATAACAGTGATCAGAGTTTAGTGGCAAACTAAGTACATTTCTAATCTACTAATCAAGTTTATCTTGAAATCATAAGATAGATTTTGTCTTAAAAAACTCACCGATGGATTGACCAGGGAAGGTGTCAACAAGCTTGACGATGTCCTCATCACGAACACCATCAGTACGGAAGATTCCCTTGCAGACACCAATACGGTCGTCCCTGGTGGGTGCCCAGTAGAACTTCTCCATACGACCATCACGAATGAGAGGAGCGTAGAGAGTGGAGAAGTCGTTACCGGTGACGATGATGGGGACACGTGGGTTCTCCTCCTTGTTGTACATACCTGGGAGCTGCACGTTGGTCGGGTTGTCGGCGATGTTCATGAGGGTGGCGTTGACCATCTGGTTGTTCACTGTGTATTGGGTGGTCCCACCCATACGACCAGCTCCTGCATCCAGATCGTTGATGAACAGGGCACACATCTTTCCTTTCCTGATAATGTCCGCTGCTTCACGGTACCTTTGTCTAATCAGCTTCGCAGGCTCTCCAGCGTTTCCACTTTCCAGCTCTCCAGCACTCATCATGATCGGGCTGCAGTTGTTAGGGAGCAGAGTATATCAGAGCATAGCATGGAAGCAGGGGCAAAGTATACAACATTGACACTGCCAGACATTAATGTTTGAAGTATTCGGTGTAGTTTGAGATGTCTTGTTAGTATGCCTAATATGAAGTGTTTAACATGTGTCGGAAACGATACAACTTATCTTTTCAAGTGTGACTAAAGAATTCTTACAATTAAAAATTCTCATTGAAAGTCCTGAGTACTAGGTTCAACTTAGTTCGGTCACTGATATAAATACCGGACATGAAATGCAACATAGGCACTGTAATACGACGAGATAGAAAATGTTAATATGTTATTATTATAGAGTGATGATGTATCTGATATCAGTGTTTGATATAGGCATGACTCTTTTTTAAATAGTCCGTGCTTAAAGGAGCATGTAAATGAACATCAAGGAAGGAGATGGTTTTTTCTTATTTGTATAACTCAAATTCTGATGAATTTTGTAATAGTAAAGGATGCCGTGTAGAGCAAAAACTCACTTGATTCCCATCTTGGCAAAGACAAGCTCACATTGGAAAGATTTCCCTTGACCTTTGCCTCCCCAGATACCAAGGATGAGAGGAACCTGTTAATATAATGAAAAATATTGAATTCTATCAACCAATTTAATAAAACAACAAGTTCAATTCATATAGATATCATGTGTATCAGTATGTGTGTGTGTATATATATATATTTGTATACTCACAATAACATACCTTGATGTTGGGCAGGGTCATGAAGTTCTTGGTGACGTGGACGACAAGTTTGTCCATGAAAGCAGGGGCAATGTAAAAGCCGTCCATGTTGTTGTCAAGGTTGTACCTAAAACACAAATATCAGCTTGTTCAGATCAAATGGGAACTCATTTTGATGTAGATGGTAAAGATTGTTTTAAATATGTCTCACTCACTGGCGAAGACCAGTACTGATGTACTCATAGGAGCTCATGACAGCATAGTGAGTTCCAGCTTCCTGGGGAGCTTGGAAGAGGCTATCCACCATACCCTTCCCCCTTGTGATGTCTTGCTGGTCATCTGAAACATCATAGGCTAGACCCCTCCATCTGTCTTTGTCCGTCTGTTGTTCCTCATCAATTTCTTTCTCTGCAGCAACAATCCTAAAGCTCCCAGAGGAAATCTTGGTGCTGGGGAGTCTTGAAGCGATCTTCTTCAAGCTTGTGCCCATGAAGGCTGAGCCAGGAACCGAAGTTCCAGCTCCTGACCCATTAATGCTCAGCTGCAACAATATCACATCACTTAGTTATTTTTTCACTCTTATCACAAAAAGGACAGAGATTTTATAAAGCTCCTTATTTATTCGCTAAGTTTCGCCAATAAAAACATATTTTTCGAAAAGCCGAATTGTTTTGACGTTGAAGTGCAAGAAATCTTCACTTGTCAAGTCTTTATTGGAGAACAAAACTGTAAAGACCTAAAAACTGTAGCCACGATCAAAAGTCATATGCTTCAAATTCAGTATCTAAATCTAAAGGACAAGATCTGAGACTGTAAACATGCAAATCAATCAAGATCCTATGGTGGAAAAGGCACATACTGGAGTTCTGTTAACTGCTCCGACAGTGGAGAGGGAAGCAGCCATGGTTGTGCAGTTCTAGCTAGTTGGAGTAGCTCAGAGAAGGAGGGAGGTATTGCAAACAAATGGAGAGCTCGGGGTATAGAAATAACTAGTGAAGGACTTATAGTAGCTGCCGTAAATGAGTGTACAGCAATGCATATCCTGAGGATTAGTAGTAGAATCCTTAACATCCACACAATGAAGATTGCCCTGGATGCCACGTGGCAAGCAGGCAGTGTCTGCAAATTCTCAAGTCACCGTTCGACCTTGACCTTGAGGTTGTCGTTGAAGCTTTATCCTTCACCACCAGTGTAAGGTGAGTTTGTTACCACACAATCATAGGACCTATTGGATCTCTTGGTTCAACCATTGGTTATTTTTGTTTCTTAAGAAATACAAGTTCCTTGACAACCCGTGACATGACATTGTAATATTATTATCTCTAACGGACATTTACACGAACATTTGATGTGCCATTCACATGCTGCATAGGGAAGAAGTGACCCACACACTTCGTTTTCAGATTTTCAAGAACATTATCATTGCACAGAAATTAGAAATTTGGTGACTATGGACTGGTTTCGCAAAATTGAGTTTATCCCCACCACGTTAACCCCAACGAAGGAGACAATACAAGCTTCTTTTTCTGCTTCACTCTCAGCCTCTAACTGAAATTCTTATGTTAACGCGGTTAATAACCAATAGCACAAATAGTGACATCATGCAAATTTTCTGTACAAATATCGAAAACAGAGGGTAACAACTTCTGAGTTTCTTCGTTCTTTTGCTGTGGAAAAATGTCTCGGAGATTCTGTGCATTTCCCTGAGGTTTTGGGATTCACATTTCTTTCACATAAATAAAAAAAGTAACTTTTTCTCTTTTCTCCCATGATTAAAATATATAAAAACTTAATTACGATCACAATATTTTAAGAATAATATTAAATAAAATTGTTTTCTAAACTTGTATTTTAATGTTATTTAATTTGTGTTAAAAATTATAAATTCAATTTATTTAAAATGTGAATAATTAACTATTTATATATTAATTGAATACATTTCTAATACTTGTTATAAATAATAGATACAAACATTTTAATAAAAAATAAATTCAATTGTAATTTATAGTTTACAGAAAAATCAGTGTAGCACATCTTTTAAGTTTAGAAGATAGAAGTTTAAATGTTAATATAAAAAAAAATTAGCCTTAAAATATTGGAGATGGTGACAAAAAATTGTGAACCTGTTGAACAAGTTCTTGACAAAATTGACTCTCCCTCTATATTCTTTTAATCAAACAAGTTTTGATCTGGTCAAATTCACCCACATACCAGGTGATTTAAACCACTTTGCTGTAATCTTGGATCGGGTTGCCGAGCAAAGAAGTTTTTGTATTGAATTGATTGGACTATGGAATTATTCATTGGTGGAGCTGGGAACTTGGATTAGGGGGTGTAAGAATTTATTTTCAAAATTTTAGTTTATATTTATTTTGAAAATCATATTTTATTATTATATTTTCTTAAACAAAATTCTTCCTCTTAAAATTTTGAATTAACTAAAGGTAAAAATATATTTTTGGTCCTTTAATCCTATTTGATATTTTACTTTCATTTTTATTTTTATTTAGTTCTAATTTAGTCCTTTAACATTGTTTTAAACTTCATTTTGTTTTTTAACTTTATTTGATTCTAATTTAGTAATTTAACTTTACTTTAAGTTTCACTTTCCTTCATTACATTCATTTGGTTTTAATTTGCTTCCTTAACTTTTCTTTAAATATCACTTTTATTCCTTAATATTATTTTATTCCAATTTAACCCTTTTTATAATAGACTTAAATGTTTCACCTTTTCAAACGCCACCAAATCAAAATTTATAAATATTTAAGCTTTGAATTATATCAAAAAACAAATTGGGCTGTAACCCCAAAATGAAAAAAAAACCAAAGATAAAATTAAATTCAGCTACCAAAACCAATTAATTTAGCTTGTGGAATATTAAGACTTAAAATTGAACCTCCAAATAAAAATTATTAGGGCTTCCTCATATTAATAGATATATGAAAAAAAAAATGAAATGAGACAAAAATACATGAATAATTTATGAAAGCTAAATTAGAAAAACATGAAATAAAATGTTAAAGATAAGACTTGAGGTAGAGTTAAAAGACCAAATTGGAATAAAATGAAATTAAGATATGAAAGTTTTAAGGTATAGTTAATGAGTCAAATAAGAACCAAATTATGTTAAAGGATGAAAAAGAACTTAAGATAAAGTTAAGAGACTAAATTGATACTAAATGATGATAAAGGACAAAAAGTAAAACTTGAGGTAAAGTTAAAAAATCAAAAGTATACTTTTATCTAAATTAAATGAGATTAATTAACTAATAATATCCTAATTTTCTTCTTCTTAAATTTAAAAATAAGTTTAAATTTAAATGAATATTGTACCAGATATATTATCTTTATATTAATATTAACTTCGCTACCCAAATACCCATGAGGACATTTGTATCTACTTAATACTTATGTAATGCATAACAACAATACACTAAAAAAATATATATCATCACTTGACAACGTCATAATAGTCCAATAAATAGCTTAAAAGAATATTTTGAAGGAAGTGAAAAAGTTTATGTGACAAAGCATTAAAATGTATAATTGCTCAATTTGCAAAAATAATATATTTATAAAGCATTATATATATTATTTTATTCATCAATGTTTCAAAGATGTTACAACATTTTTAGAGACAATAGCTCAAGGTATAACCAGAATAACATATTGACATTTAAGCTTGATTATGCTCTACTCCATTACGATAAAACTATTATTTACAAAAATGTATCAAATATTTACACACACACACACACATATATATATATATATATATACATATATAATACATATACTAGTCTAATGGATTCAAATTAAAATATCAAAGAATTAAAAATAATAATATGACCCAATAACATAAAAATCAATAACTCCAGTGAGTTCAAAAAGTTAAAATACATAGAGTATAAAATTATATATTATATTACTTCAATAAAAAATTGAGTGGGGACACTTGCCCCACTCAATCATACATGGTTGTGCCACTTATTCACAATTAAGTTAACCTAATGCTACCATGCTTGAAGGGCTATCCTTGAATTATTTTTATTATCCAAACTAAGTTCCCTTTTTTTTTTGGAAATGCATATCGAATGCATCACAATTCGACAATTGAATTATGTTTAGTTAGATTGTGCAAATCATCTAATTTAGATTATTAGATTAAGTTTTAAATTTTACCAATTTCAATAACTAAAAGTTTACAACTTTAATTTCCTGATTTTAAATTCAAACAATTAAATTTGCGTAATTCTTTCAACATAAATCGTAAAATTTGTGTAAATTGTCTCATTAATATTTTTAATTTGATCAATTTCAACAACATAAAAGAAATAAAATTTGTGGAATAAAGAAGACTTACACATTTCTCCTTAATAGCGGAAGTTGGATATGATGTAAATTGGGATTACTGATCATATGAAATACTCAAGGTATGTCGAAGATATCTCAAGGTTTTCACATCTAAAATGTTCTCACTCAATTGCAGTATATTAGCATATGTTTATAATTTAGTGTTTACGAGGCAATAGATTGATAGGATTGTTTGTAGTTTATCGTACATCAGGCTTGTCTTTTATAAAGGGCTAACTAGGGTTTAGTGGTAATTCTTTAAATTATCATTCTACCCTTATTGAATAAGCACCCCTTATGGGTATATTTTTATATGATATCCAACATTTTTCACTCACACATAACGGAAGTGCTCATACGCTCTAAACCCGAGAAATAGATTCTCAATAAACTAAAAGAACACTTTCTTTTTATAATATGCAATTGTTCATACAAAGAAATTAGGTCATGCAACCAGCATACTGTGAAAGCATCAATGTCATACATTAGTGACGAGTATATAGCCTCTCGTAAAAAATGAACCTGCATGTAAATCATAAAGTTTGTGTGTACCCTAGATCATAAGAATCACATTCAAATATCTCACTACAATCTCATCTATTATAATATCTTGTATTCACAATCATGACTCAAGTTATAACTGGTATACCAGTGAATACAAAATAATGAGATTCTCTTTATGATCATTTTCTTCTCAAAATCCTATCAACATAGACTTAGCTCGCTTTTTTAAACATGTCCCACCAGATTGAATCATTACTCATAGTCCTTAGGTAACAAGCTAAGATATGGAACACCAAGCTATATCTCAAGTACCTAATCAAATTCCAAAGGTACAAATATAGAGTCAACATAAAGGCTCAAAGGTCTCACAAAATATAAGTTCAAATCACACTTATGTTAACCCATATGGTCATAACTTGCACATACATTATGAAAAATGTGTTACAACATTCCTCCCAGTATAGTGTATGTCTATTTTACAAGTAATGATGTACAAATGACATCTAGATACCACCAATTTAAAATTGAGTTCCTTAATCTACACAATATCTTGAACTCACATTTGGCAATTAAGATAGACTAGAAATGGTGAACTCATTGCACCAAATTAATCATAATAACCCTATGTTAGGTGACTTAAATGATTTTAATTACGATTGCTCTCAAATTATCCTCCTGATAATTTCACCTAAAATTTTGTCTCATCTACAATATCGCAAAGACACTAAAGTGGTTACCTGTGTGAGAAGGTTAACCTCTTTGCCTACCCAACAAACTTAACAATAATAAATAAATAAATAATGTACATAACATTCAAATAAAGGCATTTAAGTATGGAAATCAAACTTTATTGATTGTCAAAGAATATTAAAACATCTGTGTTAGTGAACAATAGGAAAATGACAAATAAAGTATCCTAAATTCTATGAAAACTTATTGACCTAATGTATTTCACAAACACATATCTAGAAATAGATTTAGTCAACGGATCTGCCAATATCTCATACGTAGATATATACTTCACGTTCACAGTCCTGCTTGCAATCATGTCTTTCACATAGTGATATTGGATATTTATATGTTTGGTTTTGCAATGATACTTTAGCTCCTTAGTATATGCAATTGCAGCCTTATTGTCATAGTAAACTAACACTAGTTTAGTGTTTCTACTTTACATAACAAATTATCTAAGAACCTCTTAACTAAATAGCCACTTGAGCTACTGAAGAAAGGTTTATAAACTCAGACTCAATCATGGACAAGGATACACCGAATTATTTCATTTTACTCCATGATATGACTCTATCACTAAGTAAGTAAACATATCCTAAGGTAGACTTATGCTTATATAAGTCTCTTCCATGAACAGTATATATGCATCCTACCAATTGTAAATCTCTGCAGCCTTGATAACAAAACGCATAATTAACAGTCTCCTTCAGATATCTTATGATCATTTTTACTACTTGCCAATGTTTAGGACCTGGGTCAGTTTGATATTTACTCACCAAGCCAATTGCTTGATGGATATTAGGTCTAGTACACATCATAACATACATTAAATAACTTACCACATTTGTATAAGGAGTTCAACTCATACATTCTCTTTCTTTGATAGTCTTGGGACCTATATTGACACTTAAGGTTCTGTTAAGCCTATTTGCTGAAGATCAAGGTTTTAATGATCACAAACTCAAAGAAGAAAAGTTTTTCAATGTATCACTTAGGTTCTAAATGTTTTCAATTTTTAATCATTCCTTAAGAACCTTTGTTAATGATATTGAGCTAATAGGATTCTTATAAAATGAATGTATAATTAATTCCAAGTCTTAAAGGTTGAGAAAAGCTTATTTGGGGAACTTTTGAAGTCTTCAGTCAACTAGCCACTAGCCAATAGTCGACTAGTTACCCTCTGAGAAGTCCCTAGTCTACTGTCAGCTTAAGCCTTAATCTACTGGGCACTCTCTATGAGTGAGCAGTTGACTAGTCACCCTCTAAGAGGCTGGCACTAGTCAACTGTCAGCTCGAGCCCTGATCGACTGGGAACTTGCTATGAGTGAGCAGTCGACTGACCATTTACCAACAGTCAACTGGCCACACCTAGATCAAGTATCAGTCAATTACCAACCTTAAGACCTACAATTGGGAGATCATTGTGAGTGACCAACCGACTAGCCAAAGGTGAGCAATCGACTGTCAGGGTCCAAAATTTGAAAATGCTAAAAGGAAAAGAGGGAGTAGTCGACTAGTCAATGGTGAACAGTCAATTGGTTGAAGGAAAAGAAGTCATGATTACTTTGTAATAGACATATTTGGAAATCTCTGACTTCCAACCCATTTCCAACAGATCTGTTGGACCACAATCTATATAAACTCGACCTATGGACTCTGAAGAAAGAGAAAAACATTCAAGAGTGATTATATCATAAGTTTTCATCATCTTATCAGCTCTATATCATTAGTGCTTCATTGTATCATCTATTCTGTTTTAGAGAGTTTATTATATGTAATCCTTTCTTTTATTTGAGAGAAAACCTTAAAGAGGTTCCTTAAGAAAGTCAAGCTATGATAGAGCTTGGGTTCTGGGTGAGTATATCCTTGAGAGAGAATTCAAGGAGGTTCCTTGAAGGTATCAAACTGTGAGAGCTTGGGAATTAGGAGAGGTTCTCTTAGGTTTTGTATTGATTTATTGAGATAGTGAAAAATCCTAAGAGGTTGCTTAGGAACTAGACGTAGACTTGGGTAGAAGCTAAACTAGGATAAATCTGTGCCTACTCTTCTTCCTTACTCTCTTTACATTCTTTATTTATCTTTGACTATTTTACTTCAGTTTTACAGAAGATTTTGTCAATAAAATTTTATTAAACACAATTCACCCCTATTGGGTTCCAGCCTTGCTCAACAAGTTCGACTTATGCAAATATAAGTGTCTACAGGATTATAACTATCCATACTAAAACATTTCAGGCTTTTTTGATGTAATTCATTTGCAAAAGATATAATACTTTCTTAGAACAGTTTCTTGAAATCTTAACTCCATGAATGTATGTTGCTTCATCTATTTCTTTCATCTTAAAATGAAATGACAATTAGATCTTTACCTCGTTGATAAACTCCATATCATTTCCAATTATAAACTTCATAATTGTTTTTAGATCTTTTGGTATATAAGTAGTTAATTTCACTTGTCACAGTAAAACCACTAGAGATAACAACATTGTGAAAATAAATATATCACATCCTTAAATATTGTTTAAGGCCATAGATAGACTTCAAGAGTCTACTAACTTTTCCTTCTTTGACTCCTTTAATGTAACCTTTGGGTTGTTCCATATAATTCTCTTTATTTAATTCTCTATCAAAAAAGAAAGTTTTTGCATCCATCTGATGTAATTCAAGATCTACACAAGTCACTATAGCTAAAAGTAGGCGAACGGGAATAAATCATACAACAAATGAAAAAATCTCATCATAATCAATTCCTTCTTATTGTATATACCCTTTTGCCATTAGCTGAGCCTTAAATCTTTCAATTGTTCCATCGGCTCTTCTCTTAGTCTTTAGAACCCACTTGTTCTTAATATCCTTATATCCTTCTAGGACGTCAATATGTTCCCAAACATTGTTGACTCTCATAAACTTCATTTCTTCTTCCATGGCTTTAGTCTATTCGCCTTTAGGGATAAGAGAGCTTATTTCAAATTTCTCTACTCATCATTTTACAGGAGCATTATAGAAAGTTTGCCACCTTCGATCCCATATCATCAGCGATGAATCTTTTCACATGGACCACATCTTAGTTATGATCCATTAAATCTTACTTTGGTGTTCCTATTTGGATCAATGTTACTTATACTCGAATAAAAAATGATGTTTCACTCTCACTTGGATCAAGATCTTTTTGGTCACTCCCACTTAGAACAACTGGTTTAGGAATACTTTCATTCATATTTAATGATGAAGAATGTTGCTGATGAAAAACTAATTTATCATATGTTATAATCCTCTTACTCAAATGAAGTGGTCTTGGTTCATTCAGATCTTCTTTATCAAATAAGGATAGGTTTTTGACCTACCTCACCCTTCTTAGGATATTTATTCTCTAAAAATGTGACATCTTTTGACTTAAATTCAGTCACACTCCCACCTTCTTGCTGGTCAATAAATACATAACCTTTTGAGGTTTCAAAGTATCTAATAAAGATTTTTTTTTCCTCTTGGGCCCAATTTGTCATATTTGTGAGACGAATCATATGTATAGGTAGCACATCCATAAAGTTTCAAAACACTTAGGTTAGGCTTTTGTTTGGTCCATGACTTATATGGAGTAGTGGCAACTGATTTCATAAGCTCACGATTAAGTACATAGGCTACAAACATAAAAACATCACCCCCAATAAGTGATTTGCAAATTAGCCTACGCCTTCATAGACTTAACCATATCAAAAAGCAATCTATCCCTTCTTACTACAACATTATTTTGTTGTGAAAAACTTGGAATAGTTAACTAATGAACTATTCCTTTTTTATCACATAATTTATTGAATTGAGTCGACAAATACTCTGGCCTCAACTAGTTCAACAAGTCTTAATCTTCTTATCTAATTAATTCTGAACTAAGCTCATATAGTTTTTTAAAGTAGCTCAATGCTTCTAACTTATGAGAAATCAAATTGACATAATTGAAACAAGTGTAATCATCAAAAAATGGGATGAAATAGTTCACTCCATGCCTAGCCCTAACATTCATTGGTCCACAGATGTCAGAATGAACTAAGTGTAATGGAATTCGGCTCTGGTTGCTTTATCGAAAGGTTTTCTAATAGATTTTCCTGCTAAACAAGATTCATAAACCTTCTTTTGTTAAATGTTGCATTCATTGTTGGTCAATATGATTAAGTCTAGTATACCAAATGTTTACATCGTGATCAAAATCATCTATAAAGGCAAACATAGTAAAACTGAAATTATTATTATTATTATATGATTCATTGTCCAAATCCATAGAAATAAAACCTTCAGTTACATAATAAAAAAAAAAATTTTTGAACCATTACTTAATTTAACATAATTGTCATAGAAGAACAAATCATAACCTAGCCTATGTAAAACCAAAAGTGAAATAACATTCTAGCAAATTTAAGGCGCTTAAAGGATATCATGTAAGATGAGGTCTTAATTACCATGCAGGACTAACTCGCATGTTTCGATCCATTTGATAACAACTTTAGTGCTGTTGCCCACATATATCCAAAATGCTCCTTGTAGAACTCACCAAAAATCAACGAAAGCTTCATAATCTATCGCCATGGCTCTTGAATCTACAATCCACACAGGACAAGATTCAATTAGCATAACAGAGCTAGAAATACAAAATTCACTAGCATAAGCAGTACAAGTTACCTTTCTAGAAGACTCAAGGCAATCATTTGCATTTTGGCAATTATAGCTTTTAATCTTTGCTATATTCACTTTTTTCTGCTTCTTTTTACCTTGTTGATATGTCTGTGAATTTTTCATAAGTTGAGCTAGTCCTTTCTTTTTACCCCATTGTTTTCTCTTTGAATCACTTCTTCCACTTGAGGTTGCCATATGTAACTTATGTATCAACTTGGCTAATTCAAGCCTTTCTTCCTCAAGTTTGAGATGCCTGTGGACATCTTCGAAAGTCATGATTATATCATTATAGGTGAGATGCATTTTCATATGCTCCCATGAACTAGGCAAAGAGTGAATAATATCTTAGATTTACTGCTTGTTTATTAAGACATTTCTAGCATCCCTTAGCTCGCTGATCATATTTGTCATTAGCCTCATATGTTTCTTTATAGAATGTTCTGGGTATTTCTTATATTAATCAAACTTGATCATTAAATAATACAACTTGGATACGAAGTTCCAAACCTTATTCTCAGAAGATTCCAAAGCCCCATAGTGCTTTGGTGACTCTTGAACTCCCTTAATATGTCATCATCTAAAGTACTTAGCAACGTAACGCGAGCAATGGAGTTCTTTTTCTTCCAAGTGTCATAAGTTTCACAGTCCCATCTATATTAGGCCGTGTTATTAGCTTCTGGTTCTTCTATGACATGATTCAAAGCCTCACGTTTCAATTCCTTGTTGAGTTCACTAACAATCTTTTTAGAAGCAGTAGTCATTATTTACATAAAAGAAAGACAAATCCAAAATAAGGATTAGATAATTAAAATAAAAACATACAAGATTTAATATTCACCATGCATGCTCATCATAACACTAAGTATCTTTTGACTAAACTAATTAACCTATGCATAACCTAGAGTCAAAAGAGCATGAAGTACCAATTATTATCCTAAGGTAGTATGCAAGGTGAAAATTAATAAAATCAAAATACAACTAAGTATGTCAATCATACTACAAAAAAAAAATTGTAAAGCATGATTATACAAATGTTAAACAAAATTAACATTTTGAATTTAAGGATTTCATATAAAGAAAAAAATTAATAATATTAAACAAACATGCTCATGAATAAAACATGCAACATATGTTTAAACTAACTAACATATAAATAAATCAAATATGTGACATTAAACTAATTATTGATCAAAAAGTATGTTAAACTAATTAGCATTTAACAATAAACATTTAAACTAATTAGCATTTATTAACAAACATGTTAAACTAATTACCATATTGATAAAATATGCATTTTATGTTTTCACAAATAAATTTATTACATGTTAAACAAATTAACATATAAGTGAATTAAACATATAATGTAAAACTAATTAAAGTTTTATTTCTAAATTTTTTATGAAAAGAAAATTAACAAGAAAAATTTAATTAAATAATGTTAAACTAATTAACATAGACTAATAGCAAGCAAACACATATTACTTTAGCTAAATTTATTGGGACATATAAATCAATTTTCACCACAAAAATTAATTAATTTCATTTATTTAGGACTAAAATATAAATAAAAAATTTATATTTTTAGGACATCTACAAAAATTCATTAATTAGGGAAAAATTGGATCAATTAGAATTATTTGAAATGGGTCACATGCCCAAGAGAAAATTCTTGTAAAAGAAATGTAAGGCCTAAAACTTTCAAAAAAGAATAAGGCCCAGAATCTCTTTAAAAATGTAAAAGGCCTAAACCTCCTTAAAAGAAACTCTTTAACGATAAAAGGCCCAAAAAAAACTCTTCAAAAATGAAAAAAAAAAACATATTCTTTCAAAAAATGAAAAGCCAAATATTCTAAAAAAAAAATTAGGGTTTCAGATTCAATTATATGAAATTTATTTTAATTATTTTCAAAAAAGGAAAAAAATTGAAAAAACTCTAGATTCCTTTCTTCCTCCCTCTTGCTGCTACCACCCTCTACAACTCGCTAGCCACCCACTCAAGGGCCCCTAGCGATGCTGTGTTGGCCAATAAAGGAGGGCAACATCTAACTCTGCCATCAAAGGCACTGAAGGGCGCCTCTATAGAGCTCATCTTCGAGCTTTTCTTTAAGCTCCTTGTCGATGGCCTTTGGTTGGCAAGAAGGGTGACAAACGTCCATGGAGGCAATGGTCCACCTCGTGGGAGCATCGCTAGCAGTCACTGCCCCAGCAACGATGGTAAGGAGACATTTTACTCTTTGTTTGTTTGGAAAAAAGGAGAAGGGAGATAAACATCTTGCTCTCTTTGAGAAGGAAAGGCAACCTTTTTTGGATAGGGAGTGCCAGCAACAAGTGTCGCCAGCGAAAGCAGGCACTTCCCGCTTGTAGGAGTGCCTCTGGCAACCATTGTCGTTGACAATCGCAAAGGAATGGAATTTGAGATTTCAAGAAGAAGGAATTTTCAAGAAAATTTCAAATTTTTTTCTTTTTTTCATAACTCTAATTAATAAAGCCTTAAATAATGTTCTTAGATCCCAATAAATTTTACAAATGTAATCAATCTAATTCTAGCTCCGCTACCAATGAAAGGAAATATAAAAGAAATTAAATTTGTAAAATAAAGGAAACTTATAGATTTCTCTTTAATAGCAGAAGCCAAATTTAAGACTGAGATTACTGATCGTATGAAATATTTGCGGTATGTTAGAGATATCTCAAGATTTTCAGAACTTAAATCCCCTCACTCAAT
This sequence comes from Delonix regia, assembly GCA_037074485.1. Taxonomy (NCBI): domain Eukaryota; kingdom Viridiplantae; phylum Streptophyta; class Magnoliopsida; order Fabales; family Fabaceae; genus Delonix; species Delonix regia. The sequence goes on along the minus strand of CM073453.1, from coordinate 16,063,081 downwards.
TGCAATATATTAGCATATGTTTTTAATTTAACGTTTATAAGGTTATAGACTAATAGGATTGTAATTTATTGTATATCAGAATTGCTTGTGGGTATATTTTTATACGATATCCAACATTAAATTTACATAATTCTTTTGACTCAGTCTATTTTTTGTAGTAGAGATTGAAATGTAGATAATCGAAATTTGAAGAGGATTAAAGTTACCTCTTTGTAGTCTCTTTATTTAGGTTCACTATTGCGCTGTATCCCTACGAACATTTTTGCTGATATTCTGCTCATAGAAATGTCATAATCTATTCATTAAGGAAGTAGTGCCCAACCTTCCTCCTTACATAAGAGCTGCTCTTTAATTCTCATGCATGAAATTAAGCTTTGCAGATACCTCTCAGAAGAATATACCTCTTTTTTATAATTATAATATCTAGAAACAAAAACTTTTCGTTATCAAGTTAAACAAAAAACGTGAAAATTGGTGGACATCAAAATTGAGCTTTTTAACAGTACGCCTACTTTTATAATATTTAATGACCCAGATACTCAGTCGCCAAAAATATTTTCATTCCTTTTTAAAATTTTAATAGGCACATTGTATCTATAAGTCAGGTTAAGTTGTGGTACAGCCAGTACCGTAACTCATTTCATTTTTCTTTATTTAGTATTTTTTTTATATAATAGTATGTCTTTAAATAATAATATATTTAAATGAATATAAAAATAAATAATAATAAATATGAGAATTCGATAGAAATATAAAATTACTAGTCTAATATTATCTAATTATAGTTACTAAATATAATAAATATTTATTATTATTATTTTGGAATAAAGAAAATCCGAATTATGAATTCAAATTTTATTATTTAGATTTCCTTTCTTAGAAAATAATTAAGAATCGAGAAAATAATAATAAAGCAATATTTAAATGCAATAACATATAATAACATAAAAATTAATTGAAAAATTACATTAGATTTGATGAATATATGGAAATAAATATTTATTATGTAATTATATATTTAAATAATAAATTTTTAAAATTTTAATGGATGATAAAGTATATTAATTAATAAATATAGTAGTAGAATATGAAGTTTACATGATTCAATGAAAACAGAATGGAAATAACGAATTATAAAATAGAGCAAAAATTTGGTCTGATAGCGAACAAATAATGAAAAAATTGTAAGAAATGAAATTGCATTGTAATAGGTAGAAATGAGTAGTTTGATACATGATAAAAATCCGATGCAAAAGAGATAATTAAACTAAACTTGGGAAAAGAAGGTAATTGAAAAGTTACCTTCTTAGAGGATTATTGAAAATAAGCAAATAGAAGGGGTAATTGAAAATTTTAAACAAATTTTGAGTTCATTGATAAAATTTATGAAATAGTGTGGTTATAATGTAAATACAAAAAATTATCATAACTTAGTAAAGGATCGCCTTATTTTGACACGTTATTGTCAATTGTGTTTTTCTTAATGTACTACGCAGTAATTGTATTGATATAACCATGTAAAATATTTATTATTAATTTTTTAACAATTTATAAAATTTCTTTACAAGATATTAATTTAAATATAACAAATGAAAATTTTGAATCAGTGTGTATATATTTAACTGGTATAGAATGCAAATACTAATTATATATATATATATATATATATATATGTAGTTTCACATTATTATAAATAAATTCAAGAAAGTAAATAAATATTTATGTACCAAACATTAGAAAAGTTAGATTTAAAACCTTATTTCGTATGACAAAAAAAATGTCATAGAGAATTCAACATCTTAAGACATCATATTTCTCCATCAATGAATTACCTCAAAAATTATAAATAAGGTGATTAAAAAAAATTGCTTTACGTAAATTTGTTTAAAAACTTCAACTTCCTAAAATATCGATGTCTCCGTACAAATACATTTGTGAGAAATAGCGATTTATTTTATGACTAATCATCGCATATTAATTTCGGAATAAATATGTGATGATTGTATAATTAAAATAAAATAAAATTGAATAATAGTGGCTAAAATAATAAAAATATCAATTGCAATTTAAAAATGTTTATTTTAGAAATTTTTATAAAATTGATCTTATTTTAAAAGATTGATAAATTTATTATAAAATGCAATTTATTAACAATTTTATATCAAAATGAACTTTATTTTATTAATTAATAAAAAATTAAATTTTTTCCTCCCAAATTGATTAATTAGTCTATTTATATCATCCATTTAACAATTTAACAATTTGTTATTTAAATATATAATTGCAAAATGAATATTTATTTGCATCATATGTTATCTTCTTAATTTTTAATTGTTTTCTAAGAATATAAATTCAAATAATAAAAAAATGAAAAATATATAAAATTTGAACGCATGATTCAAATTTTATTATTCTAAATTAATGTTAATAAATATTTATTATATTCAATAATTATAATGTATATACTATTAGAATATTTAATTTATATTTTTTTTTATTAAATTCTTAAATTTACTATTTAATTTCTATTGATGTTTATATTTATATCAATATATATTATTATTTAAATACATGCTTTTATTTTTTTAAAAATACTAAAAAAAATAAGGGAGTTACGGTACTGCAGTAGCATGACTCAATTTCACATATGGGTTGCTCCTTGGCTAGTGCCACAATCCATATAATGCCTATTAAAATTTTAATTTTTTTTTAAAAAAAAAACAGAAACATGATATAAAGAATATTTTTTGCGTCAAGCGTCTCTGTTATTAAATTTTGTAAAAACAAATGTACGGCTAATTGATGAAGCTTTAATTACTTGTAATAATAACAATTTGAGTAAATTTTACACGGCTGTTTGATGTATATCTAAATAAATTTTGACCATCAAATTAAGCTTTATTTAATTTTATTAATTTCAGTTTCTTCTCATACTTTAATAATTTAATTTTAAATGCAACTCATTAAATTTTTAACAATATTTAATACTTAACATTAGATTTCACCCCAAAAAAAAAAAACTTCAAAGGTCCTTTTCTTAAAAATACTAAATCCCTCAGACAGAACGTTTAACAGCAAGTTATGACAAAGATGGTGGAAACCAGACATCTCCAAACATAATATGAAACTATACATGCATGCAATATAAGGCTGCTATGCATGGCACAAGGCGAATAACTTCCATGCAAGGAATTTTGAAATATTAATTAAGATGGTGTTTGATACATGGAAATTTCTTTCGAGTATTTAAGGTGAATTTACAATATATTTATATATAAAAAATGATAATGTCAAATTATATGTCTCTAAGTTTAAATTTTATAAATAAATCTTTAAAGACTAAAAAAAAGCTAGAGTATTTTCATATTAAATGCCAACTAAAGCGTAATTATTTAGTATAAATGACAAAAGGCAAAATAAATTTTTTCCTCTTAATTTTATTTGAGATTTTACTTTAATCCATTAATTATATTTAATTTCAATTTAGTCCTTTAATTTCATCTTAAGTTTCACAGTTGTCCCTTGTATATAAATAGTTCCAATTTAGCCCTTCAATTTTATCTTAAGTTTGACTTTTGTCCTTTAAGTTCATTTTATTCCAATTCAATTCCTTAATTGCTCCCTAAGTTTCACTTTTGTCCCAAAATTTTATTTTTTTCAAAATTTGTTCTTAATTTCAAGAAATTACTCTGCTGTTTCTTTTCTATATAACACTATTATATTAAAATGCTTCATACATTTAAGCTCTGTATAAATTAAAAGTTAACATTGCTAGAAAATAAATTCGGCTATCAAGAACTAATAAATTTATTTTGTGGAAGAATAAGATATATAATTGAATCTCCAAATGGAAATTACTACATTGCATGGGGCTTATTCATTTTAATAGACAATAAAAAATATTTTAGTAGTTTTCCAAATTTAAGGGCTAAACTAGAAGAAAATGAAATTAAGGGACAAAATAAAATTTGTGGTAAACTTGAAGGACCAAATTAGAAGTATATAAAATTAATAAATGAACGTGAAACATAAGGTAAAGTTAAATGACCAAATATTGGAATCAAATAAAATTAAGGGACAAAAGTAAAACATAAGATAAAATTAAGAACTTAATAAAGTTAAAGGATGAAAGTAAAATTTGAGGTATAAAGGATGAAAAATGTTTTTAGGTCATGACAAAATAATGGGAACATGAAATATATCAATGGAAGTAGAGATAAAAAGGGACAAAAATATTATTTGATATTTAGTTATGGTACCTAAAAAATGTTTAAAAAGAAGATCACCTAAAGAGAGAATAAATGTTACCCTTCCACTAAAAACTGTTATATCAATAATATACATTAAAAACAAGTAGTAGTGACTTCATTTTAATATTCATTTTCCCAACCAGGCAGTTATATATTGGTTTTCACTTTTGTATTATATTTTTTAACTTCACTTATCAATTGCTTCATTTCCAGAAAATTCCAAACGGATAGGGTACATCTATAGGGAAAAAGAAAACGAGATAGTGGATCACATAGTAAATAAAAGAGTGCAGCCTAGGAAATTCAATCATGTTTGGATTCAGAAAGCAAAATGTTCCTAATTCACATCTTTACCAGCAAACAGTTCTTAATGATAGCAACACAAACAACAGAATAAAAATAAAAGTAGGTAATAAAAGTTCATTTCAACAGGTAGAGGAAAGGATGACTATGTTAATACAAACCAATATGCCTATATAACCTATATCCCACGAAAAAGGAAAACCATGAAATAAGACTATAAGAGGGAATGGGAATAAATAGAAGGAGACAAGCTTGCGAGCACTGCTTCCAGAGACAACAATGATCATTGTTGGATGAAAGAGAAAGACATTTTCATCGTTAGACTCGAAAGCCGAAAGTTCATGCAAACGCTTCCCTTCTCATGCATGTCCATTGGTCAAAGACAAAAGAAAGAGAAGTTTACATATTTGGAAGTGACAGAAACCAGAAATTCGGTTTAGTGTGAAAGGCACTGTCTCCAATGAACTCCTTTCACCTTTCGAAAGCCTATCTATTCTTCCCCAGCATTTGAGGTCAGGGAATGGTTCCAAACCACAGATCAAATACATTGTACAGAGAGAATGATACAAGAGAATTGAAAATGTGAATGGATCCACTTTTCTCTTCTAATTTACTTATTCTTGTATCTATATTTTTCTACGAATATATGATACATTAGAATTTCATCCTAATTCAATTCAACACTGTTGGTGATGGTTATGTGAATTAGCTCGTTTGTTGTCGTCTCCTTGGTCTAATCTGAAAAAGTCAGAAATGAACACTTCAGGAGTAAGAATGGTTATTTTACCACCAACGACCAAAGTGGCCAACAGCCAAACCTGAATTAGCGTAGATAGATATATATATATATATATATATATATATATATATAAATATATAGACACACACACACGCATTCACTCACACACAGCAAAATTTTATTTCAGTCCTTTATAAGTAGAGTATTTTGCAATTTAATTTTCCATATAATTTTTTAATTTAATTCATCATTAAATTATCATTTCAATTTAATATCTTATTAATAATGAATTAAATCATTATGAATAACATTCATTTATTAATCAATTGTTATATTAATCTACTATAAATTTTATATGCAATATATTAATAATTATTAATGGCGATTTTATTAATAAAGAATTAAATTAAAATATATCTATCTACAAAAAAAGAAAAGTAAATTGAGAATGAACATTTATATTTATATTCAAAAGAAGTACCAATATAAGAGAGACGAGGTCAGACGTAATAATGGACATTAACAGTATACAGACAAAAGGCCGCAATGAGTCATGCAGTCTATGCTGGGAAATTAGATTAGGTAAAGCATGCACTACATCTCAAGTTCATGGACCGACCATGCACTTTATTTAGGTTGAAAGCAAAATATATTATTAACATATTTGTGTTGGACTGTTTACTTTCGCGTTACCCGTTTCTGGCATTTGGATTCGCTGAGCAGCAATCCAAAAAGATGATAGAAGGAAGTTGAAGGACTTGACAATTTCATTCTGATAAGCCTTACATGATGGACTGGAGATGTTTCAGTCCTTTTCATCATCATTGTCTAGTTTTTCATCTTTGTCATCTTTTGAGTTGAGCTGCTATTTTATACTAAGGATGCATAAACTATCTTCAAGCTAATGTTTTCATGTAATTCTTCAAGCTGAAATAGTTTCTGTACAATACCTGTCAACACCTGTCATCCACCTTTTCTCATGTTGATCTGAGCCCAAATAGGTATACAATCACATTTAAACTATATGGGAAATATTCATTTCGAGGCATAAAAGGGGAAAGGTTGCTCTGAATGACAATGACAATGTAGGCCATAACAGAGACCCAAAATGTGCTTTGGAGACAACAAAAAGAACAGACCCTCCCAAGTGATCGCTATAAAGTGTCTGAATCATGAGTTCTTAGACAAACTAGTGCAAAGTATAGACTACTGAAAAACCATTGACATGCACAAGTACAAGCTTAAGACAGCGACAGGGTTTGGATCTTCATGCGGAGCATGTAAGTTCCTCAGGAGAAAGTGTACGGATGACTGTATATTCGCCCCTTACTTCTCCTATGACCAGGCTGCAACACATTTTGCAGCAGTACACAAGGTATTTGGTGCCAGTAACGTCTCTAGGCTACTGCTACACCTACCGGTCCATAATAGAAGCGATGCCGCCATCACTGTATCCTACGAAGCACTGGCTCGGATGCAGGATCCTATATATGGTTGTGTTGCTCACATCTTTGCACTGCAGCAACAGGTCCCCTTGCTGTGACTTCATCTTCTCCCCAGAACTTGCTATATCATTCCATAATTTGAGTATGACAATGATTTTAATTCTGCTGTACGCAGGTTGCAAGCTTGCAAGAGGAAATCGTTAATCTTGGGAATGCTATGGCCAATTCCACTGTTGGTGTTGCCGGTTGTGGTGGTAGTTCTCAAGCCTCTACAAGCAGAAACTCAAATGGGATAGAATTTTCTTGGCAGCAGGATGCAACAAGTACACAATTTTATCATACTCAACTGGCTAATTTACTTTCTCACCAAGGAAGTGCTGCAACCGACCAAGGCTCGGAAGGACAGGTGGACTTAGAGTTTTCCAATGCTCTTCAATTGGAAGACCAGGTATTTCAGGAGTCCGATCCTAATCCATTTGAGACGCTCCTGTCAGGAATTGACCAAGAGGTTTTCATCAATCATCCATGGTCCTAAGCCCAATCATAATGCAGACAGCTAAAGTTAAAATGTCAAAACTGGAACTAAAAATGTGTTTAGAACGTTCAGTACCTTGGACGATAGACTTGCACAAAAATCGACTTATGTTTTGACATCGATTTAACACATAAGTAAAGTAAGCAGAGTCTCCTTTCAGCTTAGTTTTATACCAGTTTGTCCCCCAAAATAATCATCCTTTGCAGAAGGATTAAATCTCGTGCTAAAAGGTTACGTTGCATTGCGTATTCACTTCAAATGTGCTAGGCTTATATAAATGTATGGTCCCCTGAATACACTTCCTTGGCTAGACGCATCAAATCTCACGCCAGGAGTTTTAATCATTCAAATAAAATTTAGCAACAATTAGATTTAGAACCACCATTACAATTTAAAGAACAAATATGGGCAAAAAATACCCTTGGCAGTTCCAGTTGTCAATAAGAATCTAAAGAAATTATCGAAATATATGAAAAATAAGTGATCATATGTTCAGTTGCCATATATCATATTTGAGAAATATTAATTTTTAAATATTTTATCACAAAATACATACATACATATTATATATATATATAAAGCAAGTATAGTAAATCTGGGGAAGTGTTTATGCTAGACTTATGCCTGTAAACACATCAGAAAACTTTTGAAATACAGATACAAAATCGAGTTGAAAAATCAGAGAGCACTTGAAACATAGATGTACTTACACAATCAACTCTCTAATAATGCTACGTGCCCAATAAAATCCGAGTTTATCAATACGATATTACCATAATAAGGCTCGCCTAACTTCCAAACCATTCTACGAAGTGTTACCTCATGCTATACTTGAAACGAGTAATCGTATAAAGTTTAATATTTACTGTGTTGCTTGAAAATTGAGGCAAGGAATATTACATAGTAAATTTCGAATATGGTATAAAACAATATATTTATGAATCGTCACAGCAATACATTCTGTTACTCTCACTTAGCTTACTTTACGTGAATAAGTGCAGGAAGAAGCATCCAGGAAAGTGAAACACAGTTACAAACTTTTTTTGAGGATACAATCACGCTATCAAATTGCATAAAAAGCACGGTCAAATGAAGGAAGCCACCACCCAGTCCCACAATGCATTTATTACAGTCTATTACTTCAATGGCAAAGGCTTTCAAGAGACCAACGCAATATAAATAGGGTCTGTGGTACATATTTGCCCCTCAGCAGTCAATGGCGAAAAGAAATAATGAAGTTCTGAGTGAGTTTAAGGCCTCGAGAGAATGAATATCAACATAAGCATCACCGGACAGTTTAATTTCAAATCAGAAATTGATGAATACCACAGTTACCTTGTGAACCAAAATATAAGGGATCTTATACTGGCCACAGAATTCTATTGCCATCATGAATATACTGCTCTTATAATGAGTATAATTTTTTCTTGAACATTTCTATTCAGAAATGTTATCCACAGAAATAAGCACAAAAAAGCTTAAATAGTGAGGTACCATGCATTTTTCTAAGACATCTTGTACTTGTGCACTCTTCAAATATTGAATTCCCCGTACATTAAAAATCACAAAAAACAGTTCTATAAAGTTCTCTTCATTACAGCACTCAAATTTTAACGGCATCACTTTCCATACCTTCTCATATAGGACTTCAAAGAATATTCTCCGTACATATAATTACAATAAAAAATGACAGCATTTAACGTCAAAGGATCAATTATCTATAAACAAAAGTCCATGATTTTAAATTACAAAAAGAATTATCAAAAGAAACAAGTACATGATTCATGATTGTAATCCATGGAGGAAGCAAATATCAATTATCAGTATAACTTTTCATTTGGATCCCCTCGTGTTGTGGTGAGAACATGAAGTCATGTTCAATTATAATAAACTGTTAGATAAAGATTTAATAGTCCAAATTTATATTAAATTAATATAATAACTTCCAGTTATATTTACAATCTATAAATCTGAACTATTGAATATCCATCTAATGGTCTACTATGATTGAATATACCCTCATGTTCTTACCACAACATGAACATGAGGAGATCTGAATTATATAACTTTCAAGCAAAAAAAAAAAAAAAAATCTGTTAGAAATTATAATAAAATAGTAAAATTATTCATGGATGTTCACTTAAGAGTGTAAACTTCTTGTATGCAATAGTCATTTATATTAAAATAAAGCCCCTCTAACCACACATTAAGACAAGAATTTAACCAGTCATGTGGACTATAAAACATCTTCAAAACTTTGAGCAACCTCAACATCACTTTTCTGCTATTGTGCAATCTGTCAAATAGTTATTGAAGGGGAAGAGGAATAATTGAGCAACTTAAGCAAGGAAAAGAACTCAGAAAAAGAACTGACCATGTCAAGAACACCACTCTCTGGCATTCTGGAACATGCGGAGCCATGGACTAGGCCCCTTTCTGTTTACATCCCACTGCTTCGGATACCATGGGAACTGCCACATTAAGAAGCAACGTTCGGGATGAGGCATCATGGCGAGATGCCGCCCATCTGGAGAACAAATAGCTGCGACCCCTAAAGGAGAGCCATTCACATTGAAAGGATATATTTCTGTTGGATTACCGCCATCATCACAGTATCTAAGAGGAGCTAACGCCGAATGAACAATTCGATCCAGCACACCTTCATCTGGGAAATATGCTTTTCCCTCACCATGAGCAGCCCATACCCCAAGCGTACTACCCTCCATACCTTTAAACATAATGGCTGGTGAGTCCTTTATTGTCACACTTGTAAAGCGGCACTCAAAACGCCCAGACTCATTATGAATGAACCTTGGCTGTGACAGGTCACCACCAGCACCAAGAACGCCTCCAACCTGTGGACCTGGTACCCATCCCAGCAAAGCCATTAGTTGACACCCATTGCAAACTCCAAGACTGAAAGTGTCTGGACGGTCATAAAACTCTTGAAATTGCTTTATAAGGGGCTCATTGAATCTTATACAAGCAGACCATCCTTTGGCAGAATCAAGCACATCTGCATAGCTAAATCCACCAACAAAAGCAATTCCACGGAACTGCTGCAAAGAGATTGCTCCATTAAGAAGATCTGACATTGTAACATCCCATGGTTCAAAACCAGCAGCATAAAATGCTGCAGCCATTTCTCTATCTCCATTGCTGCCTTCTTCTCTAATCACAGCAACTTTTGGCTTTGAAGTTGCAGACATGTACTTTTTGTCAGTGAAAGAAGGAGAAAAGGACAGTTTCCATGAAGGCGCATATCGATGTTTTAATCCTTCTCGCTCCATATCAACACAAGATGCCAACCTTTGGAACTTCTCCAGCTGAAAACTGGTTTCTTCCCACATATCCCTGAGGTTAGAAGTTTTTTCTTTTAAATGAGTCACCCCATCAACCTTAACTTCTATTGATGAAGCAGCAGTTACTTGTCCTACAATCTCACCAGTAACACCTGCATGGTTCAACTTATCCAACACAGTATTTAGATTTTTCTTGCTAACCTCAACAATTAACCCAAGCTCTTCTGCATAGAGCGTTTGGGGAACACTATTTCCTTTTGAAGTCAAGTCCAATATAAACCCACAATTCCCAGCAAATGCCATCTCTAAAACACAAACTAGCAATCCACCATCACTGATGTCATGACCAGCAGAGATCAGTTCATTTGTAAGAAGGTCTTGGACAGCATCAAAAACCTTTTTAAAGTAAGGAATATCATCAAGATCGGGGCACTGATCCCCAATTTGGTCAAATGCCTGAGCAAGAGCAGATCCACCTAACCGTCGCTTTCCCTTTGCCAGATCAATATGAAGCAAAACACCATCATCTTCAAGTTTCAAAACTGGAGTCACTGTTTTTGTAATATCAGGACATGTAACATAAACACTAATTACAAGGTTCCCTGGAGCCTTGACAACATCACCTCCAGCATGGGCTGCCATAGACAGGCTGTCTTTCCCCCCATCAATAGCAATACCAAGTTCAATCATTGCTTCTGACAAAGATAGAGCAGCATCATACATGGATGCTCCTTCCCCATCAAGCTTGGCAGCATACATCCAATTACCACTTGCCTTAACATCAGAAAGGGAAGTGACTTTTGCCCATACAAGATTTGTGAGTGCTTCTCCAACAGCTAACCTTGCCATTGCTTTGGGGTCCAGCAGACCTTTGACTGGTTGCTCCCCAATGGCACATGCACCCCCCGTCACATCGGTAAAAGTCTGAGCAGTAACTGCAACATCAGCAAGGGGAATCTGCAAAGGGCCAACAGTTTGCTGTTGTGCCACAAGACCACTAACACACCTATCAACTTTTGTTGTCAAGAAGCGTTTTGAGCAAACAGATGGTAAACTCAAAACCCTCTTCAAAGAATCTATTACTGTGACCCCTGGGGCCAGATTAAATGGATCTCGCTCGTAAACAACCCGGTGAAATTTAAAAGATTTTTTAGGCATGTCACCTAGTACTTTCTCCAATTCAAGATCCACAGCAGGGGGAGGAGGAGGAAGTCCACTGGAGAGGCACTTCTGAGTTGCTAAGTTGTCGACTAAAACAACACGTCCATCACCACTAAGAGTTCCAATCACAGCCATTGATACCTTCTCCCTATCACAGATTGATTGTAAAAGGTGGCGACTTTCAGGCTTCACCAAAATTGCATCCTGCTCCTGATATTCTGCACCCCAAATTTCTAGAACAGACATTGTGTGATCACCAACCACAACTGCTCGTATATCAATTTCAGCGCCCTTTGGGTATATAATTTCCTTTACAACATTGCAATTCCCACCAGCTCCCTGATCATGGATGCTGATAATTGGATTTTTCTCCCCCATTTCAATACAAGCACGAACAAGACGATACAATTTTTGAGCCATCTCAGCATCCCCACGTTGTACAGCATTGAAATCAAGCTCTGCATCATTCTGGCCACTGACCATGCTTGAGGCTGCTCCACCTCCCATGCCAATACGGTAAGCCGGGCCTCCAATCTTAACAACTAACATTCCAATGTCAGGCTCTCCCTTTGATATATGAGTATGGTCAATCTGTCCAATGCCTCCACTAAACATAATTGGTTTCAACCATTCCCGCCTTTCCCCACTAGGTAGTCTCATTCCAAAAGTTCTACAGAAGCCCTGAATCAATGGCTCTCCAAATTTGTTGCCATAGTCAGATGCACCACTGCTAGAATCCAAGAGGATCTGCAAAGGTAATGCTAAATTTGATGGATAAGTAAAGGATGAGTTTTCCCATGGAGCATAAGACCCTGGGATGTTAAGATTCCCAACACAATAACCAGCTGTAGCTGCCTGGACAAAGGAACCCCTTCCTGTTGCATGTGTATCCCTGATGCGACCTCCTGCACCTGTCTCTGCGCCAGGATAAGGTGCCACTGCACATGGGAAATTATGAGTTTCGGCTGTAAATAAGATATCTAGCTCACGTGCTGTCAGGTTTAATGGACATGTTGAACCAGGCTGAACTGGTTGCAACTGCTTTACTTGGAAACCCCTGATTGCACTAGAGTTATCCTTAAATCCAATAACTGAATTATTTGGATTTGCCTGTAAAGTGCTTTTCACAATCTGCATTAGAGTCCTATTCATGAGTTGTCCATCAATGAAAATCTTTCCAGTAAAAAACCAGTGCCTGCTGTGCTCACTGTTGGACTGCGCGATATCAAATAATTCAACATTTGATGGATCACGCTTAATATCCTCTCTGAATAGTTTAGTATAGTATTCTAGATCCTGGTCATCAAAGGCTAAGCCCATTTCCTGATTAATTTCTTCTAATGCCTTTTGCCCGTTCTCCATGACAGGTATATAACGGACTTCCTCTGGAATTACACTGGTCTGAAAGGATTTTAGCTTTTGAATATAAATACATTCGGTCATTCTATCATGTACCATTGCAGTAAATTCATTGATTTGATAATCTTGTAATTCATCCTTGGTGTACAACAAGTACCTCCTCGAACGTTCCAAACGTGTCACCTCTGTCAATCCACATGCTCGGCAAATTGCAACAGCATTAGTAGACCAGGCTGTGGTAAACGACAACCTAGGGCCAACCTCTATTATAACAGTCCTCAAACCCTTCTTCCTTTTCTTCTCAAGAAAGCTCACAATTCCCAGATTATCAGGCTCATAAGTTTCTTGAAGAAGCCATTTAAGGACAGAAAGCTTTTCACTTGAAAGTTGTGAATCAAGCCCAATATTGAAACATTGCTCAGTTTGCAATTCCACTATCTGATTTGAGATTTTCTTTTGAACTTCTTTTAAAAGTTCAGCAGCTGCACTTTCTTGGATCAACGGAACCCGGTAAAAATGAAAAACTTCCAAGGCAGGCTTCTCAACTAAGCTGGACTGATCATCTACTGAACTACTTACACCCCCAGCAATCACAGCTCTGGGAATTTTTTGAGCACGGCACCTGAAAGATAGGACTTTTCTAGTTGAATCCCGTACCTGACTTCTACTCCAAACTGTACCCCAAAGCAAATGACTCCTCTGCCCGTGAGATTTTTTCACTGAAAACAGACTTTGTCTACAGGTACCCTGAAACCAGCATACGATACATAAAACGTATAAACACCATAGCATTAAAATTTGTCAAGATTATATATGCAGCAGAAACGTGGCCCAGAGAATGGTGTACAATTGGTCGATGAGAAATACTAATGAAACTGAAATTTACGAAGCCACCCAAACCAAGGAAACAAGCATTTAAGTGACAGAAACAATTGCCAAATATTTTATTACAGCCACATGATATTTCAGAAGATCCCAAAAAAACAAAAAATCGAAGTGTACATAATGATGCTATGAATCTTCAGGATTGAGGGACGTCAAACAGAAGGTGCGAAAGCAAACCTGAAGGAATTCGGCCACCCCAATTTCCGTTGCAGCCGCCATGTCCTTATTTCGTTAGAAGAACACACTGAAATACACTAGTAATACTCTTTACTTCTTAACAGGCACTCATAGAGTCTCCGAAAACTCCCAAGGAGAAAAAATACAGATCAAAACTTTCAGTACTAATCAAAATTATATATAGTATATAATAAACACACAGAAACTTATGATCACGAACGATGCATACCTGAGGCGAAACAGAGCAGTCACTGCAAAGTTGAGTTTAGAGCGGGATTTGGACAGAAGGGTTTTTGTCTTTCTGTCAGTCTTTCTTAATTCTTATTTACATTCTGGCCCCAAAAAAATCCCTATTACATTCATTTTTCCAAATAAGAAAAAATGTTAATAAAAAAGATTGCTTATTACAGTTATCTATATATTTTTAAAGCTAAAATTAATTCATAACCATAGCCGTTTTCAAGAAATGGGTAGCATTATGTTATTAAATTAAAATGATAGTTCTTTACCCTAAAAAAATTAAATTGGCATTTTTTCTCTTTAAATCTGGTAATAATAATAATAATGGGATTCAAAGTATGAGGACTCATTGAAACAGAAGCATCAATATTCCATATGCTTTAAGCAATTTTCTCCTTTTGCTGATTCTCTGAACTTTTTATCTGAATCAGATTCTTTGAAATGAAATGAGCAGCACGCAGCCGTTTTCGTGTCTCCCTCACTTTTATTTTTTATTTTTTAATTTGGAGTTTGAATTCTGCCATATATGTCGAGTTCATTGTGCGCAATGCGGTGTATAGTCTAACATTTTATGCAAATTTTATTGTGTCGTTTGATTGAATTTAGGGTTATAAAATTCGTTATAACCCGATCTGATCAGAATAGTAAACTATATGACAATTAGAAACGGTTTATAAGTAAAATATTATAAATTTTTCATGTAAATTTTCTTCGCATAAATGAAAAGTAAAATTTTATTATTTAATTTTAATATTATATGACATAGTGATTAACCTTCTTCATTAATTATGTTAATTGTATAAATGCTATATTGTATGTATTCAACTACACCTTAAAATTATGATTTGGATACAAATTATGTCTAATGTTTTTTATTTGTAGTGTTTAAGCATGTTTTATGAACTGAATTATGTAGAAAATAAAAAATAATAAAATTTGAACAAACGTAATTAAAGAGCATGTATTACTAGAAATTAAATTTTGACATTTATAAAGAGAAACTTTCTTTTGTGACCTGCGTTCAAACCCATTTAATCGGACCCAAACCTAATTGAATTTGATAAATTGAGAGAATGCATATTAACACAGCATAATGATTTATTGTCTAATTTAGAGAATGCATAATAATAAATTGGTTTTCTCCTTTTTTTTACACAAAAATATTTACTCGTCATATCAGCATATAAGTTTTAATTTTTAAAAAAAATTGTTCACATGCTGCATTTTAATGTGTTTTATTTATTCATTATTATTATTATCACCTGACCTGAGGATAGTTCAGAATATAAGAATCAAATGAAGATACGAGTGTTACTTAAACTCTTTCGTGTCCAAAAAAGAATAGATTAGGTTTATATAATCTATTTTTCTAGTTTAATCAACAATAAGATGTTTCAAAGTGAAATCAGACTTCGACGACAATAAGAACCTTAGAGAGAGAGAGAGAGAGAGAGAGTTTCATTGGATTATAAGAGTAATATCTCAGAAAAAATACAAATAAATTCATGGTTAGAGCAGTTTAACCAAGCAAAAAGTTGATATATTTATATATATACAAAAATCACACTTGTACATAATTATCTAATATAAATTAATTGTTAACATATTTTATATATATATATATATATACTTATTTTTTTACTAATGTAAAGTCATCAAAAAATATATATTTAAGTTATAAGCATTGAATCATTTGATTTGGTGGGCAGAACCAAGAGAGAGTCCTCCGTTATATACCTCATTGGACTGTGTAGCAGCAACGTGGGATTATATGGGTCTCATGTATCAATGTGAGCTCTGTTTTGATCTAATGGTTCCTACAGTACAGTCCAATTGTTGTACATCCAGGAATCCTTATATGGGCTAGACTATAGTAAAACAACAAGACTCTCTTAGACTTATGGGTCCAATCACAGACCAAGATTACAAAACATACTAGACAACATACTTTCTTACTCGACCGCAGAAATTGACAAATAAAATTCTAACCTTTGACAGTACGCATGTTATGCATCACATACTAGTCTCTACCAAGCAAAAAGTTTATATATATACAAAAATCACACTTGGACAAAATTATCTAATACAACAAATGGTGTGTTAACATATTATATACTCATATATATATATATATATATATATATATATTTACTTTGTACTAATGGGGGGTCTAAAGTCACCAAAAAATTTGTTTTAATGTAGATGATGATTTTAATTGTGTATTAACATATTCTATATTTATATATATATATATATATATATATACTTATTTTTTACTAATGTAAAGTCATCAAAAAATATATATTTAAGTTATAAGCATTGAATTGTTTGATTCTTTTGTGATGTGGGTGGGACTGAAAATAAGTTTTCTACTATATAGCTTATTGGGTGTATAACAGAGATCGTTAAATCATATAAGTCCCACATAGCTTATACAGCAAACAATGGTTACATAGTATGAACCATTGTAAACCAATAAGACTCTCTTAAACCTACGAGTCCAATCACAAAGACCAAGATTACAAAACATACTAGACAGCATACTATCTTACTTGACTGCAGAAATTGACAAAAATAAAATTCTAACCTTTGACAGTACGCATGTTATGCATCACATACTAGTCTCTATCATTAAATTAGTTCTTCAAAAACATTATTATCTTTTAATATTTTGTTTTAAAATGATTTGTTAAATTTGCACAGACAAGCCCTAAATGCCAACTCCTCCGTCACTTGCGCTTAAACCTGGAATGGCAAACTTTTCTTGCAATGGAGAATCTATGTGGGGCTGCTTGCATTGCGAAATAGAGATAGATTGTAACTTCTTTTCTCAAGGATATGATAGAGAAATCGTCCCCATCAATGGTTCAACGACCAGAAATTTACTTTCTGTCATGTGAGAAATCTAAATTTTCTTTTTTCCCATCAGAAAAGACACCAACATTATTCATTTACACTCTAACCAGTAAATTCAGCCTTCAGAAATAGGACATTCCTGTGGTGTCATCTGGCTTACGCATAACGCAAGTTTGTTCAATTGTAATAAATGTACCTCCATTTTTATTCTTATTTAAACCGTTATTGGGTTTTCTCGACACATCCATTTGTTCATAGGACATTAACAATAACATCGTATGCATTTAAGCCTGTATCAGTATACATAAGCTGAATATTTACACTGATTATATACCATTCAATATCATTCACGATTTTGTTAAAAATAAATAAACAACAATTGAAAGCTATTCGTAACAAAAAGTTGTGTATGCATTCAATCATAGAGAATAAAGAAAATAAAAAATGAACTTAGTTTTCTTTGTTATGGTAATATTCTAGTCCTTTAGAGTATTTCATTATATTTTAACCTTAAACCATTAGCCCAGTAATTGAATAAGTGAATTCCCTTACTTTGGTTATTCAAATTTAAATTTGGAACCAAACACATTAAAAGAATTATTCTCACCATATCAATATATAAAATATACTCCTAAGATCATTCGAAAATAATTTAATTTCATGTAACATATAAGTCAACCAATAAAATTAAATACCCCTACCATACCAAATAAAACAAATACTATATCTAACACTCACAATTTCCCTACACCGGTGTAAATTTATACCCATATTTTGATGCCCAATTACAGAAGATCAATTGCTTGATTTAGGAGAGAAGTATTCCAGGTTACACGAGAAAGGACTTGAAGAAAATCTGAACCAAATTCACACTATGTCCAGTTTCATCATCAAGAATTCAACAAATCTCCACTACAATTTTTGGGCATTTAATGTTAAATTCTACGTAACTGTCGAACACAAACTATATTTACACAATAAAAAACAATAGTAGCTCCTTAAACACAATAATTACAATAGGAAAAACAAGAACAAAGAATGAGACAAAAGTTAATACATGACAGAATCCACTGAGCAACGACTAGTGTAGTTAATACAATTGATTTATCCCTTTCCTTTTAGGTAGTGTTCAACAAATACGCACAAAGATCCATGGTGAACTGTTCAGTGCCCCCTATACTGTCCTGTTGGCAGTGTTAAAAACCATTAAATTGTAAAAATAAAAAAGGACAGAGTACATCCATAAACAGTGTTTATGGCATTAATCACAAATAACTAAAATTCAACTACTATTATTCATATCTAATAATGAAACCCTATTTCTTGTTCGTAACACAGTCAAAAGGACCAAGTGCTGGTGCCACTCGAGGCACCCAAGAATTAACGAGGCGCAAAAAATCCTGGAATTCGTGGTAAATGTCGGTCACTGATGAAACACCTTAGAAACAACAGATTTCACGGTACAATTTCCCAGTACCATATATATCATTATTCATTGAAGAGAACTGTGTCTAAAACTAAGAAGGAATGTTATAGAGCGATAAAATGCAAGCGTACAAAAGGACAGACCCCTCGGAGACTGAAATTGTCGAGTTCTACAACTTACTATTCTTCTCATGCACTCAGGATTAATCTTCAGTTCCCAAAAAATGAAGCTTTAAGATGAAAGTTCAAGACCAATTCGGATTATCTCAGATGAAGATTTTCCAGTAGCGGGAGATAATTCAAAATTAATTTGAAGAATCTCCAGGAGATGATCTATTTTGACTTTAGACACCTCCCAAATTCTCCCAACTATATTGTATTCTTCCTCCCACTCCTGTCTGAATTCTTCAATTAAAATGGAGAGAATGTGGAGGAGAACAATGGCTTCAAGGAAAACAAAGATTACAAATTAAAAGCAATTTACCTTAGGAGGCCTTGCTCTTGACCACCCTTCAAAACACACATGTATATGCACAATATATGCACAATATATGAACAATCTTTAGGTGAAATTTTCAAGTATTGTTATTGCATTCTCCGACAAATGCAAGTGAATAATTTTACAGATTAACAATATATTATTAGGTATTTCAGTTCCCCTACATCTCGTGTTTATTAGAGAGTTATGTAGCTCTACCCAAGCCTAGAAAGTTGTTTAGCTCCCCCTAGTGTCTTTTCCTTCATAAGTATCAGAACCTATTTCTCTTGCATTAAGAAAGATGCCGGCTAGGATAGTTTCTAAGCACGAGAATGACAGACACAATGCAAACTAAAGGCCAAAATCATAAAGCAATAGATGGTATCTACTATGCAATCCAAATTTAACATGATCAGTATGCTAAATACAGTCTATAATCGGACCAAATAAAGAAAAACTTAACATCCGAAAATGCTATATAGCAATCCTTCCACAAGAATATGAGAGTACAACGGTTTTAGGTACAATATCCTGCGTCCAGAAGTTGATGCACTATATTTAGCCCATTTCAGTACATAAAATGAGAGCAAAGAATCTATAGGAGACAATCTACATTACAATTTCTCAAGCTTCACCCAGACTGTACTACCTTACAAGCACTATCCAGATGAAGCAAAAAGCTGCTAGCTAAGCTTAAATTCCAGGATGCGCTAGAGTCCAATACCATTATCTCACATATGACTGTCCAGCGTTTCTACTATTTTTAATAAACTAACAAAAGCACAACGAGACAGAAAGGAAGTCCAAAAACTCAGTATGCTTACCATAAATCCCGGCACATATAGCTCCACTCTTATTCCTGGACCATTTTTATGCTTTCCTACACAACTCATACATGAAGCCCTTCCACAAAAAAAGTAGATTAGACGGACGAGAAATAAACAACTAGTACAGGTTTCCAAACAAAATAACATTAAGATTTCTAGAAGCAAAACAAATAAACAAAAACTTCATGCTTGCAACCATGCTTACAAGAAACCATCCGAAAATACTGCACAAGTACAAGCCATCAATAAGATCAAACATCTCTATCTTTTACTACCCTTTTCTTCTCTCTCAGTAA
Source organism: Delonix regia (assembly GCA_037074485.1). NCBI lineage: Eukaryota > Viridiplantae > Streptophyta > Magnoliopsida > Fabales > Fabaceae > Delonix > Delonix regia. Next base: position 16,042,803 of record CM073453.1, on the reverse strand, counting down.
GAAGGAGGAGGGCGAGCTTGAGGTCCCCAGAATACATCATGTGGCATTTGATCATTATTTGGTAGCAAATTTGGAGGCAGGCTACTGAACACAGGCACTGAAGCTTGTTCATTCAAACCTTGAGATGCTGCAGGCCCAGCAGCTCCTGAATTTACTCCTGATTGCTGCTGTGCTTGCACTTCAACTTCTTCCCCGGCCGGTTCATCCTCTAAAGGCAACCTTTCATAGGTAGCATTAGCAAATGTAGCTGCAATAACCAATACAGGACCTGATGCTACTAGTGAACCCACTACAGCTCCTCCAACAACCTGCCCTTGTCCGCCAGCTAAATACACAGTAAGCCCGGTGGCCCCGGGAGGTGACGGGGCTGGCAAAAACGCACCGGACAGAGACAGAATCTCGAACCTTCCATGTAGTGTGATAACCCCACCAGGTGCCGCCGGTTGCCGCAGCGTGACATTGGTTACAATGCCACTTCCGCTAAGCACCGAGACCCCTCGATGCCTCCGATTCGCAAAGGTGGCAAGGCTCTCAGCAACATCGCTGCCGCTGCAGATTTCCAACACATGGCTTCGGAGGGCATTGGGGCTCTCCTTGGTTACAACGACGGGCGGCTTCGGCTTGTTCTTCGACCCAGGTGGGCGGCCTCGGGGCCGGCGGCCACTACTGCCGGGCTCGGCGGTCTCGTGGCTACCTGGGTTTTGGTCCTCAGCTTCACGGTCGTTGTCTCGGCTCTCGTCGTCATCGGCGTTCTGGCTCTGTGAGGTGGTGTTTGTGTTGGCGTTAGTGTTGCTATTGCTGCTATTGGTTGGGGTGGTGTTGTTATTGGTGCTTTCCAGGAATTCTTGCTCTCGTCTAGGCCCGAGCCGATTCAATCCACCATGGTCATCTTCTGGGTTTCTCAGCTGAAGTGATGGAGGAGACGACAAGGGGTCTGTGGGTCTCACTGCCATGTTACCAGCCCACCACCGATTCGCCATGTTTGAAAACCTGCGATGAAATGAAACCTACGAACCAGGAACCAGATAAGACACCCTTGTTTTCACTCTACCGTTTTTTCTGTGCGCTTCTTTGAATTGAACAACGACAAAAAGCCACAATCCAATCTTCAATACACAAAATCAAGATAAAATAAAACTTACAGTTCTACTTCTTTGTTTGCTAGATTCAGATCTCTGCAACTAAACCCCAAAATCTAATAATACAATCCAATACCCAGATCCATTTATATCAAACCTTACAGCATAAATCAGACATCAAGCACATGGGTTTTGCTTGCTATACATGAAAACCCTAATGGCATACGAACTCTCCCGAATCTGATATCACATTCACCAAATTATGATTATGACAGAGAGCACACTTCCCACACAAACCCCCAAAAAAAGAAAATCCAAGACACAACATCAAACAGGAGAAACCGTCCTTGCAGTTCGCTTATCAGAATCCCGGCAGCCTGAATACCCTCTGATTTACCCTATAGCGTAAGCTTTTTCGAGCTGTTAAAAACGAAAGTTTGCTTTTGTACCTCCTGTATGTATGCGTCTAAAAGGGACTCAGATTGGTACGGGTAAGCTGATAAGAACAGTAGAAGAGAGAGAGAGAGGATACGGGTCCCCCAGGGTTTCCCGGGGCTGATTTTACCACCAATATCTATCTGGGCCTGTGAATGACTGAGTATGCCACAAAGAAGGTTGAAAGCGTACGATTTATGGTGATTCTCCAACTGAATCCCCCACTGATGTTATGGGTTTCCTCGGGAAGCAGTTCTGTTCAAAGTTTTCGACTTCCCAATTTGGCAGAGCCTTCTTCAACTTCTCGTTGCTGTGTCACCTACCCGCTAACCCAGAGACCGCCCTGCTTCATTCAAAACAAGATAGAGATTAGACCAACTTGCACATACCATACCATGACAGAACTGAAAGAATTGAACTGGGAAATTACCATCGAGACCTCTTGCTGGCGGTGGGCTTGTTTATTAGTTTGTCTCCTGCTTCTTAATGTTGAGGAGTGTTGTTAAGTATGGTGTTATTAATGGATGCACATAATTGAGTTGCGACAACAATAGCTCGAGTACCTCGTGGGCATCGCAAGTTGAAGGCCGTGACAACACGTGGAACGACCATAGTGTCCATTGGCTTACCGTGGGTGTGGGTAGTAGTGGTCGATCAAATTCAACTGAGTTAAAAGACTTTCCGGTTAATTTCCGAGTAAGTCAATTTGAAACCAGGTAAATACTTTTGGTTTAGTTTTAAAGAATTTTAAAACTTTAAAAAGTATTGTTTATTAAAATTAGTCCTTAATCAGCAAAATTTATGACATGACATAAATAAAAGTTGACATAATTGTTAATTTATGACTTAGACCCATTTAGAGAATATTTTCTTGAACAGTTATTTAGAAAAAAAATTTCAAAAGAATAATATCATTTTAAGAATTATTTGACTTTGCAAATTTCAATTAGATGATACATTTTTTTTAGAAAATATGTAACTCATATCTAATTTTTAAATTAATAATTAGCTGTAAGTTTGGATTGATGGAGATGTGTAAAAGTGGTTTTGAGTTAATTTGATTGTTATAATTAATTTTAGTATGAGATTTGTTAAAATATAAAATAGAAAAAGGTTTTTTTAACAGTTGTCTTTAGGTATTAATTAATGATTATTTATTGTACATAATAAATTATTTTTAACTAATAAAATTAATTTTAAAATTTTTATTGTACTTATTACTTATAATAATAAATTTTATGAATTAACTTTATTAGTTAATGTTTATTTTTTATGTGCAATAAATAATTCTTAATCAATATTCCAAATACACTCGTTAAAAAAACCCAATAAAAGGTGAAAGAACTTGTTGATTAAGTAAATGTTTTCTATGAATCAAGCAAAAATAACTTTAGATCAACTTCAAAACAAAATACAGCTAAATATAATTTTATATGAACGTGATTTATATTAAAAAATTTAATATAAAATTGTCTTTCATTATCAATGTTGAATATTAAAGAAAATTTTTTATTTTTATAAAAAAATAAAATTAGAAGACAAAAATATTAAATACTATAAACTAAATAAAATTGCCCACGGATCACCTTTAATTACCCAAAATTCTCTCGGGATGACTAAAAAATTTATCTATTTTATTTCATATTTTTTTAATTTAATATTAATCCCGTCCGGGTTCAATAAAATGAATGGTGTAAAACACAGACTCTTATTTCAGAAAATGGAAAAAAAAAACCCTTAACCTCTGACGCGCGAATCGAAACTTGTAGTAGGACAAGGGCTCGAGCACCTCGTGGGAAGGGGTTTTGGGTATTGAGGTTCGAGCATATTCGGATGCGAGGCACAGCGAAAAGAAAGAAAAGTGTCGAGAGGTAAACGTCCCTGTCTGCACCTCCTGACAAGGTGCCCACTGACCCCCCGCTGCGCTATGCAGCATCTCCTCCAAGGCCCACGAGGCTGACTCATTGCCAATGCCAGTAACCCACACGCCTCGTCCCAAGAGTCACTCGCGAGAAAAATGTGTAAAATATTTTTGTCTTTTATTTATCATAAATTTATTATTATAATTCAATACTCACCTTAAAGTTTGAAATATTTTTTATATATTTAAAAATATTATATTTAATTTTTTAATTTAAATTTTAAAATTTAATAAAAAATTAAATTTAATATTTTTTATAAGTAAAAAACTAAATATAATAATTTTTAATAAATAAAAAATTATTATTGGATACTTTTTGGAATAAGTAAAAGATCAAAACATAATTTTTTTCTTTAAAAAATATTGTTTTAATTGTTTATTTATTATAAACTTATCATTTTAACCCTTTATTCAATTTAATGCTTAACATAATTTCTTATGTTTATAAAAGCATCTTTTAAAAGAGGATCACTTAATTAGTCTCTTAACAAATATGGTATTTTGTTCAAAAATAAATGACTAAATATGATATTTGTTAATAAGTAGAAACTATTTTAAATATTATAATAAATAAAAGTTTAAAATGATAATTTTGTATAAATAAGTGACCAAACAATATTTAACTCCTTTTACTGGCTTGCAATCTTTGCTCTGTTTTCTTAAATAATTTAAGAATTTTCTCCCACATCTTTAGATATGTGTTTTTTTTTTTTTTTTGAGAAGACTTGTTTTCTAAATTAACCTTTCCTACGTTTTTATGTAAATTTTAGGAAGAGTGTTAAAATGGCTTTTTCTTACACGTATTCTCTTTTTTTTTTTTTTAATTTTACGGAAAAAATTGTACAGATTTAAAATTTTCCTTTCATCATCTTGAATATTGAAGCTTTAAAGGAGGATTAAAGTAGGAAAAAAAAATAATTTTTTATATTTATGTTGTCTTGGTTTTTGTATGCACAAATCGGTGGGAAATGATATGTTTTATATTTATGGAACCCACCATAATGTAATGCTAGAATGAATAGATAGAGAATGGAAGGAGAATATATTCTAACTTTCTCCTAAATTTTTATTTATGAAAATTAAAATTTATTCCAGAGATAACAAATGATGAAAATTTTACATCTTAATTATATTTAATTTATGTATATTTTGTCAAAATCAATGAGTCTAAAATGTGTCACGTGACATCTATTTATTTTATTTTAATAAATATTATTTTTTAAAAAAATTTATGATATCAATATTTTTAATCTTTGTTATACAATATAGTATTTTATTGAAGAGAAAAGACTAAAATATATAATTTTAAATAAATTATAAATTCTTAAAAATTATTCAATTTTTACTTTAATAAGATATTGTTATGAATAAAAAATAATTAATATATTAATATATTTTTTATTATCATAAATTATTTTAAACAAATTTAATATATTAAAATTGAATAAAACACCACGTAATATGTTTTTACCTATTTGATGAGACAAAAATCACATAATGCAAGATGTGAGGGGACAGCATCACAGCAAGAATGCTTTACGTACCACTCTGCCCTCTCGTATGTACTCTGCGTGACTAGCCTTTTATGAATTTGGATTCACTATATTTTAAAATTTATGTATCTGGTGGATTTGTATTGTTTTAGTTTTTTCTATGTATATAATAAACATTAATTTTTTAAGACAACTAAATACGACTTTTGTCAAAAAAACTAATTACAGTAAATTTCAAATGCATAAATCCATATCCGCCTTTTATTGAGGTCCAACATGCTATGACTCTGTATTAAACTTTCAATCTCATGTTACTTAATAATTTCAAAGTGACAAATATAGGTTTATCTCTAAAAATGTTTGGCTTTTATGAAAATTACTTAACTGACTTTTAGATGCTAGGCTAGGGGCCAAAAAATAGTTTAAAATAGAATAATAATTGACCTCTATATAATTATAAGACTATTAGACAATTTTCATTCAAATTCTTTTTAACTAATTGGGATAATTTAACCACGCCAAGACTTCCTTTCTTGAGCATCATAATTACTGTGACCAATTATAACGAGTAGGGTAACTTTTTATAGTTCGCGTTGTCACTTACTAATTATATTGACTTTGCTTCCATGTTAATTATTAAAAATTTGGCAATTATTTACAAGTGTAATTAGTATCTATATGTATTCCTTTATTTTTGTAAATCTGATTTATTTTTTAAAAACAATTTCTCAAAATGGAATCATGCGAATTTTTTATTTTTTTGCTTTATTTTCTCTTCTACTTTTCTGCGCATCCATATTCCAAACATAAACTAGGAGAGGATTTATAATGCTATAAATACTTAAACCAATACTCTATAAATAATAAGGTCGTCCGAGTAAATTCCAATCGTAACAATTTCAAAATTATAATACCAAAGATAATTCTGAAATAAAAGATAAAATATCATTTTAATTCTTTGAAATTTTGCCACTAACTTACTAGTTTATCATTAATTACTTCATTCATTCAATTTTATTTTAAATTTAGTTTTCCATTAATATAAATATTAACATATTTAACCTTTTAATTTTACTAAATTTAGACTAAATATATTAATATTCATATTAGTGAATAGAAAACAAAAATTAACAAAAAAATAAAATTAAAATTGAATTAAAAAAGTGATAAACTACAAAAATTAATAAAAAATTAAATTAAGAATTGATAAATGAATTATTAAAATTATTTTTTTTAACGTATGAAAAAAGGTTAACGTTGATGCATTTGTTGGTTCATGCTTATCCAGACCATGATTGAAGTGGTTAATTGGCGAAGATATATATGGGCAACAGAGCATGAATGCTCGTTCCCTTCGTCTCCAAAATTATCTAAAGCAAGAATATATATATATATATATATATATATATATATATATATAATGCATGCACATGAAGCACTTCCAGCCCTTTACAGCTCAGAATCATGCACATTCATTCTATCTAATGGTCCATCATTGGATAGTACCAGAACAGAGTCTCAACCCCATCGTCCCTGTCACTGATTATTTTGCAGGGCTTTCTAGATAGGTTTAATTATTTGTGCAAAATTAAATTATTAAGGTATCGAAATATATTTGTATTTAATATATTTAGTGAACGATCTCTCAGTCGCACATTAACACAAAAGGTAAGTCATTCTGTAAGACAATCATGGAAACAGTGTCTCAACACAGACTTCTGAGAACTTAAAAAAGTATCGCTTCATCGCATGGTAAGCAATGCATGAGAATTCAAATTTGTTGGATTGGTAGAAATTTAAATTATTGAATTGTTATATAATAATTTAAATTTTAATAAATATTAAGTATTTTTTTAATTTAGACTATAAATTTCTATTTAAGATTCAAATTTTATTAAATTTATCTACGTCTAAATTCTTAAATATAGAAAATGCATTTCTCATAATAGGTCAATGAATTTTTAAGAGTATATGAGTCATTTTTAAGGTTAGATTAGTGTACAAATGTAAATTATCTATATATGATATACATATGCAAAGACTGAAAGGATACTTTGAATTCGGATACTGTTCCTAAGTCAATGAGCTTTTCTGGTCCTTTCGAGCCGCACCTAGTAATTGTACAGTAAATAAACAGTGAATGGGATAATGAATAAAATGATTAAATTATAATAAACATATGTTTAAATATTTTTTTAACGAGAAAATAAATAAAATGAAATGATATGGGAAGGTTTGAAAGATTTTTTTTAATTATTTAAAATGTTATTATTTTTTTCTTAAATTGGAGGTTAAAAATAAAAAAAAAGTGATTTAATAATTTAAAATTTTATTATATTATATATTATGTATTAAATAATAATAAATTTATTAATTATGTATTTATATTATAAAAAATAATATTAAAAAAATTAATAAGTTATTTTATTTAATTTATTGTAATTTTTAAATAAAAATAATAAGAGTTTATATATTTTTTAATTATAATTCTTAAACCATATATTTACTCAAATCATTAAATTTCATTTTATGTCATTTAATTAAAAAACACTTTATTTGATCCTTGGTTGAATTCTTAGACATAGCGTAAGACAATGTTTAGTGTAAGGAAATGAATGGGATATGAAGAGGAAAGAGAAGATGTGGAAGGTTTGGTATGTTGGAGAAATATTAGCATGGAGATGTGCTTTCCTTGCGGGGGCGAGAGATGCAATTCCATTGCTACAGTGATAGAGAGTTTGAAGACTTTTGAAAATGAAACTATTTTGTCAAAATTATCCTTAGTTGTAAAGACACAAAACATTTGGACTGTAATATAATATAAATTTAATTGAGTTTATATATATATATATATATATATATATAATAAAAAATTTAAAATTGAACGATTAAATATTTTTTATCAATTAATTTAAATAATATTTTAATTAACATTAACAAAAAATATTTAATAATTTTTTTTACTAAAAAACTTGAAGATAAATATTTAAATTTTTTTTTACGTATAAGACAAAATAAAGAAAAATCATTTTAATATTATCATGATTCATTTAATCATGGACATTTTCGCCATTTTAGAATAAAGGCTCTTCTTTCCATGTTCATTCTCTTTCTACCAAAGAAATTATTATTTTTTATTTATATTTTCAACATACCAAATAAAATATTTTACAAACAAAATTTACATTCCATTTAGTTTTTTTTTTTTTCATTCTCTTTTCTATTCAATTTCTTATCTATTTTTCCTTTGTGTGCCAAACATGTAAATGTTAATCGAATAGTTTATCGTGAAGTTAAACTCGTGATAGGATTAATTAAGAAAGAGTAAAATTTTATTTTAATTTTTTATTCATGAAATGTTTTTTAATTTAGCACTTTATAAATTTTTTTAATTTAATTTTTTACAAATATATTTTTTTTCATTTTGTCATTTGTAGAATTGTCTTATCAATTTAGGATTTTATATAGATATTTTTTAATTTGGTCTTTAATAAAAAAATTGTTATTAAGTAAATTTTCAGAAAAAATATGTTAATTTAAATTATATTAAAGATATTATTAATATATTTCATTTGTAAATAATCAATATATATATATATAAGAAATTAAATTGATAAGATAATTTTATAAAAAATTAAATTAATAAATATTTTATTTGTGAGATATCAAATTAAAAAATAATTATAGGCGACTAAATTAAAAGAAAATATATATGTGAAGGAGTTTTATTGATTGAATTAAAGCTCGCACAGTATGCTAATCTATGAAGTTTGATTGATGAAATCATATATTGCTATAAACTTGTCTCCTTATATTTTCACACACTTTTGTTTATTAATTTTTACTTATATATTATAATTTATACTGATGAAATTTACATAAAGTTTTCCAATTAAAAAAAATTAGAAACATTTAAAATAAATAAATAAATTTACCATATCTACCATTAATGTCATCAGCTAAAGCTCTCATTTTCACAGTAAACATTATGGTGTGCACTTGAGATTGTGTTTCTTATTAGCCTCAGGTCACCGTCTTCTCTTCTGGAACTGACAAATTTTTCTATCCACTAATTTATAGTAGCCATTTCAATTTATCTCTAGCTCTCCTCCATTCTTCTTGTGGCTGAAATTGAAATTAAAAATTAGAAAGTCTTGAAAATAAAATTGGAATATTGTTTAAAGTTTGTTACTAAACACACCAGATTCAGACGCTGATTGATGTTTTAGAAAATGAGGTCATGTTGAAGCCAGAGACTAGAGAGGAAGGTGGCAATGCTACGAAATAGGAGCTAGAACCTTTGAAGTTGAAAGGTGATATCATTATCGTTATCCAAATTCACAAGATGGACGTCACATTAATGGATGAACCAGCCTTTCCCCGTTTGACGATGACACCAACAACTATCAGTGCCAGAAACATTTGTTCATTTCTTGAGTGATTAATCATCACGTGGACTCGGGTCCATATATGTATATATGAAGTGACTTGATTGCAGAAACAAGTAACATGATCATCACGACATGGCCACGAAACGAGCTGAGGACACAAAGGTAGAAGACATGGCTAAAGACGAAGACATACGACCATCGAATGGAGCGTCGATTCGCTGTCGTATAATAAATTTATTGCATGGCAGCAGATCAAAAATTAAAAAAAAAAAATTAAAAATTAATTTTTTTTTTTTATATATTATGTTATTTTATACGACAATAGATCTAAATTTTCATCCAATAAATTATAAAAAAGACAACATTAAAATTTCATTAAAAACTCGTAGTATAGCAGACATTAAAATTGTATTATAATTGACACTATAGTTATAATGGTCCTTTAATTGATCAACACGAAGGCTCGGGTCAATGCTAATTAATTGTGAGAAGAAGATAGATTTGGTAGGACTTAGGGATCCCAACGTTGAAATTAGTTACAACTTACAAATCAATATCCAAATTTTAAAATTGCATTTGTCAAGACCCTTGAAATATTGGTGCTGATCCATGTGATATCCATAAGAATGGAGTGGATCACCATACTTCATGTGGGTCCTACTGATTGAAGCTAGATATTAATTCTTGTACGCTAAGTCTTCAAGTTTATCACTTTTCTTCTTCATTAAGGAAGACAGCGTTTAAAATCAAAATAAAAAAGACAAAAAGAATTGAATCTTTGACCATTTGACACTTGTATTTTTTTAATTTTATAAAAAGAATTACTTGAGTTAATCCATATATTAATATAACAACTAATAAGCCATATATTATTTTGAGTATGTGTCTAGGACCATGTTAAGACTTAAGAGTCAATTTAATATATTCTTCCACATTAAAGAAATTCAATCTATCCATTTCTATATTGATGGGGATGCTGTTCGTTTTTTAATTTCATTTGCACAGTCATATGATGTTTATGATATTAATATATTATAATTGCGATGACAAGTATCATAGCTTAGATCCTGTTTAAATTAAATTCTGTCTTTTAGCTGTTATTTTGGATATATGCTTTTATATTGACTTAATGTATTAAAATTTTATTGTCAAAGTGTTTCTTATAAAACTGAGACTAATGTTAATAAGGATGATTATAGTTATTTTTTACATAGTTAATTTCTTGGGCTCATGATATTCAGAATAATTTTGTATAATAATATGTCTTACATTTTTTAAATATTTTAAACACTAGAATTACATACACATATTGTTATTCTCGTTTGTATAAAGGAGCTGTTAGAGCTAAATTTGGGCCTAAGAAATCAAAACTTACAACTATTTTGGGCCATTTGGAAACGAATGGGCCTCACAAATCCATTGAAGGGGGGTGTGACAAGAGATTTAGATTAGATTGCCCAATGCCCAAAAACGAAATATACATTAGATTGCGCAAATTTTTGCCAGGAAAAAAACATTGCACATTGTTTTGATGTACTAAAATTACTTAATTTTATCTGTTAATTATAAAATTACTCTTAGTCTACACTTAAAACAATAGTTAATTTTTCAAAATTAAAATTTAAAGTAATTTGATTATAATATATATAGTTATAATGACCTCGTAAAGTATTATTTTAAATATTTTAATATTTTTATAATTATAACTTTATACTTGATAATATTATGATAGGCTGGATTTGTTACTGTAGCCAAAGCATCAACTGTTAAATTTTATTGGAGAGTAATTAATGCCGGAGATCTACTTCAAACTATATTATGTGTTAAATTGATAGAAGTACTATCTTTTTTAGTTACATTTTTTTGCCATGAAATAAAATTTTGGTTTGATTGATAAATTCTTCGCCTCTCAGAAAAATAAACAGAGATAATTATAAAAATTAAACCTCTTTAAATTTTGAATCACTTGAAATTAGATTCTAGAAATTTCATTAAGTACCTAAACTTTCAGCTATAGGTTCTTCCATATGATGTTTCTCTACTCTTCTATATAACCATATCATGTCACCTAAAACACCTTGTCCATCAAAAGTTCAAAGTTCCAACACGACTAAAGAGCTATAATCATTTAGAAGAAATTAAAAAGACCTTTTTTTCTTTTTTTCGAAGATTCAGTTATCGAATTTTCGAATTAAAATTTGAGAAATCTGCCTACAAGTAACTACAAGTTTAGGACCTTCTTTTTTGCATTATTCTTAAATAAACACTACGAGTTAATTAAAAAAAAAAAAAAAAAACCCCCCACGAAATCCCTTGCATGCCGATTATTACGATTCTACTATCGCAATAACATTATCCACATGGTATTGGGAGCTGTCACAACTCGCTAGCTCCATCTGTGAGCAATGGCTCTTCTTAACGTCTCCTTGTGTACCAAATTCCCAGCAAATCCTCATCTTTCAAGCCCACATCCCTCCATTTCCGCCTATCCCGCACCTCTGGTTGGTAATCTACGCAACCCCATCTTTCTCATTTCCTTTCTCCTTTCCAAAGTTGAAGAATTGTTACAGTTCGCTCCATTTAGGTGATCTGGGTTTCCTTGACAGGCACTTCAACTGAAGCAACGTCCCGAAGCCTCTCAAAAACTTACACTTTCATTGGGTGAAACTGTGTCTGGCGCAAGCTTGGCTGCTTTCCTTTCTGTCTCTTTGTTCTTCGTTGATCCCGCACTCGCCTTCAAGGTAAATTAGAGTTAATCACAAAATGCAAACTGACCCAAATGTGAATTCGAGCCCTTGCAGAATCAGGAATCATTTTGTGGTTTCATTTGCTATAGCAATTTGCTGTTTTAGGAATTGTTGTTTCGTAAAGAACTTTGGTTTGAAGGTCTTTGTTTATAGATATGGCATTAACGAGTTTAAAATACAGGGAGGAGGACCATACGGGCAGGAGGTGACAAGGGGACAAGATCTCTCAGGGAAGGATTTTAGTGGCAAGACCCTGATCAAGCAAGATTTTAAAACGGTGTAATATCTTTTTTTTTAAAAAAAAAAAACAAAAATTGGAGCCAACCTTATAGTTCCGTATATAATGTTCGATGCAAGGCTTATAAGTCACCGGTTATCTGTTACAGTCTATATTGCGACAGGCGAATTTTAAAGGTGCAAAGTTGTTAGGTGCTAGTTTCTTTGATGCAGATTTAACAGGTATGACTAAAAACAGATGACATACTAAATTTGGCCTACAAAAACCTTTGATTGAGTCACTTATCTATCTAATATATAGCAAAAGTTGGAATTATTTATCACTATTTTAATTTGATATTTTTCTGCTTAACTGCATTTCTGAAGCTACTGATCTTGCTCTCAGGAGGCTACATTTGGAAATTGAAGTTCTCAGAGTCATAATTTGATATTTTTTTTACTAGGAAACTATTCATAATAAATCAAACACACTTTTACCAATGAAGTTGTTTATTATTTAAAATTGTGGATGAAAATAATCTATCCATTAATAAAAGGACTTTCTACTGCTGCTCAATTTTGAGACTACTTTGCAGTCTTTCTTTAGGTTATGCTTTTTCTGCATATACGTGCAATTAATAAAAGAATTTCCCACTGTTGCCAGGGGCTGATCTTTCAGATGCTGATCTTAGAGGTGCAGACTTTTCTCTGGCCAATGTGACGAAGGTAATTCTTTTGCTATGTTGATAGGGTGATGCTCTGTCTCATGGAAGTTATTGTTAAATCTAATTGTTTTGATATACGTGGTAAAGGTCTAAATATGCATTGTCTTAGGAGCTAGTGGACTATATTCTAGAATTATTTGCATAAAGACTTAGTTAATTCCTTATTCCCGGTTGCGCCCTTACTACACTGTCCTACAGTTTAGCTCTGTTTATCAAATTAATGTGAGCTTTTTGCTTTGTTGTTTTCTCTTATGCAATTGACTCTGAAAATTTGTATAATGGCAGGGCCAACCATAGTATAACTGTACGAGTGATGTTGTATAAGAGATACTTGATGGTTAATACATAATGCCCTGGCTTAACCATCTGATTAACTGTAGTCTATTCCTTTATTGCATCTACATTATTTTAAGACTGTAGTGTTGATGAATTTGACATATTGGAATAATACAACTGATCATTCACGTGATAATTATCCAGCTACAATTTAAAAGTATGGTAAATTGTAGAGATGATGAAAAGGAAAGGGTTGTGGATTATCTGGTGGCATCTGAGTCTTCTGAATGCATCACTACTTTGTGCAGGCAAATTTGAGCAATGCTAACATGGAAGGTGCACTCGCAACAGGAAACACATCTTTCAAGGGATCAAATATAACAGGCGCTGGTACGTAGATGTGCCACTTATTATATTAGACTAGTGTATTTTTAAGGGTGATATATTTTTAAAAGAATGAGGTTTTAAATTCCAAAACAATATACTTGTATTGGTTAGTGGATTACTTAACAAATTTATAGTTCTGAAACCTTGCCTGCTAATTATTAAGAGTAAACTAACAATTTGGTCCATGAATTATTAAGTTTATTTAGCCTTTTTAGTAAATGCACAATTTGGTCATTGAAATTAATAAAATCATTATAGATTAGTCAAGGATTATTATGCAACAAGTTTTGTTTTAAGAATTACTTCGTGTACTCACCAATTTTCGGGAACTGAAATGAATATAATTTAGGGACCAAATAGTTACTTTACTCAATTACCAATTTATCTAGCTTATTTGATGTACAAGGGGGAGCTTGGGCACCAATAGACAGACTATAGTACGTAAGAGGGTATGCCTCTGAGAAAGAAGAGAATAAAGATGGCCAAAACTAATAGGAAACATGCTCATTATTGAAATTTTTTTTGAATTTTTAAGTACTCATGAGAAACCACTTTGAATAGAACCCTGCTCAATTCTAATATTATCAGAATGAATTATTTCCAAGTTCTTATTAATCCTCATTACATCGGGATGAGCAACAGTTAATCATGCCTCTCATTACAATAAATTCCTACAGAAATAACACTTATCATTAAATTGAGAGTAAAATCCATTTTCCTATCTTGTGGTTTGGCTCATTCGAACTCTGGTAAATAATGATTTATAAGTTTGCATTTAGGTGGCATGTGGTTTAAACAATTAGCACATTACTAATAATACTTGCAGATATTATTCATAAATGACTCTTTATTTAAAGATAAATCTTTCTACAATTTGGTGATTGGTCACTAGATATAAAAATCTGAACTTTCATAGAAAATACGACTCACTTTCATTTAAAATGTACCCATGAGTTTGCTTTGACGGTAGGCAACTGCTACTGTGAGTTAACAATGGTTTGCTTGTTATATTACCAGATTTCACAGATGTGCCATTGAGAGATGATCAACGGGAATACCTCTGCAAAGTTGCAGATGGGTAAGATCATCTTCATATCTTTCCACTTCTAAATATGCTTAATGACTCATAAGTGACAAAGCTGTTTCTGGTATTAGGGTGAACCCAACTACTGGAAATGACACACGTGAAACATTGCTCTGCAATTAGTATTCCATTTGCTGAGGATATCGTTATATTGAATCAGAGGCCATACATGGATATGCTGCATCTCAGCAGCTTCAGTTTATCAAATTATTGAAAGTTTATTTACTTTACTCTAAAGAAAAGGAATTGTTTTGTTGCTCACCACGTGTCATACGGCACTCTGATCAATAACCTTTATGATTTCTTTGATGTTTTATGAGATCTTTAGTTTATTATTCTATCTGATTATTACCAAGTTTTCGCATAATAGACTGTGCTTAGTAAATCTCCATTTGACATTATACATTATGAAAGTCAAAAGCTGTAAATTTGATTTCCCAAGACCAAAGGGAACTTCATTATCAATTTATCAGGGAGATTGCAAAAGTATCTCACCCTCTGTGGGAATGGGCATTCCTCCCAAATGGCTAAGGAAACCATCTGGTCTCCTAGGAAAGCATAAATATCGGACAAATTTGTCCTCCTTCCCTTACAGCAGCTTGGTCGCATGGCCCGAAGCAAAAAAGGGAAAAATTGAAAAAGGACGAGGGGGCATTAGAATGAACAAATGTGGGGAAGAATGCGAAATAAAAATTTGTAGTTGTAGAAGAGCTTGGGAACAAAGAAAAACATGACAAGGGGGTTTGAGTGCAAAAATCAAGAGAGAGAGCTTAAGAAGGCAGAAAATACAAAGAAGGATGAGAGATACAGACAAGAAGAGAGCGGTATGGAGGAGGAGACGAAAACCCACTTATGGAAACCCGTTGCATTTGCTTGCTTTCTATGCCTTCCACCGGTAAAGAATAGATCGAGCATTTCTATGCCTTCTAAAGCTTATATATATATATATATATATATATATATATAATTTTTATTTAAAATTCATTATATCATAAAAAATATAATATATTGGAATGAGGGGTAATTTTGTCATTTGGTCACATTACCTCCTCTGTTTTTTTAGTATTTTTTTGTTGACCAAACATTGCAAAAATAATGTTTTAACTTTTCTTTTCACGTCTAACTAAACATAATGTTTCTAATACACTCAATTTCTATTTTCATTTTCATTTTTTTTATTTTGTTTTTGGTAACCAAACAGACCCTGTGTACTTTTGTCAAGGAGTAGGTAGATGGAAGGAATCATTAAGGTACGTTTGGTTACAAGAAATAATGCAAAGGAGAGGGAATGAGAATAGGCTTCATTCTTATGTTTGGTTGATCTTTTATTTGGGAATGACATAGCTTAAGGAAACCCTATTCCCACGTATGTGGGATTGGGCAATACCTTCTTCCATGGAGGGAAAGATACCCATTCCCAAGAATGAGTTGCACAATTACTATCTTACCCATCTTTGTCAAGCACCTTCTACCCATTTTCTCCTTCCTCTTTCTCCATTCAATCTCTCTCTTCCTCCTCAAGCAACTCTCGACCATCTTTGTTTGTCACCATTACCTTATCCTTCGGCGTCAATTGAGCCTACGATCTCATCCTTTCTCCTTCCTCTTTCTCTGTCTAATCTCTCTTGTCCTCCTCTTGCATCTCCCTCTTTTATCTTTATCAACTGGCCTCATCTCTTTATCCTTTAGCCAAATTCATTGATGTTGGGCTTCGTAAGAGATCTGAGCTTCACCATATGTCTAAGTTCGTTAAAGGTGTGAGGACTAGAGGGGTCTAATCCAAAAAATAAAATTAAAAAGGTTTTTTTACAAATTTAAAAATAATTAATTAATTTTTTTATTTTTTATAAAAAGGATATTATGGTAATTTGATTAATCTTCATTCCCATTCCCATTCATTTTTAAAATATCATACCAACCATACTACATGAGCTTAATATTCTATTCCATTGAAGCCCATTCCTATTCCTAAGCTCATTCCCATTACCAATCTATCCAATAACCAAACAAGTCTAAGTGGTCATCAGGGATTCAAATGTCTAAGGCTAAGGGCTTAACATCCTACATGAAAAACTCTTGTAAGTGTAATGAATTCAAGTTTATACATTTGGAATGGAGTAAACTTTTTTCATTGCAATAACCTAGGTGACAACAGTTAGATTATAGTATTAACTCAAGTGATTTTTTATATTCAAGAAATATTCATTTTTTATATATAATTTTTTTTTCTAAAAGTTTTTGTTGCTAACTTGCCTAATATTATAGTTAGCAGAACTAAATCACACTAATGGATTAAATTAATTTAGTCATTGTAGTAAAACCATTAGCCTTTATACCGTTGAAATAATTGATAAGTGGCCAACTTTGAGCCAAATTGATTGGTTGAGTATACTATTTCACCATGTTATGATTGGATGATGTGGCAATTTGGAAAGCTTCCACATCATCAAATTATAGGCTTTTTTCTCATTACACTACATTATAAAATAATAAACTTGAAATTATATGCAATTAAAATAATTACACTCTGAATTTGTATTTATATTTTTTGATATTCTAAAGATTGCATGGAGGAAACATGGGATCATGTGGTAAGACTCCATGACATTAATTTCTTTCTCATTAAATCTTTATTGATCATGTGAAGTCTATACTGTTAAATCACAATAGCCATCAAGCTCCATCGACAGTATCGTCCTCTCACTAACTGTAGATATGCATTGTTCTCACTCTTTGCTATATGATTTAATTTCCTCAAAATTGTTTTCACATTTCTGGCATATTTTAGTGATGCAAAGAAACATTGTCTTGCATATCCTTCTTACTATGCTTCTATCTTGCACTTCTTTCTATATTTTAATGGCTCTTGCATTATTTGCACTATTCTGGCTGGCCTGTCCATGATTCAAGTGTTGATAAAGGTTCTTTAGTTTGTTAATCTTTCTCTCTCTTGTGTCAATGAACATTCTGGGATTCTATGGACATGATGAAGGTCCTCTATCACATACAAGCCTATTGTGAACCCTGTCCCCTTTCTTGTGATGGCCTCTTCACTTGTGTGATGTGATTTTTCCATTTTTTCCTTTTAGTCAAATGTTAATTTTATTTATGGGATAATATTGGTCATTTTGTCCTTTTTAATTTAATTAATTTTAATTTATTTATGGATATTCTCATTCCTTTTCATATCATATCAAACATATTCTTAAGTCACTATTTTTACTCCCATTTTTATTTCTATTCACATTCTCATTCCTATTTCTATTCCTTCATATCCAAATCTTATAACCAAATGAGACCTTAGTATTTCTTCTTTCTTATAATTGTTTCTTAGATGTCCAACATAATCTTTTAATGTTGTGGGAAATTTGGATTCTCAATGGTACAGCATGGGAAACTGTGAGAATTTTAAACTAAAAAATTGACTATGTGTGATCATTTTTAAAGTTACAAAACCTACAATATCCCTTATTGTGTTAACCTTAGTATTTCTTCTTTCTTATAATTGTTTCTTAGATGTCCAACATAATCTCTTAATGTTATGGGAAATTTGGATTCTCAATGGTACAGCATGGGAAACTGTGAGAATTTTAAACTAAAAAATTGACTACGTGTGATCATTTTTAAAGTTACAAAACCTACAATATCCCTTATTGTGTTAACCTTAAGGTTCAATGTTATAAATTTTGATGATGACAAATTTATGACAAAAATGTAACAAATGAGTTAGCATATAGTATCAACATGTGCTTAATTGATTAATCATTACTTTATACTTGAATCATCCTTTATATTAGATATAAGTACTCATAATCCAATAAGCTTATTATTAGTTTTGTTAAATTCATTTGAACTTATAGTTATTGGCTCAATACATTTTGGTTCTTATAATATAAGTTTGGGCTAAAAAGATAAGAGAGATATGAATTTTAATAAAACTGTTTTTGGACCTTGGACCATTATTTTTATCATATCTAACAAATCAGAGGGAATTTTGAAATGAAACCTACTGCATCTGAAAATAGACTTAAACATCTTTTTAATCATATATCACATGCTTAAAATAGAGTTGAACTTAAGAAGTTATGATTGTAAAAAATTTAGGTATAAATATCACACTTTTTCTAGATCTCTTGTCGCAATTTCAACAATATCTCACTAACCGATAAGATGACATGAGGTTTCTTTTATATGAAAATAAACTCATACCTCTTTTTAGTCGTATATCACATGTATAAAATGGATTTAAAATGAAAAAGTTATGAGGGTCTCAATTTGCGGCTACGTATATCAATTTGTTATTTGACCTTTTGTCACTCTTTCAACAATATCTCAACAATCAAATTGAATTTTGAAATGAAACTTTTAGGATAGAAAATAGACTTACATAGCTTTTTAGTGATTATAATTTGTCCAAAATAAAGTTGAAATGAATGAGTTATGTATATTTAAAATTACAGCTATAGAATAGAGGATGACCATAAAGTCAATAAATGGAGCTACTTACTTCCAATAATCAAGTTATACAAGTTTGAATTTCTCCATGGCTCCAAATAGTTCAACCTATAAATACATGTCTCAAGAGCTTAGAAATCACTAGAAACAAAGTGAAAAATATATTTAGGGATTCATACTCTTAAATATCTCTATTCTTGCCAGTGAGCTTAAATTATGTAATTTGCTCTTTTGAAAGTTTTTATTGTTATAAGTACTTTCTTCTTAAAAAAATTTGTTATTTCAAGGAAAGATATTCCTTGAGGTGAGATTAAATTCAAGGAAAGGTTTTCCTTGAAGAGAGTTTGGTTTTAGGGAGAGTATTCTTGAACATTTGTAACAGATTGCTAGTTAGTAGAAAATCTCAAGTATTTGCTTAGGGATTGGATATAAGCTTAGATTGGAGTTGAACCAGGATAAATCTTGGAGTTTGTTTTATCTACCTTTGTACTCTTTATATTTTGAATTGTCTTATTTATGCTTTAATTTTGTTATTGATATTTCACTTGAAGTATTGTGATATCTTACTGGACATTATTTTTTTATATTTACTTCAAGTAATCTAATTGTTAAAGTAATTGTATGATTTTCTAACCCACATGGGAATAAGATTTTGAATTAAGTAAGCAACATATTGTTGAATGCTCTGTTGTAGGGAAACAAATTTATTATCTTCATACTTTAAACATCTACATTAAATCTCCTTTGATTGATATAATTGTATTTTTACTTCATACACTTCCAAGTATTTTTCATAACAAGTCTTTTGCAAAATAATTTCGAACAAAAAAAATAAAATGATTGTAAAAACCCAATTTACCCCCTCTTGGGTGTTGGTTGCCTTGTTCTAACATATTGGACAACAAGGAATCTAGAGTCTATAACTGAAGTTTTCATGCAATTTGCTAGTCATTATAGATTGCTAGAGACTGTTGTAGTTACTATGTTATAACTACGGGCTCCCTTGAAAATTGTTTCAAAGACTAAATTCTTATGCTTGGAATATGAGCATACTTCTACAAGACTATCCAAAAGGGATTCCCTTAAATGTAGGGAGTAAAGTTAGATAGATTAAGATAAAAAAGGATAAAGGAAATTAGATATTAAATATTACTTTTCTTCCCTCTTCTCCATTCTTTTATTTGACTTTACTCCGTATATTTAATTTTTAAAATGATTCTGAGGCAAATTATGGAAGCTATATATTATATATTTAGCATAGGACATCAACTTCAAATATATACTAATGATTTTTCTTTCACTTTTTTTTTTGTAAGAACACTTCCGACTCTTCTATCTCTTACAAGTGAGAAGAGTGACTTCATGGAAAAAAGTGCAAAAATTAGGAAAAAATTAATTTTTAGTCCCTATACTTTACATTAATTTTAATTCAGTCCCTATACTTTAATTCTTTTTTTCAATTGCATATGGGTTTATAACTGCTAAGTAGGAATTAACATGGCAAGTGTACAAAAGAGAGAGAGAGAGAGAGAGAGAGAGAGAGAGAGAGAGAGAGAGAGAGAGAGAGAGAGAGAGAAGAAATTAACAACACAAAGCAACGCAGTAACACTAGAAAATGAAGCAAGGTTTCTATCCATGGAAAGTCTACATCCGCCTCTGTGTGTAGCATGACTAAGCAATTTAGAAACAACAAGCAAAACCTAAAACATATTCTTTTATAGATCGCTGACCCTCTTAGCTTTGGCATTAGTGGGATTAAGCCTTTCCCTCCATTTCTCCCCTGGTTTCTTACCTCACCTTTAGTTCTTGCAGTCAAAACAGAGGTGAAGACTTTTCTCTCACTCTCAACTTGTCTCCATTTCTTCCATCTTCACATATATCTTTTATGTTCTTCCCTATAATTTTTATCAACAACAATAATTCTATAATCTTCATATCACTCAGATTAATGTTTAGCCATTAATGACTATTTTTTAAGGTGAAGTCCCATAATAATATAAACTGTGTTCCCCTTGCTTGGCATTGTTAGCCCACGTAGCCAACACCTAAGAGTGGGGGTGAATTGGGTGTTTACAGAATTTCTATTTCTTTTCAAAATTTGCTTTACAGAAATCTTTGTTATGAATTATGCTTAGAAGATTATGATGTAAAACAACAATTATATGAATCAATGGAGGCTTAATGTGGATACTTGGGTGTACATATATATATATATATATATATATATATGAATAATTCAAGTATAATATTAATAATAAATGCATAGCATAGATATGATAATTCAAAGTATAAAGAGTGTAGGGATAAAGAAAGCAAATTCAGTCATTTATCCTAGTTCGGTTTCAATCAAAATTTACGTCTAGTCCCTAAACAACCTTTTAGGATTTTCCACTATCTTAATAATTAATTCCAACAATAACAAAGGAGAACCTCTCCTTTAATTTCAATTCCCAGGAAGAACCTCTTCCTTACACTTAAACAGGGGAACCTCCCTCTCAATTCAAGCACACTCTTGCTTGACTCCCTCAAGGAACCTCCTTGAGCTTCTCTCTCTAAAAAATGAAAGGAATACAAAAGAATAATCTTTCTAAAAAAAGTAGATATACAAATGAAGCTCTAAGAACTCAAATGATAAAGATTTTGCAAGTTTAGCTCAATGATATTTATTTCTCTCTCAAAGATAATATAACAAGTTAAAGATCACATTCTAGCACTTAGTTTTACTTAAAAATATGTTTGGAATGTCATATGTATAGATCAAGATGAGATATAGCCATTACACACTTAAAAAAGAATTGTTATTCACTTTATAAAACTATCTCTGGGAGTGATTGATCAATTGCCTATCAAAATATGACTGTTATTTCAAATTTAGGACTGACCAGTTGACTGTCAGGGGTTAACTAGTTGATTGCTCACTTTTTGTATTGTACCAGTCAACTTGCCACAAGTGGCCAGTCGACTGGTTACTTACAGTGACACTGTTTTAACTTCAAATGGTAATAACTTTCTCATTTTAAATCCAATTTAAGTGCATGACCTATGGTTGGAAAGCCCTTTAAGTCTATTTTCCAATGAAAGAACTTTATAAGGTCATATCTTTTTCATTTGAACTCTGTTTTAAGTGAATGAATTATAATTGAAAAGCTCTTTGAGTCTAGTTTATAATGAAATAAGTTTTATAAAAATATCCTATATGGTTTGTGAGATATATGTAAAATAGTGACCAAAGGTCAAAAATGATTTTAAGCAAAATCTATATTTCACTATCTTTTAAGTCCAAACTTATATTTTGAGAACCCAAATATCTTAAGACAATAAATGCAATCCTAAATAACTGAATTTCACAAAATAACATTTAGTTTATGAAAATTATACCTATTCAATCCATGGGCTATCTTGATGCATCCAATCTTCAAATCCTTAACTTCTTCATTGCTTAAAGCATCTTTCCTTCTTGTTATCTTAGTGTGAAACATGATATTGATATTTCATTCTTTTCACTTCAATACCCACTCTTCTTTTTTTGAACCATCCTACACATAATAGATATTCAATTTGCAAACCAATAGTTAGTCCAAATGGTTAATCAATTAAACATATATTATGATTATATTTGTAACTCATATTTTTTATATATTTGTCATTATCAAAACAATCTCAACAGGCATGTATGTTACCATTGATGAATTAATGCAAGAATGGTTGATTTTCTTAACATATATCTTTATTGCTTGATTTTTACTCTCAACGTAGTGATATCTAACAAGTCCCTAAGTTGTATATAGAAAAACAAGAATATCTTTCAAAACTGAGATCTCTTTTTATGTATTTAGTTTTAATTTAGTTTTTTTTTTGCATTTATTTTATTTATTCTATATGTTAAAAATTGTGTAACTAAAAAACAAAGGATTTAAATTTGTGTGTGGATGAAAACTTAATATTCACTTGAGTAATACCCTCGTATAACAGTAACTTTTTAAAAATAATGTTATCGAAACCCAAGTATTGGTCATTTTATTCAACAAGTGCACATTGCCATATAACAAGTATAGTAGTTCATAAAAATTTTTGAAAAAAAATAAAAAGAAAAAACAAAATAAACTAATGTTCAACGAAGGATTAAGGAATAATTTTTATAGGCATGTACCAGGAAGCTATTTGCAAGCACAATTTCCATAAATCCTTAGATACCAAAAAAGTCACAATCAAAAAGGCTATATGGCATTATTCAGGTATCAAGCTCTCTGTACCAAAAATCCATCAAAACAGTGAACTCACATCTTAAGTTTTTACTTAAGATGATTTTGGATTGTCATTTTCATTTTCATTTTGAAAATGGTTCTTTCTTAAACATAAGTAGTGTTGTTTTTAATTCTTTTGTCATAATACAATATATACTTTTGAGAGCATTAAAACAACTTTATGACATAGAAAACAGTTCAAATTTTCATTAAGTGGAAACTACTTACTGACTTACTATGAACTTATGAATAATTAACTCTACATTTTCTCATTAGTTTCCTACACTTTACTCTTTGAATTGAAGGGTTCACTTAAGAAGGATCAGAATGTCTAGCTTCTTGGGAAGTTTTATGGTTGCTATTCTAGACATCCAAAAATATAAAATATAAGAAGGTATTCTTAGGTTGCCATAATTTACAAAAGAAATTGATAGACTACGTCAACCATTAAAGAAATATATGAGCATATGAAACATAAATCTCACTCAAAAGTGAGTTAGATGTATTTACATATTTATTGATAGTTATTTAGTCTACAATTATTTTATAGATTGAGTCAATTTAAGAACTTCTCAAAGATAAACAAGTTCTCTTTTGCATAGATAATGCTAGTTCTATAATAACTACTGCGATTAAACATTGCAAAACTTCTAAGTAAATTCCTTGTTGCTATCTAAAACCAGTAATATAAATGTCTTGTATAGTCTATGAAAGTACTAAATTCACTAGATAAAGGAGGAACAAAGGTTAAAGACTAGGTTTTAATAAATGTCACTTTTGTATTTGTCCCTTTCTCACGTTAGCTTCCCTTTAATATCTCCTCCGCCACAGTCACTCATCTTTGTTTCTTTCTCTTTATATCTTCACCTTTATTTTGACCACAAAAACCAGGGGTAAGGTAAAGAACCAGGATATAGATGGAGGGGAAGGCTTAATCCCACCAACGCCCAGAGCTATAAAGGTTAGCGATTCGTAAAGGAATGTGTTTTGGGCTTTACTTGCTGCTTTTAAATTGCATGGTTGCATTGCACATAGAGTTAGATGTAGACTTTCCATAGAGTGAAACTTTGCTTCGTTTTTTAGTGTTGCACCGTTGCTGTATGCTTTTATGGTTCTGCTTGGTGCTTTGATTTTTATTGTGGATTTCTTCTCTCTCTCTTACCCTTGCCATGTCAATTCCTACTTGGTAGTTATAAACCCACATGCAACCTTCCATGTGTGTTTTTTCTTCCACCTCAGCACACATTTAATGAAGTTATAATAGTGAGTGAGGGTAGGGAGTGAATTTCACACTATTGCAAACTATAAGTCAATTGAAAAATAATTAAAGTATAAGGACTAAATTGAAAATTAGTGTAAAGTATAGGGACTAAAAAATTAATTTGATGGTAGTCAGCTATACGACACTATTTTGATACTAACCTTTCTGTATAAAAAGGCAGTCTTCTTTACATCTTCAACCTTTACCCTTATCTAATAGTAGTTAGCTAAAAATTCCAATTTAGAAAAATATATTACTCCACCAAGTTCATCAAATAATTCATCCATTGATGGAATTACGAAACAAACTTTAACAGTGGTGGCATTAAGATCCTTTTAGTCTATACAAAATCACCATGTTCCATCTTTTTTGCACACCAATAATACCAGTGAAGAAAAATGTGTGGTGCTTGGCTAAAAAATCCTTTTATGAAGCATTACGACCATTAATTTCTCCATCTATTATTTTTGGAAATGCGAGTATTGATATGGCTTAACATTGACCGAAGTAGCATTGGGAATTAAATGGATAGGATGATCCCAGTCACGAGAAGTGGTAAGCCATATACTTTCTGAAAGACATATTCAAAGGTTTCAAGCAGTTAAGTAAGGTCAAAAGAATATGGTGGTGGTGTAGCCTTCTCTGGTAAGAGCAATTCAAGCCAAAATAGCATAGCAATCACATTAGTAAAGGTCATTCTTCGAAGACACTATAATTAGACAGGTTACAAAATAATCAATAAGAACTCGATGCCTGCTTGATCAAACTCAAAAAGCCTTTGCAAAATAATCAATAAGAATTGGTCATAATGTAGCTACCCAAGAGACCCCCTAAAACCATATAAACACCATGTTAACCTTGTTGGCTATGGTCAATTTCCAAACTTACATTGTGGACTATTATTGTAAACTTTCTTGCTGGCTAAGGTCCATTCTCCAAGTGCAATATTCCATTATTGCAAACTTTCATTATTACATACAATTTTCCTACTCACTTGTACTAACCAATGATAACCATTGATAGAGTCGTTGTCTGAATCTCTCCTGTAAATATGAGTCTCTAAGTTTGGTTTCTCATTGCTTATATACCATCTTAGAGAGTGAGAAACAAAGCCTTAGAAGCATCCATCTCATATTAATGGCAATGGCAAGAGGTATAAATTTTTCTACACTATCTCTTTGTTTTGAGTAAGTTACAAGTTTCTTTTATGTTTAAGAACTTACATTTGGTATCAAAGCCATTAACCCTTTGCCTTACAAATTTCAGAAAATTTTCATATTTGAGTTTATCATATTTATGTGTTTTTTTCGTAATTTTAAGCTCATAAACTTGATCCTTATGAAAAATTAATCAATTATGGCTTTTGAAACGCTCAAAACAGAGCTCTAAACTGCAAGAAATGACCAAATCTTGATTTGGGTCTGAACTGGGTTGGTTTCAGATCCATATGACCTGTCTGGAGATAGGGGATGAGCTAAGCTACATGTTGTTTTGACATTCCCATGTGCTGCATCCCTCTTCCATGTAAACAACATGTTGTTTTGCTTAGTATTATGTTCTAAAAATAAAATTATAAAGTTGGTCGCCTTGAGACTCAAATCTGTAACATGTTAGATGATGGACCAATGTTCTGACCATTGAACCACCACACTGCCTTGTGTATTGGTTTTTTCTTCAAACATATTTAAAGTTCAGAAATACATGCTAAGCATTTTTTTTAAATGTTCAAATTCTTGAAAATTTATTTTGAATAACTTAAGTCTTATTGGGCAATATTTAGTGATATTCTGTCCAATATTTTGTGGAATTGAATTTTATGCCATTTAGGTAAATGCTTAATTTCTTGAAAATTGATTTTAAGCAATATTTTATGGCATCCTTGGATAAATTTTAAATGGAGGGATATTTAATTGATTAATTTGTCACATTTTGCTTATGTTGACTAATTAATTAATTGATTAAAAATCTGATTATGAAAATGGATTGTTTATGCATTTGGTCATTTACAAGCATTCAAGAAAATCTTGATGTCCTGTAATTTGTATAATTATGATAAAATTAGAATTTCGCCACAACACCTTTAATTATTCTAAAATTACACATTAAGTTATAAAATTACATAAAGGAAAATGACATCAAGTTGTAATTAATTATCTTCAATATGGTAATCATCATCCATAGGAATGTTATCACATATATGATTAGTTAGGATGAGATAATGAATTTTTTCCTTTCTTAATATACCTATAGGGATTGAGAAAAATGATTATTATTTGAGTTTCATCATGATTTATGCATGATCCTAATTAAATAAAATTTAGCCTATAGGCAGTTTTATTTGCTATTAGGCTCATGTTTAATTTACATGTTCATATTGGTAGAATATGTTATAAGGAGTTTTTGAAGTTGCCTCAATTATTAATATATGCATGTAATGTTTATGCAGCTTTTCAACCACATAACATTTTTTACTTTCAAGTTCTTGAACTTAATGGGGATAATTAAAAATTTGGAAGCAGAAAATTCTTTTCCAATTAGGGTGGATGGACATTGATTATGCCATTAGAAAAGATGAACCTTCTACACCTATAGAAACTTGCAGTGCATCAACAATAACTCTTTATTAATGTTGGGATAGATCTAATTGTTTAGCATGATGTACATCAAATCCAAGATGTTTGATAGTATATGTAAATCAATAGAAGAGTATAAAAATATCTGTGACTTGCTAACAACCATTGATGAACAATTTGAATTTTTTGAAAAGGCTTTAGCAAGTACCTTAATGTTAAAATTATCCATTATAAAGCTCACTGGCTTAAAGGGTGTGCGAGAGCATATCATGAAGATGAATGATTGGCTCAGTTAAGAACACTTGAGGTTGAAATTCCTGATTCTTTCCTATTGTACTTCATTCTGAACTCCTTATTGCCTCAATATGGGCCCTTTAAGATCTCCTTCAACACACATAAATAAAAATGGTTAATAAATAAAGTACTAACCATGTGTGTTTAAGAAGAAGGAAAACTTTTGACGGAAACGGGAGAAAGTGCACATATAGCAACTCAAAGGAAAGATAAGGAACAAGCCAAGGGAAAATGGAAGGGTAAAACGCCCATCTAAGGTGATATTAAGAAAGAATCTAAGTGTTTTTTCTACAAGAAGAAAGGACACATGAAGAAGGATTGCAACAAATTCAAAGCCTGACTTGAAAAGAAAGGTGACTCAATCTCATTCTTGTGTTATGAATCTAATATGGTTTATGTTAATAATAATGCATGGTGAAATTATTTTGGTTCTATAATCCATATTTCAAATTCCTTATTGGGCTTTTTAAACTAAAGGAAGTCGACGGGAAGTGAGCAATACATGTGCTCAGGAAACAAGATATGTTCACTAGTTGAGGATATAGGAACTTACAAACTAGTTTTAAATTCTGGTTTTGTTCTGATTTTGGAAAAGACATTTATATACCAAGTTTCTCTAGAAACTTGATTTCTATTTCAAAGCTTATACCATTAGGATAGCCTTTTGAATTTTCAAATATTATATTAAAGGTTATTTTATAAATCTAATTCTGTTGGAAATGGTACAATTTGTGACAATCTTTTCTGAATTCAATTACAAGACAATTCATCACATGAAATCATGCATGCATCTAGTAGCATAGGTATAAAGAGAAGTGTTACTCATGAAAATTTTTCTATATTGTAGCATCGTAGACTTGGTCATATCTCAATAGATAAGGTAAAAATGTTAATAAAGGAAGGAGTATTAAATACTTTTGACTTCACTGACTTTAATACTTATATATAATGCATAAAGGGTGAGTAGACTAATAAGTCCAAGAAAGGTGCTAAAAGGAATTCTACCTTGTTGTAAATCATACAAATGAATATATGTAGTCCAGATATGAGATGAAAGACTGCTCACCAAGTGTAGCACCTATTGTAAAGGTTGATAGGTTCAATTTAAGTCAATGCCTAAAGAACAATTTAGAGGGAGTAGATGCATAACATTTC
This sequence comes from Delonix regia, assembly GCA_037074485.1. NCBI lineage: Eukaryota > Viridiplantae > Streptophyta > Magnoliopsida > Fabales > Fabaceae > Delonix > Delonix regia. The sequence goes on along the minus strand of CM073453.1, from coordinate 16,014,067 downwards.
ATATGCCTCAGTGGTTGGAAGCTATATGTATGCTCAGATTTGTACGAGACCTAACATTGCATTTGTTGTTGGAATGTTATGTAGACATCAGAATAATCCAGGGATGGAACATTGAAGTCTTGCAAAGAAGGTTATGAAGTATTTCAAAGATACCAAATATTACATGCTAATGTACAAGTGAATTGAGAACCTTGAAGTAGTTAGCTACTTTGATTAAAATTTCGCTGGTGGCATTAACTCTCAGAAATCAATATCTAGATATATATTTATGCTTGCCAATGGAGCTATGTCTTGGAGGAGCGCAAAGCAGTCTTTGACTGCTACTTTTACTATGGAAGCTAAGTTCGTGTCTTATTTTGAGGCAACTTCACATGGTGTATAGCTTAAGAGTTTTATTTCTAGTCTTAGAATTTTGGATTTTATCTTAAGGCCATTAAGAATATATTGCGACAATTTAGCTGCAGCTTTTCTGGCTAAAAACAATTAAAGTGGAAGTCAAAGTAAACGCATCAACATTAAGTACTTAGCCATTCAAGAGCGTGTCAAGGAAAATAAAATTTTCATTGAACACATAAGAACTTAGTTGATGATTGCTGATCCTTTAACAAAAGGCATGTCACCTATGAAATTTAAGGATCATGTAGCTAGAATAGGACTTGGTTCCATATTAAATATTTGATATATGTTATTATCACTTGTAATAAAGCTCTTATTCATTTGAGTTGTTTTTCTTATTTTGTAGGCACATTTATATTTAGAAAATAAACAACATTAAGGGGACCCGTAATAAGCATAGGGCTTATTCATTAAGATTATGGTAAGAAAAGAAAGTAATATGCATTGTGATATACAGAAAATAATACTCACTTATAAAAGAATTACTGTTATGATTCATGCATTTAGCTTCTCTATTTTAGAATGTGTATGGAAGGGGATATTGAAATTATTGAATATAATGGACTAAGTGGGAGAATGTTAACCTTGCTGGCTATGATCCATTTCCAAACTTACATTGTGGACTATTACTGTAAACTTTCTTGCTGCCTATGGTCCATTCTCTAGATGCAATATCCTATTATTACAAACTTTCAATATTACATATACTTTTCATATCCACTTGTATTATTCAATTGTAACCATTGATAGAGTGGTTGCCTGAATTTTTCCCATAAATACGGGTCCCTAAGTCTAGTTTCTCATAACTTGAAACTCATACACCATCTTAGAAAGTGAAAAATAAAGTCTTAGAAGCATCCATTTCATATTAATGGCAATGATTAAAGGTATGAATTTTTAGCACCATCTATTTGTTTTGAATAAGCTAACAAGTTTCTTTTATATTTAAGAACTTACACTTATAACAACTAGCCTACCTTTTAGTCTGATTAGATCCTTTTTTATTACTAAGCAATTTTGGAATAATTTTAATATTTTATGGATTAGCATTAACTATTTTATTAGATTAGTACCTTGTTAATTCTAATTAGGCAATTAATGTTATAATTTATAAATTGAGAATAGATTGAATTTTATTTTAATATGTGTGGATAATCAGTGATGGGTTCGATTATCCACAAGCCCACTGGGCAGAAACCCAACCCACAGCCCAAGAGTATTAGTAATCATCCCATAAGATTACTAATATAATATTGTTATCCAGAGAGAGATTTTATGGGCTTAATTTTGATTGATTAATTAAATTTAAAATTGTTTTAAAGATTTTGAAGGATTTTATTGAATAATATTGATTAATTATATTATTAAATAAAATCCTATAAATAACACACCGAAGCCCTAGTTTTAAACACACTAAATTTGTCATTCTCTCTCTGTCGTCAAAACACTTTGAAAAACGCTCTTGGGCATTGTGGATTGAACTTATTAGACTCAACCAATACTCATATCAACGATGTCGTCTTCATCAGGCCAGATTGTTAATTTATTTATTCTCCCAATTTGTGATCATGTTCAATTATATCTTCTAATTCCGCTATCAAATGGTATCAGAGCTACGGTTTAATGGACTACAAAATTTTTTAAATTTCCTTTCTCTAATCTCGTCTTTATAACATGATTTAGCATATTCTAGTTTCTCTTCTTCCTTTTCCTTCTTCTTCTTTTTGAATGGTCTCCATGGTAATGTAAGGGTAAAAAGGGTTGGCTATGGTGTGAAAATATAATTGAGTTTAGAACACACCATAATATTGTATAACCAATCTCTTTTGACCTATGGTTATTTATCTTAAAATTTTGTCACAATGACCTTCCATGAGCCCATTTAAGGTCTAAGAAGGGTTGAATTAGAGAAGACTGATGTTAGATAAATATTTTGAAATATCTAGGGAAATATTGTGTAAGCTATAACAAGCTTAGAATAAGAATTTTGACATGAAAAATTTTATGTAAAGACTAGACATAATACGGAACAATATGTTCAGTTCACTCTCCCTGATTATGTGTAAATAAATTATAATCAATTTCTTTGCGTTAATTATTAGATTTTATTCCTAATTTAAGCACATGCGTTAAAAGGAATAGGTTGAGTGTGGAAATTGTAATGACTTTGGTTCACATACACCTATTGATTGTGTGCTCGCCTATCGTAGGCTCAATCATGATGATATGTCTTTTATAAATTAATTTATACCGTATTTGTCATTTAATTTCTTACATTTTTAATTTAATTACCATTATCAGGGATGAGTTTGAATATTGTGATAAGTCCACTAGAGAGAGTGTATGTAAGTATTATGTTGACAATGGATATATTCTATCGGTGTGACATTGTCAATATAATTTTGTGAATAAGGCCTGTTTGTAGCCTGTCAACGACGATTTGCTGATTGATGTATTCATGGTTTCTCGTATCCTATCGATATGGAGATTGTGGGTGCATTTTGTGTCGTTTCTCTTGATAACATGCTTCCTTGGTGTGTATGAGTTTTCTTGATTTATCATAGTCTGAGCCCTTAGGCAGGATATGATGAGTATTTTGTTACATAATTGCTGAAACTGAGTCTTGTTACAGAAACTTTGTTATATATATAATTATGTGTCTAGGACATAATTATATGTTTCCTATTTGTTTTTCCCTCAGCGTCTCTGTTCTTGCAACTATTTACGGTGAAAACTCTGAACAAAATATATTACGATAATTGGATTGAATCCTTTGATATGTATCTAGTGATCACAAAAGGAATTTTAGGTATGAGAGAACCTAAGCCAGCAGATCTCACCACTGAGCCTAGCGCTGCTGACAAGGCTTACTATAGGCAGTGGTATGAGTCCAATAAGATTTGTTTAATTGTCATTAAGTACAGGATTGAGAAGACTATCAGACAAAGTATTCCTAAGAAGGACACTGCAATTGAATATTTCAAAGCGATCAGTAAGAAATTTAAGAAGTTTGAAAAGACTTAAAAAAAAAAAAGGCCTATTATCTCTCTGTGTTAGATAACACTCACTATGACGAAGTATTAAGTGTGCATGATGATGCTTTTTAACTGCTACAACAAGCTGAAATCCTAGATGTGGACTTGGATGAGAGCAACCTAATTTATAGAGTTCCCTAATCCCTTTCTGCTGAATATGGGGTCTTGAGAACCACTTATAATTCCCAAGAGTTAGACTGGTTTATTAATCATATGATGTCTAAAATGACCTAAGAGGAAGAATCAATTAAAAAAAAGGTGAATTCTCATAATTAATGAACTATATTTCACATGATTCATCTAGCAAGGCTGGAATGTGAAATTGAAAAGGAAAGAAAAGTAAAAGCAATGCCTATGGCAAGAAAACGTATGGACTCAAGAAAAGCAATAAGAATAATAAATCATCCTTGGATTGGAAGAAAGTTCGATTACAGTTAGCTATGTAGGCACTGTAATCATAGATGAAGACATGCATGAGGATGTGCTGTGTGTGGATGACATCTTATTGGCCAATAACTCAGTGTGCTTATTAAATGAGACAAAATAGATTTTGTCATGCCACTTTGATATGAAAGATTTAAGTGAATCTTTTTTTATTTTGAGAATTCAAATTCACCGTGATAGATCTTGTAGCATTCTTGGTTTGTCTCAGGCAACCTATATTGAACGAGTGCTCAATAAATTTGATATGTATTCTTGCATTCCTTATGCACTTATGCAGGTGATAGGTTGCTTAAATTGTTATGTCCTAAATGATGAAGAGAGAACTTTGATGGACAAAGTTCCATGTGAATCAATTATTAATAGCTTAATATATAGGCTCAAGTGTGCACACGTTTGAACATTATTTTTCCATGTTGGTGTGCTTGACAGATATATTTAAGTAATTCTAGGCATGATCATTATAAAGCTACAGAGACAGTTATGATGATCCTGAATCCACTTCTGATTACATCTATACGATGTTTTTGAAGGAGTTGTTTTGTTGAGAAGTGTCAAATGGACATTTATAGCTGCCTTATATATATATATATATATATATATATATATATATATATATAAAGTGAAGAGTATGTTGCCAGTTTTGTGATGGTCACTCTTTACGGAATATGGCCAAGGAAATCAATTTTCGTCATGTGTATATTTTAAGTTTTGACCATTTTGTTGCGACATGACTCTATTATATGCTTCTCTCAAAGTTACAGGAATTTCAGTTGTATCAAATTTTAACAGTTAATTCCTGTTTGTTAGAGAGAAGATCTATATATCTCATACTCATTTTAGGTGATCCGTTTACCAACACAAACCCATTAGAGTTTTGAAAATATATGACTCTTGGGTATATTCGAATTTTGATGTGCTCTTTTAGTAAGAGTCTGAGTTATGTTTTTAAAGAACACTTTGGCATATTTTGGCACTTATAACATTTGTTTCCCTATCGGATTCAATGTTTTGGTTATATCAAAATTTTAGATATAATTCAGAATTGAAATTTTGCTGGCATTTATAATAATACTTTCCTTATCGGATTTAATATCCTTGATCCATAATTTCATTTATGAATTTTTTTTTATCTCAAACTCACATGGTTCACATTTGTAGTGAGCATATGATGACGGATCTATTGACCAATGCTTACCCATAGGAGTAATTCAAATTGTATAACTCATATAGGTCTTGTTGAATTTTGATGTAGCCTTGGTTTAGTGGGAGTATAAGTTGAGTCCTTAAGGGACTTTTATGGTGCAATTTGACACCAAATTTATGAGTTAAGTCCTTAAGGGGCTTTTATGGTGCAATTTAACACCAAATTTCAGAGTTAAGTCCTAAAGGGACTTTTGCATTGTAATATGATGCTTCAAATGCCATTTTGTATTCCATTCTATTCAGATATTGAAACTAATTTATGACAATGTTAATATCACTTGTTTCCTTATCAGATTCAGTGATCTTTGTGTGTAGTTTCATTTCTAAATTTTATATGGTTTATAAATATACACATATTCATGTGTTTATGTGAATATTAATTGCCTAATTATGTATTTGTTTATTGACCTAATAATGTAATTAATGCTATCCAAGTGGGAGATTATTAGAATATTTTTAATATTATATGGATTAGCATTAATTATGCTATTAGATTAATTTCATGTTATAACTAATTATAGCATTCAGTGATTTTTGTGTATAGTTTCACCACTGAATCTTGTATAGTTTATAAATATACACACATCCGTGTGTTTATGAAAACATTATTATACCTGATTAGTTATTCGTTTATTGATCAAATAATTTAATTAATGCTATCCAAGTGGGGGATTGTTGGAATAATTTTAATATTTTCTGGATTAGCATTAACTATTTTATTAGATTAGTACCTTGTTAATTCTAATTAGGCAATTAATGTTATAATTTATAAATTGAGAATAGATTGGATTTTATTTTAATATGTGTGGATAATCAATGATGTGTTCGATTATCTACAAGCCCACTGGGCAGAAACCCAACCCACAGCCCAAGAGTATTAGTAATCATTTCATCAGATTACTAATCTAATATTGTTATCCAGAGAGAGATTTTATGGGCTTAATTTTGATTGATTAATTAAATTTAAAATTGTGTTAAAGATTTTGGAGGATTTTATTGAATAATATTGATTAATTATATTATTAAATAAAATCTTATAAATAACACACCGAAGCCCTAGTTTTAAACACACTAAATTTGTCATTCTCTCTCTGTCATTAAAACATTTTGAAAAACGCTCTTCGGCATTGTGGGTTGAACTTGTTAGACTCAACCAATACTCATATCAACGATGTCGTCTTCATCAGGTCAGATTGTTAATTTATTTATTCTCCCAATTTGTAATCATGTTCAATTATATCTTCTAATTCCGCTATCAAGCAAGACCCATTTTGTTCTAATGGCTTTAGTCATACAAAATTAGCCAATCTTTTAAAAGAAAATCTCAGGCACTTTCCTCAACATAGTTGCCCTAAAATGACTTAAATTTCTCCATGTGCCTCCTCACCTGCTGAATTGGATGACTTCACAACAAAAATTAAAAAAAGAAAGTAATGAGGTGAATTCAAAATTTCGAAAACAAAGGGCTGCCAAGTTATTCAAGGCATACTATTAGTATATCTTGTCATACTATTATCACTTGTCTCATATTGCACTAATAAAATCACTTATGCACAAATTTTTTTTTTTACTTATAATATAATCTATTTTAATATTTTAAAGTAATGTTTTAAAATCATAAAATTCAAAAGTTGGACGCTTAGATAATCCTTAATTCCTCGGTACCTAAAAATTCTTTTGGTAAATTTAATTTAATAAAATGTATAACCATTATTAAACAATGTGAGAATTATTAATATTTCTATAAGTGGATTTTTTTTACATAAATAGTACATTATTAGAGATATAGTTTGAATTAATTGTACTTCTTTATTTATTTTATATCGATCCCATAATTTTTTTTCAACAAGAGTGAATGTTATTTATTTTGAAATTAATTTTGTAATATTCGTTCACTTAGAGCTAATAAGCAACTATTCCCATGTATTTAAGATTTATCTTTTGTTTTGTTATCATGGATCAGGTACCTATAAAATCTACTTCTTGTTTCTGTGGAGAAGGATCTGAATCTCGCCAGCGTCTTATTGTTAGCTGTTCCTTTGCCTGAGCAATTTGGTTTGCATCATTCGAATTGAATTTTTTGAAACACAAGATATTAGTGATTGGATTAATAAATGGCTAAAAATCAAAAGCATTATCCAATCCTAATTTAAGGACGCCGACATTCCGGATAATTCTCATTCTTTACATTATTTGGCATGTGAGAAACAAGAGCTTCTTTGAAGGTATAGTAGTTCCTGATCCTTATCAGCTACTGCACAAGATCAAATATCTTGTTTCGGAGCTTTTAAGGGAGAATGATCTTATCAAATTGAAAAAGAAGTTTGTTCTTGATCCAAATTTTCAGTATAAATGTCTTGCTCAAATTTCTGTTGTCGATTGGTTGGTTATTAGCCACTTCAGGAAGAGAAGGTGTAATACCACCAACTTTTATTTACATTCATCTAGAAAAAATATTAGTTAGAAACAGGTCACATGTAATACAGTACATTATGTTTTACAGTGTGGATCGTTACATTAATATGGACCCTACATTAATTTCTACATTAATTTGTAAGTTTTACTTTAATCTAACAATCTATACTTGCTGTAGATCATAACTCTAGTCAGGGTGTTGGAAAAAGAAGAATGATTTCAATGCTTATAGGAATTTGATGCACCTCAAGAGAAGCCAATTCAAATATTGCTTCATCGGCAACACCAGCTTCGTCTGGTTTCCTCTCTTCATGTGCTTTTGATCTTAGGATTATTGGGAATGATATTTCTTCTCTCTGATCTTCTTTTAGTAATATAAATTTAGTAGATACCAATCATAGGTATATCCATGCTCTCTTGTCTACTCCATGATGTTTGCTTTGGTTTTTTATGAAAAAAGAAGAAGAAATATTTAAGATGTTTTTCATTAAATTTTATTTTAGAACAGTTTTAATGATGCACTTCCCCGCAAAACTTATGTTAATTAGTCTTTGCACATTTTTCCGTGTTATATATTTATAATAAATTTCTACTTTGAAAACAGTATATCTTTGTATATTATTTAGGCTGATTAATTTTTTAGATCGAAATAATTACAAAAACGACGTAAAAGTTGCATCGGCGACTCAGAGTCTATGTCAGTAATTTATTGCGAAAATAACAAGGGGATCGAATTATCGAAGACAAAATGAAAAATAAATAATATTGAATTCTTTTTTTTTTTTGGGGACTGAAGGAAGAAAAAGGTTCGACTGTTGCAGAAGAAAAGTCTCAAGAAGACCATGGTAGCTCCTCCCTCCTCAGCATAGATTTTCAATTTGGAGGGAAGTAGCTCTAGGCAAGCTTTCTCTGTAATGTGCATCACCGACTTGATATTCATGGGCTGAACCGAGGGATCGAGGTAAGTTAATTTTTTCTTCTTCCGCGTCTTGATCTCCATCAGCGTCATTTGTGCTTAATTCTTCCTTTTTACGTTTTTCTTAAGCGCATCGCCATTTTCTTTGCGTTCATGTTACTTGAATGATTTCGAATCAAAACCTTAGCATAGTGTTTCATACCCTTCTACATCGAATTTATTTCAGCTCCTCACGGATTATTAATTTCAAAGATACTATGGAAGCAAAGACGATTGTCGTTTGTATCATTAAACGAGTCAACATTTTATGGTTGAATGAAAAGGTTAGATTAGTAGATCTAGGGATTTTGAGGTTTTGAACAAAGTATGATCATGGTTTGTAGTTGAGTATATATAAAGTGCTGGTCGTGACAATGTAAATTTGCTATTTTACTCTTTTTGGTATTTGGAATCCAATACTTGCCAATCTGTTTTGGGGTATCTGGTCAGAGTTCGTGTGCTGTCATCCTTGTGCTTGGATGAAATTTTTCAGATATTTTATTGAGCTGTGTTACACTATTTAGGGCTTCTTTAAGGATACTGATTTGAAAGTGTATTTAAAGATGACATGATCTAATTGGGATTTGAGAGTGAATTGCGGGAGAGGACTTGGTAATTAGTCGTTTGTATGTGAGTAGCATAGTAAGGATGGCTGGACAGTGGTTGAGGTGGAATCACATTTCTGCAGCTAGTGCAGGTTGCTGTTTTCTTTTATTTGACAAATCAATATGTAGTTTATCTTTAAACTAGAGTTAATTCCAAGTGGATCATTGAAAAAGTTGGGTTTGTCTTTTTGTATGGAAAATTGGAATAGCCTCATCCTGTCACCTGCATATGTTTATATGTGCACTTAATTTTCATATGGTTTTTTCAAGCTATCTAGTACATAGAAACGTAATCTCATTGTATCTATTGTCTCTTTGGGCTTCACAGTAAGCTTTTGCAAGGACTTTGGTTCATCTTCGCTTTCCACTGATAAACCTCAAGTAGATCTGTTCTGTACAAAGAAATTCATAGAAATGGGACGCTTAAAGCTGCAAGCTGGTATTAATGCAATAGAGGAGGAACCTGAGGAGTATGACGCTGCAGATCCAAACAAAACTACTTTAGCATGCATGATCAATTCTGAAATCGGTGCTGTTATGGCAGTCATGCGAAGAAATGTTAGATGGGGAGGCCGTTATATGTCAGGTGATGATCAGCTGGAGCACTCCCTTATTCAATCTTTAAAGGCCTTAAGGAGGCAAATATTTTCATGGCAACATCAGTGGCATGCTATCAACCCTGTCTTGTATCTTCAGCCTTTTCTGGACGTAATTCGATCAGAAGAAACTGGTGCCCCAAGTACCAGTGTTGCTTTGTCATCTGTTTACAAGATCTTAACTCTGGATGTGATTGATCAAAACTCTATCAATGTTGAGGATGCAATGCACCTGGTGGTTGATTCTGTCACTAGCTGCAGATTTGAGGTGACTGATCCTGCGTCTGAAGAAGTGGTTTTAATGAAGATACTACAAGTTTTTCTGGCATGTATGAAAAGTAAAGCATCTGTAATGCTGAGTAACCAACATGTTTGCACCTTAGTGAATACTTGTTATCGGATAGTTCATCAAGCAGGATCTAAAAGTGAGTTATTGCAGCGGATGGCACGATACACAATGCACGAACTTGTTAGGTGTATTTTCTCCCATCTTCAAGATGTTGGCAACGCGCAGCATACATTGGTCAATGGAAGCTCTACTTTAAAACAAGAGGTATAAGATTTGCATGACCTTTCCAATGCTTCCTTTTGGTTGCATTTTTTTTTTTTTTTTCCTGATTTTGTGGTTAGTGTCAACTGATGGGGAGAAAAGGAAAATTATAGAGAGTATTTGAGGGTTGTTTGCTTCCATATTCATTATTATTCCTATTGTGCTAGAGTTAGTGCTATGCTATCATTTATTTGTTTATTTGTGATCTGGTAAATCATAAAGAAGGCTCCATTGATTGTCTCCACAATGAATTTTTGGGTTTTATATACAATGAAGTGCTTGACCAGCTGGTTGTAACAGGATTGTAACTTTTCTATACTACATAAAATGGATTTTGCAGACCTTCCTTCTCTCTTTCCCTCTTTCCCCACATCCTTCAAAGTTCAAAAGTAGAACAAAAAGAATCTGAACAGTCTGTTATTCTGTGTATGTGTAGTTGGGGTAGAGAGTTTGTGTTTGTGGATAATTACTAATATTAATGTTAAATTGTGAAGTCTGCAAACATTCAGAGTGAATCTCTTAATCATCCTGACTGAAATGAACAGTTTTGGTTACTAGAATTTGAATTTTAAATTACAGTATATATGAGTAAATATATTATTTATGCAGATTGGAGGGTTAAATAATGAGTATGCTTTTGCAAGTAAACAAATGGAGAATGGAAGCATGATTTCTGAATATGATAATCAGTCATTACCTACGAACCCTGCTACCGGTGCTGCAACTGTTGTGACAGCAACTGTGATGGATGAAAATACAGTTACTGCTGGTAGTGGCAAGGAGACTGCACCATACGACATGCATCTCATGACTGAACCATATGGAGTTCCCTGCATGGTGGAAAATTTTCATTTCTTGTGTTCTTGGCTGAATGTTGTTGAGCATATGGATGCAGGTCCTAGATCAAATACAATAGCTTTTGATGAAGATGGCCCCCTATTTGCCTTAAGTTTAATTAATGCCACTGTAGAATTGGGAGGGCCTTCCATTCACCGACACCCCAGGTTGCTGAGCTTAGTTCAGGATGAATTGTTCCGTAATCTGATGCAGTTTGGTTTGTCAATGAGTCCCCTTATACTTTCAATGGTGTGTAGCATTGTTCTCAATCTGTATCATCATCTCCGTACAGAACTCAAATTGCAGCTTGAAGCATTTTTTTCTTGTGTCATTTTGAGGCTTGCACAGAGCAGATATGGGGCTACATACCAGCAGCAAGAGGTTTCCATGGAGGCCCTTGTTGACTTCTGCCGGCAAAAAACATTTATGGTAGATATGTATGCTAACTTTGACTGTGACATTACTTGCAGTAATGTATTTGAAGACCTTGCTAATTTGTTGTCAAAAAGTGCATTTCCTGTAAACTGTCCTTTGTCATCCATGCATATTCTTGCTTTGGATGGTCTTATTGCTGTTATACAGGGAATGGCTGAAAGGATTGGCAACGGATCTGTTACTTCTGAGCATTCACCTGTAAATCTTGAAGAGTATACTCCGTTCTGGATGGTCAAGTGTGAGAATTACAGTGATCCAAATCAATGGGTCCCTTTTGTTCGCCGAAGAAAGTACATGAAGAGAAGATTGATGATTGGAGCTGACCATTTTAATCGTGATCCTAAGAAAGGTCTTGAGTTTCTGCAAGGAACACATCTTTTGCCTGACAAACTTGATCCCCAAAGTGTTGCCTGCTTTTTCAGGTATACTGCTGGGTTGGATAAGAACCTTGTTGGTGATTTCCTTGGAAATCATGATGAATTTTGTGTTCAGGTTCTTCATAAGTTTGCTGGAACATTTGATTTCCAAGATATGAATTTGGACACTGCTCTGCGACTATTTTTGGAGACATTCAGACTACCAGGAGAATCACAAAAGATACAAAGGGTGCTTGAAGCTTTTTCTGAGAGATACTATGAGCAGTCACCACATATCCTAGCTAACAAGGATGCTGCACTCTTATTGTCATATTCACTCATATTGCTTAATACAGATCGGCACAATGTGCAGGTTAAAAAGAAGATGACAGAAGAGGATTTTATCCGGAATAATAGGCATATAAATGGTGGCAATGATCTACCTCGAGAGTACCTGTCAGAGCTTTACCATTCAATTTGTAAGAATGAGATCCGCACTACCCCTGACCAAGGTGTTGGATTTCCTGAAATGACACCAAGTCGGTGGATTGATCTGATGCACAAATCGAAGAAAACTGCTCCATTTATTGTATCTGATTCCAGAGCCCCCCTTGATCATGACATGTTTGCTATAATGTCAGGCCCAACAATTGCTGCCATATCTGTGGTATTTGATCATGCTGAACACGAAGAGGTATACCAAACTTGTATGGATGGGTTCTTAGCTGTTGCAAAGATTTCAGCTTGCCATCATCTTGAAGATGTTCTGGATGATCTGGTTGTGTCTCTTTGTAAGTTTACTACTCTTTTGAACCCATCATTAGTGGAGGAACCAGTCCTAGCTTTTGGAGATGACACAAAAGCAAGAATGGCAACTGTAACAGTTTTCACTATTGCAAATAGGTATGGTGATTACATCCGTACAGGATGGAGAAATATACTTGATTGCATCTTAAGATTACATAAGCTTGGACTACTTCCTGCCCGTGTGGCAAGTGATGCGGCTGATGAGTCAGAGCTTTCTGCTGAAACTGGGCATGGAAAGCCTATAACCAATATTGGTACTCACATGCCATCTATTGGTACTCCAAGGAGATCCTCAGGATTGATGGGCAGGTTTAGTCAGCTCTTATCTCTTGAAACTGAAGAGCCAAGGTCACAACCTACTGAACAACAATTAGCTGCTCATCAGCGCACCCTACAAACAATACAGAAATGTCACATTGACAGCATATTCACTGAAAGTAAGTTTTTGCAAGCTGAATCTCTATTGCAACTTGCAAGGGCACTCATTTGGGCTGCAGGTTTTCCTCAGAAAGGGAACAGCACACCTGAGGATGAAGATACTGCTGTGTTCTGCCTGGAGTTGCTGATTGCAATCACTCTGAATAATAGGGATAGAATTGGGATTCTTTGGCAGGGAGTGTACGAGCACATTTCCAATATTGTTCAGTCAACTGTAATGCCTTGTGCACTGGTAGAGAAGGCTGTTTTTGGACTTCTAAAGATTTGCCAGCGGTTACTTCCCTACAAAGAGAGCATAGCAGATGAACTTCTGAGGTCCCTGCAGCTAGTCTTGAAGCTTGATGCCCGGGTTGCTGATGCATACTGTGAGCAGATTACACAGGAAGTCAGTCGCCTTGTGAAGGCAAATGCTTCTCATATCAGATCTCAGTTAGGATGGCGTACAATTACATCACTACTTTCCATCACAGCTAGACACCTAGAAGCATCTGAGGCTGGGTTTGAAGCATTATTGTTCATAATGTCTGATGGAGCCCACTTGCTACCATCTAATTATGTTCTCTGTGCAGAAGCTGCGAGGCATTTTGCTGAATCTCGTATTGGACAAGCAGAGCGATCTGTACGAGCACTAGATCTCATGGCTGGGTCTGTCAATTGCTTAGTTCGGTGGACTAGTGAGGCTAAGCAAATGATGGGGGATGAGGAAGTGTCTAAGTTGTCTCAGGACATGGGAGAGATGTGGCTGAGGCTAGTGCAGGGATTAAGGAAAGTATGTTTAGACCAGAGAGAGGAGGTTAGAAATCACGCTTTGTTATCACTGCAGAGGTGCTCGACCGGAGCTGATGGGATTAATCTCCCGCATAGTGTGTGGTTACAGTGTTTTGATCTGGTCTTTTTCACTGTGCTTGATGACCTGCTTGAAATTGCACAGGGACAGTCTCAAAAGGAATACCGCAACATGGAAGGCACACTTATCTTTGCCATGAAGCTCTTGTCTAAAGTATATCTTCAATTACTCCAAGAGCTATCACAATTGACTACATTCTACAAACTATGGTTGGGTGTACTGAGCCGAATGGAAAAATATATGAAAGTGAAAGTTAGGGGGAAAAGAAGTGAGAAGCTTCAAGAGCTCGTGCCGGAGCTTCTTAAAAACACCTTACTTGTTATGAAGACAAGGGGCATACTGGTGCAAAGGAGTGCCTTAGGCGGTGATAGTTTGTGGGAATTGACATGGCTACATGTGAATAACATTGCTCCGTCATTGCAATCTGAGGTGTTTCCTGAGCAGGATTCCGAGCATTTACAACAAGAAAAGGGTGTATCAATTGGAGGTCCGGAGCCTGATGAAACGGGTTCTGTTACTTCTAATGACACAGCCAGCCGTGAAGATTCTGGCATTGTTGGTTAATTATAACTTAGTAGTATGCCCACCAGAGCCAATTTTGCTGTCTGCCTGTAGGAATCCATGACCTCATGCCTCGGTAGTTCTCAACTTTTCATCAAAGGTTGTCTGGGTTCTTATACATATTCTGCAGATTATTACATTAACATCTTAATTTTTGTTCAAGCTGCTAGTTGCAAACTAGTACAGGAGGGAAACCATGTAGTAGTTGGTGTTGTTGATTCTCGTGTTCACCTATCAATTGGTATTCCCGTTCTTGTATTTGCCCCAGGGAAGCTTTGTTATTACTGTAACTCCTGGATGAATATATGTGAGTTATAGCTTGAGTATCATTAGATTTCTACCCTTCTAACGCGTTGCTGTAGAGATTCACTTCGCCGATGGAGCCACGCCGGGACAGCTGACCGCAAAATTTCAGAAGCATTATCTTCTTGTACAGAACTTGAAATTTTTCTCTTACTGCAATATGTATTTTACTGGGTGTAATAACAAGAAGGAACCTCATTTTGTGGCTCTTTCGAATCTCTTCGAAGAACCATAAAATTTGGAGAAAAAACAAATATTCTCCTGAGGTTTAGTTACAGTTTTAGAGTATCAATTTAAAAATGTGATAAAATACATTTTATATTTTTAGAGGAAAATTAAGAACATTAACTCTTACGTGCTTAGTGTTCTTTCTAAGGAATAGAAAGTTATTTTGGTGAATTTTTTTATATTCAATATTAATTGTACAGGTGTCACTATCATATGATCCGCTTAAGAAAAAGACACAGGCATCTGGTGTTTACATGTAAAAATAAGTTAATTGGATATTAACTTCAAATAATTTTTCGGTATTTATATTTTCACCCATCTATTTTTTTTTTATATTCCTAATAATCCCACAAATCCCTAATCCTAATCGTAGCTCCAATTTATTTATTTTTCCAACCCTAACTCCAATATCTTCTCATAAACGTATATTAAAGTCAATTAAGGTTCATAAGAATAATTAGACGTGGCAATGAAACTATAAACAGTCAAGGATTGAATCTATATTATGTTGAATCGAATATTATACACACACAAACATATCTTAATCTACAGTGTGGCAAATATATAACAAACATAAATTATTGAAATTATATTATGATGTATAAAAGTAAATTATATTGCTGTAACTGATTGATGGAATTGGGAATAATATTGGAGTTTGGATTTTGTAAGTTATCAGAAATAAAAGCGAGAG
The DNA here is from genome assembly GCA_037074485.1 of Delonix regia. Classification (NCBI taxonomy): domain Eukaryota; kingdom Viridiplantae; phylum Streptophyta; class Magnoliopsida; order Fabales; family Fabaceae; genus Delonix; species Delonix regia. Next base: position 15,998,362 of record CM073453.1, on the reverse strand, counting down.
ATGAGTTGACAAAAATACAAATTTATATTTTTGGAGAGCTATTTGGAAAATAAATAAAGACTGAGTTGAACAATTCAAAAAATAAGTTTGGGTCTATATACTAATTTTTAAAAAATAGTGGGGTAATAATGTAATATAAAAGTTATTTTAAATTAGCATCAAATTTATATATTTAAACAGTGACATATTTTTTGTAAAGTGCGGTCTATATAAATATATTGATGCAACTATTTTTAAAAAAAATATTCAAAAAATTTATTTGATGTTTTATTATATCTTAAAATTGATTAATAAAATTATAATTTTGCCTTAATTTAGGAAGACAAAATGCGTCTTTTTCCATATATTTTTTCAACATAAGTTGAGGCAGCATGAACAAGGTCTAAGATTATCCTGAGTCACCATAAGTATATGCTTGAACGATCGAAGAGTGAGATTGAGTAAAAACAAGAAAGAATTTCCAGACAAACATAAATTATATATACATAAATTGAAAAAAGTATAAGATCGGTCCCTCACTTTTATATTTTGTAACAATATAATTACTCATAAATTAATTTAATTGTAATAAATTAGTCCTTCAAAATTTAAATTTATACAGAATTAATTTTTTTATTTTTATTAATGAAAGATTAATTTTATATAAAATAAAATTTTTGAATAATTGATTTATTCTAATAAACCAAATTGTTACCATGTATAAAAATATATACTAATTTAATAATTCCCACTACACGAATGTGTCTACATATTTGTGGCATAACATGTTGATGGAAAACTTGGTGGAACTCTTCTTAATCCATGGCAGATATGATCTGAATTCTCCAACAATTACATAATTACGAAGGCTGAAAATAATGTGATTGGCCATATAACTTTAGGGCTCTCTCATCAATTTACAGTAATCTACTAATTATGCCGACCATAAAAAACAAATAACCCTAAATTATTAAATTGTAATTGTTTCTCGGGGACCACAATTCCTAATCCTGATCCGGAGTGTGCCATTCTTTATGATTCCATCGTTCATAATTTGACAGCATTGCCTCCGTGGCGCCTGCTTCATTGCACCCAAATCAACATCATTATTGTCAGTTGTCAATTATTAACTATAAAGATATTACATAATTGTTTTCCAGATTCCATACATTTAATGTACTTTTAGATATTACAATACAGAATAGTAAGGCATAAAAAAAATTTATGATAACTGAGATTTTTATGTTTAATATGATTAGTAATAATTGTCATTAAAATTTTAATTAATATTACCAAATTTACAACTTCAAAGGCGTATAATTCTTTTATATAATCGTTGAATGGTGTCATTGAACACAAATAAATCATTATTTTTGTCTCTTATTTTAATTTAATTTTTTAATTATGAGTTTAATTTAGTCATTCACAAATAATTGTCAACATATTTAATTTAAATTAATTAATATTAAATGACTAAATATTTTAGCTCTTACATTAGTAAAAAATTAAATTGAGTTTCAAAAATTAAAATGAAATTCAATTCATTAATAAATGACTAAAATAATATTTTATTCTAGTGGTCATCTTATGCGCTGTAGTAGATATTTTACATAACACTAAGTTAATTCAAACTTTTTGGATAGAACCAATAGAATTTCTTGGCATTTAATATCCAAAGGAGATGCCATTTTGGACAAAGATTTTTGACTTTTTTCTTCTTCTTTTTTATTATTTATTTATTTACTTGTATGTATTCAATTCTCTACTTTGCATTAAAAACAAGGGTGTCAATTTCTTTTTCGGTCATTTTGACTCCAATTAAAATTTCAAAAATGAGTCTCCCATTTACTAAAGCAAAGTGGATTAATATATAGGTGCACCATATACAGCCCGAGATGATGACAACGATACGTCAAACAGTTTTCAAAACCGTTTACTCAAACCAGTCTTAAAGCATTATAATAAGCAAGGAATTCACTTACATGTTTCCAGTATTTGGTTTTGAGCTTCATTGCAGCGACTCTAACTCTCTTCGCATCCACAGGAGTGATAACCAGCGTCTTGCACTTTTCTTCTTGATCTTCCTTATATCTCTTATAGCTACTGAAACTCCAGCTCCCCTTCCCCATTTCCTTGACCCGGTCCAAAAAATATATAATGGGCTTATCACAGGGGTCAGGGCCCATGGGACGAGTGTTGAAGTTGAAGGGCCCACTGCTAAAAGTGCCCCATGTCCGAAACGTGTGGAATGGAGTCTGCAAATCCTTGGCTGTCCACAAGGTTGGATACACCTGAACTGTGTAGCCCCAGGATATGGAGACTGACCAGTGACGCTTGTGATCGTAGCAGAAACATTGCTGCATTATCCTGGAGGGGTCCACGTGGTACGCACCCATGAGCTTGTGCATTGCGTCGACTTGGGTCATGTTGGGGAACACTGGCTCGAGCATGTCAAGGTGGTGCAGTGACACTAGCGGAGCCAGTGGGTGTGCTGCTAGAATCCCATATGGGTCCCCTCTTATGTCAAGCTGAGATGGAAGTACAGAAACAGCACAGTGATTGAGTTTGTAACAATACATGGGGTAACTTCAATTCGAATCTCCCATATTTTCATGAGAATATGAGGTGATAAACATGAACAAGAATAAAAATACATGATCATTTGATTATGATAAATTGTTGGATAAAAGTTTTATGATTTAAATTTATATTAGAGAACGCATGAGATTGTAGGATTATATTTTCTACGTGTAAACGTGGAAGACTAAATTTTCATTTAAAGATCTATCATTAAGAACAATATATGAGTATCCGAATTGAGGTAACTTAATTAAGAAAAGACTTGCATTGCGGTACTTCTGTAACTCCTCACACATGGAGGGTAAAGATATTAAGAGTGACATAGAGAGCGAGAAAGACATCAAACATGCCAAACTAAGAACACTTGGAGACAAAAAAAGTTTTAGGTGTCAACTGCAATCTGTACAATCAGCCGTTAAAAATTTATGATTGGTGTTTAATATGATGAGGTCAGGTAATTTATCGATTTTGATAAATTTCAGTTAGTTTTTTAGATTAATTAAGAATCCTACATAAATATCAACAAAAAGCAAATACACAAAAGCAAGAAGTGAAAGCAAAGACTATATATACCTGGTGGAACCCAGGCTCCCTGGAGCGACTCACTCCGAGTTCATTCACACATGCCCACACCCTCTGATCAGAACCGTAGAAATAGTGATACCTTCGAAGGCAACCATCGAATATTCTAGCTAGCTGAGCTGCCAACGCATAGCTTACTGCAAATCCACCTCCTCCATAAGCCATGGCATATCCATGATACAGATTCTGCTCTACACTCTCAGAATTATCACCAATATAGAACATCTCTCTGTGGTCGTACTTCCCCAGAACCGTCGCTAAGTTCTCAGGGAAGAACACCGTATCATCGTCTCCCATCACGAACCACCTCACGTCCGGCATCCCAAGCCTGAAGCTCTCCTTCACTATCCGAGCTATCCGTACAGCCGACGGCGCCTGCTTCAACCGGTAGTCCGAGATCCTGTATGGCACCGTATTATGGGAGACATCGTACCCAGGCTTCTTGTCGAGCCAGACAAAGCCTCGGGTGGTGTTCGGGACCCACCAGAGCTTGCTGAAGCGGCTGCGATCTTGCCACGTGTTCTCCGACCCGGCAATGCCGAAGAGAATGTGCGAGACGTTGGTGGGCACATGCTTGTCGGCGGTGTAGGTCTGGGAGACGGCGGCGGCGTGGATGTGGTCGGGGAGGAACAAGCGGGAGCGGGATGGTCTGAAGAATGCAGAGTAGAGAGCGAGTGTAATGGAGACAAGAAGACACACGAATATGCTAATCCTTATCAAAGTTATGAAGATTTCTCCTGGTTTTTCAGACACTGCGAACAATCTACGTGGTTTAACTGGGTCTTGGCTAGCTTGTTCCAAGCGAGAGTGACTCATCTTCCTGTTACATTTGACATATATAAGCAGCACTTAAGACAATAATACAAATATTATTCATGCAATTATAGTGTAAATTACAGTTTGATTCTTTTGGGTTAAAGTTTTGTTTCCACTAGTTTACCACAATATATGTTATATTTTTTTTATTTTAATTTTAACTAAAATAGTCACATGTATATTTAGATAAAAAATATTTTCATTGTTTGAAGTACATTTTGTTTATATCTTGAACAATTTCAATAATTTTTAAGTAAGTTATTGAGATTTGAGTTTAAGCTGATATTTGAATTTAAAATTTATCTAATCTCAATTATATCCTCTAAACATTGTAAAAGTAATATTTAGTAATAAAGTTGTACAACATCATGATTCATGTGGATGTGCCTATTGGCACAATATAATGAAACAGAAAAGTGCATAAATTGAAAAATTATTAAATTATATATATAAAGAAGAAAAGGTGACGCTGAAGAGGAGGAGGAAAGAAAATCAAGTGAGATTTATTAATAGGATGAGAAAGACGGTGACATACTTCATCAGCAAAAGGGAATAACGGATATGACCTCTCCTCCTTCTCCTTTCTCTTTCTTTTTTCCCATACTTTGATCTTTTGATTTTCTTAAGCTATAGAATCCCCATTCTGCTCTTATATTTCCACCCAGATTTCTTTGTGTGGAAAAGAAAGGAACGCTTTTTTTTTTTTCCTTAACTTTTCACCTTCCTGAAGGATTATGGGCGATACAGTTCTTAAGAAGGATGATCGATCGGCATGTATAACATGGATACGTGCATTTCATGCACATGCATACAGTACTGTGACACCATCTTCAAAATTTCTGTTTTTCCAGAACTGCCTTCGAATGATGTCCAAAGTAATTAAGTAAAAGAGACTTAGAGATTGCCCTCCAACAAAATTCTTTGTTCTTTTCTTTTTTTTTTTCCTTGGTTGTAATCTAGATAATATATATACAAAAAATTTAAGATCTTTTGTTTGTTCCCACCACAACAGCTATCTATCTAGGGGGCATATTCTAAGAGAAAAAGTACTTGAGACAGGAAAATTAAAAATAGCAAAGCCTATATGTCACCTTGACGACAAATGTGCCGGCAAAGTTGGTGAACGGCCAAAATCTCTGGGCTACTTTAATCGTTGACCCTTTGAGAAAATTCTTGGACTGCTCTTTTATTTACATTGTACTTAAATAGTAAAGTAGGCGTGAAGGGAGGAGATATTTTTTTGTCTTAAGAGTTTCATTAGTTTCCTTCCTCATTTACCACTATATATTTTTAATTTTGCTGTAGACACTTGTTACAAAGAGGTTAGGTGACTCATAACAGAATGATGTATATATATTGCTGTGTAGCTCATTAATGCACAAAGGAATCCGTTACAGTATTTATTCTTAGTTTTTTTGTTTTCACTAAATTTTTCTTTCTCTATTTTCTTGACTTGATATCAGAGCTCTACTAGGCTGATGCCATGAACTCCTAAGCTCAAGGCTCCAGTCCTGACTCCACTGGAAATTTCTCTAGGTCACAAACTTTCGCTTCTACTCAATGGTCACAAGAGTCCTCTTCACACCTTACTGAGCCAGCATGCACTATCAAGTTGTATAAAAGCAACTACTTGCACTAGCAATCAAAATGGCCCTTCTAATTATTCGTTGGAACAAGCTTGAAGGCTTTTTTTGCAGCACATTACTTTGGCCCCCGGAGCTTCTCTCCACGGGTGTGTTTGGTATTCAAGAAATGAGCTAGTGGGAAGGAAATGGAAGAAATGATTTTATTGGAAGAGATGTTTGGTATATAGAATAGAATTCCCAAACATTTCTTACTACAAAAAAGGGACGCGTAACTACAGTCCAAGGAACCACAACTACGCTAGGGAGTTAGCTATGGTTCATAGATAGCTATAGTTTAACTAAAAACCAAAGCTAAGGGTTTAATAACGCTACTGTGCACAACTCCCCTTCTTGTAAGGATAGCAAAAGGTCATCATATTTGGGGATCCATGTAGGAACTGTCCCATTTAGAAACTCACATTTGGAAATTTTTTTTTTTTTTTATGTGGGGATGGGAATGGAGGGGAAAAATCTTCCCAAAAAGTAGTTTGGGGATGGAGACAGGGATCCTACTTCCTGCCTCGTGTGGTCTCCGTCCTTAACAATTTGACCTACTAGTAGTAATTTTACTACTTCATTAAGTTTAATGTGAATTTTCTTGTGAAGACAAAAAATTAAAGTGTAACTATTTTCAATATGTAAAAGAAACTATTTCAACTAGTAATATCAAGTTAGAGTTAAATTATTACTTAAATGAGCATGTCATGACTGATGCTTTAAATATATAAGTTTTTGACATATTAAGATGGTAAAAATAAATTAGATTGAAATACTCAACTTGCATATATATAAGAAACAATAATGATAACTTCATACATGGTGAAAAAGACATCTTGATGTTAATACAACTTGAACTTGATATTTTTAGTTTGTTGAAGTTATTATTTTTGTAAGTTTTAAGACTATTTAGAACTTGTCATTTCAATTCTTTTTAATTTTTTTAAAATTAGATTAGAGCCTATTAGATAATATAAATAATGAGCTTAAGCTTTAAATTTATTTTTTCTCAATATGTTCATTTTTTATATTTATAATTTTTTTAATTTTTTGAAAAAATTTGAGGTTCCCGTGGGGATTTCCATCCCCGTAGGAAATAGGGATGGGGTGAAAATCTTCCCCGTAGGGGTGAGTGGGGATGGGAACACAAATGATGGTGGGAATGAGGAACAAGGTGGCACTCTTTGCCTCTACCTCGTAAAATTGTCATCCATGCCTCCCCCAAAACTTATTGTGCTGTGCTTTGCCCAAAAAAAAAAAAGGAGAAAAGTTTTCTCCAGCCACCGTTGTCCACCAAGAACCACTCCGCCCTGATTGTTGTCAAAGTCCATACTTCTCGTGTCGTCACCCCTCTGTCGGCATCTTCCACTATCGTTTGCCGTGAGTTCCTACATTTTTTTTTTGTTTATGTTTCATCATCTTCTTCTCCCATATGCAGCCACCGTTGTCCACCCTTGGAAGTTCACCTTCATTGGCATAGCCATCTGCAACTACACTCATCGTTGTCCGTCAACCGTCAATAACACCACCAAGTAAGCATTTTTTGTTTTTTTTGGGAACTTTTTTAATTTTAGTTTTTTATTTTAAAATTTCATTTTTACATTTTGGTATGTATAGACCTATGATGATATCAAAATAAATTGAACCCCATTTGACATGTTATGGTTTTTTTTTTAATTTTATGTTTTAATATAGTCATTGAAAATTAATTTTTATAAGTATGTATATAATTATTAGCGTTATACACATTTTTTCTTGTTACATAATCATGTGAGTATCTTGTTGTTAGTTAAGTAAATTTTAGTTATTAATATTGTCATAGGATATTGCCAATGTTGTTCATATAATGTTTAGGGAATTTTTATTAGAAAATGATATTTCATACTAGTTAATTCATCTTTATTTTAAATCTTCTTGTGAATTATTTAATTTTCTTAGAAGATTTGACATTAGACATATTTTGGTTTGAAGAGATGGATAAAACTTGGATAGATAAGCCTCGAAGCACCCTAGCGTATTGAGAAGGATTGAATAACTTTTTGGACTTCACATTTACTAATCGTAGGATTAGGGATAAAATAATATATCCATATCCAAAATGCAAATTCAAAAAATGGCATAGTAGAGAAGAAGTGCAAGATTATTTGATTATTAAACCATTTCCAAAGGGTTACACTTTTTGGCTTAGACATGGAGAGACAAGTATTATAAACACTATAGGTGAAACTCTTACAATACTACATGTGGTTGAAGATAAGATTAATGTTAATGATCATATATTGGGCATCATCAATGATGCTTTTGGGTTCACAAATGATGATGGCATGGTAAAGCTGAGGACTTAAACTTATAATTATATTTGGCATCTTCGCCATGGTAAGCAAGTTCTATTGAAATGGAACCATATTGATCAACCTATTAAGCATAGAAGTGGTTTGTCAAATAAATTCCTAGGGTCTGTTGGTAGAGACTTCAAATTATTTCCTATCAATTATCCTAGTTGGAAAAGAGTTCCAATGAATTATAAGGATAATGTTTACAACAATACTATAGAAGTAATATTTGTCTACTTTTGAAACTAAGTACATTTTTGGATGTATAACTATTATAAGCATTTCTTTTACCTTGAAGGCCAAATTTATAGTTAGTACTGAACAATACAAAAACCATATTTTGAAATCTATTAGACAGACGTAAAAGGATAAAAGACAGGATTTGTGGTAAAGTAGGGATGATTGTGCGAGCAACTGAGAGCAATTGATTGGTAAAGGCCCCGACAACATTGATAAAGATCATTAGACATTGTTTATTGACTATTGTCTCAACTCAAAAACTAAGGTGACAAGTAATATTGTTTTAATAAGTTCTTTTAACCTTGCTTATAATGTATGACTACATATTTTTTCATTATAAATGAGAACTTGCCAAAAACAAATAGAGATAATAAAAAGAAGCAACTTATGCCTTGCACAGGTAAAACAAAGAGTTTAGTATGCAAAAGGACATATATGATAATTTTAATTTTTAGTGATTATGCTGCACTCTTCCTTTTAACATACATATGTGTTATTATAGTTTTTTCGATTGCAAGAGTTGGAGTTGAGTCGTCCAGTAAGCAGAGGAGAAGTATGGATAACAATATATAAACATGTTGATGGGTCTTACATGATGCTAGAATAATAAGTGTAATTCTATACTTTGTTTTGAAAGTGAAGTGGGTTGAGCTTTGATTTGGCTATGTCAGTATACTCCATTTCATTTGTGAGGAAGTAATTCAATTGTATAAATATTTATGTTGTTGCATTTAAGTCACTTGTAAATACTTGCTTTTTTAACGTAGGAAAAGATTGCTACCCATGAATCTAACTTCATGTCCATGTCTCAAGAAATTTCCACTGAGGATTTTTTAGTCTATGCTTTAGGAAAGCAAGAGCACGCAAGTCATGTACAAGAATTGGGATTATCCATCCCAAGTGTTTGGACATACCTTTCATTTTTATAGTGGAGCAAGCTCATCTTGTCCTTTCAATATAAAGTTGCAAAGTTAGTTCATTCAAATGCAATCAGTGATACAAGCTCACAGTCAACAAATAAAATATCAATGTTAACTATTACAAGATTAATATAAAAAAGTTGATGCCATAGTGAGCTTTATCGTGTAAAATTTTTAAGGTCAATTGTCTTTTGAACTTGGTGCATTCCAAATACCATTGGTAACGTTTTTAGTACATACATTATAGTTTATTCCATGTATTAGATAACTAGCTATAAGTTGGAATACATTCACATTGTGTCCTACTATTTCCTATACTCCAAATTAGGTACTTAATTGAGCAAGTGAATATCGACTGAGTATGAAAATCTGTAGATTTAGTGATGTTAGATGTCATAAAGACTATGTTATATTAGTGTTGCACTTTATGAACTATGTTAATTTAAAATGTATCAAGAAGACAATGGATCAAATATGTTTGGATGTGAATTGAAATAAGTAGGTATTGAATATATATATATATATATATATATATATATATATATATATGCACACACACACGCATTAGCAACAGTTGAAACTGCCGCTATAAGCCTTAGGAATTTATTAAAATAACACATCTAAACATGATATAACTATGGTTTTAAATAAATCATAGCTATTGTTTAGCTACAATTTGCTCTAAAGTGCAACGAAATATCTCAAGAATTAGCAATAGTTGATACCAATGCATCTAATTTTCCTACGGTAAAAAGTTTCATTTACCTGGGTCTGCGAAAACTGTAGCTAATGTATTTAACTGTTAGTAGAGCTATCAAAACAGGCTTCGTCCACCGGGTTGAACCGGTTTAAACCACCAGAGAAGTGGGTTAGGCTGGAAGGATTGTCTACAAACTCATTTAATATAATACTATAAACCTGGCTTGGTTAACCCACGGGTTAAAAGGGCCACCCATTTTTTTTCTAAATTTAAGTTTTTAATTTTTAGCCCAATAATTATGTTTAAACCCATTGCACTCAACAATTTAAAAAAAAAAAAAAAAGAGTCTACAGGCAGTCAAATACATCACACCCCACTTTCCATTATTCTAATCTAACCTAATTCTCAATCTAGTATCCCAACATCACCTCTCCTCCCATCCACTACTCTACAACCTCCTCACTTGGTGACGGTCCCTGAAGACTTACTCTCAGTTGTCAAATCTCAATCTATGAATCTCGTTGGCCTGCTTCTCGGATTCGAAAGCCAAAATCTTGGTCTCCTTTCCTCCACAATCGCATCGGTCCCTGTTCCTTCACAAAATCTCATAAGAAACCAGAATTGCGATGTCATTACTTCGTGATCCCTGTTGTTGTGGAAGCTCATTCGTCTCTAATTCCTTGTTCGATTGATCACTATTCGCCAATCCAAAATCCACTCACTAGTCCTTGTTGTCATTCGTGGATGCTGACCAAAACCTAGACCCCGATAGCTCATCAGTCTCCTCTACAGCCTGCTCGATCCTTGTTTGTTCATAGAAGCTCTAAAGTTTGATTCATTATTCATTTGCTTTGAAATCTCCACAGCTTGCCAGTCTGACGGTCCCTGTTCACTTGTGGGTCTAAGCTCTACTCACCGGTCCCTCCTATTGTTAGTGTTGCATTACTCCACCATTCATCTCTCAAATCTGATCCAACAGTCTTGTTTGAATAGTTTGGAAAGAAAATATTAGTTAAATAACATAGTTAATTAATAATATGGTAGTTGTTTATAAAAAAATAATAATAATATAGTACTTGAACTTAAGTTAAAAAAATATATCGTATTTGAATGTTGAATTCTATTTTATTTGTTTATACTACTTATATAGAAATTTAGTAAGACATATTGTTTAATAAAATTAATTGTATTGTTTGTATAGGTGCATAATGGAATCGGTTAATAATCAAAGTGTTAATATGAGGGGCAGTGATGATATTAAGGCTTTGAATGAATTAATTCCTTTAAGCTCTAAGCATGATGATAGTTTGGACAAAGGAAAAGAATCTTTATGTAAAAAGGCTAAAACTTGTATTTCTGATGTTTGGAAATCTTTCACTAAGATAAGCATAATTAATGGTAAAGAGAAAGCAAAATGTAATGGATGTGGATAGACATATGTGTATGGAGGCTCGAAGATTAGTACTTCAAGTCTTCTTTGTCATATTCCTACGTGTCCACGGCTTTTTAAGTATCATAATGTTGGTACTATGATGTTAGATCAATCAGGAAAATTAAGGGCCTGACAAATCGATCATAAACGTGTGAGGGAAGTTATGGCAATGGCTATTATTGAGCATGATCTTCCATATGCTTTTGTTGAATATAGGTGTATTGGGGAATTTAACAAGATTTTAAGTCCAGATGTGAAGCACATTAGTAGAAATACTGCAGTGTCTGATGTATGGAAATATTATATTCAACAAAATGATAAATTGAAAGAAGCTATGTTAAGAAGTCCTAGTAGAATATGTTTAACTTCTGATTGTTTGAATGCTTGTACATATGAAGGATATATTTGTTTGACTACACACTTTGTTGATGAACATTGGAAGCTTAATAGTAAAATTATCTACTTTTTGTAAAATGGAACCTCCACACATTAGTATTGAGTTAGCCAACAAAGTATTTGAATGTTTGAGAGAATGGGTAATAGAAATGAAAGTATTTTCAATCACTTTGGATAATGCTTCTACAAATGACAATATGCAAGGAATATTGAAAGATTTTTTGTGTTCGTAAAATAGTTTGTTATATGATGGTGAATTTTTCCATGTGAGATGTTATGCCAATATCTTAAACCTCATAGTTTAAAAGGGCTTAAAAGTAACTAGTGGAGCTTTGCACATGATTAGAGAGAGCATTAAATATGTTAAAGCATTAGAGGCGAGAATGATTGCTTTCAAGGAGTGTGTGAAAGCAATTGATAACATTGACACTATAGCGGGTTTACGGTTAGGGGTTCCCACTAGATGGAATTCTACCTTCACAATACTTGAAAGTGCAATTAGGTATTGTTGTGCCTTTTGTAGATTGATAGGAATTTCAAGACATGTCCTACAAATGAAGAGTGGACAAGAGGAGAGTAGATGTGTGAGTTCCTTCGTCCATTCAATACCATAACTAATTTGTTTTTTGGTTTAAGTTACCCGACATCAAACACATATTTCTTACAGATGTGGAAAATTGAATGTTTGTTGATGAAAAATTTGAATAATATTGACATAGTGATCAAAGAATGAAGACAAAGTGTGACAAGTATTGGGGTGATTATAATGTTAGCCTTGCCATGACTGTTGTTCTTGATCCTCACATGAAGTTTGAGGTGTTGTATTTTCCTTATAATGGGCTTGATCCTATGACTTATCAAGATAAACTAGACAATATTAAGACTAAGTTATATCGCCTTTATGCCCAATATGAAAAAAATGCAACATCATCAATGTTAATGGGTGGAACAAGTGGTTCAATTGTATCTACTAACTTTAGCCAACATGCTTTTACTATAGGAAGGGATGCATATACTACTGGTGGTTTTGATATTCTTGATGTAAGTTTCTTCTATTCCATTAATAGTTTGACTTTGTTTTGTCTATTATTTGATGTCTTCATAATAACTCATCATTTCTTATATGTACTTGGAATATAGGAGTATATTGATTTTGTTAATGAAACCACTTCTTCTACGAGAAAATCTGAATTGGATCATTACTCGGATGAGGCAAAGTTAGACCCTAAATATGCTAAAAAGTTATATGTCTTGGAATATTGGAAGGAGAATCAATATCGAATCTTTACCCTATTAAAAATGGCATGTGATATACTTAGCATTCCAATCACTACTGTTGCTAGTGAATCAACCTTTAGCATTGGCTCATGGATCATGAACAAGTATAGGTGTACTTTTCTTCCAGAAAATGTCCAAACTCTTATTAGTACACGCAATTGGCTATATGGTTTTAACGGTATTAATTTACAATTTATGACTTTCTTATGTTATGGTTTGCATAGTAATATATGTCTGTTTGACGGAAATTTAATTATTTCTTACTTTAGTTGATGTAAATGCTCATTGTGAATGTGAAAAGATTGGTAGTGGCAATGGTGATGAAGTTTCAACTTTGGCTACAATTCAAGGTTCCAATTTTATTGATGCTCCTTAGTGGAACTTTAGAATAATTATGTATTTGTGATTTACTATATTTGAAATTTCATAATTTTTTATATATTTTTTAATTTTTTAAGCATGTTAAAGCAATAAGAAATTGACAAATTTTTTTTAAAATTTTTTTATTTTTTGATGGGTTAAATAAGCCAACCCAACTAATTCACTAGGTGGGCCGGGTTGAGATTTTTAACTCACCACCTTATGGTGGGTTAAACAGGTTGACTTGATTAACCCACCAGTTCGGGTGGGACGGATTAGCCATCTTTGACAACTCTAACTGTTAGCTATAATTTGTGAAAGTACTAGTAATCCCTGTAGCAATGGTTTCAACTGCTACTAATGCTAAAAAGAAACCATAGCTAATGCTATGTTTTTTGGTAATGTTTCTGGTAAGATCATACTCCCTTAAATATGATAATTAGCATTCATTCATGGGATCTAAGGAATAAGGGTGTTGTTCTATGAAATAGATGTTTTAAGGATAAAATCCTTCATGAAGGGACTTTTATTTTTTCTAGTTTATTAATCATGTTATTAGGAGTATTTTTTATATTAATCTCACTTTGCTTTCCAATATTTTTCATACCAAACATGAATTTTTTTTTTCAAAACTCATTCCATTCTTTTAGATGCCAAACATAACTTTTGTCTGTTTGTAATTTCTTTCTATTTTTTTCCATTATATTCCTCGTTCCATTTTATATTCCCACAAAAGTCATTCATGCATATCAAATATGGCATAAGAAAACAGCAAAGAAACCGAATTCAGCGTTTGAAGAATGGTTCGTGCTTGATCAACTTCTATTAGGCTAGCTTTACAATTTGTTGACTACAGATATTGCCTCACTGTTATTAAATTGTTCAGCTTTTCATGAGCTTTGCAAGCTACCAAAACATTGACATGGGTGCCTACTCGTTCTCGAGTCACTCTTTACAAGAATGAGCCGCAACATACCAAAAAGGGCTCCATGGAAATGGAGGATTACCACAACAAATTAAAATCCATAGTTGATAATCTTGCTCTTGCAGTGAATCCTATTCAGCTATCAGACCTGGTCACCCAAGTGCAGTTGGACTTGACACAGAATTCAACCCAATTGTACAACAATTGGCTGAAAAAGAAAATTTATACTCGGTTGATCTCCAAGCCACACTGTTAACATATGAAAGTATACATGAACAATTAAATAACTTTAGCACTTTTGAACATTGGTGAGTCCTTTGCTCATATGGCCAAAGCTAAGCATCGTGTCACTGATAGTGATCACAATCGAAATCAGTTGAGATGATCAGGCTCTAATCCGAGGGGATTCAGAGGAGGACGGGGCTGTGGAAGACATATGAAGAACAAAAAACCAATATGTCAAGTTTGTGATGAGATATGGCACATTTCTGTGACCTTTTTTTTCGTTTTGATAAATCAAATAAGGTAAGCTCATCTTAAAGCAACAAGAATTCCGACCTAGGTTTTGCTTACTTAACCTCTCCAGTTACTATGAATGACTTTGCTTGGTATGTTGATAGTGGGGTAAGCAATCATATAACCAGTGACGTGAACCAATTCGAAGCAGTCAATGATATAACAATGGTAATTAAGGAAAAACTTATTATTGGTACTAATGATAAGCTTGATGTTGCTAATATCGGTCATTATTTTTCCTTGCAAACACAACAAGAGGCTTGTAAGGAATGATATTTCACACGTTCCAAGAAATACTAAAAATCTCAGAAACTATTTCGAAATTCACAAATGACAATAATGTTACTATTGTATTTCACTCACATGGTTTCTCTATGAAAGGACAAGACAACTGGGTTAGTGTTGCTTCAAGGAAAGCTAGAGGCGTTTACCAAATTAAGAATCTGAACCCAAGAGTTATGTGTCATGATCATAGCATAGTAAATAAACCACCGTCCATATATATATAAGATTATAATAATTGTGCATTTATAACGTTAAAAATCTATTTGATATAATATGAACAAGCATTCCCACAAATAAAAAATAAAGCATGTTTCAAATATAAAGTGTTACCAATTAATAATTATATAATATAGTTATAATTTATTTGTCATCGTTAAAATTTGTATCATAGATGTTAAGGCCAACAAATGTAAGATTGAAAAAGGATTACATGCATGCCAAAGACGCTTTACGGATGACTATTCTATTAATTAAAAAGAAGGGGAAAAAAAAAAAAAAAGCTCTCTAACGTATACTATTCTTATTATTTTTAACTCTCTAGGCCCGAAAACTACTTAAGCCTTTTTTTTTTTTTCCTTTTTCATTTGGTCTGCTATTATTAAGCTTTTTTAAAAACCTATTAATATAATAAGTGCATACAAGAGTTGGGCCGTTATTTTACACATCCTGGGCTTTAAGCCCAGTTGAATCCCACAGATGTTGACTTGTATGGCCCAAAATGCGGGTTGATGACGAAAACAAAGCTTTTTGTCCCAAAAGGAAATGAGAAAAACCGAACTTGGATTCTTATCTTATCCGACTACTGGCAGAGAAATAAAAGCGAATTTTCAACTTTTGGTCATATATGCTTAATTTATATTGAAGTATATTAAAAATTAGAAGGTCAGGGCTTGTTTGATTCTATCATATCTTTGTATGTTATCATTTTGTGAAATTGTTTTTAGAATGGATTTTTAAAATAAAAAAAATTTAAAAAAACTTGTTTAAATTTTTTATTTTTAAAAAATACACTCAACTCAAAAATAAAAAAGTATGGGTTTGTATGTATATGTGTATATAATATATTTATTATATATGCATTTGAGTTTGTATGTATAGATGCATGTGCATTTGTATATATATATACATGTATATTTGTATACATGTTTATGTAACAAATTTATCATATATGTATTTATATTTGTGCATATATGTTACATACTTGGTATATAACTATAGGTGTGCAAGTGCACGTGTATGTTTTAACCAAATTAGATTGGGTATTGAATTTGCTTAAAATGTGACTTGATATTTTTTTATATATTAATTTTATTTTATTTATAAAAAATCTTTAAAATATTAATTATTTTCCATTTCAAATCATATTCTTTAAAAATTATTTTTCTTAAAAAAAAAAGTGATCCAACCTAGTCAATTACTAATTGGCTAAGTTTGATTTCAAATATTATTCAAATCCAGCCCATAATCCTACCTAAATTCATCTTTTACATAATTGAAATTTTATTATTAATGAAATCAATTTTAAGAAACAAGGAAAATCATCTAAAAATTATTCTTGTTTTCTTATTCATAAAAACACTTTTTTATTTTTTAGAACAGTTAATAAAAAACACATTACTAAGCAAATTTTTTGTTCTTTTATTCTAAAAAATTAAAAAATGTTTATGAAAGCAACAATCAAATAAGTCCTTAATTTCTTATCATATATATAAGCTTATAATAATTATATATTTAATTTAAATTATATGTAAAATTAAAATCTATATGATATAATATGAACAAGCATTCTTAGAGATAAAAGATAAAGCACGTTTCAAATATAAAGTGTTATAATTGAATGATTAAACATATACTAATCTTATTTATTTTATATATATATATATATATATAATTTTAATTTAAAATGTTATAGCACAAAAAGCATTACAGTTAATCCAATCTGATTTATATAAATTTTAAAGGAATTTGGATTGAATTTTTGATTTCCCAGATTTAAAGGGAAATAAAATTGAAGAAGGAAAAGAATAATAGTAATAAATGACTACAATCGTGAAAGCACACGCAGCACAGGGCACTTTTGGCTTACTAAAAAAGATTTAACTTTTAGTACAAACTGACTCTTTTTTTTCAATAACAAATGAAAAATTAAAATAAATATTTAATGACATATTTTTGTATTCTTATTTTTAGTAAATCCTAATCAAATATTAAAAAAGTTCACAGAAAAAAATGCCTTATATATATATATATATATATATATATATATATATATATAATTTCACATTCATGAGAAATATTTTTTTTTTCCAATAAGGCTGGTAATTTTGAGAAAAGATAATTAAAATATATGGAAATAATCTAAACAATAGACCTTACTCAAAAAATAAAATTTATAATGTATATGAATATCCTAAACTGTGGTTTTTTTTTTAAATAAATATGTTAATTTTGGGGAAAAAAATTTATAAAATCCTGACTCTTGCAAATTAAGAAGGTCAAATCTAATATGCAATAAGCTTGATAAACCACTCAAAGTGATAGAAGAAAATATCTAGGAACTATTTGCAAATCCAAGGTTGAATTGGAGCCTCTGCAACTTTGATTGAGGGAGTATCAGGCATTGAAATAAGAAACTGAATAACAAATAGACAAAAATAAAAGCCAAATCTGAGTATTGGAATATCATAGAAAACAAGCCCAATAACCCTCTCCCTTAATTTGAGCTAAAGAAGAGAAACACTCCACTCCTGACATTTAGGCAAATTCTATCAAATATTCCACGCCTACAGCTTCTCAAGTCTCTGCTTATTATAGACTCTTCTTACTAGACGTTGTAACGACCATAATAATCCACTCGACACTGCACCCCAAATCATCTCTTCATTCTTCAGGTTAGATTCCCTAGTGGTCCCTATACACGTGGCTATTTATGATATAGTCTCCCATCCACGCCGATGTTCATCCAATTCGTTTGGCTGCACTATGCACCTCCTCATTCTTCTTCTCTGTTGGGCTTCTCAATCTCTCTAGCTAGTTATCTTTAGGCCTTTTGTCTGTGTCATCACCCTTGGGCCTGGTTCTATCAGTTGGGTCCCCATAGAAAAGGACCCTGGCCTCGAGGTGCATAACATCAAACACTCTGGCATCTGCCCTTGATACTTCATCCTATTCTACCAAAACCTGCTGTTGAATTGTCCCGTCAAACCATTTCTTTCGTGCATCAATTATAGCCATAGGTTGAGGCAGAAAAAACCTTTACCCCTTAGGAATAGTTAGTTGAGAGCTAGATATCTCCCCATTATACTCTTTAAGTTGCAATATGTGAAAAATATGATGGATTCTGCTATCTTAGATAGTATAAGGTGATAAGCTACAACTCCTATTTTAGTCAGAATTTTGAATGGTCTGAAATACCTCTTGGATAACTTATAATTTAATCTCTAGGATACTAATTTTTGCTTGTATGGCTGCAACTTAAGAAGTACCTAATCACCTATCTGGAACTCCTTTTCTCTTCCTTTTCAGTCAACGAATTTCTTCATCCTATGTCGTGCTGTTGTCATCTCACCTTGATGTGTTCCCATATCTCTCTACTGTCCTGCAACATAGAATCCACCTCCATATTACTCGATCTCCCCTCGTACATTGGAAATACTGAAGGTTCATAACAAAGGCACGTTAATATTATTCCGAGCATCTATTCACAACCTTATACTGCCAATCTCCCTGAGGGTGATATGCCATGGTAAATTTAAGGTTAGTGCCACTCAACTTTAATAAACTTTGCCAAAAGTGACTATAAAATGTAGGATCCCAGTTTGTAATAATACTTTGAGGGAAACCATGTAGTCTTCCCACCAAACTCAGAAACAATTCAGCCATTTCTTAGCATCATTACTAGCTTTCGATGCTCTGAAGTGCGTCCCTTTGGTGAATCGGTCAACAACCACGAGAATGGTGCAATATCCCTATAATGTTGGTAGCCCTGTTATGAAGTCCATAGAGATGTCATGCTAAGGCTTATCAGGAATTGCTGAAGGCTGTAGTATGCCCAATGGTTTCGTGGTGGGGAATTTCACTTATTAACATATAATGCACCTTGCTGCAAATTCATCCACCTATTTTCTCATTCCCTTCCAAGAAAAGAATTGTGCAATTCTTTTGTAAGTTTTAAGGCTCCCTACATGACCCCTAACAAGAGTTGCATGGTTCTCTTCCATTATTCTGACTTTAGTGGGCGAATCACTGGCAACCCACGCCTTCACATTTTCTATAATGATGTTATTACTAATAATAAAACCAGGTGGTTCTTGTTTTGAGAAACTTGATTATGCAGGTTGATTAATTCCTCATTTTCCTTATTTTCCTACCTCAAAACATCTATAAGACTATAAGTCAGTGTAGTCATGACATTCATCTCGGCTTCCCTACTCCGTGAAAGATTGTCCTCCACTTGATTACTCCAACTTGATTTATATCTAATTTTGTAGTCAAACCCCATTAATTTTGCAAGGTAGTATTGCTGTTCTGGAGATTAAACAACTTGATTAATCTACTCTTCAAACTCTGATGGTAAGTAACATTGGTCAATCTCCTCCCAAGAAGATAATGTCACCACTTGAGATCAGCTTGGATGATAGACTGATATTAAATAGTTCCCAAACATAAGTAAAGGCTAACATTATTTTCTTAATCAATTTCTTGGTAAAGTATGTTATAAGGTGCCCTTTTTGTGTTAACAGTGCTCCAATGCCAAAACCAGAAGCATCAAGTTTTTACTTGAAAATTTGGTAGTTTTAATATTGGTGCCTGAGTCATTTTCTCCTTCATCAAATTCAAAGCACTCTCTACTTTTTCATTCCACTGGAAGTTGTTCTTTTCAAATAATTCTGTAAGTAAGTGGGCTACTTGTGCGTAGCCTTGAATGAATTTTCTATAATATTGGATTAACCCTAATAAGCCCCTTAATTGCTTCAAATTCTTGGGAATTGGCCATTCCTCCATCGTTAAATTTTTTTAGGGTTTGCATAAACCCCAGCATGATCAATGATAAACCACAGATACTCTACTTGTGGCTGGAAGAACACATATTTAGACATTTTGACATAAAACTCCCCATCCATTAGTGTTTGCAATACTGTTTTAACATAGGCATGATGTTTTTCGCAGCTGGTATTATAAATTAATATGTCATCGACAAATACAGCCTCAAACCTCTTCATATAAGTATTGAAAAGCTTGTTCATGGTTGCTTGGAAAGTTACCGGTGCATTCGTCAGCCTAAAAGACATCATCAGGAATTCATTACGTCCTTGGTGAGTCC
This sequence comes from Delonix regia, assembly GCA_037074485.1. Classification (NCBI taxonomy): domain Eukaryota; kingdom Viridiplantae; phylum Streptophyta; class Magnoliopsida; order Fabales; family Fabaceae; genus Delonix; species Delonix regia. The sequence goes on along the minus strand of CM073453.1, from coordinate 15,978,075 downwards.
TAAACACAGTTTTATGCACATCCTTATCAAGCATGCAGATCTGATGATATCCAGATCAAAGATCAAATTTAGAGAAAATCATGGTCCCATGTAGTTCATCCAGAATTTCATCAATTGTGGGTATTAGAAATTTGTCTTTAATGGTTATTGCATTTAAGGCCCTATAATCCATGCAAAACTGCCAACTTCCATCCTTTTTCCTCACTAATAAAACTAGAGAAGAAAATGAACTTTGACTTTCTAGAATAATCCTAATGTATAGCATCTCTTGGATCACCTTCTCCATTTCTGTTTTCTTAAAAGTGGGGTAACGGTAGGGTCAAACGTTAATAAGTCTGCTACCCGGCTCCAACTCAACCTTATGCTCAATTTCTTTAATAGGAGGTAGTGCAGTGGGCTCCTTAAAAATTTTTTAAAATGGCTGCAAGGTGGTTTATACATCTATTGGTACTGAATCATCAACTTCCTCCATGGATATTATATTCACTTGCCACTGATAGAAACCTACAATGTGCTCAGACGCAGCAATTCTCTTCAAGTCATTACACTTCAGTGGATGTTCGTGTATCAACTTTTCCCCCTTCAAGTTCACTTTCTTCCCATTCAGTTCGAAAGTCACCATCAACTCCTTAAAATTAAAAGTCATCGGACCAATTTGTTCCAACCACTGAACCCCAAGAACCATCGCTATGCCCTCCATGGGAAGAATATGAAATTCAGCTTCGATTATACTTCCCTGGATCTCCAACTCAACAGGCTGACATTTGTATTGGTAACTAAGTTTTTTCCCACTACCCGTGCTTACTTTAAATTCTTTAATCTCCTTACACATTATATTCAACCTTTTAGCAGCCCCAACTTTAATAAAGTTGTGGGTACTGCCTATCTCAATCACAATCTATTATTGCATTTTCCCTAGACTCTAATGATTTTTGGATGAGACTGGCTAGATAACGCATTTAAGCTTATCTCTGGATCTGTACTTTCCACTACATTGTCTGGTTCGTTCATTGCTTCGGTAAAATTTCTTTGGATTCCTCTTGAGCTACTAAAAGAAACTGAGCCCTCTTGCACTTGTGATTGGGATTATATGTTTCATCACTATAATAGCATAATCCTTTGGATCTCCTCTCCCTTGATTCAGCAACGAAAAATTTTTTGACCAGAAGTGTTTACAGGCGAAGACCTCACGTTTTTTTGAGCTATCGATTGATTTGAATTGGTATGAGTAAGTGGGACTGAGAAATTTAACTTACTGGCTTGACTTTGGTTTTGGGTCGTCCCCCATTTAGCCGTAAAAAAGGTTGTGGTTCAAACTCCTGGAAACTTCACGCTTCCTTGTCCAAAATTGTATTTATGTTCATGTAGCTTGGCAAGGGATACCGTTTGAGAACATGATTATGGTTAGGCTAATAGTAGCTCGCATTTGAGATGCTCTTTCAATCCGACAACGGAAAAAACTAATAAATCAAGGTTCTGGCAATCCCGTAAACTTTGTAGAAATTTCTTTAAAGCTGGCTTAATAATTTGCTACAGTATTCATCTGTTTAACTTCCTTCAAAGCTGGCTTAGGGTCGTTGAAAAGGGTTGCCCCGAACCTCAACAATAGCGCTTCTAAAAATTCTTCCCTGCTGGTCACCATATTATTTTTCTTTACCCACTTGTACCATGCATAGGCCGGATCGGTCATATGCAGTGATGCCACTCTAATCCTCTGATCGACGGGGGTGCTATTCAATTAGAAAAACTCAATTACCTTAAAAACCCAATCCTCGGCGTCACTTCCATCAAAATGGGGTGTGTCGATCTTCAACCGTTTTGTGATCTGTGACGGTTTCTCCTGTTGAATCGTCAACCCTCCATTCTGCTCATCCTATGTATTACTTCCTTCACCTTCCCCTTTAAAAAGCAACTGTCGAATCATTATAGACAAATTCTGAAGGGACTCCCGACATTCTTGCGTTGATTCCTCCAATTGTTTTTTATTATTTTTAAGCTCTGAGGTCTCTTCTCTCGTCACTTGTAATACTTCCTCCATTCGTGCCTGCCTTGTTTTATCAGCCATAGCTCAATCTCTGAATGAAAACACCAGGACCTGAAATAAGAAACTAAATAATAGAGAAACATAGAAATAAAAGTCAAATCTAAGTAATGGAATATCACATAAAACAAGCACAGTTGACTCTTTCCTTTAATTTGAGTAAAAGAAGAAAAACACACCACTCCTTACACTCAAAAATTTTATCAAATATTTCACGCCTACAACTTCTCAATTCTCTGCTAATTATAGACTTTCTTCCTACTAGACATTGTAACGGCCATAACGAACCACCCGACGCTTCACACTGAATCATCTCTTCATTCTTTAGGTTTCCGTAGTAGTCCCTTTAAACATGGCTATTTGTGATGTAATCTGCCATCCATGTCGGTGCTCATCTGATTCTTTTTGCTGCATTATCCACGTACTCATTCTTCTTCTCTGTCGGGCTTCTCAATCTCTCTAGCAACTTATCCTTGAGCCCTTTGTTTGTGTCATCAACCTTGGGCCTGGTTCTATCAGGGAGTAATAATATAGCTACACAATATTTGAGTTCTTGGGTGACCTAATGCCTTTATAATTGTGTACCTTTTTACTTTCATTTTTTCTCTCCTAAAAAAAAAACTCTTTTATTTTTTTCCTCCACTTTACGCGAAGTTCTATTGCCTGTCTGTGTGTGCCTTTGTAATTATATTACTTTTTTACTTTTATTGTCCTCTTCAAAACATAATCTCTGTTTCACGCCATATACATGCTTTCACTTTTTTTTACCTGCAACCTGTCTGCCTCGAAATCACTCATATGTGACACAGGTCATTCTTTTTTTTATTTTTTAAAATTTGAAAGCTCAAAAAGATTCAATTTGAGTTCCTTTAAAATCTATATAAATTGGACTTAATCAGCCCATATTCATACAAACTATGGGATATGAGTATAATACTTGTTGTATTATAGCATTTTAAAAATAAAATTATTATGTTATACACACACACATATATATATATATACATATCTATATATATATATATATATATATGTGTGTGTGTGTATGTATGTGTATATGACTCAAAAGCCCTCGCACATTGCTTATACTTTTGTTTTTTTCATTTTGTCCGTTATTATTAAGCTTTCTTAAAAGCCTATTAATGCGACAGGTGCATGCAAGAGTTGATCACCATTTGTACTTCCTGGGCTTGCCCATTCGACTCCCATGGGTTCTTGAGTTATGGCCCAAAATGTGACTTGGTGACAAAACGTAGATTTTTGTCCCAAAAAGAACAGACAAACAAAACTTATATTCCTTATCCAACTACTTGCAGAGAAATAAAAGCTAAAGAAGATGATTAAATTCAAACAAAGCAAGTTTTCAACTTTTGGTCATATATACTTAATATATATTCAAGTATATTTAAAACTAGGAGATTAGTTTTTGCCATTATAACTTCTATTGATAAAATTAATAATTATTAAGTAGATGTTGTTTCTCTCTATAATTTAACAATATATATCAAGAAAGCTATGGTTGTATATAATTTTTAAATACATACTAACAAAAAGAGGAGGGGGGGGGGGGGAAGAGAACCTTACGCTAGGATGGATGAGATGTTTCTCTCAACAGTTGAGCTATTAATCAATCAAATAATTAATTATCAACAAACTTTAGATGGTTCCGTTTCGTAATAAATAAAGTAATCAAGCTAAAATTGAAATATCTAAATCAAGCAAGAAAAATAATCCAACAATATGTGAGCTGTTTATATATATATATACACACACACACACACACACACAAGGAGACGTATTGGCCGAATTTAGAACTGAGAATATCCATGCTGAGTAATTGTCTTTATATATGGAAGGATTTGAAAAGCAGTTAACCTAGCTTTATATAATATTGAATTCATGAAAGATGTTAATTACCAGAGACTTGGCTATTCAGTGACCTGTTTTATACGGCAGGATAATTTTTAATTAGTCCTCCTATTATTAGTAGTTGGTAAACTTTAATATTTATTAAAATCACTAGTGTTTGAGTTTCTTGCAATTATTCAACTTTGTCAATATCTCCACGCCATTCTTCTTCGAGTAATAATTACTTAAGAAAAGATAACAAATGTTGAACAAATGCATTCATATTCTTCCCAAAGTACATACAAATATGATATAAGACTAAACTAAGTCTGCATTCGGACCCACTTACCAGTCTATGATTATCCTCCAACGAGAAACCACTAATCCTATGTTGTCATATGCATTAAACCATGCTCCTGTTGTTTTGTGATCATCAAGTTACAGATATGCATATATAGTATTTTCAACTATCATTCATCAAGTTGAATATATATCTGCAAATCTTTGCGCCGTGTGTGTTAATTTTTTTAATAAATTATATTTTTCTACGTTTTACCACTATGTCCTTTTAAAGATTAGATATTTGATTGATTTTCTTTTTATCTTCTTGAACTTCTTCCGTAACACATGTAGTATTGTAGTATGATACGTTTTCTATAATTCAGCTATAAGATATAAACATTTTCAGTACGAAGATTTTGTGATGTGCATGAAGTGATTGTTTACTTGTTTACCTTGTTCTAAAGTTTAATTAATTTGAATGCCTATCATAGCCTTTGACACCATATGGTGATAAAATGACGTGAAATATTTCTTATGAAAATGATAGTATAACGTAACTGCCTATTATTGAAAAGTAAAATTCTATAATAAAACACAATCTTTGTAATCCCTTCCCAGTAAAAATTTCAAGAATTTAAAATATTATAATAAGTGTAAGAATATACTTCAAGAAAAGGTATTCGATTGTCGTTTACCAAATATTATATACTTATGTAGCTGTTCTATAAAAACTATATATTAATTCATTGATCATGCTTGATTATCATTCAGATTTGTGAATATAAGGCTTGGTTAGCCAAACTTAATCTTAATTAAAGATTATACTTGTTGTATAATGATTGGCTTTCAGTTCCAAATATTCAGTTACACAAACATAAATACACAAGTGCCGCCATATGGCTTATGTCATCACAAATGGTATATATGCATATCATTTTCACTCTTAATCACTTGTATAAGACCAAATAAATTATGTATCTGTACTAAGATTAGGGACTAATATTTAAGTTACAAACCTATGGGGCTAACTCCTAGTGTAGCAGGTTTAGTTAGACCAATTCAATGAAATGGCTCTTTATATATGCCCTTCTATAATATTCCTCTTCCATCCACAAAAGTCCACCAAATATATGAAAACAGACAAGAACTAGCTTTTGCCAATTAAGTTAACTACTCCAAGAGATGTTACGGAGAAGAAAGTTTCAAAAAAAAAAAAAATATATATATATATATATATTAGTCATGCTGAGCATTTAAGTAATTAAATTCTGTGTATTTAAATTATATATAATCATCACGTACCGTTAAATAACATATTAATAAATTAAAATTGATATTGGATTTTTACTTAATAATTTAAAATTTTAAGTGAAATGATTCCTAATATGATATATAAAATTTTATATCAAATTTATGTACCAAGCATGGTATATTGTTCAATATTTCAGATGAAATTAGGTAATCAATCCCTCAATAATTTGACTTAAAATTTTTGACTTGTTAGCTTGACGTGATATGGGAGGAAAAAGCCGAAAGATTCTGTGCGTGTTTGTTACTTGTGAGTGATAAGAGGAAAAAGGCGCTGGAGATTATGAAAGAGTCAAACCTTATATAAACATAAACATTAAATAATCATTTTTTGATGGACAACCGAAAGGAATCGCCTCAACACTTTGAAATAGCAGATAGCAACAAGTTTCAAACAGTATGTCTCTCTGTATTTCTTTCTTTCTTTGTTTTTTCTTCCATTTCCTCTTTGGCAATCATAGACAGTCAGTACGGTATTCCCTTATAATCTAGTTCTCTCTTTGGCTTCTCTTGACCTTTAATTTTTATTTTGAAATACAAAGCCGGAGAAGGGTCCATACCTGTATGTGTCTATATATATATATATATAATGTAGTATTGGTGGATGTCTAGGACCAGTTTCCTGCATATATACTCTAGTTTCTTACTACAATCATGACCCTTCTCTTTCATTCGTGTGATGCAAGACAGTTGCTTCATTAATGGGACCCCATACTCATTTCCAAAATAATGCAATTAATTAAGATTGACTCTCCCTAGCTAGGAAACCCAGCAAAAAAACAACAGTATAGTTTACTGCAACAGCCAAAAGAGACGCAAGCTTGCAACAGCACTTTTTCCATCTGACTCTTTAGCTTTTTCTTTCCCCCTTCTATTGCTACACTCTTTAGTTCCTTTCATGCATTCAATTCCTCCCTGGCTATATATATTTTCCTATAAAAAGCTTCCATCATCAGACCTGTTTCTTACCTTCACCTTGAGAACAATGGAGGGATCTCATCAGTACCAGATGTGGTTGAAGAAGAAGCAGATGTTGAAGTCACATATTGAAGCAGCAAGATCGTGGGAAGAGAGGGCTTTTGCAGAGGACGCAGCTAGGATACTTGGAGGGTACATATGGCCTCCAAGGTCTTACTCTTGCAGTTTCTGCAAAAGAGAGTTCAGGTCAGCCCAAGCTCTTGGGGGTCACATGAATGTCCACAGGAGGGACAGAGCTAGGCTCAAACAAAGCCTAGTTAGCCCTCATCATCACGACAATAATGATTGTAAGGGATCTTCTGATTCAGAGGTAATCATCAATGGAAGGGAAGAAGATTCTAAAGGCTTTAGTGATGGTAATAATAATTATGTTGAAACAGGCTTGTCTGTGGGATTACTACCCACTGAGGAAGCCGTAAGTTGTAAGAGACCAAGGGCTTCCAATATTTCTTCAGTACTGCCTGTCTTCCTCAAGCCATGTTCAAATGATCATAGAGGCCTGGTTTTCCAATCTGCAGAAATGGTACATGGAGTTAAGCCTAAAATGGACGACTTGGATCTTGAACTCAGGCTGGGTAAACCACAGAAAGTTAAGTAATATTATAGAATACACAGATATGTACGTTGTATTGGTGCTAATGCTATATTGCAATTACCCCTTTTCTTTGTCGATCTTTTCGTGTTTCTGTTTTTCTTTTTCATTTGTGTTCTATTTGGGTTGATATTCTTAACTTCCCAAACTACTCCTGAATAGAATGAAAAAGGTTTACTTTCTGGAAATGTCTGAAGACTATTTCTATTTCCAGTTTGCACGTCATCTATATATCTTTTTGATGTACATATATACGTAGTTGTTTTCACTTTTCCGCTTTTGAGCACAAAATCATCGGTATGGTAACTGCACGGTGCACGCAGATCATTGAAGGCTTGAGACCAAGGAATAAGAAGCAATATCACTGGAGGCCTGGAATGCTTACCAGCCCATCTCACTGTGTGTACAAATTGAAAACTCCGATCAGCGAGCTAGGGTTTCCGAATGAAAATAGATGCCAAGAAAGATGAACGAAGATCATTTTCGGAAACCCAAGATAGAAATTTTAATGAATGAACTAAGCGCAGATTTTTTTTTTAAAAAAAAATGTTTTAAGAATTTTTTTTAAGTCTTGTCTTCTATGCTTCTGTTTTCACGTACAGTTCACACCAACAAATATGATACCCGCAGTTAACTGCAAGTTTAGACAGAAATGAGAAAGCGACAAGAGAGGGAAGGAAATTTGACTGTAGGGTAAAGAACTGACAGTCACTGGCTATGAAGTCGCTTCAGCTACATATATATATTCCAGAGAACTAACAGTAAAACATACACAATAAGAATAACCTTTTTATCTGTATTACTGGTACTATTACTAGCTACTAGTCTACCACTAATAATTATTTATGCACATACCTCACGGGCTCACCCTCATCCTCATATATTCCAAACCCTTCTGTTGTTTCCACCAGTTTTCTCCCTAACATTTCCAAAAGTCCAACTAACGACGCGGAATCAAATTGAATATAATATATCAAGAGAACAAAAACATTAGTTTAGCTAGTTTGGCGTCGAGAGGACAATATCACATCGTTGGCTTTATTAGCGGACCTTTTGTTTTTACTATTGGCACAATATATCCTTGTTGGATTTTGATCCTCTATACCTATAAAAAGAAATTAGCAAAGATAAAGTTTTGAAAGGAAATAAATACAGACAGAAGAGGCAAGGGCTCATTCATTTTTTTAATCTCTCTATCTATATTCTGAAATACTTTAAAAGTTTGTTTTCATCCAAGTTATTGATATATTACATAGAAGAATTCTAAAATAAATATAAAGTATTAGCTGATAATACGATAATCTAATTAAATTTGCTAAAATGAATATTAATCTATGATGCTAACTAAGACACCATTTTAAAGAATTTTTTATTAATTCCTTGCGATTATATGGCTAGTAAGAATTTCTCGCATTGCACTGGCCAAAGGCCCCAACGAACCAACTAAGTTGGAGCCCAAAAATGTCCATATCTTCAATATGTTACGAAGCTCGAGACTTGTCTGCTTATAGTAATGTAAAAACAGTGTTAGCCACCTTATTATGAGACCGACGGTTCGTCCAGAATACACTGCGACGTCATACTGTACTGTCTGTTTCTTCAATCTTTCTTTGAAAGGAAGTCTAATGAAACATCGATTTTGACTTAATGGTCTTCTCAGTTTGCAGAGAGGCATTCTTGTGTGTAAATAAAATACCTGCTAATACCCCTTCACATAACTTTCCCATTATAGCCTCTGAGTATATGGGTTTACTTTTCCTCTACCTAGCTTCACACAGAGATACAAAAGAGAAAGAGTGATTAATGAAGAACACAGAAAGTGGGGGTCACTCACTTGTGTTCCTAGTGAAGTATCAGACAATATTGTTTATTTTGGTGTATGATTTATTAATGCAACAGTTAGCATTCAGTGAGGTCTGATTCTGAGTGTATCTTATGTTTAACTCGCAGATTTAGTCAGGAAGCTCACATGGGCACGATGTGTGTGCTTTCAATGTCTCTTTTGAGTATCAATTGGAGAGCAATTCAGATATTAGAATGAGGATATATATATTATCTGCTTTGGCAAGTTTCGCTTCTTTATTTGGGGTGCTTTGGAATATGCAGGGTATTTGTAGTACCTGTTAAGCTAGATGAAAGTTTAATCTCTAGCCAGAGCAGTTCAGAGCCTAGAGGTGAGTTTGACAATTGCAGCTTCCTGGCTAGCACGTGCGTGTATATATAGACATTATAGCTTTAAATTGTGAAAACAACTACACAGACTTTTCGTCATATAATTAATCTGCCTATTGGGTAGTGAAAGACACCATGACACATGACACACTTCACGAGCTTATTCTCCTTCCTACCTTTTCATTTTACTTTCCTAGAAACTCATATAAGTTGTAATACCATGTTGCACGTTGAGAAATTGGGATCCATTTTTTGTTCTTTTGTTCTTAGGTAAGCCGTACGATTCCTGCTAGATGGCCTATATCAACTCAATCTTAGACACTAAAATAGTCTCTCAAATTTGGAATTGATCCATTAAATTTAGGATAATTCAATATAGTTCTTTAGGTTTTAAATTCTTCTCATAAAAATATTTGTTATTGAAATTCATTACATCTCGACCTGGAGTCCAAATACCATTCTATTTTTTTTATATGATGAAAAATAGGAATCCAATCAGCATTTGTAGTATTATAATTAAAAATTAAAAATATATTAAAACAAATAAAATAAAATGCAATGCTTCCACTTATCATTTTTTTCAACATCTTCAAGGTATAGTAAGAAATTCAAGAAACACAACCAACTTTTAGTTGAACGCTAATTAACAAGACACACGAGATTGAATCCCTTAGTGTAAATTTTTACAATAGGGGATGCTATAAAGAAGATATGCTCCCCCTCTAAAGAGTTGCTATTATTTTCTCAATATCTTTTGAAAATTTTGTTGTCTCTACAGCATCGCTTAATATAAAATTCTTGCAGCAAGGGATTTGTAATCAACCAAGAGGGGCTTAAGTCAAATGCACTATCTATTTATTAATGGGAGGACAATGCTTCTTTAAGCCATTCTAGGGCATATGTCTTGTGAGCATTCAACCATGATCTTCTTTCTTTATTGCTCTAATCTCTTTCCCAGTTTCCCACTCAGTTGCTTGGAGACAATAAAAGATTAACCAAAACTTATTACTGTGTGTTACGGCCCAACACAATGCCATAGGCCAGGTTAGAGAACCAGTTGTTGAAAATAGTGAAATGGGCCTAGCAAAGGAGCCCTTGAACAATCAAGCACGAGTGCTTTCTGTGAGGGAGAGGAAGAAGCCAGCATGGCACTCAGTTTTTGTTATGAAGGACGTGAGGTCAAAGGGTAGAAATGAACATGCAGACCGTTACGCTTAGCAGGCAGCAAATGATGATCAAGGTTTCTATTTTTTCTTTTCTGTATTGGGTATATGAGTGGCATATTCTCTTGTATATATGTGGCCTTTTCTCCTGACGGAAGGCAACGAACATTATGGAATGATAAGGGAACTACTTTTACTAAAAAAAAAAGTCCCTACTTATTATTCTTATTTGCTCTGAGTAACAAATGGTGCTTTCATTCCTTCAAAGGTCAACGACGCCCTCTTGAATCATCTAAAAGAGGTATATAAGGATCTTGACACTCGTCTATAGAACAAAGAGTCTTTAATGAATCAGACTACGGAACTGCTGAAACAAATTTTTAATTAGAAACCTCCTCCAACATCTTCTTTCTTAAACCAACGACCACAACAACAGCAACAACCTCAGAACATGCAAAAAATACCAGGTGCACTGCTCGTTAATCCTAATTTTACTCTTACTAAAGGCATGAAAATTGAAATCCCATATTTCAATGGTACGAATGATAAGGACTAGGCCTCTAAAATACAAGAATTATTTATGCTTATATTACTCCTTGTGAGCATAGGATGAAATCGCTTCATTTCATAAGTGGCCTTGTTTATGCTTCGGTACAAATAGATCGTGAAGAGTGATTTAATTCTAACTTGGGAAGCATTCTTAAATGCTCTACTGCTGCGTTTTGGCACTACTTTGTAGGATGATCTTAAGGGGGCTCTTAAAGAGTTGAAACATGAGACAATAGATAACCACCAAGCTAAATTTGAGGACCTCACCACTCGCGTCCATGGGGTATAAATTTGTGGTTGACTTTGAAGTGTTGAATATTGAAGAGGCTGATACGGTTTTGGGGGTGGCATGGCTAATAACTATTAGGCCTTTTACCACTGATTTTAAGGATTTGAGTATGTCTTTCCAGTATAACCAGCAAAGTATTACTCTCTATGGCCAAAATCCTTCAGGATCTAAATCACTGACCCTTGACAATTACATGAACTACTTAAACTTAATCAAATTGAATGTGGTTACATGACCTCCTTGAGGAAATAGAACAAGCATTACAGATGTAACAATTGCCCCCAAAATTTATTCATTTCCTTGACACATACCAAAAGGTGTTCGTGGAACCTATAAAATTGCATCTAAAAGGAGGAATGGAGCATCAAATTCATCTTCATCCAAGAACCTCCCCAGTATGTGAAACCTTATCAATACCCCTATTTTCAAAAGAATGATATGGAGCAAATGGTACAAGAAATGCTAAATCATGGAGTGATTCGATCTAGCCATAGTTCTTTCTCTTCCCTTGTTTTGCTAGTTAAAAAGAAAGATAACTCTTAGCTATTTTGTGTGTATTATAGGGTACTCAATGTTATCACATTTTGCAATTGCGTTGCTACAACCCTTAACTCTGCCGAAAGGATTTATAGTTGGACTTCCACAGTCAAATGACAAGAGTTCCATTTTGGTGGTGATTGACAAATATCTAAATATGGGCACTTTACAGCCCTCTTAGTGAAGCATACCTCTTAGTGAAGCATAATGCAGCCTTAATAGCAAAAGTCTCCTATGAATTAGTGGTCAAGCTCTATGGATTCCTAGCTTCCATGGATTATTACTAATTTCTCATCACTGAAGCTCACACACCATTTTAGAGAGTGAGAAACAAAGGCTTAGAAGCATCCATTTCATATTAATGACAATGGCTGGAGATATGAATTTTTCTACACTATCTCTTTGTTTTAAACAAGTTAACAAGTTTCTTTTACATTTAAGAACTTACATTTGGTATCAGAGCCATAAAACCTTTACCTTGCAAATTTCAAAAAATTTTCATATTTGAGTCAATCATATTTATGCATTTTTTTCATGATTTTGAACTCATAAACTTGATCCTCATGAAAAATACTTTTGAAATGCTCAAAACGGAGCTCTAAATTGCAAGAAATGACCAAGTCAGGATTTGGGTCTGAGCTGGGTCTATTTTGAATCCATATAACCTGTTTGAAGGAAAGGGTTGAGCCAAGCTGCAAGTTGTTTTGACATTCCCATGTGCTGCATCCCTTTTCCATGTAAACGACATGTCGTTTTGCTTAGTATTGTGTTTTGAAAATAAAGTTGTAAAGTTGGTCACCCTGAGATTCAAACCTGCAACATGTAGGCCAACATTCAGACCATCAAACCACCATACTACCTTGTGTATTAGTTTTGTTTTCAAATATATTTAAAGTCCAAAAATGCATGCTCATATTTTTTTTAATTAATGTTCAGATTCTTGAAATTTTATTTTTAACAACTTAATTCATATTGGGCCTAGAGATATTTTGTCCAATATTTTTTGGAATTGATTTTTATGCCATTTAATTAAATGCTTAATTTCTTGAAAATTAATTTTAAGCAATATTTAATGGCATCTTTGGATAAAATTTTAAATGGAGGGATATTTAATTAATTAATTTGTCACATTTTGGTTTTGTTGACTAATTAATTAATTGATTAAAAATCCCATTTTGAAAATGGCTTGTTTATGCATTTTGCATGGTCATTTACAAGCATTCAAGAGAATATTGATTTGTATAATTCTAGCATAATTAGAATTTAGTCACTACACCTTTAATTAATCTAAAATTATACATTAAGTTATAAAATTACATAAAGGAAAATGACATCAAGCTGTAATGAATCATCTTCAATATGGTAATCATCATCCTATAGCAATGTTATCACATATATGATTAATTAGGATGAAATAGTGAATTTTTTCTTTTCTTAATTTACTTACAGGGATTGAGGAAAAGGAGTATTATTTACTAGTTTCATTATAATTTGTGCATGATCCTAATTAAATAAAACTTAGCCTATATACAGTTTTATTTGCTATTAGGCTCATATTTAATTTACATGTTGATATTGGTAAAATATGTTATAAGGAATTTTCAAAGTTGCCTTAATTATTTATATGTGCATGTAATGTTTATGCAGTTTTTCAACCACTGAACATTTCTGATTTTCAAGTTTCCGAACTTAATGGGGATAATTACAAAATTTGGAAGGAGAAAATTCTTCTCCAATTAGGGTGGATGGACGTTGATTATGCCATTAGAAAAGATAAACGTCCCACACCTACGTATACTTGCAGTGCATCGACAATAACTCTTTATGAATGTTGGGAGCAATATAATCGTCTCAACATAATGTATATCAAATCCAAAATATCTAATAGTATACATAGATCAATAGGAGAGCATAAAAACATCTGCGACTTACTAAAAGCCATTGATGAACAATTTGAATCTTTTGAGAAGGCTTTAGCAAGTACCCTAATGTCAAAATTATCCACTATAAAACTCACTGGCTTAAGGGGTGTGCGAGAGCACATCATGCAAATTAGGGATATTGCAGCTCAGTTGAGAACACTTAAGGTTGAAATTCCTGATTCTTTCCTAGTGTACTTCATTCTAAATTCCCTACCCCCTTAATATGGGCCCTTCAAGATCTCCTATAACATACATAAACAAAAATGGTCAATAAATGAAGTATTGACCATGTGTGTTCAAGAAGAAGGAAGGCTTTTGGCATAAACGGGAGAAAGTACACATATGACAACTTAAAGGAAAGACAAGAAACAAGCCAAGGGACTTAGCATGTAAGTAAAATGTGTCTGGGCTTGTGCAGGACTTAGTAGAAATGTAAAGAGGCTTGGACTTGTGCTAGATTTTGAAAGGGTGCCTGGACTTGTGCAAGTTTTTGAAATGATGCCTAAACTGACGTAGGCAGAAAAGCAAATGGTGCATTGGCAAGTGGGGATGTGATTCCCTATGACACATAAAATGAGATGTATGATGCATATGCTAGCCATGTATGTGAGATGCATGATTGTCATGGAATATTTAGATTTGTAAGAGTGCCAAAAGTTTTTTTTTTTTTGGTTTTTTTTGCATGGAGGTTGTACTCTTTATTAAGATTGGGATGTTGACCTTTTGGGCCCTAATTCTGAAGAAAGATGAGAGAAGTATAACCATTACTTTTAAAAGGGATAAACCCCTTAGAAAGTCAAAACTAGGAGAACATGTTTGTTTATATTTATTTTTCACAAAAGAAACAAATTAATGTGACCAAAAAAAAAATAGAAAAAAGAAAGATGTCTTCGTCCATCCTTTTTTTAGACACTTTATGAGATACACTTTGTTGTTGCAAAAGAAAAATAGTGCAAACACATGATGCACAAATCTACTGGAACCTTAAAAGATACAAGATTTTCTTATTCATTTGTTTAATGGAAATTCCTCACCTTAACTCTATAGCTTGCCCCAATGAAGCAACTTTTGGTGTTAAAAGCTTCTTCGCCTGCCCCAATCAACAAGTTTAATTTGTGGGAGCTTCTTATGAATCAAACCAATATTCATAGAGGTTTCAATCAAGACGTCCAAACCATATTATCTTACTTTTAAACCTTGAATCAATTTATTTCCTTGTCTTAATTATCTCAGATAAGACCTTTGGACCTAAACCTAAAGGCATTTCCCATCAATTCTTCTGTTATTAATGCTTGAAAGGTATTGGATTGGATTGGCCCAATTTGAAGTATCATAGGGAATAATGAAGCACACAAGCATGCTAGAAGACTTATAACAAAATAGTGGAATGGATTGCAATAATGAGAAAATGCCATAGCTTAACATTTAAGGTATTCCTTTGAAAATTCTTATAGACGAGGGAAAATCCTATTTTGAATCAAATCCTTAACACCAAATCATTTTGTTGTTTTTTGTTTTTATTTATTTATTTATTTATTTTGTAAATGTTCTTTACTTATAACTGTTGCCTCAGTTTGCTTTCTTTTTTTTAAAAAAAACAAATTGTATCTTAACAAGGACTTTTAACGCTTCTAACAAGGCCTTGTTGAATGGGTTTAAAAAATGGAATGATATTAGTATCAAAATCCCACACCCATATCAATTCTTCCATGTTCTTCCATCTTGTTTCTCTAAAATGAACTTATGCTCAAAATTTACTTGCCAAGAGAAGATACTTCAAGGTTGTAATGGAGTTCCATTGGTAAAAATTTTGGCTAAAGGAAGGAAAGGATTTAATGGCCTAAACATTTAAGTGTGGTCATAATGAGAATTTTGCTCTTACAGCCATGCTCTCTTAGTGAGAATCTCTCCTTTGACGACTCTACTACTTTGAATCCATGTCAAGAAGAATTCCTTTCTCTTAGGCTCTTATTTTTCTATTTGTTTAGTGGGAAATTCTTCCTCACAGGGTTTAGTCATATGAAGAAAGAGTTCTCTCTTTTAAGGTTCTTTTTCTCCAATTTTTATTTAGCATGGGCTTCTTTACAAAGACTTTAATTTTTCATCTTTTCTTTTTCTCCAATGCTAAGTTTCCTAGGTGCAATTCATGTTGGGAGTTTGAAAGATCTTAGAGGCTCAAAGTGGGTGGCAAAGATTGAACTGTGTTTGGATAATTGAATGAATTTGATCCTCTCTTGATGTATGAATCTTTAGTACTCACTGCTTGACTCCTTCAATTACAAATCTAAAAATGCCTCTCCCTCAATTACAAATCTTAGGAAGAACCTCATCCTAATTCCAAGCACTTATTGCTTGACTCCTTCAAAGAACCTCCGTGAACATAACCAAGGGAACTACCCCTCAACCTAATCACTCTTTGCTTGACACCCTCAAGGAACTTCCTTAAGGTTCTCTCTCTCAAAGAAGAAAGAAATACAAATGAACAAACTCCCTCAAAGAAGTAGATATACAAGATAAAGCACTAAGAATTCAAATGATAGAGAATATACAAGTTTTGGCACGTGATGGTTGTTTCTCTCTCAAAGATGATATAACAAGTTAAAAATTACAATCTACCATTTAGTTCTTGTAATTTCTAAGCTCTTAAGACATATATTTATAGGCCCAAAAAGCAAGAGGGCCATTTAAAGCCAAAGAGAAATTCAAATTTGTACAACTTAATTGTTGGAAGTAAGTAGCTCCATTGTTAAATTCATGGCCTTCCTCTATTCCGTAGCTGCAAATTTAGATACTTATAGCTCCTTCATTTCAACTTCATTTTGACCATATTATATATTTCCAGAATGCTCTACAAGTATATTTTCTATCATGATAAGTTTCATTGCAAAATTCAATCTAGTTGTTAAAGTTAAGATATTATTAAAAGAATGACAAAATGTCAGATAACAAATTGATATACATATCTACAAATTGAGATGCTCATAACTCCTTTATTTTAAATCAATTTTATCCATGTGATATACAATTGGAAATCTATGTGAGTCTAGTTTCATATGGAATAAACCTTATTCAAAATTCTTACAGTTAGTTAGATATTGTTGAAATTATGACTAGAGGTCAAGAAAAATGGTGATATCCATACCTAAAACTTTGACAATCATAACTTCTTAATTTCAACTCTATTATAAGTATGTGACATATGACTAGAAAGATGTTTAACTTTATTTTCAGATACAATAGGTTTCATTTCAAAATTTCCTCTTATTTGTAAGATATAATAAAAATAGTGATATAAGGTCTATAAACAACATTAAAAATCAGATCTCTTTATCTTTTTGGCTCAAACTTATATTTTGAGGACTAAAATGTATTAAGCCAATAAATGTAAGTCCAAATGAATTTAACAAAATAATAATAAGCCCATGATAGTTAGTCCAACTTACAAACTAAATACTTGGTCAAATTCATACATCCCAATAATGCATATTTTAATAACAATTAATAAAATGTAAACATTTTTTTTTTAACCATGCATATGAGATTCCAATATATATATACATATACATATACATATACATATATATATATATATATATCCAATTTTGATTGTCTATAATATTAGAGCCTATTGGATATAATATGAGCAAATATATCTCATATAAGGGATGATTCAAATATATAGTATTACATGTTAATGATTAATTAATTAAGTACATGTTGATACTATATATCTAACTCATTTGTTACATATATATCATCATCAAAACTTATAACATTGAACCTTAGGGTTAACAATAGCTTTTGGCTTAATGGTAAGCGCTTGATCCTACAATTAGTATCAAAATTATGGTCACGTGTTCGATTCCCAATAGGGCAATTGCTAAGAGGTAGATTATTAGCCAAGGTGTGTGGCAGTAATTGTCGCATAACGGAGGCCAAGGTGTGGGGTCAAGTCATAGTCGAAATATGACACTTGTACTAGGTCGTTATTAAATAAATTGAGTTGCACCATGACTAACAACTATAGCTTTTGCCCTAATGGTAAGCATTTGATCCTACGCAATAGCATGGGATTATTGCCCAATACACTATATATGGTTCCCCAGACCAGAATGGTGTTACTGAAAGTAGGAACTGAACACTATTGGACATGGTGCGAAACATGTTTAGTAGCTCAAAGCTTCCTAAGCCCTTAATATGGCTGTGTATATACTTAACCAAGTTTGAGGCATATATGCATATGAGGATGCCCTTCTGAAGTGCATATTTATAATCCATAGGAGAAAAAACTAGACCCAAGGACTATTAGTGGCTACTTTATTGGGTATGTCGAAAGGTCTAAAGAATATAAGTTTTATTGTCCATCATACAACACTAGTATTGTGGAGTCAAGAAATGCTAAATTTCTTTAGAATGACTTGATTAGTGTGTGTAATCAAACTCAAAACTTAGATTTTAATCATGATCAATTAAGATATCAAGCTCCTAAATCAAGTAATAGATTAGTTATAATTCATACCCCTGAAGTGCAAACGAGTGTTAAAAATCCAATAATCGAGGAACCACAAACTATTAACCATGACCTAGTTAATCCAGTTGTAAAATAGTCACAAGAATCTGTTATGCAATTAATTGAAGAACATGTTACCCAAGAGAATGTTGAATCAACATTAAAAATATCAAATAGAATTAGGAGGTAAAAAACTCCTAATGATTATGTTGTGTACCTACAAGAGTCTAACTATAAAGAGTCAGATTTATGGCTTAATGTTATGAATTATGAAATGGATTCTATGGTGTCTAACGGAGTATGAGATCTCGTTGAGTTGCCTATTGGCTCAAAAGCCATTAATTGTAAATAAGTTTTCAAGACAAAAATAGACTCATTAGGCAATATCGAAAGATATAAAGCACGACTTGTGGCCAAAGGATTTACTCAAAAGGAAGGAATCGATTACAAGGAAACATTTTCTCCTATATTAAAGAAGGATTCCCTCCATATTATATTAGCACTAGTTGGCCATTTTGATTTAGAGTTACATCAGATGGATGTGAAAATGGCATTCTTTAATGGGAATTTAAGGAACAGATGCGTAACATTCCATATACTTTAGCAGTTGAGAGCCTTATGTATGCTTAGATTTGTATGAGACCTGACATTACATTTGCAGTTGGGATGTTAGGTAGATATCAGAATAATCCAGGGATAGATCATTAGAGAGCAGCAAAAAAGTTATGAGGTATCTCAAAGGTACTAAAGATTACATGTTAATGTACAAGCAAACTAAGAATCTTGAGGTACTACTCTAATTCAGATTTTTCCAGTTGCATTGGCTCTCAAAAATTAACATTTGGATATATCTTTATACTTGCCGATAGAGCTATGTCTTGGAGGAATGCAACATAGTCTTTGAATGCTAATTCTACTATGGAAGCTAAGTTCATATCTTGTTTTGAGGCAACTTCCCATGGTGTATGGCTTAAGTGATTTATTTCTGGTCTTAAAATTTTGGATTCTATCTCAAGACCATTAAGAATATATTGCAATAATTCAACTGCAATTTTTCTGACCAAAAACAATAAAAGTGGAAGTTGAAGCAAATATATTGACATTAAGTACTTAGCCATTCAGAAACGTGTTAAGGAAAATAAAATTTCCATTAAACATATAAGAATTGAGTTAATGATTACTGATCCCTTAACAAAAGGCATGACACCTATGAAATTTAAGGAACATGTAGATAGAATGGGACTTGGTTCCATATTAAGTATTGGATGTATGTTATCATCACTTGTAATTAAGCTCATATTTATTTGAGTTGTTTTTCTCATTTTGTTAACATATTTATTATTATTATTATTATTATATTCAGTTATTCCATTATGCTCTTATAAAATTTTTAACACCTACCATAATACAAATTTCACTTAAGGGTCATCTAATAAATTTCAAATTTTCCATTTAATCTCCAACAATATTTATTGTTATACAATCAATCCATTCTAATTTTCCCATCTAATTCCCTTCCTTTTTCTTCATGAAACTTCTAGAAAAATTACTAAAAATTTAAATTTTGTTCTAAAATTCAAACTAAAATTTCTAAAAATTCTAAATCACCCCCTAGATGCATAAAAAAATTTAAGAAGTTCTAATAACACAATTTTCACTAAATTCCCAAATTGCCCGTAAACTCCTAAATTAGGGATTTTCAATCTAGAAGCCAAATTTTACAATTGATCAATGATTTCAAAGGAGAAAGGTGTGAAAGTTACTTATAAAGTGTAATTTTAACTCAATTTGAAGCAAACGACCCTAATTGAGCTGAAATTTGCCTCTTTTTCCAATGAATAATGCCGAAATTAAGGTTCTTCAATTCTAAGCAAATTGGACCAAATTGATCAGTGCAAAATGAGGGAGAAAGATGTCAAATCAATGTAGAAAGTGAAGCCTTATGTTTAATTGGTAAAAACACACCAAAAATTGCAAATTGGAGCTTTAGATTTCGCCCTTCAAACTGTCGCCAAAAAATCGTGAAATTTGGACCAATCAATGATTGTTGCCAATGGGGAACGTGACGATGAAGCCACTAGTGTCGAGAGGAGACTTCAATGACCCTTCACAGTGGTGGAGCAGCCTCAGTTTGTCAGCAGGAAGCTTGCACAGTGAAGGTAGCAGTTGCATGATTTTTTCGGTAGTTTTTGCCAGTGGAGAGCTAACGGTGGTCAGTGATGGGTCGGTGAGGGTGATAGAAGGTCGTCGGTACTCGCCAGCAGTGGTGATAGTGGCTACCAGAGGGAGAAGCTTGGTTTGCGTAATGAAGAAAGGGTCTTTGTAAGAGTGATATGAAGCATCTGATGAATAATTTGCAAATTATTTGAGGATATTATGTGTATGTTAGTTGCATAATTGGGCAATAATATGGGTTAGGTGAAGTTAATATACATACTTGAAAATTTTAAAATATTTTAAATGAAATATATATATATATATATATATTATCATATCAAAGTTTCCCTAACATATACTTGTTTATAATATTTAGTTGAATTATAAGTGTTAAAAATGCACAGGGTGAGGTTTAGGTACTAACTTTGATTACATTCTCAGATAAAATTTTATCTGCATCTATATTTGTTCTGACTGAGTTCCCTTTTGAGTATAAATTTTATTGTTATTACACTAAGTTTGCAATATCCCATTATTGCAAACTTTCATTATTACATACATTTTCCTTACCCACTTGTATTATTAGAGAGTGAGTTGGAAGTATGAATTTTTTTACATTATCTATTTGTTTTAAGCAAGCTAACAAGTTTTTTTTTATGTTTATAAACTTATAAATTTTGGCTGGAGATGCTTAAAAACAGTGGCTCCAACCTTAAATATAGGTTAGCTCCGCACCCTCAATTGATGGTCAGGCAAAAGCACTCAACAAATGCCTGGAGCAATACTCGAGGTGCTTTGTAGCAGACATTCTTAACTTTTAGGTGGATTAAGTAATGTGCTTGGTAAGGTTTTTTATCAATCGTTGAATGATGTGAAGAAATTTGGAGGAGACCCCCTCACTCTTGGACCTCCAGAGATGCCACCAAATTCAATGGGATTCATAAACGAAGAACCAGCCGCTATAGCCAACCAGAGGACGACTGCAACAAGGGAATCCAAGGTGCTCGTTGAATGGATTGGAGAGGCCAAGGAGGAAGCCATGTGGGAACCGATTAATGAGTTGGTCCAACAATTCTCCAAACTCAACCTTAAGGACCAGGTTGTGTCCAAAAGGGTAGCCTTATCACAACCTAACACAATCCCATGGGCCAGGTTAGAGAACTAATTGTTGAAAACAATGAAATGGGCTAAGCAGAGGAGCACGTGAACACTAAGGCACGAGTGCTCTTTGTGGGAGAGAGGAAGAAGCCAGTCTAGCACTCAAATTTTTGTTATGCAAGATGTGAGGTCGATGGGTGGAAATGAACGTGCAGACTATTATGCTCAGTAGGCAAGAAATGATTATCAGGGTTTCTATTTTGTCTTTTTTGTATTGGGTATCTGAGTAGCATTTTCCCCTGTATATATTTGGCTTTTCTCCTTAAGGAAGGCAACGAACATTATGGAATAATTTCTTTTTGTTTTTATTTGCTTTTAGTAACAATGTGCTTCGATATGCTTTTACTATTTTAATTAGGGCAATATAAATATTGATTAGGTTACCACTCCATCATTTTTTTTTTTTTAAATAAAAAAGCCGTTCAGACTCTTTCTCAACATAAGTATTATAAATTTTAATAAAAGTAATTTTTATGAGACAAATTTTATATTTTAAAACACTTTAAGATTCAAAAATTAACTTAAAATCATAATTATATTAAATTCAAGTAATACTTTTTTAACTATAAAATTATAACTGAATTTTAATTTTTAATTTTTTAATTTACATTCACAGTACAATAATTTTAAAAGATTATAACATTCTCAGGTGGACTGGTGGAATTTAGTTCTTTGGTTTAAGTCTTGTCAAGATAAGGATGGGCTTGGGCCTGACTGAATAGGCCCAAAAAGTGGAATCGGAGAAAGCCGGCTTCAATGTTATAAAAAGCAATAATGCGGAAGCCGGACAGACGGTGGAGGTAGCTCAAGGGAATCGCCCTTTTTTTTTTTGGTCAACAAGGAAATCGCCTTTTAAATTAATTGAATTGTACGTAAACATTTTGATTTTGACTTGTATAAAGTTTGTTTAAAATTATTTTATTTATTAGATAAACGATTTTAAATATAATATTAGGTTTATTTAATTAAAAGAGTTAAGTTCAAAAATTTTGACATTTGACTTATTTCGTTTATAAATAATTTATTTAAAAATAAAATAAGGGAAAATATAAATAATGTATACATTATATATTGTAAATTATAAATATTTTTGAAACATTATAAAAATAATTTAATTTATTAAATTCTTATTACCTAATTATATGTAATTAATAATTTTATTAAAGTACTAATAACAAAGATACAAAGAATTATATATAGGCCTACTCTATAAAAACATATATTATGTTAAGGGAAAAATATAAATACCCCATTCAAGTTTGAGTTTGTTTCAAACATCTTAATTTTCAAAACTAAAATAAAAATCCTCCTAAACTACTTTCGTTCAAATTTTAAATTTTTCTATCTAAATCCAGTTAACAGTGTTAATGGAAAACTAATCAAAAGAATTGAAATACTAAAAATTGATAGTCCAAAGAAATTTTGTTATTTTAGAATTTAGAAGAGTGCCTACGAATAAATCAAAATTAAAAGAATATATTTATCTCTTAAAATATATATAAACTATCTTACTTATTTATATAAATTACATCATATTTTCACTTTAGTTTAAGAACTTATATTTACGTTAGAATGCACACATCTCAACATGCATCTAACGGTGGATTCTGCAGTTTACGCACAAGTATGGGATCCGTACAAGGTATTTATGGGTGAGCAGAAAGCACTGCACACGTATATATATACAGCAAATTTAGGAGGGATGATGGGTACCCTAGTACTACACCCACATGACTTGAAAAGCTGGGAAGCTCAAGCTTGGAAGCTAGATATTTGTTAAAAGGATGATGATGAAGACGATGACGATGATGGTGATGAGAAGGAGGAGGAGGTGGCACTGGAAAAGTATGGTTTGATTGAAGAATGGGGCCGTGTTGGGTGGTGATTGCTGAATCTTTGAGACTTCCTGCGCAAAATATCTCACCTCATTTTCTGCCTCCCTCTCTTCTGCTCGTCTTCCCTTCACCTAACGCTTCCACGTAGCCCTCTCCTCTCTTTATCATCACTCATCAATTTCCACCAACCTAATTCCACTGTTCAACCATGAAGACATTTTTGAACATGTGTTAATCAAGGTGTAACGTTGTAGGTATGATCAAGGATTTTGATACTTTTTGTAAATTGTTGCTGCATTTTGTGTGTGTGGGGATGTATATATATATATATATATATATATATATCTCTCTTTTGAAAATGATTTTTTTTTATTGCCTTTTCCATGCTTTTAGCTTTACGTTCGAAGCATAAAAAAGCTCATTTATATATTATAATAATATTATTTTAATTATATTTTTATATTATAATTAAGTATATAGATATATTTAAAATTATAAGTATACAAAATATTTTACTTACCATATATATCTTTCTCTTATGAACATGATTTCTTTTTATTGTCTTTTCCATGCTTTTATAGCTTTATGTTCAAAGAATAAAAAGTTTATTTATATATTATAATAGTATTATTATTATATTTTTATATTATAACTGAATATACTAATATATTTAAAATTATGAATATATAAAATATTTTATAAATAATTTTGGCGAACTAGTTTCTTTCTTAAAATTATCATTGTCATCCAAATTTTTGTTGACAAAAAAAATTGTTTTTGCAATGAATTGATAGTAAATCTTAATTTTCCGTTTTATGAAAATAAGTTTACAAATCATATTGATTCAGTTTATACAATTGCAGTCCAAACACATACATGATCCACTTTTTTAGTATGTACTCTAATTAGAGCTGTATAGAATTGATTTGTAAACTTAATTTTGATTTTAAAAAAAAAAAAAAAAGAGAGAGTTTGCATGACTGTATTTATGCTTAGAAAATTTTATATGAAAAGTTAGTTTGGAGTAAAAGCGTGTTTTGAAAAGAAAAGTTAACGCCTAATCAGATGCGGTGTCTATAATTTGGTATGTAATTATAATATTCAGCCAAACGCACTAGTTCTTTGGTTTTATTGAAATTTTTTTAATAAAAAATCATGTTGTGTTTTTCTTTTGGAAGATTAGAACGTAAGTTAATGATATTAGGACATAAATAAATAATTATTAATTAAAAGTAAAACAACATCAAAAAAATAAGTACACTGAATTTGATACATATAATAAGATTCCGCTCATGAGTTGGGAGGGGGCATTCGATTTTGGAGAACTACAATTCAATAAAATAAATTTAATTAAAAATTAAAGATTAATTTATTTTCATAAAATATTCTATTTTAATTTATAACATTAGGAATACATAATTAAAAAGGTTTCAATGCAAATTTTAAGGTCCAAGGACTAAGTCTTTCAAACCCCAAAAAAAAATCCTTAAATCTTTCATAATAATTTTTAAATTTAAAGTCCCTAGATCCTGTCCAAATAAACTCATAAATCATTCATAACAAAATTTTTAAAGTTATAAGTTTTAGCTAACATTTTTGTATATTTCATTTGTGAGGTGTAGAAATGATAAGAAGGTGGGGAGGCGAGTGGCAAAAGGAGAGGAAGGAGGGAATGGTCACGTGGGGGGGAGGATGTGGTCTTCGCCAGGCTTTGGCATTGTATGTTTCACAGTTTGAGAAGACATAATTGATTGTCACTATTCCAATTACGACACCTCCGACGCCTAACATGTACCCGCACTTTCCCATGTCCTTTTATCTCTGTACCTTTTTATAATTTCACTCTTAATTTAGATGTCATAGTTGTTAAAATTAATATAATGAGAATATAAATAAAAATAAAAATAAAAATTAAAGTAAAAATGATAATATTAAAATATTATTTGATTAAAAAAATTAGAATAAACATATTTCTTTTTACTTCATTTAATTAGTAAATTATACATGAAAATTAATTAAGTAATGTGTATATTTTATTATATTATCTTTTATCATAAAATCAAGATACAAAAATACACATATTTTCAAATTATTAATTAATAATATAATTAGATATTAATATATATTTAATTGATAATATAATAATTTTAATCATTAAGATAATAATATATATTTAATAAATTAATAATAATATATAATATTAATAATAAACTAATAATAAATTAAAAAAATAATTTAATAATAAATAATAATAAATTAATATTTTGATGTATCGCAAAAATATTTTTGTTTAAAAATTATTATAAGGAAAGACATTTTTATCAAGCATTTTTTTATTCTTAAGAGACCAATTCTATCCCATAGCTTTAGGTTAGGAAAAAACTCTCCCTTCTATGAGGGAGAGCAAGCTTCCTAGAGAATGAAAATGAGTAATGGAAGACATTTTTATTCTCATTCTCATTCTCTCACTTTGATTATAACAACCAAATAGACCCTTATTCTTAAATTTTTTTATTATTCAATTTTAATAAACTAGACACAAATAAAAAGGAATAATAAGATAAAATAAAATCAGATATATACACCACACATTTAAAGTTATGAGCATGAACTAGTTTAAATAAAATATATTTGAATGCTACAATAATACATAATTGAGCAGCTAAACTTAACAAAGTATTTATAAAAGTTTAAGTGTATGAACTAAACGAATAAAATTTTAAAAAAGAAAACTTAATTGTAATTTTTAAATAATATGAAATAAATTAAAAAGCAATGGAAGTTAATTACAATGACCAAAAAATAATTTTTAGGCCAATATTATCTAAATTTTATTTACTTTTTCAAAAAATTATATTTTTAATATGTACATTCAAAATAATCAAATATTTGATATATTAAACAATAATAAAAATTAACCTTTTCAGTATAAAATAAAAATATATCTCAAAATTTTAAATATTATATTTATTGTTAAAAATACATGTTTAAAAGTTATAACTATGAATTATATTAAAAATATACAGATTTAAAAGTTAACAGGTAACATATAAATTATGTTGTGTATAACCGAATTATAATTATATATAATCAATTATATATATATATAAATATAATTTTGAAATATTGCGTATCAAGTATTTTATCCACTTGTTAGTAAGGTTGAATCCATCGATTACTTAATTAGATATCAATTATTGTTATTGACATAATATTTATTGAACATCAAATTATTTTTTATGAAAATATAATTCAACTATAAAACATTATTTATTAATTAATATATTATGTATTATATTAACTAATAATTATTAGGGTTTTGCTAACATTAGGGCACTAGTTAAGGATAATTTATCACACATAATAAATGATCATTAACCAATGAAATTAATCATGGATCATTTAGTGTACCTATTACCAATAAAATAAATGTTTGTAGACTAATTTTATTAGTAATACCATAATTATTAAAATATTAAATCAGTTGAAGATGATAATTTTACATTGAAACTTGTCTCGTATAAAAAGACACTCAAATTATCAACTATTATATTGCATAGTTTTTTTTTTTTTTGGTAATATATGAATACTGCATCAAAGCTTTTTAATAAACTAATAAGAGTTAGAGATGAAGTCCAAATTGAAGATGAATTCATTTTAGGAAAATATGTAATACTCATAATCACAAATAGCATTTGAGTCATGTAATTTTGATGAATAAAAAATTATTAATTTATATATCAACTAATACTTATATGTATGTTTTTAAAATATATTATCTTATAATTTTAGTGAATTATTGATTTATTATGTTGATTTTAAATCAAACTGAATTTAAAATATTATTCAATGGAAAATGTTAATATATTAATATCGAACATATACTTTACAGAAGCGTGACCAGACCTAACATAGCCTCGTTGTGTATCATTACCCTTTCTTATTTACGCGTGTATGTTGCACTTCTCGTGGCAAATGCATGGTGCCAGAAACGTTTATAACTTGTTGGAAATTGCACTCCTAATTTTAAATAAGTATCATTCCCTATGTTTTTATGGTCATATTCTTAGTATATAAGAAAAGTACAATAAATAATTTTAATTAATAAAATTAGTTTATAAGTATATATTATTATTGGTAATAGGTATACCAAATTATTATTGATTAAAAATCATTTATAATGTATAATAAATGATCCTTAACTAGTGCTTTAAGGACACTCATAGTAAAACCTTCATTTATTTTATGTATTCAAAATTAATTATCTAAAAATGTTAATTAATTTTTAATTACAAAATTAGTACATTAATCTTAAAATATAACAAGGCACTTCCTTAAACTTTAAAATAAAATAAAAAAAATAAAACTAAAAAAAAGACTTTTTAATAATTATAAATTAATTTTTTGAAAAACATGTAATATTGAGTTAAGCTAATATTGTTATACAATCAATATCAAATAGGTTTCTCGTGGTTAAAATTAATTGAGATTTAACATTTTTATTGAAGTCCAAAGTCTAAAAGATATTTTCTTACATGATAACGTTAATATATGAATTTGTAATTTAATTTTAAATCAAGGGAAATGAAATGTAATATTTTAATATTATATATATCGTAATCAAGTAATATTCAAATCATTAGCTTGTGCGTATCACACTTCAATTGATTAGTCACTTTTTCCAATACGGTCAAAGGTAGGTTTATTTGCACAGATAATGACACGTTTGCCTACATATCTAGACCAATCTCTTAAAACTAATTAAAAATTAATTATCTCATTAATTCTACCAATGCAGCATAGATACATGTATTATGAAACCAGATAGAAAGGTCCCATCCTAATTAAGGTCTCTTAGAATATTATCAGGAGAATCACTAATACCAAATTATTAGACAACTTTGTAATCATTGACTACAGAAATATTATGGATTTGGAGCTCTTCACATGGCTCATTATCCCCATAATTTGGTGTCCTAGTGTTATCAATCCTTAAATATCGTAAATTGATGTTGGAAACCCAAACAAATTAGAAATATCTTTGATCTTGATTTGTTATCTTCCTACCACCATATTTTATAATGGTCACGCTAATTTTGATATTGGATTTCTTTTAAAAAAAAATTGTTTATGTGTGCAAAGAATCCCTAAAAATTAGGATTTTAATTAAACAATAATTCTTTTAAAAATTGACTCTTGTAATAGTTTTCCTCAAGGAATAAGGCACCCAAACTATAAAGATTAATTAAATTAAAATATTATATTTCATAAACTCACAATTTTAAGTATATTAGTACATTTAATTATAATGTAAAAATATTTTTATATTATAATTATATATACTAATACATGTCAGTATACAGAAAATTTTATTTGAAATTAATTATAAATAATTAAATATCTTACAATTACACAGAGAGAATATATCTGACATATTTTAAATAATTTGATATATAACTTCTTTGGATGACACGTTGGGCTGGTTTTTCTTAATCTTAATTAATGACCATTCAACCCATCATCTAGGCTTCATTGACCAGATCCACACCATCCATATTCTTTAAGGAAATGGCTGCCTTTATACAACAATTAATTACGACTTGAAGAATTATTGATATGTGGTTGAATTATCAGAATTTGTCACTTATTCAACAAACGATTTACTTAGTTATATATATATGGCGCTTTTTACGAATGATTAACTTTGCCAGATTTAAATTCACTTTCAATTAAAATTGAAATGACACCAATACCATGTCATTTCTGAAAACGATGTGATTAATTATTTAAAAGACTAAGTATAGTACTGGGATGAATTTCCCGACACGTGGCATACCTTATTCATTGGAGCATTAGATTTCATTTAATGTCACGCGACTTTTTTTAATTTAATTTGAATAAATAGAAAAAATTAAATAGCTTTTAATAAATTACAATTTATTCTTTATACGTTATAGTTTATTGTAATTCAACAAAATGTGATTTTGTTATAAACGAATATAAAATGTTAATATGTTTTTGTATACTATAATATTTTTAAAAAATTAATAATATTAAAAATTAAGTTAAAACAATCATATAACTTGTGCTAAACTATTAGAGGAAATTCAATAATGAGAATATATGATTGCAGGAATTGTAAGGAATTTCGAAGTATAGGAGATTTACTAACATTAAATTTATTAGTTTATATATGTTCAATATTTAAAAATAATTTAATAATTATCAAAATTAAATATTTTAAAATATGAAGTTTATACAACGTCTTTAAAATTAAAAAGATAATAATACAAAAAATAAAAGTAAATATAGAACTCATTTTTTCTCCCTCTCTTTTTATTTTATTTTTTTAATATTAGAATTGCTTTACACTTTTTAAAAAGATCCAAATTTGAAAAATATCTAAATTTATATCAAATAGTATATAAAAGATATAATTATTTAATATGATAAACTGATAAGTTATCAGCGACGGTAACATGTTGCATGTTTTCACGTTGATGGTATGACCGCATGTGGGTTACTGTGAACAAATAATTTAGCATTAAGGGATAAACCATGTTCGTTAACAATAAGGACATCTAGGAATAGAATAATGGAGAGGCAGATAATATTAAATGCGATTATGAGGACTTGATTATTGGACTTAAATTAATCGGACAGGTGTCACTCAGAGGGAAGATCAGAAAAATGTTGGGGCATATTGGCAATATAATTATATTGGGGATATTACAAATGGGCGGCAAAAATTTATAGTAATTGCAAAAGTAGGGGTTTGGTGGGGGGAAGGAGGGGGCTGCACTTTCGGCTCCACGTAGGTAGTGGCCACGTGTCGCGAACGCAGTAATAGGAACCTCAGATATTCTGCAAGCGTCAATCGCTTTGACATGCGGTCCCACACGTGTCCAAATATGCCCTGTTACGTAGATCGCTTTCATTGGACAACTGGAACGGGCAGAACAAAGTGAACTCTCACACCACTCATGCCTCTACTTCCACGCGCCGCCTCCTCACGCTCTTATATTCCCTACTTTTCAAACTTCTTTTGAAGGCTTCGCATTTTTTAAAAAATTAATTTTCAAATAATAATATATGTTTGATTTTTTTATCAAAGAATTAAAATATTATTTTTTATGAACTAATAATTTTTAGTATATTAACGTATTCAAGTATTATTATATTTTAAATTAATAATTTTATAATTATATCTTTATATTATTATAAGTGCATTAAAAATTATATTTAAAGTTAAATTTTATTTTTTAAATTTATATTTATAAAAATAAAATAATTTATACTGTATTAAAATTTTTTTATTAATAATATATTTAATTTTTAAATAAAAATTATAGTTGCATGAAATTATATTCAATTAAAATCAAGTTTACCAATTACGTTAATTTAAAATTAAGTTTTAAATAATTATATGAGTATCATTATGAATGTCGTTTTCAAAATGTGTATACTAAATTCGTTATTAAAATGTTTAAGTATAATACTATTTGCCTTTTGATCAATGATGATTTAACAAGATAATTATGCGTAGTTTTTGAAGTGCTTCTAACTTGTATCTTTATAGTTGCTATCAAGGTGGATCAAAATTTCCTACGTTAGTAGATGCCTGGAAAATGACTCATACTTAGAGAGCTTTTTGAGCTATTAGTAGTTGCCTAGAAGATAATTCATAATAACGTGATGATTTCACTCATACATTCGATGGTTCTATTAAATGTAAGTCAAGCATGCTGGCGTGCAAACCTCTCGAACACGTGGCTATATGAGACTTCGACAAAATGGTTACATGTTGCAAAGATTGATTTATTAGACAATTCAATCTGCCCAATTCAAAAGAATAAATCCTCCGTCTAGAAATCTTAT
Organism: Delonix regia; assembly: GCA_037074485.1. Classification (NCBI taxonomy): domain Eukaryota; kingdom Viridiplantae; phylum Streptophyta; class Magnoliopsida; order Fabales; family Fabaceae; genus Delonix; species Delonix regia. The sequence goes on along the minus strand of CM073453.1, from coordinate 15,946,856 downwards.
TAATTACTTCCGTTTTATTTGTAAGTTTTATTTGTAAAAACTTACACCAATAGTTTCAATTATTTTTTGTAAAAGATGTCCATAATTTGAATAATTTTCTGTTCTCTCGCCTTTGTAGAATAGCATGTCTTCTATTTTAATATAATCTTCTTCTAAATTTTATCATGCTATTTAAATATTATACAAACAACTTACAACATTCATGATTCATGATTCATATTTTCGCAATAACATCAATATTAGCATTATGAATCACATGCTCAATAAATTATTATGGGTTCTTAATTCTCCTAACAGAAGACCAAAAAAATAGTGTCCTAATGGATGATAATTTTGAATATTTAAAAAATGTCAACACGAATAATGGCCGAATAAAAGTTGTAAGAAACAAAAAACTGTGAAGGCGCGTGGTCTGTTTATGCACGGAAGTGAACGTGGAGACCGAAATCATACAGGAATCTCGTATTCTACGATCGTGCCACGTGGTGACATCTTTGGACGAGTGTCTTGAGAGACCGAAGGAAGAAAAATGAAAAACATTGCGGGTTAGAGACTGAAACGAGAGTTGGGAGTGAGAGAGTCGGGGTCCTCTTGAGGACCACATGCGTGTCAGAAAAGGAAGAACATTTCAATCTAGCGTGCCCAGAAATGATTGGGCCACGTACCCGGTCGCAAAAAAGCTCTACACGTGGTTGAATTTTCATCTCATTGCGATCCCATGGACGGCGCAGATTGCATCTTGGTATTCAATCGTTCGACGCCATACCAACTGTATGTGTCGGATCATGCCCGTGACGGTGACGGGCAGCCTGCCCGTGATGAAGTGTGGCCCCCAGGTGAATTTGGGAGGCCCTTCCCTCTCTCACTAGAAAAGCTTCCCCCCAACCCATTTCAATCGGTCCTTCGATCCTGCCCTGAACGGATCCCTTTTTCTTACTTTCTTGTTTTCTCTCTTCGTCTTGCTTTTGCCCTTTTGCTCTAAAAATCTGCTGCTGCTTCTGCTTTAATTAAAACTTGAAAATTTTGCTAATTGAGGTTCAGAAACTCGTGGGGTTTTCTTTTTGGTTGATCTGTTTTGTGAGTTCTGGAATGGCTGGGATTTGCTGTGGGGTTGTTGGAGAAGGAGAGACCCCAACTCCGATAGAGCCGGGCCGACCTTCTCGGCGCCGGAGATTGGACCTACTGCCCTTAAAGTACATAGCTGACATGGCAGTGCTGCACCCCGAGACCGAGCTGAAGCGCCCAAAGTTGGATCTCTGTACTACTACTCCGACACAACCTAGGGACTGCGTAAACGCAGTTGAGAACTGTGAATCTAGCGGTGTTAAGAACGGAGAGGAACATAATAAAGAAGAACCTAAAGAAGATGAAGCTCGGTCGACTGTTTCTTTGTTAAATTCAACTGCTACAGAAGAATCTGGTAATGAGGACGCTAATGAGTGTCCAAAGTTTGGGGTAACATCTGTTTGTGGTAGGAGAAGGGACATGGAAGATGCGGTTTCAGTTCGTCCATCTTTCTGCCAAGAACTAGGTCAAAACCAGAAAGAGCTTCACTACTTTGGTGTGTTCGACGGCCATGGTTGCTCTCATGTAAATGCTCGATCCATCGAATTTGACCATAACTTTGTGGTTTTTTAGTCGATCCTTCAAAGGTTCTTAGTTTGGTTTTGATTTGTTTGTACAGGTAGCGACGATCTGTAAGGATAGGCTACATGAGATTGTGAAGGAAGAGATGAGTGGATCCCGAGAGGATTTGGAATGGAAGTCCGTGATGGAACAGAGTTTTGCTAGGATGGACGAGGAGGTGCAGAACTGGAGCCAGAGCAACCAAAGCTCCACTTGCAGGTGCGAGCTTCAGACTCCTCACTGCGACGCCGTCGGATCTACGGCGGTTGTTGCCGTCGTTACACCGGACAAGATTGTCGTCTCCAACTGCGGCGACTCCCGCGCCGTCCTGTGCCGCAACGGCGTCACCATCCCCCTCTCGTCCGATCACAAGGTAAGTTTTAGTTTTCCCGAGCAACAAACAGAAAATTAAAAGGAAAAAAAATAGTTAGGTGAATGATTTTAGTTATTGATTGAGATACAAATCCCCGGTGATCCGCCGGGATTCGGAAACTTGAACTGTGTTATTGCAAACCGATGCGTAGGCGCGTCCTCGCACGCGCAAATCATTGGGTTTAACTGTGCCTGTTTCATTCAATTTTGCTCTCGTAATATTGCTCGTGCTAACTCTTCTGCTATCCGTTTGTCGCAGCCTGACCGGCCCGACGAATTGCTCCGAGTCCAAGCCGCCGGAGGGCGGGTGATTTACTGGGACGGTCCGAGGGTGCTGGGAGTTTTGGCAATGTCCAGAGCAATAGGTGAGCGAGTGCGCACGTTAGCACACAATCTCAGACATCGTCGCATTGTAGCGGTAGACAATTTTTGAATCTCTGATTAACTAACGTTCTTTCTTCAGGTGACAATTATCTGAAACCCTACGTGATATCGGAGCCGGAGGTGACGGTAACGGAGCGGACGGACGAAGATGAGTGTCTGATACTGGCGAGTGATGGGCTATGGGACGTGGTATCAAACGATACCGCATGTGGGGTGGTGCGGATGTGCCTGAAGGTGCAGAAGCCACCGTCGCCTCCAGGGTCGCCGGGAAGCGACATGGCGGTGTGCTCCGCCGCAGATGGGTCAGACAAGGCATGCTCGGACGCGTCCATTCTGCTGACGAAGTTGGCGTTGGCGAGGCATAGTACGGACAATGTGAGCGTGGTGGTGGTCGATTTGAGGAGAGAGGAACAACAATCGGATTCCGACGATAGCAGCCATAATTAATCAATGGAGGGTGAATGAATGAATGAATGAAAAAAAAAAGCTAATGAGAATTCCACCTGGCCGCGTCCTTTTTCTTCATCATAATGGAAAGCAAAAAGGAAAAGGGCGGGGTTAGGCTTTGCTTATTCAATGGAATTGTAGGTAACTGCTTTGATCAAAGGATTAAAATCAAAATTGTAACATTTGGGAAGTGAACAAATTATAGGGAACTGTAGATTAGTGAAAATTAAGTGTCAACAAAGCCATCAATTAGCGGTTGACACACCTTTCTTTGTCCATATAATTGCCCCATGTTTGTTCTTATAGTTAATTTTGTGGTTTACTTGGGATCAAGCAGAAGAAAAAATTGCAGCAAAATATGGTTTAGTTATTTTGAGCTTTTCTGACTAATTTTAAAGGTCTAACCGAAACCAGCATGTGTTACTACGTAATCCTTGTAAAATGGAAGCGTTTCAGAGAGTTTCATCTGATGTTCCAAGTGGGACAGCTGTGAAGAAATTAAATTCTTAAAATTTTCTGAAAAAATGGCTTCTTCGTAAAATGCAATAACCATAGTTTCAATCCTTCGCCGTCCCATATTTCTGGGAGTCTTCTTCATATTATAAATTTCGATGCCTATATAAAAATATGTAAGTACTAGAATCTTTGCCATAATGAATCATCTAATGCAACTTACACGGATTTCACATATTATCTTTACTTTTAAATTACCCATTTTAATTAAATATTAAAATTTTTATTAAAATATTTTTCATGAATTTAAATATACATTTTAAGATATTGTATATATTTTAAAAAGAAATACTTATATAAATTTAACGAATTTTTTGAAAAAAAAATTAGAATATTTTACCGTAATTATGCTCTTCTACATTGCCCATAACTGGTCAGAAACCAAAGAAAAGCCAGTGAATATGCATATATAATTTAATGACTCAAATTAATTTAAATAATTGTGTGTGAAAAAAAAATTTAAGAAAGGTAAATAATGCGTTATTAAACTAAAGGAGATCCAATTCTAGTTTGGATTATTACTCGAGATTCTCCAGTATTATTTAGAATTATTAAATTTAGATTTAATAATTTTAAATTTAATAAATATAAAAAATTTTAAAATATAAAAATAAATATTTTTAAAAGTAAGATATATTAAAATTTTAAATTTTATTAAAAATAATCTAATTTTTTTGAATTATATTGTAAGATGTGTAAAATAAATTATAAAATATTAAAAATTATTTTTTTAAAATTATAAATTATATTGTGAGATATGTAAAATAAATTATAAAATATTAATTTTTTTTAATAATAAAATAAAATATTTATTTTTGTATTTTAAAATTTTTTTAATGTCTATTAAATTTGGAGCGAGATAATAGGGAATCTCCACTATTATTGCTGTGCATATTATGAACTGTGGTTATCATGTACCTCAAGCTGTACCTATGATTATTGCTACGACCATTGCTGAATTTCTCCCTCCAATTTTTCTTCAACTACCATTTTGATTATTATGCACAATTTTGTGTGTTTGGATCATTTTAATTTTAAAATTCTTCAATTTTTTTTTTTTTTTAATTTTAAGAAAGATATACTGTCTAATGTATTCAGATAAAGCTTACTATTTATATAGGACCTACCAGTCTATGTCTATTTTTTTTTTTAATTTAAGTAAATTAAAGAAACATCAAATTGAGAGAATTATATCTCAAATTCCTCACTTGATAGATTAATCAATCCGAATTATTTATTATGCATTGAACCATTAGATCATTAAAACCCACGTGATCGTCCACTGTTGTTATTAATCTAACAGTCTAAAACTTGCACACTAGAAAATCTATTTTCTAAATTAATATTCTCCAATCATTTAAGCTATATTCATTTTTTGTTTTTCTTAAGATCTCACATTCACTAAACATTTCATTCATCCCCTCTCTCAATCTCCTAATGTGATGCAGCACGTTTGCTGTTTTTCTGCTTCTGGTTATTTGAGTTATCAGAGAAGAAGGTTAGAAGTTAGAAGCCATCTTAAGAGTGAGAAGAGTTCAAGGGGGGTACGCTTTTTAATTTAAATACGTAGGTTTTAATTTTAGAGTCAACACATACAAGAGAGATTTAAATAAAAAAAGAATAAATGCATCGAATTAACATGAAGATGAGTAAAAATCTCTCAATTAGTATATAAATACTTTTTTTTAAAAAAAAAACCTTCACTGTATGTAAAAGTAAAACAAAAATATATAAAAAAAAAAATGGTTCGTAATCAGATTTGAAAGATATTTAGAAAGTAAGATTTAAACCCTATTTGATTGCTAGAATTAGAGTAAGGAAATGAGAATGAGAACATGTTTGGTTGACAGATTGAGTCTTTATTCTCATTCTCTATGAGGTTTGCTCTCTTTCATATAAAGGAGAGTTCTCTCCTTAACTAAAATTATAGAATAAATAGAATTTTTGGGAATGAAAATATATTTGATAAAAGTATTTCTACTTATAATAATTTTTAGACAAAAATACTCTTATGATATATTAAAACCATAATTTATTATTATTTATTTGATTAATTATTTATTATTAAATTATTTATTTATTAAATATATATTATTATATTATTAATTAAATATATATTAATATATAATTATATTATTAATTAATAATTCAAAGAGATGTCTAATATATTTTTTTATGAAATGGGATAATTATGCATTCTACATAATTAATTCTCATGTATAATCTACTAATCAAACGAAGTAAAGGGAGATAAATCTATTCTCATTTCTTCCCAACCAAACAACATTTTAGCATTCTTATTTCTACTATCACTTCCATTACCATTCTAATTGTATCAATTTTAGGAACCAAACATGCTTAAATATATCATTGATTTATTAAGTTAATTAGCAATGAGTCCGGCATGATATATGGGCTCCAGTATTACACGGAATCCGAAACAAATGACAGATTTAAATAAAAATACATGGCATGAAAAAGTAGAGAACAAAAACAACAAAAAAATTCGAAGAGAAAATGCAATAAACAGCAATGGACATTTAAAATAAATTATATCTGTTTATACATAAAATAAATATATTAAATGTGAATCACGTTATAGAGTGTTTGTATTATATTTATATTGTGTACGCAAAGTTTATCTAAGAATTTTAGTAAATTTAAGAAATTATCATACTCCGTCTTTTATAAAATATATCGGTAATTCTTATTATATATATAACTATTTTTTAAGTTAATCAATCACCGCCTTTAATTAATTTATAATCAGACATTGAAAACTTCACCCATCCGTTAAATTTGGCTCAAGTCCAAATTGAAATTTTAGAATCGCAATTGTGTTGGGGTTGACGTGTCAAATGTTTAAAAGTTCCGTTATACATCTAAACAATAATTTATCTTATAAATATTGTCATGTATTTAATTTTTTAAAAATTAATTTTACTTCCAAACTCCCATTTATATATAAATAAAAAATAATATTTTTTACGTTAAATGAACTATACAAATAAAAAAAATCAATTTTTTAAAAAATTTTTTTATACATAAATCACAATTATGTTAATTTATGTTTAACCAAAATCAAATTAATTCAAAATCATATTAGTTTAACATAAATCCAAATATTCAGAGTGAAAAAAATACATGAAGTATTTCAATTTGTATTTCCATATTATTCAAGAATAATATCAACTTGTCTTTTTTTTTTTTCTTTGATAGTTTTCAGTGACCGAAAAAACTTAATGGTGCAAGTAATTAATGGCTACTGTCAAGGAGTTTCTAAGGTGAAAATAATTAAAGTTTTAGTTTTATGTTCAATTATCTTATGGGCTTTTATGAATATAAACTCAACAAAAATATTTCTTTCTAATGCTCAAAAGACAATTGTAGCTATTCACTTTAACATGAAAGATTTTACAAAGTTTGGAGCTTTAATCTAGGACTACAAGAAACTTAGTTAATAATCACTTTTCGTGTATTTTGATTAGTATGAGAACCAATTGTATCACACATAATTTAGTCATAATTTTAATTATATATCCCAATTTTCATATTTAGGAGTCGTAATGCCAATTTGATTCAATCAAATATACTAGGACTACTTAAAAATAATAATATCAACTTGTGTCTTTTTTTTTTTTTCGAGGACTTTGGTTGTGACATATGTAATCTGTTTTTGGAATCAAAAAGGTAGTGGTGGGCACAAGTGTCACATTTCAAACTAGAAGATAGACATAAAATTTGATGACAATGCTATTTATTTGGGACCCTTTGGGGGCATATGTGTAAATACCATTTGTTGAAGCTGAGCTTTGCTTTTGGATATATGGGTTCCACTCATTTTTATATACAAATTCCATAAACAACATGAGGGAGGGGGGGCTCACCTCCCTCCCTTGATGTGAGGTGGACACGTGTCATTGGTCATCCTTGAGTGTCATCATCTCTTAGCTGGACTAGATTTTCTTAGATTTGATGCCTAATTGCTTTGGGCCAATGGGCCAGTTCTAGGAATCAATCTTCTCCTTCTTCTTTTGTCTTTCTTTTTTTCTCCTAATCATATTTATGATGGAAAAGAAATCTGACCTGGAAACACGATTAGCTTGCCAAATTTGGCAATTAGGATAAGTGTTTTAGAGACTTTTTGATACGGCAAACTAATCAATGTACTGATTCTTTCAATGTCATTTTGACACAAATTTAAATTTTTTTTTAAATATCTAGAATACATGTATGTAGTGGAATCTGAATTTTTTTCAATAATATTTGCTATTAGAGAATTTTTAATAAAATAAAAATTATTAAATTAAAATTTAATAGTTCAAATTTTTTGTCGTTGATCTCACATAGTAATTAATGATCTCATGCAGTCCTATGTTATTTTTTTATCTTTAAATTTAAACTATTAAATTTTTATTTAACAATCTAAAACTTTTACTTAAAAATATGTAATAATTACTTGAGTTTGAATCCCTTACTATACAATCCATCGACTGTATAATATGAACTGTTAGATTAAGTGGAACCTACAAATTTAATCTAATAGTCTCTACTGCATAGTCAAAAAAACTATACAGCAGGGGATCCATAATCTAATCACCTCTGGTGATCCGTGTTAGTATTTAGTATATAAATAAATGTCATACAGCATTATAAAGTGATAGTATTTGAAGTTGTATTTCATGCTGTCTTAAAATTATGAGAACATTATATTATATCCCTTTTAATATGGCTCACTGTGATAAAATATCATTTGTATCAAATTATATAACAATTCTTAATTCTTCCACAAAACATTAACATTTTTAAGAATGTATTTATTTAATTTTCTTTTAGGATAAAAGAGAAGAAGAAACATTCGAGGCAGCAATTTAGAGCAGATACTAGGGAGAACAAAATCAGACAGAGGGTGTGAAGGTTGTCACCCAAAGTGTTCACGTAAGAGATTCTCAGTAACATTATCTTCAAATAATTTAAGAGTAAGACTATGTTATCAGTCAACCTCCACATTCATAGTTCAACAGCTCAGCCAATCCAGCATGTTCATTGTACATATGCTTTTTTATATTAATATGATTGTTCTTTACTCTGATTTTCCCTCGGATCGATTCTGGAAATGTGATGTTTAGTGATTCTAATGAAAATTTCTAGATATGTTATACATTAATGATCAATTATTTTGTTCGGCCCAGAAAATAATGGAAAACTTAATGTAATACTCAGTATCAGTATTTATTAATTTTAATTGATTTCTTTTATTGACAATAATTATTATAATTGTCATATAACCACAAATGTAGCAAGCGATTCCATTTAGTGTGCATTTAGATTATAGTTGAACAAACTTGATTCCGATCAAAGGTAAATTTGTATGATAACATTTATATTTGTAAATTTTTATTTAAAAAATAATTTTTGTTATCAATATAATTTATTTAATATATATATATATATATATTATTTCTATATAATCAGGAATTTGGAGGATAAAGTAATTTTGGACGAAGCTCTAATGTTACACCAAATGAGATTGTTAGCAAAGCAAACACTTGTTTCCCTAACCAAACGCAATATTAATTTATGTAAGAATATATAATTAGGTCAAAATTTTACTAAAAGAGAAATTTAATTAATTTGTAAAATTTAAAATACTCAACTGTAATTAAAAAATGACACCACAAATGTGAGATAATTTTTTTTCCATGTATAACTGAAAACAAGTGAAACATATAAGTTTATTTGAGTTATTTTCTTAAAATATGGTTGATAGTTTAAAAAAGAACATTTAAGCGTATTTTTAGGTATTTATTATTAATTATTCATCACAAATACAGTATGTGAATATTTTTTAATTCATCACTGATCTTTATTTTTAAAAAAGAAATTCTTTCACATACCAAATTTATTCAAGACTTTAACAAAGAATATCTAAAAATTCATTTAATTTTCTTACTAAATCAAAATAAATTCATATTTGTGAATTGCATTTAAATATATATGTAGTGCATCGTAAATAACAATTTTCGTTACATCAGATAATTAAAAAAAATTTATTAAAGACTTTGATAATGAGTATCTAAAAATTTCATTTATTTTTATTAAATTAAAATAAATTCATATTAAATATAAATGAAGTGCATCATATATAACAATTTTCCTCAAATTAGATAATTAAAGAAATTTTCCCCAAGGCAAGAGGATATATTATAAATCCACCCTTTAATTTACAGTCACTTTCTCTACAGAAGACTTTACATTAAAGACCACTTAGATTGGAAACCAAATCATCAAACATACCTATTGGTTTAGACCTTCGATGTCTTCAAAAATGATGTTTTGATGTGATCGAACTTATATAGGATAAGGTAGAAGGAGAGAACAAGCGAAGGACATGAATAAACCACATTGTCTTTCTGCCTTTGGCATAGAATCGGATAAGCATATAACATACAATAATGTCACCCTATCTTCACTGTATTCCTCACTTCACAAAGGTCTCAATCAAAAGGCCAAAGTGTAGAGAAAAGCAGTAACATTGATCCCTTTCTGTGATTGGCGAAACATGCATCAGCCACACACATTTATTATTTTCGATATAACTACGAAAATTTTTAATATAGAATCTTTGATAGATAGAATGGTTATTTTGCATTAGATCATAGGTAGCTTCAACGGCCACGTACATATATATATATATATATATATATATATTTGAAGTTGGGACAATTGAATATGTCTTGATTCCAAAAACTTAGTGTTACGAATTCAACCATATATATATATTTGCAAGCTTGTGATGAGATTGGCAATGAATGTTCGATTTTTTTGATTATATCCCAAGGATATAAACATTCAACATTATCCCTATCGAATATTGTTGTAAGCGACACGTGGAGAACAATAGTTGAAATCTTATTCATCTAAAATTAACACAAATTATCCATGTTTATGAGGAGAATCAGATTCTAGCATGAATGCATAAGGAGGAGGAGGCATTGCTACCCAACCCTACACGTTTACGATTGCTGCCAACCCTGACTTGCGTATTTGAATAATTTTTTGTTTTTGCTTTTTGCCTTCATAGATGTCATATTCTAGAATGAATTTCATATCTTTTCCATTTTTCTATCATACTCAGGGAAAGAAAGCTATAAAGTAAATGAAACTCATTTGAGTAGTAGATCTCAATCAATTTATGCTTTAATCTTTTTTAACATGAGAAGAAAATGAAACAAATGAACATGTTTAAATTGTTTAATGAAAACTCAAATAATCAACCTAGTTTTTGATATGGTCTTGTCGTATAGAACGGCATGCTATTGAACTAGTCGAATATGATAAAAAGATGAAAATAAGTTTTTCACAGTAATATAAGGAATTGTTTTTTGTATTAAAAAACTAAAACCGTCGGATCTAATTTAGCAATTCCAAATGAATTACATAAAAAATTATTTTCAAGAAAATAAGAATTATGTATTTTTAAAAATAAAAACATATTCATATTCTAGATCCTTTTTAATACATAATGATCTCTTGATGGAAAAAACAAAAAAACCAAATCAATAATATCTTACAATCTATTTCACACAACTTAATTTTTTTATCCCTCCAACAATGTATCATTTTGCATTGAAAAAGATTTAGAATAGTAATACTTCTTTATTTTAAAAAATATTTAATATTTATTTTTAAAAAAATATTTTTCATGTAAATTTATTTGGGGGCATTAGATGAAGTTTTCCAATGCAAACAAATAGTCGCCTTTGTTACTGTAGGGGATGTAAAAACTGGTCTGTTTACATACTGACAGCTCCACCTCATTAGAGCCTCCATCCATAGACGAAAGACGAATCAGGATTATTTACAGTAAAAATTCTTAGGCTACGAAAGACCAATACGAAAATTTGGTAATTCTAGGAGTAGGAATTTAGCAACGACCATGGGCCTAAAATTATATTTCTAAGATTTCGAGTAAAGGTTAGTACACATGAGGGATTAAATTAAAAATGATTTTATCTGTAGGGTATTAAATAGACTTTTTCTCATTTCTGCATTTACCACTACGTTTCTATAAGGTGGTGGTTGGTTGGATCTTGCTAAAAAAGCCCAAGGTGAATTATTTATTTATTTATTTATTTTTTAAATAAAAGATTAGACCCAACTAGTTCTATAAAATTGAGGCCTAGATTAATATCGATTTTTCTGATTTATGCCTTTAACCAAGTCAATACAGTCAGATAGCCTTTTTCAGGTTTTAAAGGGGGCCGGCACCATTTCTTTAGTTGGATCCCAGACCAATGCATTTTTTGTTTTTTCAAGAAAGATGAAAAAAAAGTGGATGGATATTATATGATGATCGAAACATGTAAAGTTACTATACGTGTAAGGATAATATAATGAGTTCATCTCTTAATTTTATTTATTAATTTAAATTAGCCTCCGTAATTTCAAAAGTAATAATACAGTAAACAAGTTAAAGTATATGTATGTGTATATATATATATATATATGTAAAATGTTTAGCTATGTGATGAGAAAAAATTTTAAAAAAGCTTGAAAGTAGAGTTTACCATTTGATGACAATTTAGCATGTTATTTGATATTATTTACAAGTAAAATTTATTAGACTTAGAACACTGTAGGCTCTGTTTGGCACCAAAAATTAATATTAGAATATATAATTCTAATTCTAATTCTATTATAATTGAAATTGATTTAGAATTTTACAATTCATAGGTTATATAAAGATTTTGAAGTGCAATTCTACTGTGTATAAATATTAGTATGTATATATATATATATATATACACACACGCACACATATACACGTAATAAAAATAATATAAAAATTAAAGTTTTTTAACAAAATATTTTTCTTTTTATCTAGCTTAGACAAAATGAAATATTTCTCATAATAATTTTACCATCACATTGTTTAATATGTAATAATTAGGTTTTAAAAAAAACTATTTGATTTAAATTTAACATGTGTGTGTATAATTACTATCCTTTTATAAGCATGAATATATATGTATGTACAATATTATGTTATCAGCACATATGCCAACATGTGCGTAGCATAGTTTTATGCTATGATATGATATTATGTTTGTGTATTTATAAATATATACATAAATATGGTATAATATCATAAGTGTATAATGTCATGTTGTTTGCTTATACTTGCATGCATTTAAGTATGTATGATATGATGTTATTATGCGTATACAATATTGCGTCTATGTACTTACATGCAAGTGTATGTGTATGTATAGAAATACACATTTATGTGCACAATGCCATTGTGTTACATAACGGTATATATGTATGTTATTTTGTATTTTTTATTTGTACCCATATATAAAATGTTCATATGTGTTTGTATAAGTATTTGTATAATATTATATTAAATATTTGTATTTTACAACTTTTGAAAATTTTCATGTTAACATGTGTTTGTGTGCATAATATTATGTTATGTACTTTTGTATATATGTGCAATATTATATACTTACATTATATATTATTTTTTAAAGTTACGTTGCATAAATGTTATATATATTTGCATATACAAGCATGCATAAAATATATGTCATATCATATAGAGGCATAAACATTGCATATTCATTTTATATATCATATTATTTTAATTTTTAATTTTTATATTATTTTAATTAAATTTAAGTTATGATTAAATTTTAAAATATTAATTTTACATTCTAAATCTTAATTTTTAAAATTTCATTTCCTTTTTCATTTTAAATCTTAATTTTTTTTATTTTTTTAAAAATTTGTTTTGTTATATTTTTAATTAAAAAAATGAAACATGATCTATCTCAATATGACCCAATAAAATCCTAACTGGATTTCGAGTTTTGAAAAAGTGACTTAATCATAAAAGGAATAACATGTGTTATGACAAAAAAGTTACACTTCAATTTTAAGTTTTAGAATTACAATTTTTGAGGTTAGAGATAAGAATTGAAAATGACTCTTATTAGTTATTTTTTAATTCTAAAGAATTAGTGTATGGAATTAAAAATGTAATTCAAAAAGATTAACCAAATAAAAGAATTGGAATTATCAGGTCTAATTCTAATTCTATACTCCAATTCTAAATCCATTTCTTAATGCCAAATAGAAGTAATTGTATTTATAAAATCAGAAATTTTTCTTAATGTTTAAAATATTGGATTAGGTTTAACGTTAGTTAATTTTCCATAAACAAATTAAATTGGAAATGTTGAACTATTAATATTTAAGCCAAATTTATTTTGATTGATTCTAATCAAATTCAATAAATTTATCTAAACTTAACCGATTTTATATAAATTTAACTAAGTTTATTCAAGTTTGAACAAGTATATTTTGATTTTGATTTTACAATTAATATAGAATGATTTTTGGACTTAAAAACTTAAAGTCAAAGAGTTTAACAAATTGAGTCGCAAATTTGATTACATTACTTGGAAGAGTGTTGAGACACTTCAAACGAACAAGATTAATTTAAAACAATATAAAAATTTTATATTGCATCACTATTTTAACCTATATATAAATTACCCATATTATCAATAGGATTACTCAACTACCATGTAATTGAACTGGTCACTCAATTGTTAATTTTCTCAGTTCAACCAATTTTCAGAATATTGTTTCTAAAACTTCTTTCGTCTCGTGGTACGACCGTAAGATATTCATGGTGAAAATGTCTAGTCCTCTGATCAAGGAACGACAAACAATGACAATGTTAGAGCAAACTTATTGGCCAGTGTTCGATACTCGTCCCACAACAATACACCTCACATGAAGGTGCCATAAAGTAAAGCTGGAAGGCAGAAATCCAAACCTTTTCACGAGCAACGCCCAAAAGGCTAATAATCAATATATATCGCTGTTATCCTTCTGCAGGCTATTCACCATATTAAACTTTTGCCTCCATATCTGCTGGCGTTGTTGTGGCTGCGCATGTCCTCTTGCAGTTGAAATGTTGGTGTTGTCGGAGTGTGCTTCCTGATTGACATGCTGAAAAAGGTGACGCCTTTGCGGGGGTGGGCGCATCGGGGCTTTTGAGAGTTGTGGCCGGGTTAGGTGATGGTAGTGTCTGCCACCGCCACTTGGGTTCCTAGGTACTCCAAGATATTGGGACACCTGCGGTTGTGCTAGTTCATTTATGAGAGAACTTCGACTTGCTTTCTCTGTGGTAAGTTTGCGGTGTGTCGACTTAAATGTCTCAGATATCTTTGTAAGTTGTCCTCTGCTGACAGACCTTGCAGAATTTTGTGGTTGCTCGAGAGGATCCTCAATCTAACCAACCAACGGGCAGGTACAATATCATTAGCAGAACAGCAGAAAATATGCATGATATAACATTTTCAGCAATTGAAGTACGGTAAATACATAGCTTAGTTCCAGAAACATTCATGGCCAATCAATTTACTTCCTGGAAATACTTCACTAGACATGTCAATTAACAAACTTGTTGGACTTGTTACTTGTTAGTCCCTTAATTTGATGAAAATGCTAATGCGAAACATTAAGTGCTAACGTAAAACTCACCATTTAGCGTGGCACATCAACATTTCCATCAAAACTCAGTTAATGTGACTAGGTAATAGAGGAACTGACTTGTAATCAGTCTTTTAACAATTTGGAAATTGACTAGTGTAGCGAGGTATATCCAGGGACTAAATCACTGGACCATATATTTTCTAAAGGCAAAATTGTGTATTTCCCATAAAGTTTTTTCAAACACAGCTTTCACCAACCCCAAACAAAAACCTTTATATTAGGCTAGAAGATATAAAATAAATGTCTAAGCAAACCGATTATTACAAATATAGCGTAAGTCTTGGGCAACCATCTTGTGTTGTTATTTATCAATTCCCACCGTCCATTATATGGGCAAATCCCCTTCTCTGCTGCCTTTGAATCCATGTTGCAAAACTGCAAAAAACATGCAAGATGATATAATCATTAAATAAATAATGCCCAGAGAGCCATTCTATGAGGAGATGAACTCTCATGGCAAGCTTCAACAACTAAACCAAATAAAATAGGTGCTCTTCTTCGTAAAAAATACACAAGAGTAAGGTTTACAACTATAACATCCATACCGGCATTATAAAAACGGTAAAAATAAAAGTCTAAAACTTATCAGCAGCTAGCAATAGATTAAAAGGTCAGGATGTCAAGAAACAGACTCAACATGCAAATATATTTTATCTGTATCAATTGAAGATATAAAAACAAGGAAATGATCGATCATTTATTGGTAGAATCCAAGGGAATGTGATAACCAACCCTTGAAAACCAGCTTGCAAAGAGGAAGAATTTCTCCCCTTGAATACCCCATCATTCCTCCCATACTACTTGACATAGGACTAACACTTCACTTGATCTTTTTGCAGGTCAAAACACTTCTCTGTGACATCAATTACCATCTTTGATACCATTTGATAAGATCTAAGGGAGTGTAAGAATATGCCCTTAAAGACCAGCTTGCAAAAAATAAGAATCACACTGCTTAATGACCCATCAAGTATTTCATAGTACTCGATATGGGACTTTGGAATCTCATTCTACCCAATGACCATTTACCTTATCTAGGAATTCAAGGAAAAGTTCAGACAAAGATTTCCTGTTAATTGGCCTGAATTTGTCTGATCTGAACATTTTTATGTTAGCATGACATGTTTCTTCAATAAGTTTCTCAGCATCAGCCCTAACACCTGTAAAAATTACATCAAGGGGAAGGTCATAACAGTCTATGCAGGCAACTGGACAGTAGAAAAAAGATCAAATCAGCATTTTTATTCTATACAGGTAAATGACAATGCTCATTTACATGCTATTTTAAGAGACATTAAAGCATTCCCAAATCTCCAGGCAAATTTCAGAAGACAAATATAGGACATAACTTGAAGTTCAATGCCTATTTTTCAAAAAGGCTCAGCAAAACCTTCATACTATGCATCTTATGTTTGTGCAGTGTATCCTATAACCATCTCATCTTAAAAATCATCACTGATATTGCAGGGCTTGACTCAATAGTAGCTTTGGTACAGTAGTCGTACTGGAAGGTATTACAACAAACACATTAAGAACAAACACTCATTTGCTTTTCCAGGCGGGACAGAAGTATTGTCATAGACATTTTTCAGTGCATACAAGGTGGGGGAGTGTCTGGGTGTAAAACACACAAGCAAACAATTTATATATGAATTCGCATTTTTATCAGATGGTAAAAAAATCTTTAGACAGCAATAAATATGAACACATGACGTGAAGTACTAGTTTCACCATTACATAGATGACTTTCACATTGAAATGTGACAATGACTATACTACTTGGGGCAATACTTTTGTTACTTCAGTTCAGTATATAAAAGTTCAAGAAGAGTACCAATGCACCAGTTTTTTTCACAATTACCCCAACAGAGCTGCACTCAAACAACATTAGAATTCCCTTGAGGGAGGAAAGGGTAAAGGCAGGTTACAGGAAACCATCCAAGGAGTGGATTGGGTTTTCTAAGGTTACGACCAGCCATGCCACCAGCAACTAACAGGTGCTTCCTGCCTTTTCTCTTTTTGGTGAGCCCCAGAGATTAGGAGGAGACATGAAACAGAAGGAAGAAAATGGAGAAGCTGCCTATGAGCCTGCGGCATGCCAGTCTGTCATCAGAGCTGATTGTTCATCAACAATAAACAGACAAGCCACCATCTAGATCTATAACAAATATTAGCTGCAGTCCCCTGAAGAACCAATATCGGTTCCATCAAAAGATTTAAATCACTTAGCAACAAATGAACTAATCCATGACATGCGAACAAGGCTAATTCTTCAAAGTCATTTCAAAAATAAAATCACACAAGGACAGTGTTCAAGCACTGCAGGAGAGATAGTAGCTGCAGGAGCATGTTGAACTCAACACTGCAATAAGTTATTTACATTACAGTTACAGAATTATAAACATTGTACACATGCACACAATTGAAAAGTAAATAGTCAACAAAGCGGTTCAGCCAACGCAAAAATCACCTCAAAATCAAGAAGAAGAATAATGCTTTATGATCAAGGTAAAAGATTTAACATACCTATCAGATCATCGGCCACATTTCCAGGGTATATATCTTTAAGTGGTGGTAAAATTGCAGGGACACATGTCTGAAATTGACAGGAAAAAGTTGCAAGCATCAGAAGGACAGAGATCCATAAATTAACTTTCAGAAAAAACTGCAGTTAAAACACATTTATGTGGATTTGACAACTGTTTTAGTTTGTAACATATCTTCACACTGAATCAGACACATAAGATAATGCTACTATTATTTTTTGTTTAGACTATGAAACTGAAGGCGCTATCAAATGGTAGGAATAATAGTTCATATTAGAAGACGCAAAGAAAGTGCACAGAAAATTGTGAATTTGTCTGAGAAGTTTACAGAAAATGCATGAGACCTGTGTTAAAACTTTCAGCAAAACACATTCAGACTAAATAACATTGGCATCAATGAAATATCCTCAGCAAAAGTACCTGAAAGTGAAAGATCACAAGTAAACTGAGGGAATAAGAATTGAAAGTCCCAGTTCTTGAATTATTGATTTTATGCGCTTTGGCCCATTCCTTGACCTACACAAACTTGACAGAGCAAATCAGACAGAAGCATTTCCTCTCACAGAAATCATGTTTATACCACAACAATGTACCAGTAAAACCATATCATGAAAGCGGCCATCAATCATGCTGATCCAGAGCAAAAACTTGGACTTCATTTGGCCCAGCAGGTTATCAATTGAAATGTCACAAGATATACCCAGGCGGTTGCTATTAAATTTTAAAATGGGAACCCGTGCATGGGAGATGAACTGTAAGCTGCTGCATTCACCTGCAAATTAGTGGCAGGCTAAATAAACTTGCAAATCCCATATGTCCCCCGTTGCATTACTATAATAACCAAAGTTGTACTGTTGATGGTTACAAGTAGCAAGAAAGAGATGGTAAACCAATAAGTAATACAAATCGAAGATCAAGAAAGAAACTTTTTCTTCAGATCCAGAAGCAAACTTTAGCCTTTTTTTGTTTTTTCCTCAAGTGGCTCAATAGAGAAAACATATATCTGTGATTATCAAAATGATCAGAATTTTGAAATGAAAGAAAGATATTATCAAATTAAAAGAGACATATGTCTTCTATAAGTTTTAAAAAGAACTTTTTGTAACTACTGAAAAAAACTCCAGTGGAAATTCACCTTTCATCTTTAAAGCTCTTAGAAGATCCCCCAATAACATTAGTTTGCGTTTTTTCCCTGCAGATGATATATATGAACCATTTGATAGCTCAATTGAAATATCCAAGTCACCCCACCGTGTGAAGAGATTTGACACAAATGATCCAAATGGCTCAACAGTTGCTCCTGTGCCACAAATGGAATAATATAAGTACCACTATACAAACATGAATAAATAGGCATTTGTTCATTTCCATAGTAAATATCTTACAAACTGAGGCTATATATGTATAGAATGGTAAACATAATTGGAAGTCACTACATTTCATCCATTCCTTTTAAGGATCATATATTTGTGGTACTCAAGGCAGATGAAAAAGGACGATAAAACAGTAAAAACAAAATGTTTGAAAGATTATTGCATAATGTGAGCCTCACAAAAACAAATCCAACCCCTCCTCCCCTTGAGCAGCCTATCCTATAGAAGCTCTTCCCTGCTGTGGGTATACACTATACAGCAGTGAGATTCAGTATAATTTCCTAAAAATATTGAATGATTAAGTTGAAGGAGGACTAGTGCTAACCATGATATTGAAATGGACACAACAAGCGACTGCACGGATCTTTGTTCACCACTCAGGCTGTAAATGAACCAAGCTGTTGGGAATCATTCAAGTTCGACGAATATAAAAGCTTGTTCCAGCTTGATTTATTTATTAAATGAACAAGCTTAAGCATAATATAAAGCTTGTTTAGTTTAAACAAGCCAAGATAGAAAATTCAATATTTGATACTTGGCACATTTAGTTCAAGAATAATTCGTTTAAAAATAAATCTAATTTAAAATATTCAAATATTATATATAATTCTATTTACTATATATATATATATATATATATCAATTATAAACATATTTTTATACATATCATGAAAACTTATTTAACTCATATGTATAATCTTAAGCAAGCTTATACTATCAAAGTAGCTGAGCTTCATCTCAATTTTTAAGCTCGTTTAATTTTACAAGCCAAGCTCAAACAAGCAAAGCTTGAGAATGCTAGCACTTAGCCTGTTTAAACCCCTATTGACCAAATGCAATAATCTATTCTTGCTTTGTTCGCACTGGAACAAGCAACATTAGGCTTACTAAGATGAAATTATTTCCACCCTTCAAGACATTCATAGTTCAAGCAAGTAGATGTAATTATTGATAGAAAATGTCATATATTACAAGGAGAGTCCTTCCATTGTTACGAGTTATCTAATAATTTGTTAACCATTTTAATTTAGTTCTTTTTTTTAAGGTTAATATGATAGTGATGCAAGTCCTAAAGAAAAAGAATCAAAACAATTAGAATGCAGTTCACCTCTAAAGTTCTCCACAGATTCAACAACTCTTCGTAAATCCTCAATGATCTCAAACCGTGTCACCCAATCTTCTTGTAAGGGTGTGATCACCTTGAGTATATCCTTCAGAACATGATCCAAGACAATACGTGCATTCATCTTTTGTCATTAATGTACCAACAATATAACAGTAATAATGATTCGAGGCACTAAATGTGAAAGATGAAGACACATGGGTCACAATCTCCAAGCTTAAACATCTTGGAACATTTCATGACAAAAAATCCTCGGAAGTCTTGGAGCAACAACCATGACCTGAAATTATTTTCATGAAGTTAAGCAATGCACTGTGTAGATCTATTACACACAGCATATAATTAACTATACACACAAGACTTCAAAAAGATAGATACTTACATCACAAAGATATTAACAATGACTAATGAAGGCTGGCAATTTAAGCAAATCATTAATTAAAATATAAAATCAATTTCCTAATTAATGATCCATAAATGTTCTCTCAAAAATATTTTCCTTTTAAATGATAGTTCTAACATTATTATATCTCAATGAATAAGAAGTTTTATAAGAGTGAAAACTTGCCCAGTAAAATATTTAAATTTGACAATGTTAACTTCCTATTCATAAGAGAATTGATGCTTTCAACATTAAAATATCAATGTAACAGATACAATCTGGATTAATGATTTCTTTATTTACACCCTTTGTCTCAACTTCAAAGGGGTGTTTGGAACTGGTATGTTAGTTACCCCAGTATTAAATAGCTGAACCAGGGTCCCATTGTCTGGCATGTATGACAATTTGAAATCATTAAATACATACATGGAAGACACAAGAAGATTTTAGATTTCCAGCTATTTGATTCCAGGGCGCTTTACTTACCAGTGAGACAGATGTTCCATGGACTAGGAGACTGAAATGAAAACAAAATTTATAAAAGCCTATTGCTATGTGAATATACGAAGAATGAAGCAGGCAATCACTTCTACAATAATTTATTCTGAACATATCAAAGCAGCACTATGGATAAAACTGCTGGTCCACAACCATCTATATAGGTTCCATGCAGTGTATCCACATCATCAATATTTGAGTTGACACTAGTTGACAAGATCTCAATCTTGATTGTAAGATCATACAATTATGTCTGTAGAAATTGATCTTGATCTTACATATGATTGTAATCTACAAGGATCACAATCTTGATCATATGATCCTACAATTACAATCCTATATTACTCTGGAAACCCACCCATTGACAAAAAATAAAACTATTCATAGCCAGTTTACCCTCCCCCAAAACTTAACCCAACTTGTACACACCAATTATGGCATCTTTACACCACATGTACCAGCACATCATACCATCCTTCCCTTCATTATGCTTGCATGCCAGTGGGCAGTAGCAGTTGGTGGGAGGAGAAGGAAAATTTATTATAGTCCCAGAAGCATGCAGCAGAGAAGAAATAGTTTATTTGATGCATTGATGTTGTCACTTGCAGAGATTTGAGATGTGTCAATGAATCTGATTTTGTGACCTTTGCAACTTAAGACTTGTGTTTTTAATGTTTAATGAGAGTTTTATTGTATTATTATTATTTATGAATTTTACGTAACATATTTCTTTTGGACTTCTTTGGCCATCAGTGGTAGGATCATCAGATCCTTGACTTGATCTTGACGAACTTAGTTAAGAGGAGTCAATATGTACATGCAATCCCTGTTCATTAAAGTTCAGATTTCTCCCATCCTCGTTCACTTATAAGACAATAGATTAAAGCCATACAGACAAAAGAATTATGCAACAATAGTCAATTATTAGCACATTTAAGCTAATAGATTAGCCTTAAGGACAAAAACTTGAAAGCCTGACGTTAATCTAGATGCCGAGGACAAAATCTACTATTTTTTGCTCTGCAATTCTCATTGCATGTTCATTCTTGTTTAGTGATCCAAACACAAAGTCCAACTAGTTATCCAACGACATATGTGATCTACAACTCTACAATAACGTTTGTAGCTCAATAAAAAGCTAATCATATCTCACTTATTCAACACAATATGAAAGAACCTTCGGACTAGCGAAAAATCAGGGTGTCTGGATGTGCCCCTGCTTCTTCCTATAATCAATTTTAACTCGTGTGCTCATTATATCAACCTAACTTACTCAAATTCAAGCTTAGCAGAAAAGTTCAAGCAACATTTCAGAACTTGACCTCTCTCTAATCTTCCACTCTAACTTGACATGCTCAAGAAAGCTTGAAGAACTTCACACAAATATTTCCACATTGTCGTTTCCCAACCCAACGAACGAAATCCATTAATCAATACAATAACCACCGAAAACCGAAAACACATCGCAAACAATCAACACCCAGATAATAATAATAACCAGTCGATAAAATAAGGAGAAAGTTGAGAGAGACAATACTGAAGAGAACGCACCATCAAGTAAATTCATCGCCGCTCTTCAGAATTCAGCAGCTTTTGCAGGAGAATCTGACGATCCATCTGGTGGGAGAGGTCTCGCGTTGGCTTGATAATGTGTGAGAAAGCAGGCAACTTTACTGGGAGTGAGTACAAAGCAGTAGAGGGTATAACTTAGTCAGAGGGGTTTTCCTGCTATTGGACACAGACATGGGAAAAGTGGAATTGGGTCCAAGCAGGTCTCGCTTTAACATTACCCTACCAATAAAATACGAGGTCGATGGTCATGGATGCCGTATTGCCTATATGGGAACCAGAGGAAGACGACAGAGCGGAAAATGAGTAGTGGTTGTGACTTATGCGAGCGGGCAAATTCAAGGAATGGTTTTATGGGTATTTTCTTGGGTCGGCCAGTTCGGGTTTTGCAAGGACCAAAAAAGAAAGGTATTAAAAAATATTAGAAAAATAAATTAATTATTTTCAAAGATATTATATTTGCAGCTGCGAATGGCAAACAAAAACTTAAATTATGGTTTATGTTGATCGAAAATTTCATTATTGAATTTTTTATTTTGTGTTTAATTAGGGTTAAAATGTAATAACCCAAAAATATATATATGTATAGATTTTAAAAATAACATTAGAAAAATATAATAAAATTTTATGGACTAAAATGAAATATTAGTATTTGGGGTACAAATTATAATTTTATTTTTTAGTGACTAAAATAAAAAATTTATAAGATAAAAAATATAATTTTAACTATTATATAATAACTTGTATAGTAAATATTAACAAAAATGCATAATTATTATACAAATTTCGGTGAAAAATATGTGTTTATTGCAAATAGTAATCACACATTTTTCATTGAAATTTACACAGTAATCACACGTTTTTGCTCATATTTATTATGTAAGTTACAATGCAATAGTCAAAATTGTATTCTTTATTTTAAAAAATATTTTTATTTTTATTTTAGTCCCTAAAAAAGTTAAAATTATAATTTATACCATAAATACTATTTTCTCCTTTCATTTTAGTCCATAAAATTTTATTTTATTTTTATAATGTTATTTTTAAAATCTATACATATATATTTTTGGGTTATTATATTACAATAATCTTGAAGATAAAATAAAATAAAGAGTAATTAAAAATGAAGTGACAATAATATAAAAGATTAAAATGAAATTTGTATTTTGATCTTTGGAGAACATGTAAATCATAGTTTTTAGATATAAAAATCATAAATAAAAATCATAATAATAATAATAATTATTATTATTCTTAAAATTTACTGTATATTTAATTTCCACTTTTCTAAGTTCAAATTAATTTAGGAGCCTTTAGCATGAATCATGTTCCAAAATATTCTTAGCAAGAAAAATATAACAACCCTACTTTCTAGTAACAATTTAAACAGTATAATCCTGTCATAGATACCAGAAGTTATGTGATGAATTGCTTTGTCAAGTAACACACAAGATTTAAATTAATCATTTAGGCGGCAGAGCTTATCATAATCTTACTTGTAAAAAGTTCGTAAAGTTTTATAAAGGTACTATTAAATTTCATTTTAATGTTTTAATTCTACTCAATCTATTAAATGATATTCTCCCACCATTATGTGCATAATGGGTAGAAATTTGTTGTATAAAATAGATTAATACTCTTAAAAGACTAGTTTATAATATATATATATATATATATATATATAATCCATATAAAAATAAAGAAATTAAAAGTTGAACAATAAAATAAAGACATTCGGTTAAATAAAAAGTATTACTTTTCTAATTATACACTCACTGATATAGATTAATAGTAGAGATTTTCTATTCCTACAGCATAGTTTGGATTAAAGAGGTATTCGCAAAACTACCTTTCACACAAATATGAAGACTCCTTCCATAACCTCTCTTTATAAGTTGAATGAAAAAATTAAGTAATGTTTGTGTTATTTATATAAATTTTCAAGTTATTAGGTAAATTATTTGGCACTATATAAATAGTAACCATGCATTTTTGCCAATCTTTACTATGCAATAATTAAAATTATATTTTTATCTTAGAAAATATTTTTCTTTTTATTTTATTCCCTATAAAAAGTTTAAATTATAATTTATACCATAAATACTATTTTCTCCTTCCATTTTAGTCCACTAAATTTTATTTTATTTTTTTAATGTTATTCTTAAAATCTATACATATATATTTTTGGATTATTACATAAAGACACCGAAAATCACTCAACACAAGGAAGCAGTAGAATTTATTCCTCACACTATCATGCACGTAGAGCTAATGCTGTGTTTGGTGCACTTAAAGGAAAGTTTGGCAGAGGAAAAGGGAAATGGAATTACATATGAGCACATTGGGTACACAAGCAATCCAGTACCTCAGGAAACCCCATTTCTGTGTTTTAATGGAATTTGCTCTCCTTCATTCCACGGATGGACACACTCGAGGCATATGATAGAAAAATATAATCATGTCATTCATGTGTAAGAATTTTAACCGTTTGATTTCGTTAAAAATAAATAAATGACAAAGGGAGTGTTATAATGCCAAAATTAATAAGACCAAAATTCAGTTTCACTTAACCTTTCATTTTCTTTCGCTTTTTTTTTTTTTTTTTTAATTTTCCCCCAATCCTAAGGCCCGACTCTGTGCGCAAAGAATTTGCCACTTCTATCACTCCTTCATTGTATTATTCTAGACCAATCTAAACTCTCTTTCCGACTTCATTTGATGAATACTAGGTAGAATTGTGACCCAGGCAAATCAGGAGTGAAATTTTGGGAAAGGCTTGGACACGGGATATTTATGCCCTTAACTGATATTTAGGAGGTGACCTCAAAAGGTCAGAGTTTAAAAATACTTTCCCCTAATATTGTACAAACTTTTAGAGTGAATTATATGAACATTATTTTTTGTTAA
Source organism: Delonix regia (assembly GCA_037074485.1). Lineage (NCBI taxonomy): Eukaryota > Viridiplantae > Streptophyta > Magnoliopsida > Fabales > Fabaceae > Delonix > Delonix regia. The sequence continues at coordinate 15,921,545 of CM073453.1, read as the reverse complement.
AATTATACTTACCTACTAGTTATTTTTAGAATATATATATATATAATCTAATTTTATTTTATTTTTTACATTTTTCATTAACCCAATATGTATCTAAATCAATGAAGAGTATTTTAGTCAATAAATTTAAAAATTAAACTAAACTATAATGTCACTTCTGTTTAAAAAAATTGTGTGATTTCACCGCACAAGCTATCTTTTCTCTTTAAGTAGCCGGGGATTAAAGGATTCTTCAATCATGAACCAACTCTCTTCAGAGTTGGCTTATTTTTAATGAAAATAAAATTAAACAAAAACCCGAAATTCCTTCACATGACATGGTCTTGTTCTTCTCTCACGAAAGAGTCCATTTCCATAGATCAATCTCATTTTTCAAAGAACCTCAAATCTCTTTTCTGTAGGCGAAGGTTCAACTTTGTGCCATTGATCCTACCATAGATCGTGATCATTCTCTTATTAGGGTTTAAACTATACAAAATTTTATTCGAAATACAAAATACAGAATCTCAAAAAGATGTATAAGAAAGGATACGACAATGAAATTCTGGCCTACTACCAATAGGAGTCTTCCCGCTGTAACGAATGAACCGCCATGCGCACACCATGCATGGAGGAATAGAATCGAGCCAAATTTAGCCCATTTAAATAGGATACACATAATTTGACAAGGAAAAAAAATTCTTTTTTTCTTCGGGGTAGGGTGGATATAAATATATATATATATATATATATATATATATTGGATTTGTAATATTTGCAATAAGCATCAATGAACAAAATAAAAAATGCTAACTTAAAACTTCTGCACAAACAAAGAAGTTGAATTTTACAAATTAGTCAGATAATGCAATTCTATTCTTTCCAGCTCTTGGGATCAGATGTATCAATAAAGAATGATTGCGGATGCTTCACCACCTGAGGCTTGTAGGAAGTGAAGTGATTACTTGCAATCCATCTTTCCGTGCTTCTTAAATGAGTGTGACTGTGTTGACTAGCCCCACTGCAAGGATCAAAGAAAAAAACCAGTATGTTTTTAATAGCCCATGGCTTCAAGCCCGGAGTAAGTGCTTATCACCAACCAAGATCCTATAACTTGCATGAGGCCCCTCGGATGTATCTCGCAATGTAACGTGCCAGCCCATTGCCTTAGCAATCTCTTGAAGTTCATCCATGATGGCAAGAGAATCACGGATATATACCCGTCCGCCAGGTCTTAGTATCCGATCCATCTCAAGCATAATTGATGAAATATTGCATCTGAAGCAGAAACGTGGAACAGATAATAAAGATTGGGAAAAAAGGGGGACCAAAAAAAAGGCTACCGTACAAGCACTCCCAACATATAATACCAAAAATACAATCATACTAGGTTCAATTCACAATAGTCACCTGGATTACATGTTCTAAACGGAAAAAGGAATAATATGAAATAACAAAAATAATGTTGCACATTTACAGATCGAGGTGGCAGAATCCCTGGGCATATAACAATCTTAAAATCCAGAATATCAGCATAAGATTACTTTCAATTATCTCCAAGGTGCAGAAGGATGAGCAACAGACACCCAAAACACAAACTTAGCTTGACAAAAAAAAAAAAAAAAAAAAGAATAGCAGAGCAACTAAAGGATGCTTCCAAAGGAGAAGGAAAATATAACAAAATAATAATAAGAGTTGAAGTTCACACTAGTTACTTCTGTAATGCCATCTTATATGTCAAGCTAGAATAATTTAAATATAGGCTCATTTTTTACAGGCAAAGTAGTCATTAACCAGGAGAAAGATCACAACAGTGACAAGTGGAGAAAGTACCTTTTCCTCTCAATAGAAAGCAGGTTTGCTGCATGCAGTAAATCATAGGTTCTCGGATACGTGTCAAATGGTTCACACCTGAATCACATTTAGTGAAATTTTACTACGTGCTAACAAGTTAACAAATGACATTGGGCAGGTTTAGAAGCCGATCACACTCCCCACTCATCAGCCCCCAAAAAGAAAGTTCTTAAATGGACAGTGTCTAATAAGATTAATACGAGATATCTACTGCATGGAATTAAGAACCTTTATACAGCAAGGATAATAACAAATATATGCTTAGATTGAAATTACGTTAGACATATACCAGTCATGCATAACTCCAATCAACCCACGGTCATATATAACAGGCAAGGTGTTTGGGCCACTGACTGGAACTACATTCATAACCCAGCTGTCAAGATTCTGATCAATTAAGGCAGCTGCAAATCTGCAGAACACACAAAATTATTGAAAATACTAATTAAAAAGTCCTTAATGTGTATTTATTTAAAGAACATAATTAGGATAGATAATTTACCCTCCAAAACCTGCTTTCATATCCATTACATTTCTTAATCTCATCTTCTTCCAGTGCAATGCACGGACATAGCCTGCTATTATCTCATTCCAGTATTTTGTTTCTGCTGTAAATAGTTCTTTTCTGGATATAAAAGCATCAAATTTTATACTTTGAAGCCTATCAGGTGGAGTTTGTAAGCGTGCAGGCCATCTTGTAATATTTGCTCCATATCCATTCTCAGGCAATTGAGAGATGCATGCTTTAAGATTAACATACCTAAAATTAACCATGAAAATAAAAAATTCAACAATAATGAGCTTGTAAAATAATAACATTTAGATGCATGAAAAGGCTACCCTGAGGCTTGACCCAAAAATTTTGAATCGCCAAATATTGAATAACTCCATGATCAGATTTTGTTTTCCCACAGTGGGCATAAAAGGTAGGCTTGTCTCAAACAATGGTACTCTATGAAATTGTTCAATAAAAATCACAAACAGACATGTTTAACCAAGGTATATATAATGCAGGTTATGCATAATTGTTAAAAAGAGCGGGTTAAAGAATTCCACAATCCACATTGAACCATCTCCAACCCCCCTCTGCCCCCCCACAAAAAATAAAAAAGGCTGTTTGTCGTGAAGATAAACTTATATATACCTTTGATGCATGATTCAATAATTCTCCTGACATGGCAACTAGAAAAGTATCTTAAAATTGTCAAAGTGCAGTCTTGAAGTAGAGATTACATAGATGCTTACATTGTCAACATTGTCTTCAAGTACATGGTTCTTTTTATAGTCATAGTGTAGCTCAAATTTAAAAGATTCCACAAATTTACCTGAATATAAAGCTAGTTCCGCATTTCAACATCAATGAAGGAACTACCTATCCTACTTCTTTAGGCTGTTTCAATTTACATACAACTTCTTTAGTTACCGAACACCATCCTGAAAAGCTCTATATATTTTAAGATAATGACAGTAAATTTACATATCTTTTGTGGCAATAATAATAATTGGATAAAAGCATTATATATCCAGATCAGGAAGGCAAGAACACAATACCAAACATTGTCTGGGTCATCACTTGTGTCACATAGTGGAGGCTTAGTTCCTTCCTCACGGTTCAGATAGCAGCTGTTGTCAGAAGGTTTCTGCCATATTGCAATGTATCCATCTTTTTTCAAAAACTTCCAGCAGAGACGAGTGGTAAGATTAAGCATCTCTGAAAATGACATACTCCAGTGTTACACACATCATAGATTTAGACAGCATGATAATCAAAATAGAGTTAGACCAATCCTAATATATATAAGTCAGTATATCACAAATAGAGTAACTCATTTAAAAAATGACCATCGCAGCTGATAAGCAGAAATCAAACACCATAACAGTTAAGATGCTTCGCCTCAAACATTTTTAAAGTCAAACCATTAAGAAACATATTATGAGCAGAAGGTTAATTTCATTGCTTTTGAAAGACAAATGTATCGTTGAGAGGAAATCTAGATCAAAATTACGATATGTGATCACTTAAAGATTACATGTTGATTCCGTCTGGTTGTTCTGAGAAAATGAAGCAAAAAAAGGTAACAGAATTTGATGTAGACACGCCTGAAAATGCTAATATTAGTACCCTAGAAAAAAAGATGATATGAGATCCTTAACAGATTACATGTTAATTCTGTCAAGCATCCTGAGACACTCAGGCAAACAAGCTAAAAACAATTTGGTGCACATATCATGTCAGAAAATGCTAATATAAATAAAATGTGCAAAGTTGAGCAATTCTAACCAGAAAACACTACAGCAATTGCCAAAAGCCTTCAATAAATTCAATCTAATGGAAATTCCCTTCAATAGTACCTTCCCATTGTTCTTCCAAAATTTCCTCATGCTTGTAAACTGGCTGCGCTGCCCAGACAAAGTACCCTCCTGCCCTTAGCATCCTATTAAGTTCAAGCAGCCACATCCCATCTTCATGAGAAGTAACATAGAAAAATTGATTAGAAGAAGTTCCAAGCAAGAAACTCACAGAATGGAGGAAGGAACAAAAGAGATTAGATCTATATTTCGAACAAATAAGTGAAATGCCTACTGTTATTTTCATTAAAAGAATTATTTTGGGTTACGAAGACACTGAATCTGCATTTACAGATAGCGGTTTTGTTTATTCCAATATTAGCAAATCTCATAGGGATAAATTCAGGCTTCACGAATAGTAACTATGCTGAACCAAATATAACAAAAGGAGACAAGCTTCAAGCATCATCATGTAAATAGGGAAGTGTACATAGCAAGAAATTTAGCTGTTCTTTATTTCATTTACCTGGTCATTTTTCTCCCCATTATCATCAACACCAAAGACTACCACTCATTATATATAAGAGAGAAGAAATATATACCATCTTGAGTCCAATTGATTCTGCAGCGTGAACAATGTATCAAGTCAAAAGCCTGACTTGGATATCGTAAACGTCTTGTTGCAAATGCTGCCACCATTGCAGGTACGTGGCGCTCAAGAGCAAATTGAATCTGATTCTCATGAACATCTTTGGGAGCGATGGACAAAGTGAGGACATTTCGTGATAACAAGTACGCACCAAAACTAGCTACACCACAGCCAACATCTAAAACAACCCTTGTATTATGACCAAATGCAATTTCAGGTATCATCTACAGTACACATGAAGAAGAATGACATCAGAATTATAAGAGATAAACCTATTCTGTCTGATTAAGTTATATCTAAGCATATAACAACCTTAGAAATATGATCCAAGTATTCATCTGCCCCATGTATGAACTGTGTACCACCTCCTGGAAATTTAAACTTATCTTTGTCTTTAGAAATCCAGTTCTGACCCCCTTTATCCTCAACGAGACGAGTATGAGGAACATTATTGTACCATACCTACACGAAAAAAAGCAAGAAACCTCATAGAGAGATAGGGGGGAAAATGTAAATAAAGTAGTCAGCAATCAGAATTTTTTTTCTACAATATAATTTTTCAAAATAGCATGATTATTAAATTTAGGAATTGATCTAACTAGCGCGAATAGAGTCATCATGTTCTGACATCTTTTTTTTTTTTTTTTTTTTCCTGTAAAACCAAACCGTATGTCACTCTATGTCAACTACAAATGAACAAGATAGTTTCTGACTTATGCATTTCTATTTTCTTTCAAATACGAACGAATTCTAAGGCAGGAATACCTCATCTCGACTTTTCGGCCAAGGAATTGGAGTACGATACCCTTTAGGCGCCGGAACCAAGCAATTCAACCTTCTATCTTCCTCAGGACAACGCCTCTCGAACCTTTCTCCTCTTTCCGTCGACTTTAGCTTCTGAATTGCCTCTAGATTATCTAAACAAGGAATATACTCACTCATGTTCCGCGGACATAACCCAAACTTCTTTATTGTAAATTGGGCAGCAGACGCAGAACTCTCCTCCGTTTCAATTTGAGTCTCATTGACCCAATTATCGACCAGCTCCGGATCAAAATCCCCAACCTCGAAGTCATCGGACATCGTGCCATTCTCGTTGAGGATCCCGAATGTCCTGACCGGATCCCCCGGCGGAGGCGGTGGCGGCGGCGGGGGAGCGGAAGCTTGCGGTGCGACATGGGGCACAGCTGCTAGGGCTTTCTCCGGCTGTGATTGGGTCTGATTCTGACCAATGAGGGCAGAGATATTAAAGAATTTGTTGTAATTCGGGGACGTTAAAACCGCTGGCTCCTCTTGAGTACTGGTGAAGAAGACGAGCTGCTGGGACCCATCGGACCAGTGCTTGCCTAAGAAGAAGAAAGTGACCGTCACGAAGAAGAAAGCAGCGATCTTGAGAAAAGAGGGTGTTTTGAACAAATCGCCATTGATGAGGGCTTTCATCTTTCAAATGCAGCGATCTTGCTCTAAACTTCTTGTCCTCCTATGGTATCGAAGACAATGATGGAAGAGAAGAGGGCTAGCTGGAAAGAGAGTGAGAGTGCGTGTGCATCTTGGTTATCAGTAATTGCAGACTTCCATAAAGACGTGAGTAGCGCGGCTGAGGCGGCACGAAGAGAGTGCTGGCTTGCTAATGTGACACCTGAGTAAACGGACTTTCCTTTAAGTATGAAACGGAGGCTAATGAAGGCCTCTCCTGCAGAATGTAGATGTGTGTGCCAACGATTAATGAACTGTTGGTTAGTTCGTTTTCATTATGATTCTAGGCTCTGATTTCAAATCCAACTGAAATAAATCAATGAAAAAACAAAATTAAGAAAAATCAATTAAAAAAACGGCGTCAAATCTTGTATGTAATACAAATTTATATGTATCATCACATATAAATTTGTATTATAATTTTTTTTATCAATATAATACAAATTTAATGAAAAAATTATAACTCTCTATTGTTTTTGATTATTTTATTTTTAAAATATGTTTCAATATAAATAAATATGAATGATTATTATTTTTGATAAGATATAGTTTATTTTTACTTTCATTCAAAATAACTTGATATTAAACACAAACTCTTAATGATATTAATTTTTAGCTATAAATAATTGAATTTTTTGAAAAAAAAAATAATTGGCATACTTATTCATTCTTGTGAAGCTATTAGTGTTTAATTTTTTCTCCTACATTATAAAAAAAATTTAAGATCTTGAAATTTAAACTCGTATTCTTTACTTAAAGATCTTGTAACATTATGGTTTGGCTGACGTTTTATCATCCATCACTTTAGGTCCCTCCCAGTTTAAAAAAATATTCTCGCACATTTTTTTTAATTTTTAAATTGACCCCTCGAGGTGATTTATATTCTATTCTTTATTTTTATGTTCTTAAAATAATTTTGTGAATTTTTTTTAAATAATTTTTAAAAATAAGAAGTTAAAAAATTTATTTGAATATTTTGTTTTTTAAAAACACATTCAAAATTAGAAAAAATATTGTTTGGAAAAAAAATTCAAAAACAAGTTTTAAAAATGTTAAGACCTTATTTAGTATCAAGAATTAAATTTATAATGTAGAATTATAATTATAATTCTAATTCTGTTAAAACTGAAATTGATTTAGAATTTTAAATTTTATATTTAGGCCACATAAAGAATTAAAACATAAAATTATAATTCCAAATTTAGTTCTCATTTTACTATTTAAATGAAAGATAAATATTTATTTTATATATTTGTATGTATTACATGTTCAGTATATATATACATATATACACGTGTGCACATGTATACATATATATATATATATATATGTGTGTGTATCTAACAAATGCATTATATATGTATTTGTTCGTGTGGATGTATATGGGCATATATTTGTACGTGTAAGTACGTGTCCTTGTGCATTAATGCCACATATTCGTGTGTGTGTGTTTCAAACATATTTAATATATATGTATATGTGTACATGTATATAACAATTTTATTATATATGTTTGTATATTTATGCATGCAGATGTGTGCACATGTGCGTGTACATGTATGTACATGTTCAATATGTAAAAATGTGTGAGAGAACACGTGTGTACGATTTAATTAGGTTAGATTGAATATTGGATTCATTCAAAACTCAGCTAAATATTATTTTTTATTAATTTATTTATTTACAATAAATTTTATTTATGAAAAAATTTTTAAATGTTAATTCTTTTTAAATATTAATTATTTTTCATTTCAAATCATATTTTTTATTTTCTAATTTTTTTATTTTTATTTACAAAATTATTTTTAAAAAATGTTTTTCAAATAAGAATGAAAGGTGACCTGTCCTGACTAATTGTCAACCGACTAGATTGGATCTCAAAGTTTATTCAAACCTAGTTTACAACCCTACTTAAATCATTTTTTACATGATTAGAATTTTGTCAATAATGAAAACAATTTTGATAAACAAAAGAAAACACCTAAAACTTGTTCTTATTTTTAAACTTAAAAAAATACTTTTTTTTTTTTTTAAAACAATTGATAAAAAAACACATTACCAAACAAGTATTTTTGCTTTTTATTTTTAGAGTTAAAATAGTATTTTTAAAATAACATTCAAACAAGGCTTTAATTTCTACCATTCACACAGATCATATTGATATATGGTTTGACAATTTGCAATATCATTCGAATTTATTACAAGCTCATGTTTTGATAACAAATACACAGATCTTACTTCTAAAGTACATCAAGTCCAAGCTTTGATGATTTTTGAAATATATGCAATAATAGTAGCCTAGGGCCTAGTATCTTTTGTAAGAAGAATTTTTTTTATAGATTTTTAAGCTCTTAGAAATCTTACTTATTGAGAGATACACATTTGTTTTAGGGAATTATCCGGTAAGTGCTCAAAGGTAACTTTTTTAATAAAAAGGCCTCCAACTCACTTAATATTCTTTTGTGAGTCATTAATGGACTTATAAATTTCATTAGTCGACTAATTAGATTTCAAAAATATTTGTACATTGATGTGAGCACAGATGACAAGAGATGCGGTGGCTTGAATGACGATCTGAATTTTCCTCTGGGTCTAATTACAAGACTAAGAGCCAAGAAGTTCAAGGAATAACTACAAATTTATGTGGGAAAGTTTTTAGAGAATGCAGAAGAAAATCACTTGGATGACTTGGGCTTAGAGAAGGAATCCCAATTCATTCATCTGAGTCATGTTCAACTCAAATGAAGGCCCAATTCGTTTAAATTATATCATTCAGAATTGTTATTACTAAAATAAATATTTTGGACTTCATTGTAACTAATTTGGGCCTAAGATGTATATGGTTATGTATAAGGCTTTTATTTTCAATGTTTGAAGTTATTTTGCCCTTATTTGACCTAACTTATTGAGGGTCCAAAAAGCATTATGAATTAGGGTTTCACAAGGGGTTTGAAGCTTATAAAAGGCTTAAGTTTCAACCTTGTAAGATATCAAGTTTCATTCTATCAAAAGGAACATTTTAGTTTCCTTCTTGGCTTGGCCAGAGTTCTCTAGGAGAGGATAACTTGTTTTCTTCTATTGCAACAAGAATTAATTCTTAGCAAGGTGATATTTTGAGGTGAACTTATTCTTGTTCTAATCAATCTATTATTTGTGTTTCCATTTGCATCTGTCATTTGGGGTTTTAATAGGTTGGGGGTTCATTCCATTTTATGTTACTGTCATAGTGTATGTTCTAGGAGTTTCAGGTTCTTCATAACTTTTGTGTTCCGCATCATACATGAATTATATGTTTATATTACAAACAACTTTATAAATAATATTAATATAGTTGCAAATTGTATATGATATAGTCACAACTTTATCAAAATCTTGTATTATTGCATTCAAATATTCAAGTAGAAGCAATGTTCATGCATAACTAATGCATTGTATTGAAATGTTGAATATTCTAAGTTCATTTTACAACTTTTGTAAATACTACTACCACCTCTTGTAAAAGTTTCTTCACATTTGCATTATAGCAACTAAGGTCAATTTCACGTAAGCCTCTAAATCTCTTACGTAGTTAGTTGTTTTCAGTCACTTTATTGGCCTATTTAACAAAACTTCAATAAGCAAAATCATCCCAATTGTAAATATTCACAACATAGCGAATTACATTATTTATGATATAAAAAGAAAAACCTATTTTGGTTTCACCTTTAATGGATACCAATTTGGTCCCTTAAGTTTGGAAATTGCTAAATTAATCTTTCAAGTTTACAATCATATTTTGATGTCATTCTTCCATTCACATAACATTAAAAAGTGGCTAATGTAGAGCAATTTCTTCAAACTAATCTTGTTATGTGATGACTTGTACATTTATTACACATTAGAAAAACCTATCTTGGTCCTTTAAGTTTCATTTGGAGAACAATTTGGTCCTCGCAGTTTGAAAAATTACCAAATTGGTCCTTCAAGTTTGCAATCGTTATTTAGTGTCATCCCTCCATCAACATAATGTTACAAAACAACTAATGTGGAGTTTTATTTGAGGGGATTTTAGGCTTTAAATGAAATGGTAGAAGTTTTATTTTTACAGCTATTCTGATTAAAAAGAAAGCTAATTTTTCTTACTTTTTTGTTTAAAGGAATTTTTTCTTGTTTAAGGGAAGTATGGCTTGAACAAAATTTGACTTTTTTCAAGCTCTAAACAAAATTAGGGATGTGTTAGTGATGTAGTTGAGTCCTTCATATTCATCTAGATTTGCGAAGGAAAAGCAAAAAAACATTGTGAAGGAGGCTTTGAATATACCATGTGACTCATGTTGTATTAGACATTTACATGGCAACCTTGTGTAATATAGAGTAACATTCATCAATACAAAAAAGTAAACAATCTTGTTTTAAACAAAAAAACTTGCTTAATGCAAAATGTATTGGTAATATAGTCAAAACAATAGCGGTTTACATGGTTTTATAAAATAAGCAACCATGTATTAATTACATGGTTCTATCAAACAAGAAAAAACTATTTCCCTTGAACTAAAAAAAAAAAATTCCTTTAAATTAGGGAAATAGAAAAAAATAGATTTCTTTCAAATTAGACTTTCCTCATTTCATTTAGAGCCCAGAATCCACTCATAGTGCTTATTAATCATTTTCTAATGTTTTACTAACAGAGGGAAGACAACATATTACAATTGCAAACTTGGAAAACCAATTTGGAAAATTTTCAACCCTGAGGGACCAAAATAGGTTTTTTCTCATGTGTAATAGAAGGCCAAGTCGTCACATAACAAGATAAGTCTAAAGAGAATACTTCACGTTAGTTGCTTTCAACATTTTACTAATGAAGAGACCACATTGGATCACAGTTGCAAACTTGGAGGACTAATTGGGCAATTTTCAAACCTAAGGGACTAAAACTATTTTTTTCCTCCATTATTTATATATAAGATTTATTAAATAAAATTGTCCATGTGTGTGTGAGTAACATTCTGTCCTGAAACTTTGTCAAGCTTTGCTAACGTACTAAATTGAAAAGTGCTTCATAGCTAAATGCTCTTCCTAATCATTAGTAACATTCATAATAAGTAGTATGCTCTAACTTTGTGACTCAACTAAATAAGCTTTTGCTCACTCACCAAGGATCATTCGTTTGGCTCCTCCTTCATCTTCTTCATTTTCTTCTATTCCTTCTCTTTATCTTCATCAATTTCTTCACCTTTACCCTCATTTTCCCTTTTGCCTTCTTCATCCTCATCATTAGAAATCTCCTTTTTAGTTACCTAATGAATTGGCCAAAACTCCTAACTCATATGTTCAACTTGTTCATTTTGCTTATATAAGCTTTTATATGAAGTAGAAAGTATATTGCTAAGGGGTGCGTTGCTTTTATTATAGAGTTGTTATTTATAACAGATGAATGGTATATACAAACAAATAAAACAATGCCACCTACATAGACGAGTAAAAGAGAAAATGAAATATCCTAACTACATAGCATACATGTGGCTCTAAGTACAAATAACAAAATCCTGATGATAAAAATTCTTGCCAAATAATGTAAGAACTCTTTATGTCTCAACACGCTCCCTCAAACAAAAGGGGAAGGAATTTACAAGAACTCTTTATGTCTCAACACACTCCCTCAAACAAAAGGGGAAGGACTTTACCTCGAGTTTGTCACCAAAACTCCAAAAATGAGAATGACCTACTGACTTAGTCATGCAATCTGCTAGTTAGTCAGCTAAAAGTACATGCTTAACAACTAATTAATTGGCAATTACTTTGTACTTTATAAAGTGAGCATCAATTTCAACATGTTTTATTCTTGCATGAAACACCAGATTTGAAGCCAGAGCTATTATGTTTGAATTATCACACCATGCCACAGGAACTTGATAAAGAAGAAAACTTATTTTAGTAAGTAAAGATTGTAACCAAGCTAATTCAGCTGCATGGTTTGCCAGAGCCCTATATTCTAACTTAGTGCTAAACCTAGAGATGACATGTTGTTTTCTCAAAGACCACGACACTAATGAATCTCTAAGGAAAACGTAGTAGCCATCAACAAACCTTTGATTATCCGGGCATGATGCCCAATATGCATCAATAAATCTTGTTACATTCAGGAAATCAAAAATTTGATGTGTAACTCTTGTTTCAATGTTCCTTTTAGGTATCTAAGGACATGCTTAGCTGTTTGCCAATGGAGTGAGGTTGGTTTACTCAAGAACTGATTGAGCTTATATATAACAAAGCTTATATTAGGTCTTGTGTTAGTTAGATATTATAAACCACTAACCAAACTTCGATAAACAGTAGGATCCTTTAGTTTATCTCCATCCTGAGCTAACAAGGTTTTTCCCATAACTATTGGAGTAGAATAGGGAAAGGCATTGTCCATATTAAAACACTGCAATAGATCTTTTGTATACTTCTTTTGTCTTAAATGTAGACCAGTTTCATCTTTGATGACTTCAAATCCTAATAAATTAATGAAGATCGCTAAGATCTTTTAATGAGAAAACATTGTTTAGCCAATTAGTGAATGCTGCCAAGCATTTGGAGTTATTACCTGTTACCAAAATATCATCTACATATATTAGAATGAAAATGACTTCATTCTTGCTTCTATGATGGAAGAGTGAGTTATCACCCATGGTGTTAAAGAAGCCTCATTCAGTGAGAGTATTTCATAACCTTTTGAACCAAGCTCTAGGAGCTTACTTAAGGCTGTAAATGGTTTTCCTCAGTTTGTAAATATACTCTAGCTTTGTTAAGTCTGTGATACCCTCAAGCTACCTCATGTAAATGGTTTCCTTGAGTATGCCGTTTAAAAATGCATTATTGATGTCTACTTGCTTGATACACCAGTTTAAAGAAACAAATAGTGAAATTATTACTTGAATGGTGGTTGGCTTGATGACTAGGCTGTAGGTTTCATAAAAATTGGTGCTAGGATCTTGTTAAAGCCTTTGGCCACCAACCTAGCTTTGTGTTTAGAAATTGTCCTATCATAATTATATTTGATCTTATAAACCCACTTGTAGTTAACTATGTCTTTCTAATCTGTATAGGGTATAAACTCTTATGTGTTATTTTTCATCAAGGCTTCATACTCTACGGTCATAGCATTTTTCCATTAGGGAACTTTTAATGTTTCATTAGTACTTTAGGGTTCCGTTTTAGCCATAGTAGATAGCCCAACAAAAAGGTGTTTTTGCTTGGATATTTCTTGCTTGCCTCTTGATTAGATGTTGATCTTGAGGAAAAATCACCACTGAATCAACAGTTATCGAATCTAGAGGTGCATTGTCTGGGTGATCAGTATCTTTTTATCTTGAGCTATCAGATTAGTCTTCTAAGTTAGCAATAGATGTAGGGATAGAGACATTATTTTTAGTTGAAGTGTAATGAGGCAACTCAAGAAAGAAGGCAACTCAAACAACTTCACTAGAGCTGTGATTTTGAGTGTTATCAAATCGACCAGCAAAAGGAAATTCAAGTTCATTAAAGACTATTGAGATTGTTTTGATGAAGACAAATATGTAATATATAGGTTACAAATATAATTTAATATGTGCTTAATTAATTAACCATTTGGACTAACTATTTAGTTTACAAATTAAATATCTATTATGTAGGATGGTCCAAGGAAAGAAGAGTGAGCATAAAAGTGATGATAATGCATTATCAATATCATGCTTCACACAAAGATAGTAAGAAGGAAAGATGCTATAAGCAATGAAGAAGTTAAAGATTTGAAGATTTGGAAGTTTGGTTACATCAAGATAGCCAACAGATTTGTCACACCCAAAATGTGATCCACAACGTGGAAAAAAAGGAATAATTTTAATTTTCGCTTAATAAATGAAAACCAAAACTTAGGAATCACCACCAAAATTTTTAAAGTAAAACCTTGGAATACTAATTAAATTGATAAGGCGGTCTACGATCTAGAGATCAAGTTCAGTAGTCAATTATACGTAGGAAATGTGTTAGGCACCCCACAACACTCATTCTTAAGAATGATTACCCAAAGTTAATGATGTAAAACACGTATGACCTCAACATAAATTTAGATTACTCATATCAATCACATGCCAAACAAAGACAAAGTGAATAGTTAAAATTAAGAAAATAAAATAATGAAAAAACAAATGAAATATTTATAAAGGCAGACTTGACCTAAGATCAGAGCCTAGGGCCTACGTACCCTACAATGGGGATCAAAGTCCACGTAATTCGACTAAAAATATGTGGCAATTGATTGGTGTCTTGTAATTTTGTGAAAGCAACAAGATAACTGAGATCAAATAGGTTTTTGTAAACAAAACGAAATTGAGATTTGGTTGGTGTATCTTAATTTACAAAAGTCGATTTAATATCACTTCTTTGTTCCTTTCATTTTCTCTTTTCAAATTCTAGATTTTTGGATTTCTTTTTTCATTTGGAAAGTGAGTTTATAGTGAACAAGTATTTTTTAGACTTTTTAATTACAAATAATAGGAAAAAATAAACCATTTTTTTATTATTTTTTTTGGGATTGTTTCATCTTTGTTTGAAGATGGACATTAAATTTCAAGACCTGAGAAGACTTAGGATCTCACACAGCTTCTACTAAGTTATCCACAAGTGTTTGAGGAGATTAATGATCTCACACGATAATTTGAAATATGGAAGAAATTATTTGTAGTTTTTATTATTATTTTTTGGAAAGAATTAGATTGATGAATTTATATTGGTTTTCGTGGGCAAAATGATTTTGAGATTTGATTAGTGAATTTTGATTCACGAAAATTGCATAATCTCATTTTCATGCTCTCTTCATTTTCTCTTTTCAATTTTTGGATTTTTTTAATTTTAAAAAAATAAAATTAAGTGCAGATTTTTAATTTTTGGTAGAACATGAAATTAAAAGCAATCATTTTAAAATGTTTAAAAGAAAAGAAAAATATTATTTATTTTTTTGGGTCTTTTGTCATTTCAAGGAAAGAAATTTGATATGAGTTATTTCTAATTATTTCTTTTATTATTATTATTATTATTATTAAAGCTCTTAATTGGGTATGATTTATTGAAACTCAAATTTATTCATAAAAATACATTACATAATCCGCACTAGGTATAACCTAAATAGACACAAGGTCTCACGTAGATTCACCAGTTGACTTTCTTAAGTGTTAGAGGAGACACTAAGTCTCACGCGACGACTTTAAAAAAATAATATTTACAATAATAATAATAAATAATAAAACATATTTTTAAATGTGTGTGTGTTTATTCATTTCAAGCACAGTCACAACTTCACGTATTTTAAATCTCCATTATCCATGTTTATTTCAACCAAACCATGCGTTGATTGCCCCCGGTACCTCATATCTTCTCCTTATATCATTTTTAACCATACATTATTGCAATATCTAAATACCAACATGGGTGAGGAAGGAATCTTTACTAATTTTTACCAAACAATCATTCTTGATTACCACTAAGTAGGAGGAAATATACCAAAAAAAAAAAAAAAAAAGGAATAAAGGTGAAGGCCATTTTATTTGGACACGGTAACAATCAGCCACACCTATCATGCAACATGCACGTTGGAGTTTAAATTGCTTATATTAGGTTTTGGTCCGATTTACACACACACTTTTTTAAAAGGCTAAAAATCAACGACTTATCATTAAAGCACACACATAAAAGACTCCAATATACAAGTGAGGGAAGAAGAACAATGACTCTGTATGATGGAGGCATAATACACAGTATTACTTTATTGTCACCAAGTTTATTATTCATTAAAAAAATTTCACTAGCTACTTAATTTGATGCAAAGTAGAAAAGCATTCATGTATATCCTTCCTTTACTTTTGCTCTTCGTTTTCTGTAACCATTTGTGCTTTGTTTTAATGTGTCAAAACATATAGCCTTCCTCTTCTACATTTTAACTTCTCCCCACCGTGTCTTGTTCTTTTTCTCTCTTACCCATATCCATGTTTTTCTCTGCTCTCCTTATAGTTTCTCTTCTTTTTCATGCTTTCAAACCCCAACCTTTCTTCACGTCTCCTTCTTTTTAGCAATGGTCTCTCCCTTGTACAACTTAGTGGTTAGTGCTATACTTCTTTCTTGATGAAATGGAGATCATCTCCCACTTCTCTTTGTCTTCTCCAACCTAAGATACGTGTGCACTGTGTAGTCAAAATATGGTGCTTCCTTTCTATTCCTCTCTCAATTGTGTTTCATGTTTATACTTATTAGCTTTTTAGTTTTGATCCTTTTTCCACCCCTTCTACACAACTCACTATTTCCAAGCTTTTAGAGTTGAACACTCCACACATTCTACTGAGCTTAACTCAATAGCTCACCTCACGTTTTCCCCTGTTCTTAAGTGACAAAACATGAATGGTTTCTTTGCATCAAATTCCTTTCTATTCTCCCTCAAGCTCCTGCCTCTCTCTTTCATCCTATGCTTTTTCTCTATTCTTCCCTTATCTCTTATGGTTTCAATTTAATGTTCTCAAGCTCTTAAAAGCTGACTCATCGGTTTCTCGTGTTCTTTCAAAGCTCTCTCTCCTTTTTTCTTGCCCTATGCCTTTCCTCCCTGGCCGAGCTTCCTCTCCTTCTTTCTTTAAACTCTCTCTTCGTCTCCTTTTAACATCTCTTAAAGCACTCCTCCTATTAATCTTCCTCGGTTCCCTCTTTTTCTGTGACTGCTCGTCATTGCTTTACGTCTGCTCGAACAAGGATGAAGGATGACTTTTCTCCCTGGTACTTCACTCCTCTTCCTCTTTGTGTTCTCTCTCTTATCCACTTTCTTTCTCCGTTTTTGAATGTTAAAGCAGAGGTGCACAAGAGAAACTATTCTTCCGTGTGTCTCTCTCCTTTCGATCTTCTTTGTCTATCTCTGCCTCCTCCTCCTTAATTTCCTCTCTATTTCCCCTCACTTTTGAAGCTTCACCCTCTGTGACACTTGTACGTCCCCAAACAACTTTGTCCTTACAGGGTGGTTCAACAACAATCGAGTCTGATGAAGCCAAGCTTGTTTTAGATGACGAGATGCCATCGCTTGTGGTGATGATAATCATTGGCTCTGCCTAGTGCAAAAGCCACTCAATGCTCTTTTTCGTGATTCTTTTTCTCAGCTCATGTGTGAGTTAGAAGACGTGAGTGGTGCACATTACCAGCAAACAAACAAGATGGTCTCACCCATCCACCTTAGAGTGGCGATCCTTCTTGTTACTGCCTCTGTAACCTTAAAATGTTTCTCTGCCTCTCTCTAAGACGATCCTCCTCTGTTAACCCCTGCTTTTTTAGGTTTTTTTTCATGCAGTTGGCTTCCCTTGAGGCTCTCCCCATTTCTCTTTTTCCCAGATTAGCATAGGTAGTTAGCCTAGGGTAGGCAGCTTTTCCTCTTGGCTCTAGCCAGCTTTTTCCATGGGACTTTTGGAGATGAGTGGATTGTAAGAGAGTGGTCCATTTTATTGCACCCTCACCAAAAATGAGAAGGGTTTTGATTTTTATTTTTTTTCATATTTTATTGTATTTTTATTTTTATTGTGTTTTTTTTAATTTTTTTATCTTTATTTTGTTTTTAATTTTATTTTGTGACATACCCATTTTATATTTTCTTAATTAATGAATTAACCAATTGATTAATTAATCAATCATTAATTTTTTATTCTTAATTTATTTTAGGATTGGGTGTTCACAAGATTGAATAGGTATAATTATCATAAGTTAATTTTGTGACATTTAATGATTTAGATTTGTATTTATTGGCTCAAGAATATTTGTTCTTAAAATATGAGTTTAGATTTAAAAGATAGCAAGATATAAAATTTAACTAAAATCGTATTTTACCTTTGGTCACGATTTTGTTTCCATTTCACAAATCATATGAGATTTTGTTATGAAACTTATTTCATTAGAAATGGACTCAAAGATCTTTTCAATGATAAGTCATTTACTTAAAATAAAGTTCAATTGAAGGAGTTATGACCATATAAATTTGAGTGGTGAGATATGAATTTTGCATAAAACCATTTTCTGACATTTGATTACTCTTTTGATCATATCTCCCAAAATATATTGAGTTTTTATATGAAATCATTGCATTTTCACCAATAGGTTGTGAATTCAAAACAAACTTAAAATGAGAAAGTTATAACTTTTAAAGTTGAAACTATATCATTATAAGTGACAAGTCGACTGGTCCATTCAACAAGTCAATTGGGATAGTACATATTTGAGCTAATGGATATATTACGATGGGTAATCGACTGGGAGATCCCTAGCAGTTGACTAGCATATCATATATTCAAAGAAACAATCATATTTTGGAGGGCAGTCGATTGGGAACATGTAGAAGAGCATTTTCAAAAGTAAATAATGGTTCTTTTATGTATGTAACAACTATATTTCATATTGATCTATATATATGACCTTCCATACATGTTTTTAAGAATAACCAAATGCTAGAATGTGATCTTTAACTTGTTTTATTATCTTTGAGTGAGAAACAAATATCATTAAGTCAAAACTTGCATATCTTCTATCATTTCAGTCTTAAAACTTCATCTTGAATATCTTCTCTTTAAGAGGGTTTTTTTTTAGCAATATTATTCTTCAATCTTTGTAAGACAAGGGTGGTGTATCATTTAGGAGAGAAAATAAGAGTGTGAAATCAATTAGAGTGATTTTCATCTAAGAAGAGAGGAAAGAAGATGATGTGGAACCCTAAGGTTATGAAGAACCTGAAACTCCTTAAACACACACTATAATAAGAACATGAAATGGAGTGAGTCCCTAACTTATTGCACCCCCAAATGATATATGCAAATGGAAACGTAAATGATAGGTTGATTAGAAATAAGAATAAATTCACCTCAATAGATCACCTTGCTAAGAATTAATTTTTATTATAATAGAAGAAGACAAACTATCTTCCTCTAGAGAAATCTAGCCAAGCCAAGAATGAAACTAAAATGTTTCTTTGATAGAATAAAACTTGATGTCTTGCAAGGTTGAGACTGAAGCCTTTTTATAAGCTTCAAACCCTTTAAGAAACCCTAATTTCGAAATGCTTCCTTGGACCCCCAATAAGTTGAGTCAAAGGATGCCAAAAATAATTTCATACATTGAAAATAAAGGCCAATATATAACCATACATATCCTAGGCCTAAATTAGTTACAATGAAGTCTAAAACACTTATCTTAGCAGCAACATTTTTGGAAGATATAACCCAAACAAATTAGGCCTTCATTTAGGCTGGACATGAATCAGATGAATGACTTGGGTTTCCCTATCCAAGCTTAAGCCATCTAAGTGCCTTTCTTTAGCATTCTCTAAGAATTTTCCCATATACATTTGCAGCGATTCCTTGAACTTCTTAGTTCTCAGTTTGGTAATAGACCCATAAGAAAATTTAAATCATCATTCAAGCTATCACGCCTCTTATCATCTGTTCTCACATCAGAAGACAATGGTGGTGTATCTCTTAGGAGAGAAAGCAAGCGTGATGAATCTCTTAGAGTGCGAAATAACTTTAATTTGAGTTAAATATTGTAAAGGCACACAAGTGCCTAGTTAAACATGTGGAATTAGTGGAGAAATCTCAAGTGGGAGCTTAGGAACTAGATGTAGACTTAGGTTACAGCTTAACTAGGATAAATATTAAAGTTTGCTTTCTCTATCATTATACTCTATATTTTGAAACCACCAGTGGAAGTAATAGGTGTAAGTCCATATAGGTCAGTATATATAATTTCTAAAGACTTATTTGCTTAATAAGAAGAAAGACTAAAAGTAGTGCATATGATTTTCCCATTTGGCACGAATCACAAAAGGATTTATTTTCATTGTTCTTGGTCTTAATGTTACATTTATTTACAACTTCTATAAAGACTCTCTCTAATAGGTGACCAAGTTTCATGTGCCCAAGTGATCATGCTACTAGAAAAACTTTAAGTGCTACATAATTGCCTATACCTAAAACTTCATAGAGACCTTCTTTCTCCTTCCTTTTAAGTAGAGTGTTCCTTGTTGTCTTGTCCTTAACAACAAAACTAGAAGAATAAAAAATAATGGCAACATTACTTTCTTTTATGAGCTACGAAACACTTAGCAAGTTTTTGTCTATCTGTGGTGCATAGAAAATGTTTTTCACAAGAAAATTTTGATAAGAAAAACTTAATTTGGAATGCCCAGTCTTTAAAATATTTAATGTGTGACCTATCTCCAACAGTTAAGGTTTTCGTACCATCAACAGTAGCAGGAACATCAATTTTCTTTGCATTATATGTTATATAATTGCTAGCTCTACTATCCATATACCAAGAGGAGTCATAGACAGTGTTTGGGTTGGCATAATAAGCAGTGGCAATGTTTGAATTTTGATAGTTTTGAGATGGGATAAAATTTCTATCAAAATGATAGAAGCGATCTGCAGTTATATGGCTATACTTATTGCAAGCTTGACACATTGGTTTATTCCTTGAATTTTGTCTGCGAGCTCTGTAACCTCTGTGGCCTCCTTTGGAGTTAATTACTCACCAATTTCCATAAGTGGCATCATAGTTGGGAGTTTTGTTTTCAGTCTTAGCAACGTTGACTAAAGATGATTGGATTGAAAGATTGTTGAAAGTATTGAGCTGCTTATATTGATTTTCAAATGTAAGAAAGGTTGCCTGAAGCTTAAGCCAGCTAAGATTCTCTTTGTTAACCAACTATACCATGATAGGAATATACTTAAAGTCAATACCTTCAAGTGCTTGGGCAATCAAGTCAGTAGTACTAATAGAAGAACCAACCATTTTAATATTATTAACTATTCTCAATTTAACCAAGTATTCATCCATTTTCATATGTCCTTTCTTGCGTAGCTATATTTCACTTTTATAAAGAGTGATACAAGCTTGAGTGTGAACTCTGTAAAGTTCATGAGCACCTGTCCAGAGTTTATAGGAAGTTGAGCAGTGCAGTAATTGTGTAGCAATTTTCGTGGTCATCATGTTAAGTATCCACCTAAGAAGTAGTTAATCTGTTGCTTTCCATTCATTAAATTCTAGGTTATTTTTCATCCTCCACCTTCATGAATAAGTTCAAGAGGACAAGTGTTTGCTCATATGATGAAGTTTTCCAGCCTGTTTCCATGGATTAAAGGTAGAACCATTGTAACTTGACAGAACAGAATTAGTTGGAGGAAGAGAAAATAACTTTAGAGGATAAGAGAGGTGAATTGTCAATGAATCTACTGACATTTGAACTCTTAAAAGAAAAGCTTGCTTGAGAGGCCATAATGCTAAACTTGTAGCTCTGATACCAAGATAAGCTTTTATATGAAGCAGAAAGCATATTGCTCTGGGGTGCCTTTCTCTTATTACAGCGCTGCTATTTATAACATATGAATAGTATATACAAACAAATAAAAGAATGCCAGCTATACAGACTGGTGAAATAGATAATGAAATATCCTAATTGCATAGCATACATATGGCTTTGAGTATAGATAACAAAATGCTAATAATAAAAATTCTTGCCAGCTAACGTAACGACTCTTTATGTCTCAGCATGCTTGAATGCTTATAAGTACTATAGTAATGTGATTAATTATTGTATCTTCAACTATTGAACATTGAGTTTCTCCCACCCTGTTATCTAAAACATCTAGCTGATAAAATCTGGGCGCATAATGATTACCTTGCTATAAAGAACTAGGTTTGTTAGCTTCTTGCTTGGATCTTTAAAATCTGTTATATTCCTTAACTATCATGAAAACCAAGAAGTGAAAGAAAACACCACTTGCTAATCAAATTCAGCATTTTGCCATATATTCTTAATCATGTTATCAGAGATTGATCCATGACTTAAGATCCTAAATGTAAAACAAAGATGCCTTTACTGGGTTTCTTCTTTTAGTATTTTTTTTTTTTTACCTAGAAAAATTCTTTCAATACTTTTTAAGTGAGTAAATCTATCATAGGTAGCATGATAGATTAAAGATATAATAATTTTTTAACTTTAAGCTTTTTAGATAATAGGCTTCGATGCTTCTTTTTTGAAATGGAACCTTAAAATTGCTCATCAATTATCTATCAACTAATAAGTAAATTTTCCTTAAGTATAAGGATTGATTTGAATATTTTAAAGTAGGATGTCTGAAAAAATATTTCTAAAGTGAGATAAAAAAGAGTGATACATTGAGTATACATATATACAAGGTTCACTTTCTCTCTTTTATCAATCTTTTTTTGTATCTTTATCTAAATTTTAAAATACTTTATACATAGGTTTTATCCTTTAAAAGATCCAAATTTGTACAAGAGGAAGAGTTTGGTTTTAGCAAAATTAGTTTATTTGCTCGTGCATTGCATAGGTCTTAAAGAAAATTAATCTATTTTATTATATGTCAATATATTTTAAATCAACGGTATTTGTAAGTATTAGTAAAAAATTAAATTTAGTAATATATTATGATATAAAGAAAATATAATAAATTAAAAAAAGTCCATAAAATTATTTATGTTAGATTGATGAGAGAAAAGTGACAACTATGAGTATTAAGAGGCCAACATCATAAATATTCAACCATATATTGTTTTTCCTTGCTTTAATTTTTTACCAAGTCAAATTATAATTATAATCTCTTATTAGAAAATTTAAAAGACAGTTAATTAATTATTTCATTATTGTTTTTGGTTGACTTTAAAAAAATTTTGAACTTCAAAGAATTCCTAATTTAAAAAGCAGTTAATTAATTCATTATTTTTCTCATTCACTCAAAAGAATTCTTAGACTTGAAAAAATAATTAATTAATATTCCCATTTACTCCAAAAAAATTCTCACAATTCGAAAAATTCTCAATTTAAGAAGTGATTAATTGATTTATTAACTAATGATTTCATTATTTTTTTATTGACTACAAAGAATTTATACAAATTAATAAATTTATTACTTTTCTCGTTGACTATAAAGAATCTACGCAAAGAGTTTTTGATATATGCATGAGAAAGGTGAAAAGTCATTCTAAGAGGAGCTAAGGGTGAGTAAAGTCTTTTTATTAGCCAACAAAGCTCAAAGTCAAAGAATTTATTTATACAAAATAGATATTCTTGTAGAAATGATAAAAATAACAATGACATTAGTCATTCTTCATCCCTGTTAATCAAGTTGCCCTCCTTAGCACCAATGTTTATATCATAATCCCTATATAGAATCTGTTCAATCAGTGGACTCCACTTTCAAATAAGCATCTATTCAACTACTTAACATTTAATCAAATAATTAATAACAATGTCCACAACATAAAATATCAATACATTATATGTACAAATATGGTAGAAACTTTGCATTCTAAAAGCTTTGGGTGGCCTTGGATTTCGCCTAATCCAACTTTTTGATAAGGCCCTCCTTGCTAAATAGGTTTGGAGAATATTCATTCTTCTCTTTCTCTAAATTCAATTATGGGTTCCCAAAAGCATAAATGTCTCTCTTTTGTCTGATAAGATTCTAGTGCATCGCTCTAAATCCTCTTGGATATGGATGGGTATAGAAAGAGCTAGTGATGTTGTTGTTAAGGATCTTGCCTAACATTCAGGCTCAGGTACATCTATTTCCATCAACCACTAACTCTGGTGGCCTATGCAGTCAAGTAATTCACATGTCAACTCTTTGCATGTGTCGGACCTTATTTTGCATTAGAGTAATAAATGGAATATGGAGCTATTAAAACTTTATTATAATCCTTAAATCTACAATCAAATTTCCTCCCTCCAATTTTTAGCTACTAGACTAAATGATTCTATTATTTGAAGGAAAAATGCTCAAGGAACCTATATTATCAAAGATGGATATATCTCCCTTGTAAACTCAAAAGCTTAAAATGTCTCTTATGTTTTTACTCACTAGAAAATCCTATGGAAACTTAAACTTCCCCAGTGAGTCATAGTTTTTTTATTGAGACTCCTTACTTCCTTGCTTCCATTAGGATATATTTTACAACAACATCATCTATCTATAAACTCCATTTGCCCTTTATGTTTTAATTCTCTTGAGTTTATTAATCATATCTTTCTGTAATGCCCTCTAGTGAGAGACATCTAGTTTGTTTCTCTCTTGGGTATTATAGTTGAATGTTTTCAAGAACAAGATATTATTGGCTGACTTCAATTCTAGTTTTCTATGGGAGAAAAGAATTTCACCTAGAACATGTCACTTCGTGGATTCTAATAAGCCTTTATGTTATTTGGATGACCAAGAATAAAGTAGTTCATCAAGGTAAAAAGGTTGTTACTATTGATGTCCTTCAACATATTCAAGCTTTAGTTTTTTTTTTTTAATAATCTTGTCTGGTCTAATTACACCAACAATAAGGGTAAAAGACTCATTCTACAAATTCTCCGCTTCCACATTACTCCTCCAGCTTTAAAGATTGGCATGTTTTATGTTATCGCTGTCATAAAAAAAAAAAAAAATATGCAATCACACTCTCCATTTCTTAGTTCATCCTAATGGTTCCATCATATGTGACTGGCATTGGACCAAAAAAAATTCATATTACAAGAAATCTTGTTTTGCTTTTTGCCATCTAGAATGTTCTTCTTTGAATTTCTAATCAAGACTAGCTTCTTCCACATCAAAATAATATTCAAATCCTTTTTTAGAACCAAAAAGACCTTGGCATCCTTTAGCGAGCCATTTTTATTCCTAACATTTGTATTGTGCCTTAAGGCTATACTTAATCATGGGTTGAAATTGTTTTCGAGTCTAATTTTTTTGTGAGCTTGAGCCCGAGCCTGGCAAAAAGCCTATAAGCCCAGTCAAGGCTAAGTGACTGATACATGGGGAAAATTACTGGAAGCACTATTATATGTTACTAACATTATCTAGGATGACACTATATACTAATAGAAGCATGGCTATTGCAACTTACAAAGCTTATAAAAAACATTTGACATGAAAATAAATCTAACACTGCAATCTAAACTTAATAAATCTTCAAAAGTTTACAAACACAATCTTCAATTACACACCTAAGAAAGTCTCAAACTTCAAATTGAAAAGGCTACACAAACTAAAAGTATACAATCTTCAAGTCTTCAAATCTTGAAATCCTTCCAATCTTGAATACCTTCATCATGAACCATAAAGAAAACATTACACACTTCACCTTACCATTAGCTCAAATTGAAACTAACCATAAAGAGTCTCTAAAACAAATACAAAGGAAACAAAAGAAGCAGAAATAACGCAACATAAATAACAGAAAATCTCAAATGAAGTAGTAAACAATAAAAACTAATTTTTGCAATGAATATTATTACTCGAGTTGTTCCTATACAGAGCAGGAATGTGGTACTATCTCTGAAATTTCCAGGCATGTTCATTTTAATCTGGGAAACCAAATAGGATTTACATCATCCTAATTTACATCCTACGTTCTTATTAGTGTCTTTTACATTTTTCTACATTTTTAATCTGGGAAACAAAATAGGTTAAGAACACTACAGAATATAACCGAGCAAAATAATGGGAATAAAAACACGCAACAAAGGAACTCCAAACATCTGAGCACGAGTAATGGGAAGAAAAGCATAGGATGCAATAGGGAATAAAAACAGTATACATGCTTTAAAAAAAGTTTGAATTTGGTTCATTTTTTAAACAGGCTTTTTAAAATTTGGGCTTAAATTTGGATTGAGTTTTTGTTGACCAGGCTGGGCCCATCAGGCCAGGCAGGCTTTCTTAAAGATGATCAGGTTTGCTTAAGACATTTGCTGCCTCATCCTTAGCTATGCCTTGAAGTAGTTAGGTATTTTCTTTGGCTCCTCTTCTTTGACTCGTGCTCCAGCTTAACTTTGTTTTTTCTTTTTGTTCTTGTATAAAAAAACATTATATGTATGAAATAACTAATTTCAAACAAAAACCTAACTTGCAAATTAATTGCAACCTTTTACATTATTTTTCTTTCTTTATTCTTTTGCATTATTCACTAGTTATATACCAGCGCACTTGGTGTGTTGTAGCTATTAATAAAATTAAAAGTTACAAACAAGACCAAGGATTGGTATTAGAAAGTTAAATTTGTATGTTTAGTTTCATAACTAAATTTTAGTTATGTATTTTTGCACAAATTAAAATTCACTTAAAACTCATAAAACTCAAGATATTTAAGATTTTATTCAAAAGTTCTATGATTAAGAAAAAGAAATAATTATTACAAAGTCCTCGTATCTTTAGATAATTGACTCATTAATATCTCATGTTTGTTTGCCCTTACTTTGAATTTATTTTATTTTAAATGTTTTTTAAAAGTCTATAATTAAAAAAGCAATTAGTATTTGACCAAATCATTTAGTAAGTAATTTTATCAATTTCATCAATGTTTCATTAATCTTGTAAAAGATACTTTTTTGCTTTTGCTTTCAAATTAATGAAAAAATTAATATATTTGCCCACGTGTTGGTTGAGCTTTAGAAATTATTAATTTGTTTTATTATGCGTTAACACATTTTAAATCAACAATATTAAGAAAATTTTAGATTTAAAAGGCAATCAAATAATTAATTAATTTATTTATTTATTATTTTTTAGTTGATTACAAAAAATTTTGCAAATTAATCACTTCATTATTTTTTGGTTAATTACAAAAAATTTACATACTTCAAAGAATTCTTAATACATGTATAGAATATATGTATAGAAAAAAGTAAAAAGTCATCACACAAGGAGCTATTTCCTTAATTGAATCTTCTCATCAATTAATAGAACTTCTAGATCCTATTGTACTTAGATATAATAAATTTTTAAAAATAATTTGTGAATCAATACTCCTTGGGAAATAAATTTAAATATTTATTATAATTAATTTAATAAATTTTAGTTTTTATTTTATTAAAATATAATAAAATAAATCATAATATATAAAAAAAATAAATATATAAAATATATTATAAAAATATACCAAAAATAATTTAAATTTTGATTATTATTAAAATAGAAAATAGAGAGAGGGAAAGAGAGGTGGGTGGATAAGAAGAAAATGTTAGATAATTTTGTAACTTTTCTTTTGAGTCAAAGTTGTTTGTCCAAAAAAATTAATATTTACTGTTACTTTCGAGAGAAAAATCTTGTTTTCTTGTAACAGAAAGATTAATCCTACTGTCACTTAACAAAAAAAACTTTATAAGGGAAATATTTTTCTGAAAAAATTAGCTATGTTTTCTTCTACATAGTTAGGCCAAACAAAAGTGAATGTGATGGTTTTATTCAGTTTATAAATTGGAATTAAGATAATAATTTAATTTTATTATGACAAATATTTTTGAATTCCATTCAACTCAAACTTCTCTCCCATCTATCTTAATGATTATTTTTTATAATACAAAAATCATTTATACATTTAAAAACATTGGATTAGCGAAGTATAAAAAAAGTTAAAGAATTAAAAAAAAAAAAAAAAACTAGAATCATCTATATTAGGATGCATTCATTACAGATTTTGTAATAAATTTTGAATCATATAATAATTTATAGTTTATTTATTTATTTAAAATAAAACATATATAATAAAATGTAATCATTAAATCAAAATTTAGTAACTCACAACTTATTATAAAAAACAATCTATATTAATAAAAAGATCAAATATATATATATATATATATATATATTTAATCTAATAACTTATATTTTATTATAATTTTTTATTTTAAATAAATAAATAAATAAAATATGAGTCATAACATTAAAATCTATTCAATCAAAATTTCATCGAAGAATAACTACAACCGCAAATATAAGTGACCAAAACAAACTATACTCGCAGATCCTAGTTTTAGTCCCGCTAGACTCATTATCTGTCTCTCTTTTTCTGGGAATTATTAAAATATAAAATAAAAAACCGATTTTTTCCGACTTTGTTAGTCAAGGTCACCCGCCTTGGCCTAACGGAACCTTCTCTATTCCCTCCTGCCATTTCTGAAACCACAATTAGGTTTTCACCATTTTATGTTCTACCATTTCCGTTCACACGGTTCATTTATAGCTCTCTGGGGTTTTAGTGTCGTGTTCATGATGTCCCTAAAACCTTTGGGAACCTCTAGATTGGTATAAAGGATGGGTGACTTCAAGCCCTTCTCGCACTCGGACCCGGCCTCGGCCTCGATCTCAAGGTCAATAAGCGAGACGGTTGATGGTTCACACCAATTTATCATAAAGGGGTATTCTTTGATTAAAGGGATGGGTGCTGGGAGGTATATAATGAGCGACACATTCAGTGTTGGTGGCTACGATTGGGCGATTTATTTCTACCCGGATGGTAAGAACCCAGAGGACAATGCCATGTACGTTTCGGTTTTTATAGCTTTGGCGAGCGAGGGAACAGACGTTAGGGCGTTGTTCAAGTTGACTTTGGTCGATCAGAGTGCGAAGGGCAATGATAAAGTGCATAGTCATTTTGATCGCCCACTGGAGAGTGGACCCTATGCATTGAAGTATAGAGGCAGCATGTGGTATGAATTTAGTCTACTGTCAATATGTTTTTGTTGTTGCTTTCAACTTTGAAAATTGGGGTTTCTGGTTTAATTTGAGTCTACGATTTCTCCGCTACCTGAAATGTGGTCTGAGGGAGAATAGTGTTTGTAAGGGATGAAATGTATTTGAATTTAATTGACTAAAAAGAAGAACTTTAGATCAATGCTCTGAGTTTGGTGGGGACTGCCGCAGAAGAGAATAAATACTAACATGTTTTCATAAGCATGTGTGCATTATGCCATTTAAGCTTTCTTGTGGCTAATTATAAACTCTGGTATGATTGGCTTAGTTTTTTTTTTTTTTTTTTTAAGGTCTTGGATTGCCAATTTGAAATAAATCTATTACGGGGGTGTTATGTTGATTTAACTTGTTTGAGTTTTGGAATTTGATGGGGCAATCTAATTTTGCATTTAAAACTGTCTTTGATAACCTTGTTTTCACCATTCATTATTTGTCCACCTTTTTAATTAGGTTAGGTGTGAAATCGCCATTTTCAATGCTTAGTATGAGCAGTATTTAATGGTTTTTTATGTATTTTTGTTGGAAACCGTACTCTGTGTCTTGTGATGTATATATTATAACCTGGAAGTGGAAGAATAATCCTCAGATGTTACTTCTAAAAGTTGAAACTTTATCATGCTTTTGCTCATGAAGAGAGTGTCCTTTGTCATACTTTAATATGACATGGCTTGAAGTTCTCTTAATTAACCTTTCTTTGTTCATTTCAGGGGTTATAAGCGTTTTTTCAGAAGAACGTTATTGGAACATTCAGAGTATTTGAAAGATGATTGCCTTGTCATGCATTGCACTGTTGGTGTTGTTAAAACTCGTCTTGAGGGAGCTAAACAGAATGTTAATTTACTACAGTCTGATATGGGTCAAGATCTTAAGGATTTGTTAGAATCTGAAGTAGGTTGTGACATAGTTTTTAAAGTTGGGAATGAAAGCTTCAAAGCTCATAAATTAATACTTGCTGCTCGATCTCCTGTGTTTAAAGCTCAGTTTTTCGGACTTGTTGGGGATCCTAGCATAGA
This sequence comes from Delonix regia, assembly GCA_037074485.1. Taxonomy (NCBI): domain Eukaryota; kingdom Viridiplantae; phylum Streptophyta; class Magnoliopsida; order Fabales; family Fabaceae; genus Delonix; species Delonix regia. The sequence continues at coordinate 15,891,738 of CM073453.1, read as the reverse complement.
TGAAGTGATGTTGGAGGATATCGAGCCTTTTATCTTCAAGGTATTGCTTTTAAGTCTAATAATTGGTCAAACACATTTTTATTCAATAAGAAATGATCATCCTTTATGTCCCTTTGCATGATATATTTAAAAAAATTTATGTTTGTCTATGAATGAATCATAATTTGGGAATAAGAATTTTTTCTTATCTGCAATGGAGTTTTGACCTGTCAGTACTTATGAGGCATGCTGTTGTTTAGTATTTTCAACTTTCAACAAAGATTTGAGTTGTTGCAGTATTTTTTGCAGTTAGAAGATTAAATTGTTGAAAAAGATTCTTGACTTTGTGCTTGAGGCATGATTATAACATTTAGAAGAGGAAACAGATTTTAGAATGAGAACAACTTGTGATTTAGGCATTTGGTTTTTCCTATATACGAGAGTGTGTGTGTATACAAGAGAGAGAGAGAGAGAGAGAGTTACTTTTCTTCCATTGGCAGGAAAGAGAGAAATACTTCAGTTCAAAAGGGCTTTCTGTTTGCAATTTGAATATTGAACAAAGCAATCACCCTTATAAAATCATGTGGTTTAACATAGAATCCTACAGGATACTTTTTCCTCAAAGCAAAGATAACTACAAGGAATACTGGCTTAAAACTCTAGCATTGCACTCGATCCAAATACATCGCCCTTGCAATGAAAGCACATTTGCACAAAACTTTAGAACATCAGAAATGTGTGGAATGAAAATGCTCTTCTGTGTCTGGGCATGTCTAATGTTCCTCATGAACGGTAAAGAGCTTATTCCAAAGGTTGCATGCCATCTTGTAGTGAAGAAAATGATTGACAAATCATCTCTAAACTTCTATGACACTCTACACATATATCAGGTAATAAGGCTTTACGTGGCCTATGCACCTGTAATGGATTATTGTTGTTAACCAGCACTCCAACATAATGTTTTACCTTTAGGAATTTTCACCCTCCAAGACTTGGTAAGAACCAAATTTTGGCTTAAAGGGGTTTGGGTTAAATATTGAAGACTGGGGCAAATAGAACTTGAAGAATTCTAAGTCCATATATTTCAATCCTTATAACTAGTACACTAAAATGTCTAGCTAAGCAAGCAAGAAGTTGGGTCAAAAGTCTTTCTATCATTTAGATTTTAATAGTTGAAAGTTTCAAGAGCTTAGTAAACAAGAAGAAATGGGGACCCCATGCAAGGTGATAAAAGTGAGGGAACAGATAAAGGAATGAAGATTCGCCTCGCTATGAATCCTCCTATGACCCAAACCAAGAACAATCTCTCGCACACAATTGAGGGATTTGATTAGAGTTGACTAGCCTTGATGCCTTACTTGATTTAGGATGCTTTACGATTGATTTGTATCAATTTTGTTTCCTTTTTTTCTTCCTGTAATTTCTTTATATAAGGGATGGTTGAGTAGAAATGTAACACAAAATATCAGAGAGCAATTCCTGAATTTCAGTTTGTGTCAGATAGTTACTTAGCTAGTGAAAGAGAAGTTAGTTGATAACTAACTTGTCAGATCAGGTAGATAATATGACTACTAGAGTATTAGCCCCCAACTACCTTATGACATATAATTAGGGTAATTGGTAGGTCCATTGTATGAATAAGGAATGAAATAAAGTGTCTGCTGATTGAACATGAGAGTTTTCTTGAACTACTTTGTGTCAGACAGTAACATTTTCAGGTCTTTCCCCTTTTTGTGTTTGTTTTGGTTGTCAAACTGAGAGTGGGAATTGGCCCTTCTTACCAAGATAGTTGTTTTTGGGTGGGATAAAAAGTGTTTTAGGTTGCAATTTTGTTGTATAGAGAATGATTTATATAAAGAAAAACGGCAAGCTAGCTTAAGTTTTTTATGGAATACTGAGCATTGTTTTTGGAAGCTATGCTGTCATTCTGGCCTAAGTTTTGGCTGGATGCTGTGATATTTATTTCTAAAGCTCGAGTCTTCACAATTTATGACATTTCAGACTGAACCATTCTTTCTGACATTCATGTTAAGCAGGTTGAGTGAAAACCTTTTTATCTGTCTTTGCAGGCAATGCTTCTCTTCATTTATACAGACAAACTTCCCAGCATCCATGAGGTTATGGGCTCAATACCCATGTGCTCGCAAACTGTCATGGTGCAGCATCTATTGGCTGCTGCTGATCTGTATAATCTTGATCGCCTGAAACTGTTATGTGAATCAAATTTGTGTGAAGAAATCAATACTGACACTGTGGCGACAACACTTGCACTGGCTGAGCAGCATCACTGTCCACAGCTTAAGGCAATCTGTTTAAAATTTGTTGCAAATCCGGCAAATTTGGGAGGTTTGTGTCATTTAAAGAACATGAATGTAAAAATTCCATGTCATGTCAAATTAGGATTCTTTTGGCATAACATATGTTGGCATTCTTGGTGTTTTGTCATGCTTTTCCAGTTAATTACATTTCCATGCTTGCTACTTTCTTTGTTTTATAAGTTGGTATCATATTTGTTTGGTATATATGGGATAATACCACTATGAATAGTTAGATTGTGATAGAACTACATTAGTAATACCAATTGCATTCTTTTCTTTCATCCCTGCCATTTTGTTGTGTGGACTTGGAGCCCAAGAGAGCAAATGACTAATTATGTATACTATTGAAAAAATGCATTATATGCTCGTGCACTTTTTTAACATTTCATCTGATAATCGTATATTTTTTGATTTTATGTCATTTTCTTTTCATTCTGTCTCTGCAAATAATGTGTAAGTTTAGTTGGTGGATCGCTCAGAGCTAGTTAATCATTTGATTTTTGTTATTGTTGAGGGGATACCTAGAGTTGTACTTCTACTACTATGAGAATTTTAGTTTGAGTTAAAATTTCATTCCTTCCTTCTTTCAGCATTGGTTTTTGGATTGTTCTTATGATTTCTTTCATCGTTGAGAAGATTTCTTGTTATGAGCTTCAGCAAAGGTACTTTGTATATGGTATAGCCATATGTATGGGGGTTGCATGTGGAATGTAAAGTATATCAAAAATATCGTAATGAAGCCCCTACTCTTCAGAACGGTTGCACTGGTTAGATGGGAAAGTTTGAAATTTCAAGTATATTAAAAATATCCTAAATTCCTAATTGCTGAAGTATATTGTTTTGTACAGTGGTAATGCAGTCTGAAGCTTTCGTGAACTTGAAGGAGAGCTGTCCCTCAATGTTGTTGGAGTTGCTGGGGACATTTGCATCGGTAGAAGAAAATTCAAGCCAGCCGTTGAGCAGGAAGAGAAGTGGCAGTAGCATATATGGGCAAGATTTAGCAGATGGAACGGCAGAAGAATTGGCTAATCCAAATGACAGGCATGTCAGGAGGCGGACGTAGATTGCAGTTTGGATCCACAATCCTGAAAGTGTGAAACTGTGAATCTTCCTGTCCATATAAGTGGTTCAATAATTTTCATTTCCCTTGGTCCGTGAGCTTTTACATGCGAAGTTTTTGGCCTTAACACCTTGTCAAAGTTTACATTTCACCGCGCTTGATGCTAATGTAGTGTATATCATGCTTGATGCTATTGATAAAACGTAAATAGCTGATATTTTGTTTTTAAATCATTTCCCAGAATAATATAGTTTTTTTTTTTTAAGCTGATATAGAAGGTGGACTCTTTCCCCGTTCTATATAATGTTTAAAAGTGAGTTCTGAGCTTCAGTTAAAAATGTTATAAGCCTGAAAGAAGGGGTCCAATTTATGAATTATTTACATAAAATTGTTGATACTAAGTTGGATTGAAGATAGCATCTTATAAATTGCCTACTTTTTCAAATTTATACATGTTATGGGCAAGCTGCTTTTCCACTAGAGTATGGTGAAGTAACTTGGGTGCTGATTATGGGAAAATGTAGTGTCACAAGAACCATAGTAACACAGACTGCTTCTTTAGAACAAAAGTTTTATTGAAAAGAAGCCTGGTAACTCAATACCAATTGCAATAATAAATGCTTTTGAATAGTAACTGGAATTTTATTTGAATTTCAATCTGTTTGAACAGTAATAAGATGTTAATATATGGACCCCGTCCACATGGGCACTAAATTTTGATAGGGAACTCCACGAGGGGAGCACATGACCACCAGATTAAATGATGATGTGTCAATTTCTCTAACCATAGTTTTCATGATTTCAAATCACTCTTTATTCGTAGCGTGCTTTGTCAATAATGTGATGAACCCAAAAGGCTAAAACAGTAATTCTTTCATGTTCATTATTCATAACACATGCATTGTCATGGGCCCAAACCCATTACAATCACACTCATCTCCCTTGAAAATTTTCCTTGTCCTATGGTGATAAAGATTTTTTTTTCTTTTAGGATAGTCCACCTCTTTCTTTTTTCTCCTCTTTTTCTTGTGATGGATTTCTTTTTCTTTAATGAAAACCTCCATCTATGGAAGTCCTTCTTCCATACTACCTCTTCAAGTCTATAATAATGGACTTGTAAGACTAAATTATGAGAGAGGAGGAGGTGTATTGCCTGTTCATTTTTATTTGGTGTGAGGTCTAGAATCTTCTCATGTTAATAATTGCTCAGCTTTTTTAATTCAATAAAATATTTTGCTATATAAAAAAATCTAAAGTATTAGTTTATTTTGTGTATTGTAATAATTTTTTTAAAAAAATAAATTCAAGACTAAATTTACCCAAAAAAAATTCCAACGGCAGTCCAACAAAATGACCCCATCCAATCATTGCTCAGTGAAACATCTAACGGTTATAACTGAATTGAACATGATCTGATACTCCAGGATCAGGAATATAAAGCTCTTGATTATACAAATTTATACGTCATTCATCTCAGACCCTACGTTACATGGAATGACAGCCACAGAGCGAAGGTGTTCCACTCCGTATTTATTGCTTCCCATGATTGCCTACGATTTCCCGGAAGCTGTACCTGATAGAAGACGGAGAAGTAGTTACCCATCGCCTTATCATGGGCCCGACCGCACCCAATTATTACTCGGCCATTATTAACCACGAGTCATTTTATCCGATGCACGTACAATTATTGGTGAGACCTTGCGAGCCACATTATCAAGTGTGGCCTATTTGTAATATCTAATATCAATTTGACACGTGGACTATAAAGGGCCGAATTTGGGCCCAACGTAGAAATTTGTGATGATGTATCTTTTCCACAAAAAAGTAGTGGCCAGAGTGGTATGGCCTAAAGAGGCGACGTGTCTCTACGAGTGTATTTTGGGCTGGTCCTATGGGCCGAGATCCCACACACGAAAGCAGTCCACTCCGTGGCCTCTTCAACTGATTTTACTCAGGTAATTATAAATATTTTTTAATTTTAATTTTTTTGAAATAAATATTTTTATTAATAATGGTTTTTTGTTAATTTATTATTCAGGGAACTAGCAGGCAAGTTATATTTTATATAATGATAATTTAGGTGAGACTTATCAAAAAAATATGTTATATATTAAGTAAAATCTTTTAATCTCTCTATAATTTTAAATATACTGATGTAACTATTTATAATGTAAAGATATAATTACATTATTATTATTATTATTATTTTAAGTTGATATATTATAATTACATCTTTAAATTATAATTAGATACATTTGTGCATTCAAAATTATAAATGCATCAAAAATGACACATATATATTATTATATTTATTAATTTTATTTATAATATATTAATATAAAGACATTATTGATAATAATTTTATTTGTAATAATTAAATTAAAAAATATTTTATTTTAAGGGATTAGATTGAAATTTTTTTTTTGCAATGTACGAAATTAAAAGATTGAGAAACCAAAATAGATTTTAAGTCTAATTTTGACAACAAAACTGTCTTTGAATTTATAAATGAAAGATTTCTTAAAATAATTTTTCAAGTGTATTTTTTCACATAAATTTAGTGCATTTTATTCTCCACATGAACTGAATTCAAAATTTGCGTTTATAACGTTACTTGAAAACAACTGTTCATATTTCTCTAATTCTAAAATCAGCCATCCACTTAAAAAAAGCAAATTAACCTGGACCTAATTAAGATGCTGTTAATTTATGATACAATATAGAAGCTATTGAATCTATTGAAGGTTATAAGTGATCAATAATGAGAGATTTGAGAAAAATACCAAAAAAATAAAAAATAAAATTTTCATTTTTGTGTTGCCATGTGTAAAAAAACGAATATTTGAATATTCGAAATTAGATCAAGAGATATAAAAGTAAATTTTCTGGAGACAAATTAAAAATGTCAATTCAAATAATGTAGGGGAAAAAAATAAAGAAGACCCGTCACAAAAGTCAGGGCTTAAATAATAATTCTATTGTTTGATTCGTGAAAGAACAAACTGTATCATTCATATAATAGAATGTCATTTTTCTTGGGTCGTTGGTGAATAATGACAGTCCCATAATTAAGGCTTCCAAACTGAAATTCTTTGTTGGGATGAATTCATTGTTCTCGCAATTATTAACAATCATAATTATCTACCATTATTGATATGTAGCATAAAAATCGCTGCTTAACTGTTGAACAATATTAAACAAAAAAGAAATTGACAGAAAAATTTTAAAAAATAAAACTGAGAGAATGTTGAGCATCCTCCATGCAGAATATAAAATTTTTTTATAACATTAACAAAAGCAAACATATATATATATATATATATATATATATATATATAATTAATTTGATCATTGAGTATATAATCGAAATGGTTCATTCAAAAAACTTATATTGCATTTGCGAAAAAAAAAAAATGCATTCATACTTGAGAATTAAATTTGTGGTCATTTATTAGGTTATATCTTATTTAGTGTGCTCCTGGCTGTAGTTGGTGAGGATAACCCATGAAAGCGAAAGAAGTCGTTATGCAACTAAATTCCAGTTTGTGGTTGGACGGCAACCACCCACAAATGTCTGTGCCTTCAGAATGAGTACGTGTATGCCCTTTATGACAGCTTCAATATTCTTGCCTCACCTAATAATGTTTCTATATATATATATATATATAGATATAAATTAAGTTAAAGTTATATATGTTTGTTGAACAAATTTGAGCAAGTTATATTTTTGGACCTTATAGTTTTACTTAATTTTTAATTTTGTCTTTATATTTTTAAATTTTTTTGATGTATAATCTTCTTTACACACTTAAATATACATATCTTGTGTTTTATTGTACAAAATTTTTGTGTTTGGAAGTATTTATAAGAATGAATAGAATGAAATAAATAATAATATAAAAGATTGAAGTAACAATGAGTGAAATAATAAAATATAAGCCACTTCATTAAATTTGATGAAAAGAGGAAGAGAAGTGATTAGTGAAATAAAATAATTTATATATTATTTTTACAAATAAAATATTTATTATAGTAAATTTTTAACAAAAAAAATATTATAATAATTACATCACTAAGCCATTTTTTTATTTTTTAATCTTAATTTAAAAAATAAAAATAAAAAATAAGGTTTTTGTTGATGAAAAATAGTTTTAAAATATATTATTTTTCATTTATTTATATTTCATTGTAAAAGAAACAAATTTCAAAACATAATTATATAATAAATTAGTCACTTTACTCTCATTTTATAATTAATCATTCGTCCAAATATATAATTAAAATAACTATAAACACATAAATATAATGCTTTTAACATTTGAAATTCTGAAATTCAAAAAGGGAAAAATCATACATAGTAATGTTATTTTGATCTATCAAAAATCTTTGAATTCTTCAATCTTGATGATTCTTCGAAATCACATATATAATCAAAACTTACCAATACAGAGAAGATAGTTGTCGAGTTTAATTACTAAACTTCACAATTTACATGTATGTACAAATTTCTCTCCACTTGCTATCCGAATTACCAAAACTAACCGACCACGCCAGTAAACGGGCCCACTGATGACGTGTCACAGACTTAAGGCCCACAATGCGTATGGTGGACACGTGGTGACAGTAATGATTGGAGTTTGCGTCCAGGGTTCACACGAGGCAAGATACCAAAGCTGCCACGACAGTTCTACAGGAGAGTGAGGCTTCTAGAAACTTCCGCCAAACTCGTGGCTAAAAATGGTCGAGGCATTTAGGGGTCAGCATGACGCCACATGTACAGAGGACCACGTGAGCATCCTACGTGGCATCGCCATTCCACGGAAAATGATACGCTTCCCTTTTGTGCACCAGCAAAGATTAATTAGGGTACTTTCCGTAAACTCCGAGTCCACCAACGCTCTACTCGATTTAACCCCTCTACAGAAACTGCCAGAAAAACAAAAGCCTAAGGAAAAATTTTGACTCTGTGTCGTATTTTACCTGAGAGTTTTAATTCCTTGAATTTATTTTTTCGTTCTTCTCCAAAATCGCCATGAATGGAGAGGGATGTGAAGGAGGAGGGGACGCGGCGGCATTGCAAGAGGTCAAGGTCTACATGTGGGGCTACCTCCCTGGAGCTCTACCGCAGAGGTCGCCGCTGTTGACGCCGTTGCTTGTTAGGGTTCCGGCGTCGATTGGTTCTGCTGGTTACTCCTGGAAGGATATTTGCGGCGGTGGTTGTGGATTCGCCATGGCTATCTCTGGTCTGGTGCTTTGTCTATTCAATTCGTTTCTTCTTTTACTTTTATTGTTGGTGATTTTTATTTTTGGATTGAAAAATGAAAAACTTTGGCCTTTCATCATTTGCCTCTGTTTTTTGTTGTCAGAAAAATATTTTATATACGAAATGTGAACTTCGAAATTTTGCATTCGCTATATCGTTTTCTTTTAATGGAAGGAAGCATTCAACTCAGCTATGCAGCCCGAGTTTCATTGTCAGTAGGGTCACATTTTTGCTTTCGTGGCTCCAAAGTTTTTTCCTTAAAAAAGAAATCAATCAATATATCTTTGGTGACCAAACAGATTTTGCTCGATTGAAGTATTCATTTTGGATTCAAATTGTTCATGCACGGGTTTCATCTTTTCTTCTGGCTCCTCTGCCTAGCCTCAATGCTTTGTCTGATTGGTAAAATCTATTTTTAAGCAGATGAAATTTAGAGGCTTACTACATTTTGTGATTTCAAACTAATTTACTGACGGTTTAAATTTTTGGCCCTCACTCCCATGGAGAGTATTGTTGTTATTATGTGATAGGTTTTTTCTTTAGACTACACACGTTATGAAGATTGGTTGCAAACATTATTTACACTACTTGGGTATTTCTACTTTACTATTCCCTTTCATTAATTGCCTTGAATAAGGGAAGGGAATGCCATCAGTATGAGTGCAACTTTTGTTCTTTGATTGATTATATTTGTAATCAAGCCCACGCTTTTTTTTTTTTTTTAATACCATATTTGGTTTCAAGATAGTAGTCATGTGCATGTCTTTCAATTCCCCCATGTCTCTTTATGATGCTCCTTCTCTACTAGATATTTTCTTGGTCTTACTAGATTTTATTTGCATAAAGGATAAATATTATGCTTATACGTTCATCATTAAGCAGAGTTGGGAAAGCTCATCACATGGGGTTCAACTGATGATCTAGGTCAAAGCTATGTGACATCTGGCAAGCATGGGGTAATGAATAACCATATATCTTGATACTATCTTTTCCCCTTTTGATTCTTGTCAGCTAAATGGAGTTTTCTGGTTTAAATGTAAAGGAAACTCCTGAGCCTTTCCCTCTTCCAACTGAAGCTTCTATCATAATGGCTGCAGCTGGATGGGCACATTGTGTTGCTGTTACGGGTAAGATTGACTTCCGTGTTTTGTTTGGTGAAAAAAAAACGGAGAAGAAAATAACATTAAAATATGATGAGACTGAAAGGAAGGTCTGAGAATGAACCTATCCTGAAAATCACCTCCAGGCTTTCCAATATCCCTTGCAGATAATTTTTAGTGGTAATTTTTCCTTAGTGGATCCAAAATTAGTCTTCCAACTAGGTAGTAGATTTTCCAGCAAGCAAAGTTTGAGATAAGTACACTTTTGGTCCTTCACTAATAACAAAATTGTCATTTTGATTTCTCACTCATTGAGATGTCTAAAATAATCCTTCATTCACTGAAAAATGTCACACTTGGTTCTCCACTTTTCAAAATATTACCAAATTTAGTCTTTCTACCAAACTTTAAACCATTAATTTAAGGGGCTAAATATAACATTTTTTTATAAAGTAAGAGACTAAGTGTGATATTTTTCAATGAGTGGATGAAAATTTTGAATATTTCAATACCAAAATAACAATTTTGTGATCAGTGAGGGACAAAAAGGTATTTTACTCAGCAAAGTTTTTGTCTGGTTTCTTTATACAAGTACTTTATGCTGTTTCTTTGCAGAAAGTGGTGAAGTTTACACATGGGGATGGAGGGAATGTGTTCCGTCTGGGAAGGTCTTTAGTGAAGCATCAACAGGGGTAAGTCTTGAAAAGGATGTATCAGAAAGGCAGAGTTCACTATTGACTGAGCAAGGTATGTTCGACCTCTTGACAACAGCCATTTGTCTACAGCTATCTGTCCCTTACAATAAGAGGTCTAAGTTAACCCACACGTACAAAGAAAGAAGAAACATGTCTAGCATGTTTATGATGACCAAAACAGAATACTTTCCTTGATCAATGCTAACTGATGTAGAGTTTTTTGCTACAGTGAGCCCTCGCTCGCAAAGTTCAAGATCCACTGGAGGAACTGCCTCCAGTGCTAGTGGAGAAGAAGGTACAAAGCGAAGGAAAGTTTCTTCAGCAAAGCAAACAGCTGAAAGCTCAACATCTGGTGATGATACTTTGACAGCATTCCCATGTCTCGTCACACTAAACCCTGGGGTAAGGATAACAAGTGTCGCTGCTGGTGGACGCCATACTCTGGCATTGTCAGGTGATGACTTTGTTCTGGACTATTGCTAAACCTGAGCCAAATATTTGATTTATGCTACTTTCCCCCTTGCTATAAGGTGATCATTGTTTCAAGTATCACATCTAATTATGTGGAAGATCAGTTATGCAGTGCAAGGTATATTATTTATTCTAATATTCTGAAAGTTTCAGATATAGGACAGGTGTGGGGTTGGGGCTATGGAGGTGAAGGGCAGCTTGGCTTAGGCTCTAGAATACGCATGGTGTCCTCTCCTCATCTCATTCCTTGCATTAACACTTCTACATATGGAAAAGATAGATCTGTGGCACTTTCTCATGGAAGCATGAATTATGGGGGGCAGAATTTCAGAGTTCCTGGGAGTTATGTAAAGGGAATTGCATGTGGAGGTCGGCACAGTGCAGTTATCACAGGTACAACCGTACAAATGTGTGGTTATTATTCAGTACAAAAACTGGAAATCTTTTCTGGACATTCTGTATTTTAGTTGCTTTAGAGAACCAAAAATAATAATTTTGTATACTACGTTAAGAAAGCAATTTACATAGAAGGTATCAAGGAGTTTTCCATAAGGGATTTTATAAAGAAAAACTAGTTCCACATTACATGGAATGGTCAGACCAGGAATTGTAAGATTCAGTAAGAAGAGAGAGAGAGAGAGACAGAGAATCTATAAATAATTTTTGTCTTCTGAACTCTGGATTGAGAATTAAAAGGTTACAGTATAAAAAACTGGACATGCTGCTTTGTGGCATATCTAATTTGAAAAGTTATTCTATTTTGTATTAGGCTAATTTTATTTATGCTGATATTCCTTCATCTTTGTGGTGATTAACAGATGCTGGAGCTTTGCTTACATTTGGTTGGGGACTATACGGACAGGTAAACTAGGGATATCAATGGAGCTTTTGCTTTGATCAGAGTGCATTTCCTGATTTGCTAATGAAATTTGTTTAGTTCTTTGAATCTATTCTGTCATCAGTTTATTTCTAATTTTTTTCCTTCTGGCTGACAAATTCTTTTATTAGAGAGAGTCTGTTACAAAGGTACACATGTGCACAACTTCTCTTTAAGAGTAAATTTTTTCTGTGTTTATTGTAAGTAATATCTTCTGGTGTGCCAGAAAGTGGCATCTCAAATGGTGCCCTTTTGGTAGGAAACACATGCTGTGCTGAATCCCTGAAGGGGAGGAACAAGAAGTTCTTTTCATCATCTTCTAGGAGCCCCAAAGAGGAAAAATAATAGTGAAGAATCGTTGATTCATCTGTTTTGTTGGATTATCTATGAGAGAAACGTACTTAAAATCTAGACAGTGTTTAGCCCTATATTAATTAAATTAGTTTATGATGTTGGCTGTCTTGCCCATTTGTTGGACTATAATAATTCAATCTTTCGGGAAGGTTTATTTGTGATTCTTTGCACCTTCTGCTTCTGCCCCCTTTCACCAGATGATAGGGAAGGCCTTGGTACCTGGAAAGAGTCAATGTGAGAGGTATGGATGCATATATAGTATAGGCTTGAAAGATTCAGTTATCATTTTATTTTACATATTTTTATAAGAAAAAACATTTAAGGAGGTCATAATATAAGGTATGTAAGTACGTGAGAAGGATACCACTGAAAGCCTACTAAATCAAAAGGTTTAGGGGAAAATTTGTTTTAGGAAAACTTCTACTTTTATAAGTCTTCTTCATTAATTTGTTTTGAAAATAAAAGTCTGCCGAGATGTTTTTGTTTTTGGGAAACGATTTTACTCAGAAAATTTTAATAAAATTTGACAAGAATATTGCATATTTTTCAATTATGACCTATAGTCTCTGAAGTTAAGCCTTCCCTTTGCCAGCTCTTCTAAGGATTTCACTTTATTTCATTTGAAGTAATTATTACTTCTGTTAGAGTCATTTTATGATCTTCTTAGTTACATATTAGTAGCTATAAGGGTGACCTTTGGTGAGAAGGACCGTCCTTTGTTCAGATACTCCAGCTTTAGAAGTGGAATGAGTTATCTACATTACTAGTGTCAGAATTTTTCAGTTTGCATGTCACGAAATCTCATTGTTTATTTTGTATGGGAATTCCGTGAGCAATGTGAAGCAATATAAACGCTATTTAGTGTGTAGACTGATTTTGCAATGATCGTGACAGTCATTCCATGAATTTTCCTTTTTACAAGGATCAAACTAAATCATACACTTTTGACATATATCATCTATAGCACTGCTTGGATTTTCTCAGCTGTTGACCATTCTTTAGGATCAACATGTAGGCAAAGTAGAAAATGGTGCACAAAAGCAATGTGGATGTTGAAGATGAAGTCCACTCTAACAAGGGATAATTTGTTCTATTCCTTTATGATATTTATTATACTTTTATCTTAAAAAGAAAATCTATGTATTCTACTGTACTGAGTTGATTAATTCTTATGGCTGTTGTACTAAATTAAGGCCTTCTTGTTTTGGTTTAGTGTGGGCAAGGTAGTACAGATGATGAGCTAAGCCCAACATGCGTATCTTCCTTATTGGGTATCCAAATAGAGGGAGTTGCTGCAGGATTGTGGCATACAGTCTGTATATCCACTGATGGTGATGTATATGCATTTGGTGGAAACCAGTTTGGACAGTTGGGAACCGGTGATGATCAAGCAGAGGTATGCCCTACTTGAGGCTCATCCCATAGATTTCCCACTGCTTGTCATGAAAGCAAAATTAATGTATATAATTACCAGTGTACTGTGATTAACAGGTTTCTTGAGCCAAATGATCTTTGCACCAATCCAAATGGATAATATAAGTCTCTTTTTTCTAGCCTAACAATGAAAAGACTCACTCTCTGTACTTCTGAAATTTTAATCATAGCGACTGTAACTAAGATTCATGATGCATGTCAAATTCACAAACTCTATTGTCAATGAATACTGTGCGATAAGTTTAAGGTGTTATCATGAATTTTTAAGCAGACTCTACCAAGGCTGCTGGATTCTCCGAGCTTGGAAAATCGGCATGCAAAGAGTGTTTCCTCTGGGGCTCGTCATACTGCTGTAATAACAGGTATATATAATGCACAGACCTCCTCATATTATTTTTCATAACAACCTAAGCAGAGCTAGCCTTCGACCAGTCAATTTAACAAATTTAAAGTCATTGTTAGACTTGAGTACCTGTTAAATTTTCTCTTTAAAGTCCAATCCATTTCTGACATTAACAATCTGGAAAGGGACTGTAGCATCAAGTATAGAACACACAACATTTCCCGTTTGTTATCAATGCTTTAATGGCCTACCATAAGTTGAGTCTGGTCATCGTCTTCAAAGTTTGGTTGACTTACCTGTTCTTAGACAACCAGGTGGAATGAATGTGGGATGCTAGTGCTACAATAGAATGGTATTGAGGTGAATAGATTTTTTGTCTTGCATAGCACACAAAAATTAAATGATTCTTATTGAGGGTTGGCTTGAATAGTAAATGAAGTGTGTTACTCTGTTATAACTTGGGCTTTGGTGACTATCCTATTTAATTTAAAACTTTATGGCGACAAGAATGTTTAACTGAATCAGATGATGAGGAACACTACAACTGATTCTCATTAATTTCTTGTTTTTGGTCTCTTCAAGAGGATGGAAAAGTTTTTTGCTGGGGATGGAACAAGTATGGACAGGTACTTATATCATACTTTGACAATTTTCGTTTTATTTCCTTTTTATTTTATATTCTGAACATACTTAGAATTTCTATTTGTCTAAATATGAATTTTCAGTTATAAAAATAAAGTTGTGCATTGCTGGCATTCTTGTTCTGGCGTCATGTTCTTAGGTCTAGTAATCTTTTTTCCATTTTCTTGTTTCTGGGTGTGGCAGCTTGGCCTTGGGGATGTGATTGACCGTAACATTCCTTCTCAAGTCACCATTGAAGGATGCGTCCCTAAAAACGTTGCATGTGGCTGGTGGCATACTCTTCTTCTTGTCGAGTCACCCACTTGATTACATGGCTTACGGGTGGCTTTGACCCAGTTTTGTTAGTTAGCCGATCTTCTGATTGGTAAATCATGAAGTTATATGTATATGTACATAAAGTGGCGTTATACATACCCATACATATATGCAGGTACTTCTTCGTGGTTTAAATCACCATGACTGGCTCTAGCATTTAACATTACCAGGGTTTTATTCTGGTTTGGCCGCTTGGGAAGGAAGTTTTGGGTCCTTTTCAGCTGTGTAACGTTTTATCACTTTGTATATTATTACTGTATCAACTGTCCAATGTAATAAGATGCCCTAGGAGATACAGTGCATGTAATCGTGGGTAGGGGTGGTTCTTTAGATTAGTAGATCCATGCAACAAGTAATGTATGGGTTAGATATTTCAAATGCAAGTTTTTCTGGGCTTTCTCAAATCTTGCTTCTAAGTAGACTGACGTTGAATACATTAAGTTATTCCCAGGTTGTGCATCTTTCTGATCTTAGTATCATTCCCAGGCTATTATTTACGTACTTTTCTGATTTACAGGATACAGCTTTACGCAAGTCAATTGTCATGTTCTGTCACCAAGAAATTTGCTTACCACATTGATAATGTGTAATTCACCGTTATATAGACAGTCTTAATGCTACAGTCAATTTGTTGGAGGAAAAATTAAGGACTGTCTTTGTTGGTGGCATTCTAGAGATTTAGCTGGACTGCATTGATTCCAAAGCACATGATTTCATTTGCATCTTTAAAAAATCTCTCTTTTCATTCTTGTCTAACCATTTCTTACAGTTACCAGATGCCTCGGTTGTGTGGGATTAGTGTTATTGACAATTTACTGCAGATGATCTCAACTTCTCCACTATCATCCATCCATAAGATGTAACAGTTCTACTATGGTAATGCGTTGGCCAAGTATGAGATAAACTATACCCTCCAATAGAACATTCTTTGGAGAGCTTTGACCCCTACAAGCATACTGAGGCGAGGAATGGCCATATCAGAATTTGAGTTTTGTGTTGTAGCTCTATCTTGTGTTTATGAGCTTTGGTTTGAAGAGCAAGAGATCCTTTCCTTTCTAATTTGTAGACAGAGTCATACTGCGAAGAACAGCATGCCCTATTTAGTGTCTGAGGTCTCCACTCTCCACCCAAGATGCATACATAAACGACTGGTCGTTTGTTCCCAGGTTATGAAAGCTCATCCTCAGACCATGTCACCTGGACTTGTAATATGGTCTGTCCAATAGGATTTGTAACTTGTCCTGGTGGAAAGCGGATTTGTATCCAATGCAGCTCCTTTTTTGGTTCCGCTAAAATTTGAAGTCTCCAATTAAACTACATTATCTTTGTGGTATGTTCAAACTTCTAAACGTCCCATCATTGAAAGGAAATCCAAATGTAGTGGTGATTTGATCTTTCTATAAATAATTAAAGATACAGCACCATATTAGCATCACATAATTTAACCAGAAAATCCTTCCTCATTAATCAGAATTGGTGGAAATTTAATATAAAGCAACCATGGCATAAAAATTAACACAATAAAAATGGCAAAAACAAGTAGAAAAATAGAGAAAACATTATGTCTCCCTAGACATTGAAAAACTACCTTACGCTTTCCATGATAGATCACCTCCTAATATTTCCATCCAACCAACTTCTTCTCACTCTTCCAGTGTATACCTGAGGCAATATACTTTCGAGGGAGTAATTCTTGCAAACTATTGAAGGTAGCGTTGTATTAGCATTTAGCCCAGGAAAGCCAATCGAACCATTGCTTAGGTTTATCTCCAGCCTAATGGATCCTCACTAGATTATGACAAAATATGATTTTTTTAAAAAAAATTTGGAACAAAGTGTGATATTTTACATTAATTTAAATATTTCAACGAGTGAAATAGTAAAATAATAATTTTATAAACTCACGTACACTTATCTCAGTTATGGACAAACCCCATTCATCTTAGCATTTTATCAATAAGCTTCTGCATATGAAAGTGTTCTTTCAACATAACCTAACGAAAAATAATTATCACTAAAGGATGCCTCAGCATTATGATTCTTTATAGGAACTTTTAGCCATCTCTGTAACACAGTTCTTTCTTGTTGGTGCATATACTCAGTAATTAGGAACCATTCCATAAAAACGATGTTTGGCCTAATTGTCTATTCAATTCTCACTTGAAATACTTAGAAGGAAACGATTTTCTCTTTGGAAGAGATGGTGCTTTTGGCTCGGATTGCTGGTACTTTTCCAATTCCACAGTCAACAGCTTCAATAAGGCTGTCTTAGACCATTAATTGAGCTTTCCTTTTCATATCATCAATCTTGATGTGATGTAACTTGAAAAAGAGCACATTTTCAATTTGCGTCTGATGATCAGCAATGAACAACTCCAAAATAAAAAATTAAAATTTAAAATTGTGGGACTACCATTTGATGATAAAGAGTGCGACATATGTAATTAATTATAATGTTCTAATAATCTTCTAGTGTCAATATATAAAAATTTCCTGCATTTAACAAATCCAAGAGGTAAAAAAATAATTATGAACACAATTTACTTTAAATGCTAATAATAATTAAAAATCAATACCATATTAAATCCCACTGATAAACTTCTTTTCTCATTAATTCTCACCACTAGTAGATAGTCATGGTCTCTTAAAATACAGTCGATGAGATCATAAATATCAGGATATCCCCACAATCTGCAGCATATACCGTAAAATATTAGGCACATGTTTATTATTTTAATTTAGTCTCTTGAATCTACTTTTTGTCGAATTAATTTTTTAAATTCTAATTCATCTCGGTTGTATCATAAATAATGAATCTTGTCTACACAACACCAACCTAATAAATTACGTATTTATTTGTTTAATAGACGGAATTGACGATTTAACTTCAAGCTATATATATATACATTAAAAATTTAATGTAACTTTGTATACTATCTTTTGATAATGAGATTGTAAAGAGTTAGAAAATAATAATACTTATACAAACAAACCTTGACCAACAAATTCAGATGCGATGTAAATCAATTATTAAAATATGCACGCAATTATAAAATTATGTAAGTTGACATTTTACAAAAATTATTTTTACAAAGCTATTTAAAAATTAAAAAATATTAAATTATTTTTCGATTCAACAAAATAATCCTTAAAAATAACGTAATTAGGCGAGAAAAAAAAGGGTAATTTGTCTTGTTGATGGACATGGACCAGTAGAAAGAGTCGCAAATAAAATAATTTCTAAATATAGTAGGTGCTATATTACATCAAGCAATTGGAGTGTCCCTTTTTGCTAAGAAGATGGTCCAAAATGACTCTTGTTAGTGATTCATTGGAAGAAATGGCATCAACACATGAATGAATCGCAGTGAGTTGTGTGATGTGTGACCAATCATTTTAATATTTCTTCACAAGAATTTAGAGTCATTTTTTATTCATTTTTTTAATTTAGTCCCTCGTACAATTTATTTTTAATTTGGTCATTTACAACTAAGTAATTTCTTAATCTGATTCTTCATGTAATTGTCTTTTTAATCTAGTCTCTCAAGTACAGATGATTTCTGATATAATACTTTAAATAATTATATTTTTTTAATCTCTTACTTATCATAAAATTATTATTTTGATTCCTCATTCATTGTAATGCTCAAAATGGTTTCTCATTCATTGGAAAAGATCACATTTGATCATTCACTTTTTGTTGTTTTTTGAAAAAAATTAGATTTAATCATTTGGATTTAAGGTTTAAATTTTGATAGAGAGATTAAATCTAATATTTTTATGAAAAGTAAGAGATTAAGTGTGATATTTTCAATAAATAAAATATTATTTTAAGTATTATAACGAATTATTAACTAAAATGATATTTTTACTAATAATATCTTCAAAAAAAAATATGTTAAATTTAAAAATATAAGAGATATTAGTGATCATAGTTTAAATTGTGAAGAATCAAGTTGAGAAACATTTATATGTGAGGAAATAAATTGAAAAAAAAAATGTGTGTAGGATCAAATTGAAAAATATCAAATTTATAAATAATAAAATTGAGAAAAAATATATATGAAAAACTTAAGTGAGAAATAACCCATATATGTGAGGGACTAAAATATAATTTTACTCCTTTAATAATACTTGACAGCTTGTCAATGGCAAGTGAAGAATGACAAGAATCTATATCCATATTACTCGTTAAATTAAACATAAATCATCATTAGGGATAAGTATGTAATAAAAAAGCATCTATACATGTCTCAATTATGTAGCTCAATTGGTAATTTAGAGTGGAATGAAACTTCATTGACCCAAAAAGATGATTTTGTCTGTATGAAATTCCTTTGGAATTTAATGTCTTAGCCAAAAAAGAGGTGGTCACGCTCCTCACCTACTTCAAAAGAGAAAGATTCCTAATTTAACAATCTTCATTTAGTGGTTAATTTACACAAGATGATTCAAATCAAATTTTGTTTTATCAATGAAATACAAGCTGTATCACAGATAATCTTAAAGTTTATCTCAAAGATTAAAGTTAATCCAGAAACGCCATTCTTTTACCTTTGACTTCCTACACTCTTTTGATATTTGTGGCGTAAGCCTTTGGACTTTTCCTGTAATAATGAAAAAGAAAAACCTTTTAAAATTAACCATTCCTAATTGAACTATCTTTAACTAACTTTTTTTTTCTTTTAATTCTTATGGAATTTTGAAGTGAATAATTTTCAATTGGAACTCTTTTGCATCAAATTAATTCACAAAATAACTACTAACATAACCCAAATACGAATCTAAACATATAAAAGGTGAAATTCGCATGCCCATATCAAATTTCATCTCCATATCCAAATTCAAACAAATAAATTTTACAAATATATTCATAATTTCTGAATGTTTTGCTAATTCTTGAGTTTGAATAAAAGTGTGATTATATGAAACCAATATTCTTGGGGTTAGGGATGGATTTAAAATTAATTATAAGAGGGTGTAAATTTTCGTATTAAATATTTGAATTAAAAAAAGTAAATTTTTATAATTTAATAAATGAACTCTTATAAATTAAAAGTATAAAATAAAATTACGTATAAAATTTAAAATTTAAAAAATTCAAGAAAACAATTGTCTTGCACTTTCCTTAAATCCATATCTGAGAATAAGAAAATTAATTATGTTAAGAAATGTTAAGTAATACTTACTATTGGCCTCACTCCAATTCCCAATAATAAATTCTTTTGCTCATATTGTTCAACCCATGAGAGGAGGATGTCAATTACCACTCCATGGAAAGCTATCATAGCTTTTCAGAAATTGTTCAAACACATGCTCAAGATTTTCCTCCAACGCCAAGTAAAATCATGATGTCCCTAAAACTTCCACTTCTTGCAGGATAGTATTTCTCTCAAGCCTAAGTATAAAAAAAAAAAAAAAAACTAAATTATATCACTTACAATGCAAAGATCTTTGCTAAACTAATAATTACATTTCATAATTTTTTGGAGACAACCATTTCCTCTGAGTGATGATCCTATGTTTGAATACATGTTTTCTAGTAACAATGTAATTAATAATTAAATATTAAATAATAATTTATTAAAAAATTTTGTGTGCAGTAACTCATGAATTTGATTATAAAGTATTATTTATATTTAGTAAATTTAATAAATTTACTATGTTATTGTTAGAAAACATGATATTGTCCATAATAAATAATCATCGCTCTCCTTTTCCAGATTTTTTTTTATTGGTCCCACACTCTTCTTTTTCATGCTATTGTGAGAACAAAACCATTTTCCATACCAGAAAAGTTTTCATCCTGCTTGAGCTACAATAATTGTTTTTTAACACTTTCGTATAATTAATTTTCCTCTACTTATATATTATGTCACATAATTAACAATAAATATATTCACGTATAAACAAAAAAAAAGTTCTTAATTAGATAGTTATATCTAACAAGAATCACAATTGCAAATACATCATCACCAAACAGCGATAAAGCCATACCCATAATTAAATTAATAGATATTGGCCACCCAATGACTGAAAAGCTATTTGACCAGATTTCTATGTGACTTGCTGTTTGGTGAAAGGGAAAACCTAAATGTCAATGCCTATAGTTAGGCCATTCACAACATGAATTTTCCCCTCCTCTCTCACACAAAAGAAATTTCAATTTGACTCCTTACATTTATAAAAAAAAATTGTATAAATTAAATAGCTAATATATATATATATATATATATATATATAATTTGACAATTTAAATTAAATTTAAAAACCTGTATGTTCAAAAATTTTTATATTTTATTATATACAATTCAAAATTTTTTATTTAACGATTTAAATATAGGAAACTAAGATTTAATGTCAATAATTTATTTTTACCAATTTCTCAAAATTCAAATGAAAAGAAATTCTGCACTTTCTTTCATTTTTTTGAAATGCCTTCATATTAATTAACCCACAGATTTTATTTCTGTGGGTTAAGCATTAAACGCAACCTCGATGCTTTAAATATTTTCTTTGAAAAAGAATTCTAACTAGAAATTTAAATTAATTTATATAGAATTAGTAAAGATCCAAGGTCAACCCTTGATGAGATCTACTTCTGAATAATCAATAAGGTTTCTTTTTTTAAAAAAGAAAAAATTCTTCTAGCTCTTTCTCTCTCAAGGTGCAAGGGTTCATATTAGCGACAGAGATTTTATTTTTGAAGGGGCCAAATTTTTACATTTAGGATTTAAATTGAAAGAAAGGAATTCTTACAAAACGAAGGAAGCAAAATTTTATCAATTACGATGCGAATATAAAATAATATTATATATAAAAATTAAAAATTAAAAAATCTAAAAAGACGACCACTCCACTTCCATAAATTTATAATTCTTATGTTGAATAAAATATTATTTTAATCTTTTATATATTTATTAATTTTTAATTTAGCCCCTTATTAATTTTTAATTTCAAATTAATTCTTCATTTATAAATCTAAATTTACTTATATTTTTAACATAAATTTGGTCATTTATTAATATAAAAATAATTTTTATTTTAAACTAAATTTATATTAAATATACTAATATTTATATTAGTTAAGGACTAAATTGAAACTAAGTTCATAAATAAAAAAAATGGGATTAAAAATGAATAATAAACTTAAAATTAAACTAAAAAATAAGAGCCTAAAATAAATTTTACTCTTTTTATGTCTAAATTTAATTTTTCGCTGATAGTATTTTTGTTGTTTTCTTTTGGAGGGAGGTGACTTTGGGTGAAATTTCCAGGTGTCTTTGGGAACTTCAAGTCACTAATGAATGATGCTGCCTTTTATGGATCTTTGGAGTTTGCATTTAAAGCTATTGCGGTGCATCGATGTGCATGATTTCATACGCAATTTTCACAAAGCACAAATAATTAATGATTTTCTAAATTTAGTAGAAAATATTTTAGGACCACCCAAATTAAACTAAAATCAATTCCATTTTGTTAATCCTACGCAGCTGTGACAGTAAAATTAAATTTTGGTTGAAACATTTCACTATTATTCAACCATCAATTAAATAAAAAGACAATGGCATTTACAATAGGATTGAATTTATATGCATTTATTTATATTTTTGTTATGTTGTTTTTAATTAAAATATGATAAATGTAGAATTAATTAATGATAATACATAATTTAATTTAAAATAAAAAAAATTATATGTAACAGTCATACATGTATTATGATATTATTAGATAACTAAATATTTATCATATTATAATTGAAAAATCATGTGGGAAAGATATAAGAATATAAATTGTTTTCTTTACAATATTCGGTACAAATTTAGCATATACATTGAAAAATTAGGAACGGATAAAGTATCTGTGTGGAATATGCTTCTCTGGGCCACAACCACAACCCATTATGATATTAATTATTAGGAAATAATGTTTACCTTTTTTATCCGTTTGTCTTAATTCATCATATTTTAATGATAATTGCATGTACAATACCCCACCATAATTATTCATAAAATTTTTTTTAAAAATGAAGTAATTGTAAAGTACCATAAATATTAAAACAAAACTGGCGTCATTAATAATCATAATCCACTTTTTCTGTAGAAGGTACGAATTGAAGCTCATAGGAAAGCAGCCAAATTCAGAAACCACGCGGAAGCCACGCCGACACTCTCCATCCAAACAAAGCCTTACCTTCAGCATCACTGCAAACTGCAAAGGGAAGCAAACACAATTCAATTAATCTCGCTCCTCATTTTCTTTATGTTCTGTAAATTATATATATATAACTTTTATGAATTTTTTAAATTGTATATTTTTAAATTTTAAAGCATATTTTAGTTTAATTTAATTTTAAAAAATATGTGAAAAGATATTTTAATTAGATAATATGTATTTTGGTTAAATAAAGATATTTTAGTTTAAAAAATTAAAATTAGATTAAAGTATAGAACAATTTCATTTTAAAGGTAGCTTATGTATATTTTAAAAATAAAATAAATATTTCTATAATTTTACTAAAATATAGGAAATTTTTTTGTGATTTATTCTTTTTATTTTATTCAGATTAAATTCTAATTATTTTATTTTTTATTAAAATAAAAAAAAATATTTTTTTATCAAAAAATATTTGGAATACACTTTTATGTTCTAATGTATTTTCAATTGGAAAAGGTTAACTTTCTTAATATGACACTAAAACAATGAAATAACTTTAATTTAAAAACCCATGTCATTTAAAAATTATAATAAAGGTATAATTTTTAAAATAAAAAACTTATGCTTAATTTAGTTGAATTTTAAGGAACTGTTCTTCACTCTTTTATTAATAATGACTTTTAATTGAAAAAGGAGGGCAGCGTGCATGTTATCCCTACGGATGATTGGCGCGTATATAAAAGGATGACACGAAAGTCATTTTGTTCGACCAACGCCATTGCAACAGCTCAGACCCCTGACGACCAAGACCGTTGGGGGTGCCTGAATCACCACGTCGACTCGCTGGAGATTGAGTCTTGAGCTTCCGCTCTCTTCGGGTTTAGCTTCTCCGAGGGATCTAATCTAAGGTGATCTTGATTTCTGATTTCTGTCGGATTAAGATGAATCCGACAATGCGGTTGCCGTTGGTTTAATTTCAATTACGATTCTCTGGCTTGTTTGAATTCATGGTTACCGCTGTTTATGTGGCTTTTTAAATCCGATGATTTAATCACAATGCTTGTCCTGCTTAGACTTCTCTTCTTTGGATGCTTAAATAATGCTATGATCTCATTTTTCTAGTAAATTAAGTGGAGGGATTTGTGTTAACTAGTCAGATCTGCTGCTAGTGTGGCCATTTCTCCCTCTTTCCCTATCTTTTTCTCCCTGTTTTCCGTTTGTGTGTTTCATTGCTTGTCTGTTACTTATGCCACTTTTTTGTCCTGAATTGGTGCTTCAGCTACAACCTTTCGGGACAGCAGTCTCGTAAGGTGAAAAAAATGCTACCAAAATCTGAAAGATAAAACTTCGTTGAGATAAATATTATCATAGAGTAATATGGAGGACAAAGAACCTTTTATCTGGTAAAATTAGGTCTAGCTGAATAAACTATTTTCTTACGAATTCGTATGACCTGATTGAATCTTTTAATTTATATCTTTCATCAATTCTATGTCATTTAGCTCTGTTCTCTGTTCAGGATATGTTTTTAGAACAGGCAGTTTAGCATTGGGAGATTATTTTGGAATTCCTGTTCTTTTTTCAGCTTTCTTGTGGTACTAGCCACGGCTAACACGCTAATTCTTCGGGTGATTGAATTCTGAGGTCCTCAGTTGAAGCAAATAAGCAATGCCCCTCTACTCTGAAGGGATCTCTATATTTGCAACCTTCTTCCAATGATTTCAGTTTAGATATGATATCATTTATGGAGTAACCTGCCCCAGAATTTATTCCATTCTCATAAAAAACTCTAGCTGGATTATAGGTGGATTTTGTCTTTGTTTGTGTATCCAGCTAAGCCTTTGCATGATTTGTACTTTCCTTTGTAGCTTTATGATTTTTCAATAACTTGCAGTTGGGAATTTTGGTTGCTTCCCCTTGGTTGAGCATTAATTTCTGGGCGCTTACGTTTCAAGCTATTTGGACAGACTTGTTTTTCTTCCAGTCCCTGCTTTAGCTGCATCTGCGTCAGGCTCTTCATTACACCTGTCGGCTCAGGTTCAGCTTCCGTGGCAATTCTTCTTTCTTTTCTTGCCATTAGTATTTAAAGGACAGAGTGGAACCAATCTGCTCAGGTTTTGAGATTGTGTTCTCTGCTAGCCTTTGTTGATCTGCTATTAATTTTATAATTTACAGGAAAAGCAAGAAGAATATCACAATGAAGGCGCTGATTCTGGTTGGAGGTTTTGGAACGAGGCTGAGGCCATTGACACTCAGTGTCCCCAAGCCTCTTGTTGATTTTGCTAACAAACCCATGATCCTGCATCAGGTTGGACTTTGTGAAGCCTCTTCTCCAGTAGTCTTAATTCTGTCATGCCATTCTAGTAAAATGGATATACGATTTATTGTTAAATGACTTCTCTATGAATTATCTAATATATTTATTTTCTAGATATCATGGATCTGTCACATCTTTGAAAATGGAAGACATCAAAGCTGCTGCAAGGAATGATTAAAGAATTGACCAAATATAATGGTTGAATTAGTTCTGCCACTTAAATATGTTAAAATATTGAATCTATAAATTTAAATTGATCAACATTGCTTTTGATAGCCTGTCTTCTCCCCTCATTAATCTATATTTGGTGGTGGATAGAGGGTGGGAACCTCCACCCTACCTTTCCTTTTCTCACAAAGAGGTAAAAAATTTGCTTACTAGCTTATTTGCTTGAACCTTGAGGAGATGGTATTCAAGTCTCACTGGACGGTGTAATGATGGCCTCTTCTGTAGTCGTGAATTTTGTTCTCCCCAATCCCCCGGCCCCCTCAAAACCAAAAACTGAACACAAAAGTCTATCTCTGTCTGTGTATATGTAGGCGCCTTTGATGTCTGTCTGTACTTGAAGCTAAAAACTAGTCCTAAATTCTTTTCATCTGCGTTTATATGAAATGATAGATCTTTCTACTGATTCACATTTTGATTTTACTTATTTTGCAGATAGAGGCCCTTAAGGCTATTGGAGTTAACGAAGTGGTATTAGCTATCAATTATCAACCAGAGGTAAAGATCAAACGTCTCCTCACTACATTATTTAGTCAATGATTAAAGAGATTTATGTGGATGAAGTTTCTTTGCTTTAACTAAGTACTCCCTGGGGCAGGTTATGTTGAATTTCTTGAAGGAATTCGAGGCAAAACTGGGCATCAAGATAACATGTTCACAAGAAACTGAACCACTCGGGACTGCCGGTCCTCTGGCTCTTGCCAGGGACAAGCTGATAGATGAATCTGGAGAGCCATTCTTTGTTCTCAACAGTGATGTTATTAGTGAGTACCCACTTAAAGAGATGATTGAATTCCATAAATCCCATGGAGGAGAGGCTTCCATAATGGTGACAAAGGTAGCAATACCAAAAAAGTTGCTGACTACGTAAAACTTTTGATGACAAATTAGAGCATTCATTAAAATTTTTCCATCTACTTGTGCAGGTTGATGAGCCATCAAAGTATGGTGTGGTTGTCATGGAGGAGACCACAGGGAAGGTCGAGAGATTTGTAGAAAAGCCCAAGTTGTTTGTTGGTAACAAAATCAATGCTGGAATCTACTTATTGAACCCCTCAGTTTTGGATCGAATTCAACTAAGGCCCACTTCTATCGAGAAAGAGGTGTTTCCAAAGATAGCTGCAGAGAAACAGCTATATGCAATGGTCCTGCCTGGATTTTGGATGGACATAGGACAACCAAGGGACTATATTACTGGCCTGAGACTCTACTTAGATTCACTGAAAAAAAAGTCTTCTTCTAAGTTAGCCAAGGGCGCTCACATTGTGGGGAATGTCATAGTGGACGAGACTGCCAAAATTGGTGAAGGTTGTCTTATCGGACCTGATGTTGCTATTGGTCCTGGCTGCATAATTGAGTCAGGTGTTCGGCTCTCACGTTGCACAGTAATGCGAGGAGTCCGGATTAAGAAACATGCTTGCATATCCAGCAGTATCATTGGGTGGCATTCTACTGTAGGGCAATGGGCTCGTGTGGAGAACATGACTATTCTCGGAGAAGATGTCCATGTGTGTGATGAAATATACAGCAATGGTGGTGTGGTTCTGCCCCACAAGGAGATAAAGTCCAGCATTCTGAAGCCAGAGATAGTCATGTGAGGTTATGTAGTTCAAATAAGTAGCATGTGGTTAGGAGGAAGATAGTCATTGAGTCGGAAATATGTTTGTTGGTTTACCTTTTTTCTTACTCCTTAGTCCCATGTCCTTTCTCTTAACCCACAGTGTACGAGTCAGTTTCGTCTAGCATGAGTGATGCCATTACAATATTGAAAAGTGTCTTTGTAAAGGGCATAAGGTTGGTCTTTTTGTGCCAAAGTTGTTAAGTTCCTATGCCATTTTTTATGTGCCTTAATTAGTTAATTTTACTTTATCGATATTTATACTTACGTGTGATTTTATTTCATCAATATTCTTTCTCAAGTGTCAAAAGAGTCTAATTTTTTGGTTGGTTCTGGTTCCTTTGAAAACAGTTCAAGGTGTTAAGAATATCACATTCTATATTAACAACAATAACTTTGCATAAAATATCATAAAAGAAATTATTTTGGACAGAAGTCCCTTTTAGAAACTCAACAATTCCATGATGTCAAGCCTATAAATCTCTCCATTGGCCAAAAATAAAAAACCTATAAATCTCTCCTAATTTAAATCTCATGATTTACTTTCTTTTTAACTTCTCTTGTCTGTTTAGACATATGAATGATTAAAAAAAATCCCATACATATAGATTTTCCTTTCCTCCCTTAATGCAAATTATATTAAAAACCGAGAATTTATTTTCTAATTAAAATCTTGGGACAAAGCAACTTAGGGGCTATAATCTAGCATTAACAGACCTATTCCCAATTTAAATCCTGTGTTTGGGAATCAGATGTTTTTCCTGAGTCATTATTTTGGTATTCAGTAGTTCGAAAAAGCTTGAGCTGTATTATACCATGAAATCATGATTCATGAGCGAGAATGCCGTGAATCGTGATTTTTCTTTCCACTCTCTCGTCTTGGCATGATGATTGAAGGGTCATTGTTATGAAATCTTGCAAAGTTTAGGGCCAAATGAGCCTCTCATATCAGGGCCTTCATGTGATTGTGGGTCCAACATATGGTTGCGTGGTTAGTCATCCTCACAGTTGTTTACAACGTGACATTCTTAAATTAGCATGTGCCTGAGACACTACTTTGAAGCGAGATTCATCAAGTAAGACGAAATCATTTAATTTATCGATATTTCTAAATTTGTGAGATTATTTGAGCATTTTGATGCGTTAATAATTATTATTTGATAAATATGTACGAATTTAATAAAAAAATTTTCCATCTCTATTTCCACGAATATAAATAACAAGGATAAAGGTGATTCCATTCGACCTTAATACCCCCACACAAAATCTCAAGATTGAATTCTGTGTGCATTTTATGTGGGGGCATTTTGCGTGGATTCAAGGAAAAGGAAAACTTGGTGGGGTAAGAAGCTCATTATTAATTCATTTTAGTGTTTTGCAAATTTCAAATAAAGTCTGGATTCACTCATATTTTTCTCTTATTTTTAGGAAGAAAAAAATAGAATGAATATGTCTACTTGCGTGATGAATCTTACACTTCATGTAAACATATGAAACTCACTCATACTATGTCTTTCTCTCAAAATAATATAGAGACAAAGAATAAAATAAAAATAAAAGAGGATCCAAATTATTAAACCTCAAGACAGGGAAGGAGGCCTGTCACTTTGTCCATATATGAACTTTCTCAAGATGGTGACAACATATGAGACAGTGGCTTCTGTTTTTTGTATATGTAATATGTTTTTGGATCCATCTCGGTGCTTTCTCGGCACCTTTCCTCTCGCTGTCTTTTTCTCAACTCGTATCCTTATTCTGGGTCTAATGCATTTCGTTGATTTGATTTTTTTAATATATTTTTTTCTTTTTTATTGCCACACGAAAGTTGAATCATTTTTTTTCCTTCTTCATCTGAGACTTATGCATTCTAATGCTATTTATTACAGATTGCTATGCAATGTTTTCACATTTACGTATTCCAGTTGTAACTCGAACAGATGAAATCTTATTTGATCAACTTAAGTTCATTAATTAGAATCATTAATATTCTAATTATGTTAGTTTTGTAGAATCAAGCTGTTAATAGTTTCTTCGTAAACTTTTCAACCCCAACAACTATGATGTATAATTGCTGGATTGTCCAAATTTAAGGTCATTGTTTGATTCTTAATGAAATAACTCGTAGAATTTGTAGTAACTACTAAGTATGAACATAGCTTATTGGTGCTATCACATTTTATGCCTAAAGAGATATTTCAAGGTTATTTTTTTAAATATTTTTTCTTATATGATGTTTAGTAAATTTATATAAAAAATGTTGAAATGAATTTTTTGTTTCTTTATTAGTAAGCCCTAACATGTATTTCAAAAAGGACATGAGTACATAGTTTCATCTTTAAGGTAGTGGTTTACCTTATATTTTTGAATTGGTGAGCTTTTCTTCTTTTGTCATCTAATTACTTCGCATAGTGGTACTCATTTCCTTGTATTCATTCAACATATTTGAGTGATTCTAGTACTAATCTCATCGTTTACAACCTCATCTTTTTCATCATTTTAGAATTGCAAAAATCAAAATTTTTTTAATATTGAATTTTGATCATTTTGTAATTGGTCTTAAATTATATGGTTTGCTTATTTACAAAAATTATTTTTACATTAGTGCAACTATTGTGTGGTACAATAAAAGAAAGATGTTGTGTTTATGTATAAAAATAAATTGATTGGATAATCCTAAATTTTAAATCTTAAACATGAAATCAGAATTGTTCAATAATTCGATCAATCGAGTTTAACTCGATAATATTAGGCTAGGCAAAACTAGGCCAGCAGAAAAAGGATCCAAACTGAGCCAATGTGGCCAGGTTTGTTTGTTCGTCTGGACAAACTCCTACGTTCAATTGAGCTTGGACCATTCCTTTTTTGAAAAAATAAAAATTTGCAGTTTTATGCATTGAGGCCCATTGTCTGTCTCCTTCTCTTAATTGCTATATCATAGCTTGTGGCAATTTAACATTTTCGGGCTTCTGTTATTGACAACGATGGGTTATGTTATTAAAATAGGCCCATACTACACATTGTTCCTAATAAAAAGGTCAAAACAATAGTTTGGGCCTAAACAAAAATTATATGACAAAATAAATTCCCTTAATAGAACCAATATATGACATGTTTATACTTAATTTAACTTGATCATTGTACATTCAAATAATATGTTGTAATTATCTTTTAATTATAATGCATTTTTATATTTTGTTTATAAATCTAAAAGTCATTGTTTCTAATTTTGTATCTACGTTCTTTATTTTCTTGGCTCCTAATACTTTATCATCTATTTTATATATATATATATATATATACACACATGACTCTTTTTAATGTGAGAGTTCTATTTAATCAATCAAAAGTTTCTTTTAATCAAATCTTTAACTTTTTATGCGATGTCTTTTCACTTTTTTTATACATACATACATTAAGAATTTTTTAAACTGTATAAATTCATTGGAATCAATAAAAAATATAATAAAGTAACTAATTAATGAATTAATTAATTGCCTTTTAAATTAAAAAATTTTCAAAGTATGAAATTTTTGTTGAATGAACAAGAAAATTAATTAATTAACTAACTGTTTTTTAAAAAGATAGTTCTTTAAAACTTGAACATTTGTTTGGAATCAGCAAGAATAATCATTAATTAATTTATTAATTGTTTTTTAAATTTTCTAATAAAATACTATACACATAAATTGACATTGTTCAAAATTAAAATAATAAAAAATAATATATAATTTATTTAACGTTTTGGATTGTACATTATTATATAATTCTCAAATTTAGAAACAAAGTCAAATGTAATTCTATTGATTTTTGAAATTTTATAGTTCTTCATAAAAATAATAATGAGAGCAGCTTCCTATAATGAAAAAAATCTCTCATAATGGTGTCATCTAAATGATTTCATTGGCCTCACTTATCTCTCATCAATTTCAAAAGAATCAATTTTATATACTTTTTTAATTTATTATATTTTCTTTATATTACAATATATTATTAAATTTAATTTTTGACTAACATGTATGAATACTATTGATTTAAAATGTATTAATATATATTAAAATATACTAATTTTTTCTAATACCCATATGAGATGCGGCAAATAAATTAGTTAATATATATATTAAAACCATGTAAAGTAGCCTAAACATGCATTGAAATTGGTTATAAATACTCATGGATTGAAACTATATTATAAATTATATATGCGTGTATATATGCATGTATACACAAAATATATTTTATGTATGTATGTATGTATGTAAATATACACACAACATATTTTAAAGCTATGGCAAGTTATCACAAACTAATAGTTTAGAAATACTTAAAAAATAAAAGGCAAGATTGCGTAGAATTTTTTTAAATTTTAGGTCATACAAATAATTCTTTTAATATTCAAAATCTCACAATAAACCTTCTTAAACTTATGATTATGTGCAAGTAAACCTTTAATATTAGCTAGCTAATTATTTAACTAAAGAAGCATAAATAAAGAGATTATTTGAACTTGAACTTAAGTTTAGAAATTATGGACACTTAACTCAAAGTTTATAGAACTTATTTGCACAAGAAAAATTTAAACTTTAGATAAATTTAAAATTATAAAAAAATCTATTGTTAAATTTTAAAGATTAAAATAGTTATTTGCACATCATCTTGAATTCTATCCAATTTAGCGAAAATAAATAAATTAGAAATAACAAGTGAACAAATTACAAAAAAGGGACTAAATTTATAAATAAAATATAAAAATTATTAAGGATTAAAATTTAGATAAAACAGATTATTTTAATTTAACATAGCCATTAAAATGTTTTAACACATCATGGCCGTATATCTTCGGCCTAATGTAAGTGCAACGGCTCTGATGCACCAAAATAATATTACTTAATAATAAATTAAATACCCTTGAAAAACCTGGAGTTCTCTTCTCGCAAGCTCTAAACCCTAGTAAAACCCTTGTGGTCTCTCTTCTCTGGTTGCTGGAAATGGCATTGTACTCTATTTTTCGCAACTCAGCTTCTTCTCTAAGGCCTCTTGCGGCTCATTTGCTTAAGCCCCGCCGGAATTACCATGCTCTGCTCTGCATCGCCATCAACCACGGCTCTCTCTCTCGCAACCCATCATTGAATCCATTCGTCCCTCGCTTTCAATTCTCTTCTGCGCCATTGAAGAAATTCCCATCTGATGAGAGCTTACTCCATGCGATTGAATCTGAAATCCGTTGCGCCGAGGAGACCGATGACCACGACAGGGTATGTTGTTTCTCTTGGCATTAATTTAATGATCGGCTAACTGTTGACTGGGAAAATTTGGTAAAATAATTGAAGAATGAAGGGATTTTAGTGCTCAATTCGAGTAGAATGATATGGTTGGGAATGAGCTGCTCAAATGGCGAAAAAATTTTTGGTTGGGATTTATTTTTTCTTTGGTGGTTGGTTAATTGAATAAGAATTTAGTGAAGGTAACCTTCTCTGCCTTGTTTTAGTGCTCCCCATAAAATGATTTAAAATCAATCTTCAATTATACAACTTGGTGGAACTTGGCTGCAATTGGCCTACAAGTTCAAGGATTGATCTTGGTTCCATTTTATGTTTCCTTTGCAAGCAATAAGATTGATCCTTTGGTTGACTTCTCTCTCTTTTTTGCCTCTTAGATCATAGTTTTACAACTGGGAAGGAAGGAAAGAAAATGGTGCATCATTTAATGTACTTGATTCATTCCAACTTTTAGAAAATGAAGCTCACTTCGATTTAGTAGAAATTCTTGCATTTTAGCTAATAGTGAAAAATGGAAGACTTATAATTCAATCTTTTTTTTTTTTTGGGTGAGTATAGTACCCAGTCTTCACTTAGTCCTTATGTTTATTTATCCTCTTTCTCTCCTCTTTTGGCTAAGAAATTATTGTAGTAGTTTATTGTTTTAGCAGTCGTCTATTATAATTTTATACATATAAATTGTAGTTAGCTGGTATCTGGGAGAACATATTGGGCCGGTACTTCAAATTTGTTTGAATTGAATATTTGGTTTAATATTTTGGAATAGTTCTTCGTAGAAAAATATTTATTGTTCATTTCATTATGATATGATAAAATACTTACTTCTTTGTTGATGCACCTCTCTGAAACATCTTGATTTATTTTCACTTATACTCTCTCCCTGCAAGTCAATAACAAGTCCAGCCTAATGGGTATTAATTTCTATTTTTGTGATACTGTCATTGCTGTTGTAGTGGCATTCTTTGATTAAGTTATTGATAATCAATATTTATCTCTTATGCAATATTTCACTTCAAATGGGTCGAATGATCGAACCCCCGCTTTTTTCCTTTGGGAGACAGGTTGAAGACATACCTAGTGATTTTCCTTTTGAAATTATCGATAGTCCTGGACAACAGACTATAACACTTAAAAGAACATACCAAGGTGAAGATATAAAAGTTGAGGTTCACATGCCTGATCTAGTCACCGGGGAAAATGAGGATGATCGTGATAATGATAATGAAAGTGAAAGGGCCAGTCAATCGAGCATTCCTCTTGTTATCAGTGTCTCGAAGAAGGGTGGACCCTTTCTAGAGTTTGGCTGTATGGCTTACCCTGATGAGATCACTATTGACAGCTTGAGTGTAAAGAATCCAGAAAACGCTGAGGATGAAATTGCTTACGAGGGTCCAGATTTCCAGTAAGGCCTTGTTCCCTCATCTCTCAAATTACAATTCTATGTTTTGCGTTCTTTTCCTTTTAATTCATATGAATGTCTTCGACTCGGTTTTTTCCAGAGATTTGGATGAGAACCTGCAAAAGGCCTTCCACAAGTATTTAGAAATCAGAGGAATCAAACCTAAAACAACCTATTTCTTGCACGAGTACATGATCAACAAGGACAGTAAAGAATACTTGGTGTGGATGAAAAAGCTCAAAAAGTTTATTGAAGCATAATCTTTCACATCTCTTTATTTTTCTTACAACTGTAATTTGATGAAAACATGAACTATATTGCCTGTTTTTAACGAACTGCATTTGAAGGGGAAGATAATAGATTTCCTGTTATTGTGGTTTATTCTGAGTATACTATATTTGATAATATACTAGTTCCCCAGTTCCCAACTCCCCTAGAGGGGTGCTTCGTTTAACCTTCCCTTGGCGATTTTACGAGCTCAACTCCAGGCCTAGCCAAAATCCAAATATTAGCCATGCATATTGCGTCCCTTAAATTTGTCGTTTTATTTTTATTATTATTTTGAGTAAATTACTAGCTAGACTTGAGAGTTCTCAATTACTAAAAGAAAAGGAAAGTTCGTAAATTTAGATGCTTGAAATTCTAATTTTGTTCAATGGTCAAGTTAGAGTCTTTTATTCAACCATTTTATTTGTATTATTTCATTTAAAAAATTTACAAAACCTAAATAAAAGATGCTATTTCAGTGACTATGTTTATGCTCTTGCTTTTTCCCCCAAAAAAAAAATTTCTTTCAAAGTGTTAATTTAAAGAAGGTATTGACATGAGCCTGGTTCATTTCGCTCGGAATTTCCTAGCATATGTACATGGGAATAGCGTCACACCATATAAAGATATATTAAAAATGTTTTTTTAAGTATTAAAAATATCTTTTTCACCCTATGAGAAAGGACGAACCAAAAATTTGAGTGTCTCGAAATTTTGTGTGCGTGTATTTTCATTTTGGTTCAACAACAGGGTCTCTAATCTGTGTTACTTGACCATGTTCGGAAGGATGAACTAAGGATCTTCATGTCTCGTTGACAAAGCATTTTAATAAAATGCTCATATTTGTAGGTTATAATTACCACATCCTCTTTTAGATGGAGGATCAAGAATGACAATAGACCAATATTTCACCTTTTTTTACTAGATCAAAATGAGTTTGGCCAACGAATTTGATCCATTTAATTAATTATTTTGGTGAGTTGGATTAAAATTTTTAAATCATTTAATATAAGTGAGTTAAATTAATTAATCTCACTTAACCAACAGGTTAAATAGACTAAGTTAACCTATTTAAATGTTTTTATAAAGTTTTTTCTATAAAAAGTTTAATATTCGACAATTTCAAGTAAATATTATCTTTTAATATTGAATATTTGATCAACAATAGATAAAACGAATAAATTTTTGGTAATAAAATTAGTTTTCAATATTCAATGTTTGCCTTAATAGTTAAATTTTTTATTTTATGGATTATTCTTTTCTTTCTAGGAAATTTGTATTATATTTTTTTGATAGGTTAAGTAATGTTGGTCTGTTTAACTCATCTAGTGAGTCAAATTTAATATTCTAATTCATCAAAATAAAATAGGTCACCAACTTACATGAATCAATTTGTTTAACCCAAATTACCCTATTTTGACACTTCATATTTAAAGAAAATATCCAATATTTAAATTCTCACTAAATTCTCCTTTTTAAGAAAAAAAATCTATACTTCTAACATTCATATCCAAAATGAGTTTGGATCTCCTTTTATCCACCAAGGGGATCAATTTCTTAATATATAAAAGAAAAATTGATCCCCATGCTGGATCCAAAACTACCCCAAAAACAGTATACAGATATTAGACATTGAGTATCATATGTTAGGTATCGAGTACAATGCCCTTCCTTTTTTTTTTTTTTTTGTAAAAGATCAACAAGACAAAGATATAGCATATTAGGGTACTCTTCTCTTCTCCTACCTTCTCAAAAGTTTTTTCCGTTCATCTAATTACCATAAATTAATAACTATGAATCTAAGCTTCCCAAAACAGCTCCCTGCTAAATTACACGAGAGGGATTGTGAGTTAAATAATAGGGATCATATTTTAAACTGGATTCAATTCTTTTTCCTTTGTTGCCCTAGCTATGGAGATGGTAAAAATGAGGAAGAAAATTAGAGAAAAGGGAAAATCTAAATTAATACATACGAATCCATACTTCCCTAAAGAGCTCCCTGCTAAATTATACAAGAGAAGGATTATGAGTTTAATAATAGCATTATATTTTAAACTGGATGCAAATCTTTCTTCTTGGTTGCCTTAGCTATGGAGATAGTAAAAATGAAGAAGAAAGTTAGTGAAAAGTAGAAATCTAAATAGAGGAGAAAGAATGACATTGTACATATGCCAAAACCTTTAATTCATTATTGCCTGCACCTATAAATATTAAAACATGTGAAAAGATAATAATGCCTTTACTATTACAAGCTATCCAATCTCATAACTCAATCCATGAATAAATTACTTAATATCATCAAATGTAAGTCTGTTGATTAGTCTATAATGAGATTACCCTTTTAAGGTTAGTCAACCCCTATACCTAAGATTTACAACAAGCTACACAAAGGAAGAAAATGACATCAATGGATAACAACCCAACACAAGTTATAAAAGTCTATGGTCGAAAAGGAAAAGGGTAAAGAGAAAGGATGTTGACACTTAGACACCTAAGGAGCAATAAGTAGTTAGGGTTTGGACTCCCTTAATTTGATACTTTCTCAATTTCTCTCAACTAAGAGAGAGAGAAACATATATTGGTGAGCTTTATTTGTATAATAAATCCCACCTATGTATGTGGATTTACTTGAGTGGTAAAACTCGCGCACTGTATGTCTATCTTTCTAATGAAAATGAGAGGATCTAACATGGAATTGTTAGTAGTAGTTAGAAAGCTTTTTATAGAGGGAACATCAATATAAGAAGCATTATTTGGATTTAGGACGTTTGGAAGAAGTGGATTGGCCTCTAGAAAGCCAACTCGAAACTACGGTATTTTATATGTATTTCCTATGACTTATTTTGTTACTAGTAGTTGTGGGGAATATAAGGGGCATTAGGTTATTAATATGGGATTAATATATGTTATAAATTTTTCCTCATTAATACAAAACCCGAGTCATTAATCAGTTAATACCTGTCGTGCATGCTATAGAGTGGAGAACTGAGGTCAAGATCCTATCAATCTAACAATTGATTAATACTAATCCACGCCAATAAAATTCTCATCTTTAGAATTATAGAGTGGGGAATAAATAATCTAGCAAGCAGAATTGCACAAATCAAAACCCCGAAACAAAATTGCACCAAGAAACAGAGAATCAGAGCAATTGAACTTCTCATCAATGCCCTTGCAATCAATAATCACCGGTAAAAACGTCCATTATATTGTCACTGAAAACCATGTAAAGTTCTAGGATTAAGAGAGATGAGCATATCAAAGACAAACGAGGAAAAGTGTGGCCTCCCTACTCACAAATTTGACACAATGATACGAAGATCTTATCATGATATACAGAACTATAACATTGCTTTCTTGTTTTTCTCCAACAACTGCTTGATCATATTAAATCGGTCTTATTATGAACTAAGTTGCGATTAAGCATTACAAAGTGAGAGGACAAGGCACAACGGCAATGTGCTCGAGTCAGCATCCTCTTAACCTCGACTGCAACATCTAAAATTTGGAGAAAAAAAATTTGTCTGCAGTCAAAACCGGTTAAGTGACCTTAGCTCTCATATTTTATTATTGATTTTGTTAAATTAGTAAGCTTAAATAAATCAAACACAAAGTAATGCACCAAATGCAGAGAATTCTAAAATTAACAGAATCTAGATTTGATGCAATAGAGAGAAATTACACACAGGTCAATATCCTTTGACATTGACAGCATCCACCATGAGTACATTTGGATTTCTATTCTAAGCATTTGAAATAAATGACTAACGGTCAACATTTTAAATTTAGAAATCAAAATTAACAATTCTTAAAAACCTGAAATAAATAAAATCTAAAAATTTAATCTGACCATACTATCAAACAATGCATAATTATATCACTCGTATTTAAGGGCTTTGGGGGTAGGGATTGAGGAGAGGACTGTGAACAGGTCTATGACATGTGGAGGGATAAATCTGCTATTTATATTGATTTGGTAAGCCTTACATTGAGTATTTAATTATTTTAAATAATGTATAGTATCACTTTCAAACATCGAGTACTCCACCACTGATATCAAATATCCTATGCCTAAATCTAACTCCACTCATTATTTGAACAGATATCTATTTTTGTTATACGCACCGTATTTGATACCCAATAAATGTCACACTTTTTAGGGTGGATGCCGCTGGATACTTCAAATACCTAAACCCATTGTTATCCACAATCAAGAAGCAAGCAATACAGCAATTACAAATATTTCCTAGACAAACACATATACGATGGATGTCAACTGCCTCCCGTTGAAGAAGGTAGCAATATTTCATGTGTAAAACCATGATAGGAAAAACCGAAAAGCAACAGCGAACAACACAAATATTGCCTCTTCTTTGGATAGCAAGATTTTAAGCCCAGCCCTCGAGACACAGAAAATAAAGCTTCAGACTAATCACCTTCCTTGCCTAGCCTTCTTGATGAAGAGAATATGAGATTTTTTACCAGCAAAACCTAGTATCAAGCACTAAGGTATTTGTGGGTATAATTAACTCCTTTATCACCATCAACTACTTGTCCACTTCCTCTAAGTATCCTGCAGACGAAAAAGGTAAAAATTACAAGGTCGAATATATAGTTGGCACCGCATATACCTTCATGGAATTAAAAAGACACTATCATAATATTATGTCTCAGTACGTATAAACTCAAGATTGAAATGATGCATGGAATATGGATTAGAACTGGTATTTGAATAATCCAATGAAATATATTTCTTATGAAGCATTTCGTATCATATGTTTGACTATTTTCATTAATTCTGCAGCAGCGAGTAGTGCAACCTGTTAACCATGGCAAGAAATCTATTCATGTACTTGCACTTGATAGCTTAAAGCCTTAAACTTTGAGTTAAAGTAAGGGTATTTGATACAACTCATTTATATTTAAGATGTTCACAATGGCCCAAAAAAATGACAAATGAACAATGGTCATTTACACAAGTCATTCATATTTAAGATATGCACACTGTAAATGACAAAATGAACTGCAATATCAGTTATAAACGTTCACAAGCCTATCTATATTTTGGTTATTCGAAAATACGTTTCACATAAATATTTTATAATCCAAGTAACTGTGGTCTGTAGTATTCATGTGTATTAACTACATAAGAGACTGATAAGGGCTGCTAATTGCATGTCAAAATAAAATTCTAGTATCTGTTCGTCAGCTCATACCATCGGGTTGTTAACAATCCCTCAACTCCTACTGGACCCCGAGCATGAATCCTGCTTGTACTTATTCCAACCTATTCAGCCATTAAGGGTATTAAATTAAATTATCAACCTTGACAGAACAGATTAATCTTCAAAAACTGAACAATATCATACCTCTGCACCCAGTCCAAATCGTGCCCCATCACAAAATCTAGTGCTAGCATTGTGAAAGACAGCGGCACTGCCAATAAACGGCAATAATGTACTCATGTCATTTACTGACTTTGCATAGTGTAATGATATCATGTAAAGCAATAATTGGGCAAAAGAAAAGGTTTGTTTACTATATATAACTGCCCAGGACCACAATACTAAAATTATGTCATCAATGAAATGCTGCAAAGCATATAAATAAGTAATACAACTGCCCTACACTTCTTTCTCATGAAAACGAAAACATGAAATATAAATGTGATAGTTCATATAATACCTGTCTACTTGGCGTAGAAACACATCAGCAACTTCGTGATCTTCAGCAATTATGCAATCAGTATGTGCACTGCCACGGATAATTAAAAAGTTACACATTTCCTTCTAAATCCATTGCACTACAAAAAGATGTCATTTGGAATGGAAAAAAAGGGAAGAAGGCAAATAAAAGGAACACTAGTTTCAACATGTTTCTTATCAAGAACACAGAAGTGACATGCCTTCCATTAAGATTTATATGATCAATAGCAGAATACACATCATCCACGATTTCCACAGTGCAAGCCAACGAACTGTACTCATGATGAAATGAATGCACTGTTGGAATATTCAACAATGAACTTGCCTTCGGTCCGCCAAACAATGTAACACCTGCATAAATTTTACAGCACTAAGCCACTCTGCACCTTGCATGTTTCCTTAACGTTTAGTATAACAGTTCATTTGACTTCCAGATAAACATTCATCTATGATAATCTCTCAATAAGTAAAGTGATGCCAAACAGACATTTACCAGAATAATAAGGATGCAAACTGAAGTCAGCTCAGGGGAAAGGCTTGATGTACAAAGGAGTGTGGCATTACAGGCTAGGTTCGTCATTTATATTATTAGTCTAGCTCGTAATATAAGTATACACACACACACAAACATACACACATACTTCCATCATTTATATTATTAGTCTAGGTCGTAAAGCCTTCCTTAAGTGGCATTACAGGCTAGAGGTACAAACATCTTCAGTAACTTCCCTCCAAAAGCAAAGAAAACTACACCAAATTGATATCTCTGATAACACAAAAATCCTCAATTTTTTTTAATCCAAAGGTTGAGAATTGTAATTCATAATTGTTTTCCAGTGACAGATCAGAATAATTGTCTAAATTTCCAAAGAGTATTGAAGATTAAAGACACGCTTACATAAGTTTTCTATACTTGTGCTGGAAAATGGCCAGAAGCATCAAAGTCATCAGATATACTAGATTTAGGCCTATTACTAGAGTTGACAGTTTGCTTATTAAAACTAGATAGACAAGAAAAACCTTTATCCAATTAAATCTAAACAAATAAAGATAAGTACAAATCAAAGAAGCATACAAAGAAATCAGCTATTGACAGAATCTAGAATGAGGTACTGTTTGGCAGAAATCTGTACCTTCAGTTCGTAGGTCAACAATAAAATCATTGAGCCAACCTTTCTCCATTATGTCCTTGTGAACAAGTAGTGTTTCCTAAAATTTGGATTTTGAAAAATGAAAAAAAAAAAAAAAAAAAAAAATTATCCATTGTTGTGACTAGTGTGCAAAGAAAAATAGTTGGTACTACCAAGCTTGGAATGTCATCCAATACTATGGATTACCATAGCATTGCAACTGGCTGGATAATCTACTTTTGCATCCAGTACAATCCGCCTTGCCATATCAATATTGGCAGACTTATCAACATAGACGTGGCAAATTCCATCTGGATTAACAAAAATGCAGCTTTACTATGACTGTCACAATCAAGATTCCTTGAAGAAAAGGATTTAACAAAGCCTACTGAGCACTGCTTGAATGTTACATTTGATCATAAACATAATGATCTTACCAGCGTGACCCAGAACAGGAATTTTTGTGGAACTCTTTATCTGAGAGACAAGTTTGTTGCTGCCCCGTGGAATAACCAGATCAATTACATCATCAAGCTAAAAACATAAAATGCAGATTCCAACTTTGGCATAAGATTCCAATCTTTGAAGTGAACTACTTTATAAGTTTTAAGGTCCACAGATCTACCCACCTTAAGCAGCTCAGGAATCTCCGCTCTTGAGGTCACAAGTCCAATAAGTTTTCCACCAACAGCTTCAGGGATGGCTTGGGTAATTAGCTGCAATTTCATAGGAATTATTATACCAAAAACAATATATCTTAATGAGGCTGCCAAACCAAAAAATCTGAACAGAAAATAGTTCAGAAATTGTTATTTCATTTGAAACCAAACTTTGTGCAAAATTGCATTTGATCGCTTAGCCTCCTTGCCTCCTTTCAAGAGTAGACCATTTCCACTTCGAATTGCCAAGGAAGCAATCTGTGCAACACATACGAAGCCATTGACTTAGAATGACTGCTAAATAGCATAAAATTCAGACATTATCAGTCTAACTACTTTTGAAAGCTTAATAAGTTCATTAGATACAATAAGAATGAATTTATGTTATTATTTATGGGAGAAGCTTGATATATAGTATAAAGTTTCCAAAAGTATCATCTAGATAGCCAACTTAAAAAGGTGTGTCAATAAAGGAAATCAAGAGGAGTCGAAAATGAGAATATTAAAAAAGAAAATGTTTCAAATGAATAACATGTAAAATGGAAAGATGCATCGACATGAGAATTGAATGACCAATCCACGGTCACAGATTTTCCTTGCAAGGTTATAAAATCAATCCACTTATCAAAGTAGTTAACACTACTGTAACACTTTATATGTCTAGCAAGCTATTCAAATTATTGTTAAAATAGGAAAGGAACAAACATAAGAAATTCCAATAAAATAAACCACTTGAAGATGGGAACAATAAGTATTAATAACATCATCAGTTCAAGACAATAACATAAATTAATAACAATGTTCTATAGAAGAAAACCAATGATTAATTTATTATTGTCAACTGAGATGTTGATCTAAAAGCTGTGGAAGGACATGATACTATAACATGCATACCGAAAATTATTATAACTAATTGAAAGATGTAAAACAAAATAGACTATAGAAACTTTAAGAAATATAATGATTTACTATTTTATATATCATGGTCAGAAAGTTCACTTTCAAAACTATACCAATTCAAGGCCAGAAGCCATAAAAAATATGGTAAAAACGAAATATAAAGCTCATTGCTTTAGCTCATAAGTCAATGTAACAAAATATTACAATTTTGCATGCATGTGCCAGGGAAAGGAGGGAAAGATGTCTTAACCTCTCACTTTTACTAGTAGGAAACACATCAATCTCATTTAGAATTTTTCAGCTCATTATATCAACAAGCTAATTTGAGCACACATTGATGGCTTGGCACTCTTATTTTTCTAGACTACTAAAATTTAAATACAGGACAAACTAAAATAGCAGATGAAGAGATGGCGCTTTTGTTTGGGGGATAGTTAAGCAGGTCTAGGAAAGGAAGAAGAAAAGGTGGAAAGAAAAAAAAATGTATAACCTACCTGTACAAGGGCATCAGGGCGAGACTCAAAAACAATCAAGAGAACTCCCAAAGGAGATGATATTTTCTCTAAAATTAGCCCATCTGCAAGCTGGATAAAGGGGAGGTCATCAGAAACATCACAGATCAACAAATATCACAATGCACAGGATCCAAGGAAATTTTGTTCAAAATGTTATAACCGACATTTTTTTTTACCAAGAAAAATGGATACGGGTACGCGTATCCGATACCATACGATACACAAGATATGGTATTTTTAAAAATTTTAATATACAGGTATGGGAATATATATAAAAAATTATATATATATATATAATTATATATATGTACATTCAAAATTCAAAATTTACAATAATAAAAAACATAGAGGAAAATTAAGAAAACAATATATTTATATTTAGAAAAGTTCTGTTAAAACATCAAATCAATTAGGAGAATATTTTATTAAAAAAATTTTATCAATAAACTATACAAGGCACCTTTTTTTTCTGTCGAAAATTATACCAGGCAATTACCGAAGAAAATATGGCCAAAAATAAATGAGACTAAAGATAAAAAATGTAGAGTCTTTCATAT
Source organism: Delonix regia (assembly GCA_037074485.1). NCBI lineage: Eukaryota > Viridiplantae > Streptophyta > Magnoliopsida > Fabales > Fabaceae > Delonix > Delonix regia. The sequence goes on along the minus strand of CM073453.1, from coordinate 15,848,162 downwards.
ATAAAAAGACAAAAAACTTAAATGAAAAATAATAATTTTGACCAAAGCAGATAGGCATTATCAGAAACCAAAAATTACGCCATGGGAAAGTATGAATTGCCTGCTGGAATCATTATGATACTTCAAAAGGTGCACAAATCTTGAGGGCATCAATTGGAAAAACAAAAGGACAGTAAAAGCAAGTAAATGTAGAGTTGCAGACTCGCTGCTCCAAGGAAAAAGAAGATAACTGCAGCTGGAAGAAGAAAATCACAGCCAGCAGCTCCAAGGAGATGCTTATGCAGAGGAGCACCACAAAGGAGCACAGGAATTTGCACAAGTTCCTTGTGCAAATTCCTGTCTCTTAAGCACAGATTCACAAAAGTAGAAGTTGAGTGAAAAAAGATCTTAGAAGAAAGAGGTTTTCAAGGTAAATATCTAATATTTTTCAAAAGGAAATCGTTTCAGGCATTTCAGAGAGTTTTGAAACTCACCGATATGTTTTCGTATGTATCCAACAAATGTTTTGGATACGTGTGTAAACGTACCATATGCGTATCCATATTGGATACATATTTGATACAGATACGGCGGTGATTTCCGCATATCCGTGCATCCTTGTTTTATGACCAAGCAATAATTAAACTTACAGACTTTGGACAATTTACGTAGAAAAAATCGTAAATAACATAAGTCATGTGACATGTACTCCCAATATAGTGTAAATTGGACTATCATTGTAAAATTAGAGTCAGCTGTTATCACTAGAAGACGAAGAAAACTTGCTGATTGTACTTAGATGCTCAGCAATTAATATCGTAAACTACCATGACCAAATAATAATGCAGCAATCAACTTTTACTTACCTCAGTCCGTTTTAATACTTGACCAATTGGATCTTCCATGTTTGCAAGAGTTCTCATGTTGTTTGCAAGGCTTGCAATCTGTCAGTTGATAAAGTCTACCATCAGAATTTCTGCACTTAGTTAAAAACTGAAATAATTCCCTACGTGCTTAAAATTTAAACCAATTCTTATATAAGTGGATAGTCTTGCCTTCCCAGGCTTTAAAAGCAGCCTGGCAACCAAGGATTTTTCATATCCTGCTTCTTGTGCATCAGTGACATCAGCCTCGTTTTCAATCCTGATCTCCTTTTCATTTGCTTCCAGTGTATCAGCTATATTGAGCAAAATTTGCTTCCTCTCTTCTGCAGATAAGGCCTATAGAATAAGGCGATTAGCTTGTTGAACAAGGATCCATTCAGTAACTTCTGAGAAATATTTATGATCCACCACACATTTTGGAAGTGTGAAGATAGAGGGCAAAACCTGAAGCCGTCTGGAACAGTCCCTAGCTGCAACTGCCATTTCACGTGCATCAACCTCTTTTACTGGGGTCCACTTATGAGCATCTTTATGGAAGAGGGTTCCAATACGTTGTCCTTGGAGGATTTTAATGATATTTTCAGCTGCATTACCACTGGAAAACAAAAAAAAAAAAAAGAAAAAACAAAGGGAAGAAGTAAAATCTTACTTGCAAAGATGAGCATCAGATGGAGTAGGTAATGTACATACTGGATTTCATGGCCTTCTTGGCATCAGAAGGCATGTTATATTTATTTCATTTTGAGAGATATATACATATATGCATGTGTCACATTCACATACACATACATACTGAAATGGAAATGAAAATTTACTAACTCAATTTATGGTAGGCAAGAAGACATAAAGAGAGGAAGATAGATAGGTCATAGGATAACAAAACAGATAACTGCAAGCAGATTAATTTGATAGTTTTTCCTTTTTATTTCTCACTTTCCTTTTCTGCACTTGCTTGTGGTTTTCTGAAAAAGGACTTCAGGGTGTCCACAAGTCATGGTCTCTGATGTCTAAATAACTTATTTCTTAGTGAAGATGAGATGCAAACAAAACTGCTTCAGTCAAAAATATAAAGAGGGAGAACAAATTACTTCAACAATTATAATTTTGAAGAATGCAATAACAAAAGCAATGTTCAGTTTCAATCTTCCTCAGTGGACCACACAAAATAGTATAATAGCAAACCTGGTAACAATAACAGGAATGCCAGCTTCAGCTGCATTTATAGAAGCTTTTACTTTGGCAGTCATTCCACCCCTTCCCACCCTAGACTTGTCTCCAAAAGTAATTTTATTCTGATGCCTCTCCTTGATATATGTATGAATAAGCTTTGAGTGCGGCTCACTTGGAGGGCCACTATAAAGACCCTCTACATCACTCAACAGAACAAGAAGATCAGCTTTTAACTCCAAGGCCAATAAAGCTGATAAACTGTCATTGTCCCAAAATATACCAGAAGAATCCTGCAGAAAATAAGGATTGGAAACACTTTAACTAATTATATGATTAATAATGGGAAGCATTAAGTAATCATTCCAGGAGGAAAATTCCGAATGCAACTTTCAAAACTGAATAGACACAAGTTCCACATTCAAATAAGATTCAAGTGCAGGATCCTGACCTGCACACAACCTCCAAACCAACAACCACTAACAAGGGAGATAAGGGAAGTGGAAGGAGAAAAAGAGCTATCCTACAACTATGTTACTTTTTATCTATATTGGCAAAATCCTACCGTATTAATATAGGGAACAAAAACCTTGAAACAACCTCAACAGAATAAAATGTTTGAACACAAGCTAGAAGTGTTTAATGGAAAGGGAAGGCATTTACTGAAGATAAACAAAAAGTCAAATTCCCTTATACGTATTTAGGTAGGCTTGTGGACAAAATTCTGACTAAAGTTTGACCATGCATACAATATTCGAGATAAGACCTTATATACAGCATCAAAACTTAAGCTTAAACATATTAAGAAAATTTCAAGAAGGAAAAAAAAATAATTCTGTCATTTATTTCTTGTTAGCTCAAGGTAAAGCTGATCACAGGCTGGGCTAGCACCAGGCCTTAATTTATCAAAGTTTTGAAGGGCCTGATCCCAAAACCCATTAAAATCTTAAAGGCTAAAATGCACAGGACCCTCCTTGTACTCTGGGTCATGTGCATATAACCCCCTGACATTCAAAACTTGATAATGGATCCCCTCAAACTTGAGATTATATGCAAGTTACCCCCTTCCGTTATTTCACTAACAAAAACTTGATTCAAAGTTGAGGTGATTATCTGTATATAATCCAAAGTTCAAAGGGAATATTTGCACACAAAATGAAGTTTAGGGGGGTTCCATTTAATCTAATGTAATACCCTTTCATTAGTAAATTAATGGATTTACTAACAATAGGGGTTATTTGCACAAATATGAATATTGAGAGGGTCCATTGTCAAGTTCTAAAGGTCATAAGGATTATCTGCACATGACCCAAGTTCAGAGGGTTATATGCATTTTAGCCGATCCTATATAACGTAAAGCTTGAACACTAGCACACAATCAGCTCTAGCCTTGAACATACCACCTGCAATGAATGCAGTTAAATTCAGTGGCAGTAATTTTAAGTGAATTCCAAAGGAAAAAAGCTTGAAGAAATTAAGCTCAAGAATTTGGTTTATCTATGTAAGCAAATCAGACAAGTAAAGCAACAAACCTCATATGGAGCTTTCCTAGTAGTGACAGCGTCATTTTCATTGAATATCGGTACAACTTTTAGTGCTAACAAGGAATTCACAGTTTCAGCAAGTTGCTTTCTAAAATCTTTATCTCTAAAATCATTGTCTGTCACGAGAAGTTGAGCAGATGTTACATCCAGCTGCATGGTGTAAGAGAAAAGAGTAACAGATCAAAGATCAATTTTACTGAAATCAGGTAATAAAGGAAAATGAAATACACCATGAGAAAAAAGATATAAGGAAGAAAACATGTTAGAATAAGTACAACCATAGTTGCTAGTGCAATTTGAGACAAAAGATATCAAGTAACACCAATTACCTGAGTGAATAAAGCATCATATATTGCCATTAGACTGTTTTGTCCAACTGCCCCACATGCCTTGCCATCAAGTTCAACTTGTGGCTTTTGTAGATCAGCAAAGCTACAACAGTATTGAAACAAAAAAGTAATTTTAACGTGACTACAAATGCAAGAATAGTGATCCTCTCATAATTTTAAAATTCAACAGATTTGAAGGATGCACGCAGCAATAATTTCCAACCTGCTGTTAACTAATTTCCGATATCTAAGCCTTTGGCGACCAACGCCAACAGCACCTGATGACACCAAAATAACCTCATATCCTAGAGAATTAAGCTCCGAAATCTACCCATTAAACATGCCAAATTGAAAAGTCCATGAACAACCATAAGAAGTCAAATATTAATGTATAAGTTAACTATGGGTAACACCACTCCGACTTACTTGCTCACAGACCGATCCCAATTTTCCAACTGCTAATCTTCCATCTTCACGCGTCACAACAGCAGTCCCAACCTTGAACAATCAACTGAGCAGTATTAGCATTTGCATCAAAGAACCACTCACCCATAAATATATGACACCATCCATCCCATCAGCTTTAGAAGCTTCAATTAGCTTCAATTACTTGGGCTACAATAACGCGTCAAAAAAAGGACCAACAAAGCAGTAAATGAATTCCCGCATACAACTCTGAATTAGCAATTGTTAGCACTGCCATTCAATTGGGTTCGAAAACTGCAGCAAACCCATCACAGGGGACCAACGAATTCAATGCAACTGCTTTAAACTTGCACAGTAATCTAGCAATGCGGTGTTGAAATGGAAAAGACGCCATTTTGTGTGGAATATTAAAACGGAAGAACGGGGTAGGGAGAGAGTAGTGGAAGAAAATGCAGCGAACCTTGATGATAAGGCGCTTAACGTCCTTGACAAAAGCTCGAGAAGGATCTGCGGCATCCATGCCCAACGCACTGTAGTTGAGTGTCGGGAGAGCGGGGCGGCGGAAGATATGAATGAGCTGGAAAGCTAGAAAGTGAGCTGGTGTTCAGACAATAGAGGCATGGGCTTTCCGCCACGTTGTTTATAACAAAAAATAGAGGCAAGAGAAGACAAAGTACAGAAGCTAAGAGAAGCCGCCCCTTGGAGGACTTTTAATGGATTAGTTCATATAATTTACCCGCATTCCAAGACGATTCACTGACGGACTGGGAGTGGATATTGGACTTGAAGTTGATGGATCATGTGGACTTCAGTAAAATACGAAGTGAGATCTAAAATGGCATCAGCTGCACGTGATCCAGGTGGCAACGTGGGGGAGATTCAAGCTTGGAGGAGGGAAGGGATAGGGAAGGCAATGGCCAATGAAGCGGGTTAAGCTTTTTCAATGTCCCGTTTCATTGAAATTTTTATGGTTTGCTGTGAAACTAATGGAAAATACATGAATATATAACAAGAGAAAGAAAAAAAAATTTTAAAAAAGAGAGAGGATGTTTCTCATTCCATGGATTCTTGATGTTTAGCACATATAACTCGATTTATAAGCTTTCAATAATAAAGATTAACATAGCAGTCAGAATAACATAAATAAAAAATAGGATATAATTATACAATATAAATTTATTTGGATTTATAAGATAGTTATATGTCATTAAACATGGGAGTCTCAAGAGTCAACCATAAAACATTAAAATGAATTTTAGAGAGTAGTCTTCGAGAATTTTAAATATCCATATAATTATGACGTTCGGATATCTATTGATAAATACTGTGTCTAATTAATAATTTATTATCATTGTAAGGTGCCTTGTTAAAAGATCTTACTAGAAAATCTAGTGGAACAAAACTGTTAGGGGAAAGAGACTACCTCAACGACTTTTACTTTTTGCATTGGCAATATCACTAAGGTCTTCAAATTACCACATTCTAATATCATTGATCAACTTAAATTTGATAATATAGTAGTAAACATATCTACTAAATTATCATGCGAATGATTTTGTTCTATATTTATATCATTATTCTTGATTATGGGTGAAAAAGAATTTTGATGAAGCATGTGTTGTTTTATTTTTATTAATGTATCTTTTTTTAGTCGAGTAATACTTATTATATTATTTTTATTTAGTATTATTAGAATTTTTTTATATTTTCTGTTGATTTAAGTCAATTATACTTCTAACTTAACTCATTCATTACAATTTATTTCAATATGATTTGAAAAAGTTAAAACTAAAGTTTGTTTTATAGAATACCATGATATAGCTATAACTCCATGTGTAAATAAATTACTTGCTCAAGGTTAAAATCTGTGCATATTAGACAAATTTTCAAATATATTGAAACAAATGCTTAATTTTATTCTAATGTATTGAAGTTAAATTAAAACTTGCTAAAATTTATAGAAAATGTTATATCTAGTTACCCATTGTTTGCAGGAAATATTAGTGCCCTCATAGCACTAAGACATGGCATTCTGAAAACAAGAAACTTACACCATCTTTTTGATATTGGAATAAATATTTATTTATATCAAACAATCACCGTAACCATTTGTGTATTCAATGAATATGCATTATCTATGTCAAATAACTTTTGGATTGATGAAAACAAATTTCATTTATTAAATAGTCAATGTGCAAGTTGCAACAAAACTTGTTTCCAAGAAATTATCATTTGGAATAATTTATTATCCTTAAAAATTTGTATAGGCCTCTATCAACTAATAAGTAATGATAATAAATTTGCTTCCAATGCATCTCAAATCCTTCATAGATTTTCATCCACATAATATTATAAAATAATTTTCATGAACAACTTGTGATTATATCTATTAAATGAATTACATATATTCATGTAAGTAACAAAGGGGAACTCATTTGTTTTTTATTTTTTATTTTTAATTTGCATGCCTTTTTTTCTTTGTTTGACATTGTTTGGTATTTTGTGTGTATTTTTTTCAAATGGTGTTTGCAAAGTAATTCAATAACCAAAATAAAACATTATATTTTCATAACAAATATTCATAACTAACTATGTAGTAAGTGGTTTGCATCTCTATTATAATAAAAATTATATTATTGTAAAATAACATGTTTATTCTCACATGCAAATGACACATTATAATTAAAAAATGTACATTCAGAAGTACTTTTAAGAAAATAAGAATAAGTATGTTTTAAAACATGATTATATGATTATAATACTTAAGTATTCACGGTAGATATTTTATTAAGGTAAAACATCTCTTGACATGTACAAAGACAGGTGTCTATATACACTCTTAGAGAAGGTCTTTACGAAGAGTTGCATCTCTCTACTTGTGGTTAAGTATCCTTGGAATAGTATATATAAGGCAATTGTGCGTCTCACAAAATTTCCCAATTTTATTGTGAACAAAAATATAATGACACTTATCATAGAATGTTATAAATGTGGAAGATTTGTTCAATTTTCATTTTACAAATATACCCATAACTTCACAAAATTTCATAGTGGTTCTCTGTCACAATAACTATAGAATACACTAACAATATTTTGCTATGCGTTGTTAATGTAAGAAAGGAACAATTTAAATACAATGGTAATCAAGAAAAAAAAACATATTTTAATATTTGAATTAACCAATTCGAATATTTCAATTAAAGTCAAACAACGATCCCACAATAAGTGAGCTTATAATCATAAAATGTTAATAGCTAAAATTATCTTATAAGTGGATTAGAATACTAAATGATTGATAAAGCATTTTAATAATTCCAAAAAATATAAACATCTTTTAATATTTCGAATATTTAGGGGTGTCACTTATTAGAATTGGAATCAATTCATAAATATTAAGTGTCATCTTTGACACATTCATAATAATACATCTAATTATAATATAAAGATATAATTATAATAATATCAATACAAAAAATAATAATACTACAATTATATCCTTACATTATAACTTAGTGTTAGCACTGAGCATGGGCCGGGCATGTCATTGACCTTAGGCCCAGCCCGATATAGACCTCGAGCTGCTTTTTTCTAGCCCTGGACCTGTCCCGGCCCGGGACAGACCTAAAATTTATTGGGCTGGTTCAGGTAAAACGGGCCTTCCAGGCTTTTTTCATACAAAAAATTAAAAGGTCAGAGTTTCAAGCCTAAATCCCAAATTAAGATCCTTCCAAATTATACTACAATGAAGTCTTGCAACAAGTAAGAGCACTATATTTATAAACAAAGCTAATTAGAGGTTATTGTGTATAATCAGAGCAAGTAGCATACTCATTCATAATGCTGTCATTCACAAAGTCATGGTAATGTTTCAGCCATTGTAGAAATTCCAAATTGTCCAAAGGCTGACCTTTAACAAGCCTGTTAACTTCAATATGCTGCCATAGGGAGGTAATGTTAAAATAAATAAATGCAAACATATATTATTAAGTGTAACATATTACATTATTAAGCTAGTTTTTGACCTAATGTAAAGTTATCATTTTAAATTAAATTATAATATTAAGTCATAAAGAGCAATCATACCCTGGCATATAACTTATGCAACCAACAAAACTAGGATAGGCTACCACATCTAGTAAATAAACCAAGCTTTTTAAAAATAAAATACCTAATTTAGGCTTAGCCAAATTGTCTAAAAAGATAAACCCTAAATTACAATCCACCTCTATCATGCAAGCCCAGTTTTATTTCCTTTTTTCATGTTTACTATAGCTAGCCTTTGTTTCATCAACCTTATAATGTTATCCTCACTCAATCTAGTGCTCACATTTCCTGTGTGCTCTTCCAATGCCGGCAATTCCTGAAATCCCAGTGACAATTGAGAGAAGTAACATAAGGGCAGGATATTCTTCTCTTCCCAAAGAGACAGCTTAACTACATAGTCTCCCCTATATGATAAAAATATACACAGACCATTATCCTTAAACCTTAGAAAGCATCTATTTCTATTTTTTTTTAAATCATAAAAAGCATCTTTCCTCCTATTTTCATATAAGTGGGAAAAATCATATTGTAATAGGAACCAACCTAGGCTTTACATGTTAGTATTAATCAATTTCACTAAATTCAGAAATCCACTAAAATAAATAAGTTGATATTTGTATATGTTACCTTGGAGATATGAACTTTTGGCACTTTTTTCCATCAACTTCTGGTTATCTTTTCATCAATAGCACATGGCATTCTAAATTGATGCAATAATAGTGCAATGAGTATCACATAAAGGTTATCTTTTCATCAAGAGAAAGGAAATTTGCATGTTAGTTTTGAATGGTTTCCTTACCAAAGGAATGGGAGGGAAAACAAGAAGAGGAAGAAATTTGAGAGAGAAAGAAAGACAGATCCATATATAAAATAATCAATAGAATATAGTGCTACATTAATCAATAATTTTTTTTTTCCAGACATAAACACAACATAATTATAAAACTAACTCAAAAATTCAAGTACATGATTAAATAACATTTATCCATTACACCAATGTATTAAACCAAATCTTTATAATATCAAATTCTAATGTTTACAACAACATAAAACCAAATCTCTTTGATCATTTGCTTCTTACTCAAGCTACACCATATATGAACTTATTTGCTAATCCATGTTTCACCCATATCCTCTTCATTTAAAATTCACAATAATAAGACAATTAGATAATACATACCCTTAAAATCCATCATTAGTAATTAGTTAATAAAATGAATGCAAAGAACATTAGAAAAGAATTATAAATTTATTTAAAAAATTTAACCACTAATAAATTTCTTAATCTTACATGAGGGAAAGACAATATATAATGGCATAAGAACGAAACACATGGTCAATCAACATTCATCTCAGTAGTGATAAATCCACCTCCACCACCGGATCCACTTGAACTTCTTAAAACATCTGTAAAACATAAGGACAACAACATACATATATCAGTATAGGATTTAGCGATGACACATATTAAAAAAAAAAGTGAGAAACTTACTAGTTGCAATAGTATCAAATTCCCCATATTGGTCAAAATCTTGCTCTTTGATGTTGAACTCTATAGGATTTAGCCAATTTTGAGTGCAAATTAAGGCCTCAGCCATCCTAAGAGATCATGAACTCCTAAAAGTATCAAGCACATGACCACCAATGCTAAAAATATACTCAAATGCTCCAGTGAGGACCAGCATGGCTAACACATAACGTGCAATTGACAATAAAATCTTATATTTTGAAGATTTTTCTATCCACCAAGTCAAAACATCAAAAGAATTGTAATCATCAAGCACTTCAGACTTAAGATATTTCTCCAACTCTGTTTTCATATATGAACTTCCTTTACTCCTTTGGCTCATTCACCATTTGTCCATCAGTCCTGCAGACATAAACGAAAGAATTTGTACCTCTTAGTATCCAAAGAACCATTAGAACTACCACCAATATTTTTAGATAGCTGAGGCACATCATAAGCAAGATCCTCAGAATATTGTTCATACAAACGATACAAGTTATCTTTGACCTTCATTTCATAGTTCACATACATCCGGGTCAGGATACATGTCGTTAAAAGTGGAATTTACATAAGCAAGCTTGAATCGTGGATCTAGCATAACTCCTGCAACTAACAAGGGATTCAAGTTCTCTAGCTTCCCCCAATATTTATCAAACTTACTTCTTATTTTACTTGCCATTTCTTCAATTAGAGGATCTGAATGATTATGGCTTGCTTGCAATATAACTTGAACAAGAGCTAGATCATGGAAGAACGCATTTGATGTTACATATAGTGAGTCAGAAAGTTTTAGAGTCACACTGTAGAATACTTGCAAGAACTCAACAAATACACCAGCATTACTCCAGTCTACAATTGTGGGGGGACCAATCCGATGACTATCTTCTGCAAAGTAAGTCATATACTAATCATCTTCATCCTTCATTCTTTCAAACACCTTTTGGAATTTCAGAGCATGGTCTAACATCAGGTAAGTAAAATTCCACCTAGTGGCAATGTCCAAACACACAAGGCTCTTGGACTCAATCTTTTCCTTTTCAATAAATTCTTTAAATCTTTTAAGTCTTGTTGGAGAATACCTCATATATCTTACAGCATTGTGAATAGCTGATATAGAGGCATTTAGGTCCTTTAAGCCATTATTGACAACTAAGTTTAGAATGTGTGCACAACATCTTACATGCAAAAAATCTCCATCACACATTAATCCATTCCAATTCTTAAAATGTTTTTACAAGTATATCACGACAGTGTCATTAGAGCTTGCATTGTCTATGATTAATGTGAACACTTTATCAATCCCCCACCCTAGTAGACTATTCTTAATTGCCTTCCTTATTGTGTTTCCACTATGATTTTCTATTATGCAGAAGTTCAAGATTCGCTTCTACAGCCTCCAATTCGCATCGATGAAGTGTGGTGTATGACATACGTAGTTGAAATTTTGAATTGATGTCCAAGTGTCTGTAGTGAGTGAAACACACATACAAGATTTCTTAAGAAGCGTTTTGACCTTTTTAAACTCCTCAACAAAAATCTTATAACAATCTCTAGCAATTGTAAATCTATATGGAACTTAAAATTTAGGCTCTAAATGGTTGTTATACTTTCGAAACCCACGCCCTTCTACCACACGAAAAGGCATCTTATCAGAAATCACAAATTCAGCTAAAACTTTATGACATTCACCTGTATTGAAGGTGTGAGGGACTAGATTTTTTTGTTGGGCTCCACTTAAAGGTTCAAGTAGTGCCTACATAGACTATTTTTTTTTTCTTGGGCCCTGTAAGGATACTTTTGGCATTTAAGCAAGTGCTTCTTTAAGGAATTAGTGTTATGCTTGTTTGGATCATACGTATAAGAGGCGGCACAATATTTGCACGCAGCCCTAATCTCCCTATTAGTCTCTTCCAATGGAAGTTTTATAAAGTGTTCCCACATAGAAGACTTGAAGGTTGAGCCCATTCTCTTTGTACCCACAGTAGTTGAATTGGTAGCTGTAGCTGTAGTGGCTACATCTTAAGGCACATGGGTGTTTTTAGAAGCCTTAGGCATTGCAAAGTTGTTTTTAGAAGACATAGAAGACCCAATATTATTTTTAGTCTTTCCTAAACAAAGAGTCATAATGCAGATAAGCTACATAAATCATTTTCCAACCATAAGCTCTCAAGTCTAAAGTAATTTGTTTTAAAAAATAAAACTTCTAATTTATCTCAGACAATCATCCCTCTCTTCTATGCTAAACATTTCAATCTCCAACCATTCCCAAAGCCTCCAAACTCCTTTCACTACTTAGTTACTCCTTATACTCTCTTTCTTTTCCAAAAACATTAGGCTAACTAATACTCTTACTAAACTAATAATCCCAATTTCATTTTTCCACAAAATTCAAACTTTTCAATATTAAATGGACTCTAAAGTTGATTATTCTAAAGATACATATGCCAAAATAGCAAAAAGCACAAGTGCTCAGAAGCCATTAACACATTATCATCAAACACATAAACAAAGGCAAATTTTCCCACAATTACATTTTTATGTTATGTAGGAAAATAAAAGTGCTCAGAAATAAGAATTCAAGATACGTTATGCAAGAGGAAAAAAAGGAATCTATTTACACGCAAGAACTAAATTAAAAGCCTTGAATTTAACACCAAGTCAATAGACAGAAAGACTGAAATGGGTACACGAACAATGACAATGATAATCAAACACTTTAAAAATGAAAGGAGGAAATGAATTTCATAATCAGTAGCCATGCTTCCTCACCCCAGATTTCCCATTTCACTCTCATACAAAGAGTGATAACTTAGTTAACTTATGCTACTAAACAAAACTAGCAACGGACATAATCTTGAATTTAAAGGTGAACGACAGAGAACGAAATATGATGAAGTAATTGTTGAAACAAAAAAACATTGGAAATCCATACCTGGTTGGGAACAAGAACTCAAATATGAAGACGAATGAAGGCAAACGAACGACGAAGGACCACAAATCAGCGACAAACAAAGTAGAACGACAGAACGGGATTATGACCGGCCCTGATTCTTTCCTCCACTGTTGGCCTGTTCGTTTTTAACTAGGCCTGAAATAGTTGAGCTAGGTCGAGTTCACTGGGTTATTTGGGTCTATGCTTAACTCTACTTAATATATTAGGGCGCTTAAAATTGTGAGTATACAACAAATTTTACCTAAATATTATAACACATTATAAGTGACAATGTCACATGTTAATTTTATCATATCTTCCTTTCGTATGACAAATATTTAAAAATTACAACGATTCCAAAATATTATTCACGTTTATTCACAAAGGCATGTTTTACGAGGTATATTAAAATCAATTACTAGGAAAATTAAAAGAAAAATACAAATTTAAAATATGCCAACTAGATAAATCTTTCAACAAAATTAACCAACGCCAACTTTTATTACTAAACCGTTCAAATGGGGTCAAAATTATTACTCAAAAATATTTTCATCTCCACTAAAACATTGCTTTTTTTTTTTTTTTTAAAAAAAAGAACCAGTAAAATAACTTCACTAACTATTTCTCGAAGACAAATGTATAGAAGTAATAAATCCAAACAACAATATTAAAAAAGTTATATATATATATATATATATATATAATTTTGATTTTCCAAAACTTCACAATTAGTTATTATTATTTTTTGAGAAGCACAATTAGTTATTATTAAAATTTCAAAAAATATATAAAATAAGAGAATTTGACAATTCTACTCAACATCTCACATATGCTTCCCCATGTGCGTGAGTGGCAAAATGGATCTTTTATATGTTTTTTGAAAAATACGGAAAGAGAATAATACAAGGGTTTGGAGCATATATGTGGTTCACATTATCTTTTTTTATTTACTTATTTTTTCTCCAAAAAATTAGTGGAAAAAAATATAATGAATCCTAATTCGTGAGAATATATATAGACCAAATCATCATGTTAGAAAACCTACCAATAAGGCCCCAAACCAAAATATATTCTTTAGCCCAAAATACAATTACGATAAAATAAATCAAAGTAGAAGGGGAAAAAGGACATAGCCACATGGAACCATTAAAATTACAATTGATATACACATTATTACCGTATAATATTTTTTCGTGTTAAACGCGGGAATATCATTATTGGGTGATAGCTTAATTATGATGATTGGACCCTGGGAGTATCATTATTGGTTTAGAGATAACGTGGAATTTTGGCATTTGAAAATTGTGGCTTGGCTTGAGTCTATTTTTGCTATGGCAATCCAATTTTCTGTGAATGGCTGCCCTTAGGCTCATTTGTCTTCTCAAGTTGTGCAAGTAATTCAGACGTGGCTGCTGAAAAAATTTGGATGCTCTATATGGTTGAGTCCTCATTCTTTGTATTTATATTCAACCGTTTATATTAAAATAATTACAAAAATTTACTAGTTTGTATTTAAAATTTAATTATTATAATTGGTAGTTAAAAAATACATATTATTTTAGTCTTTTATTTTTACATCTAACTTTATTTTTGTTCCTTTATAAATTAAAATTTTTAAAATAGTTTTTCACTTCTTAAAATTTAACCCAAATTTTTTTTTCTAATTGAGATTAAGTTAAAAAATAGAGGATAATTTTGAATCAAATCTTAAAAAATAAAAGATTATTTGGAGCCTTTTATTTTGTGGATGATGAAAATAAGATTAAATTTAAAAGTGAAAAACTAAAATAATATTTTTTTCAATTAAAGCTGATAAAAAAATTTTAAATTTTAATTTAACAATCAAGATATTACGACAATCTATCATTAATATATCTTTTGCCTATGAAGAAGGATTCAAAGTTATTTGACTGATTAGCCTCCTTTGCCGCTATCTTCTATTATTGTAATATAGCTATTATTTTTGGCCCACTTTCAATCAATAAAAGAAAAAAAATTGAATATTTCTTAAATGAGTAACGTAGGGGGGATCGTTGATAAAGTAAAGTGGTGTCACTCCATTAATATGATATGCAGTGAGTTTTAAATCATAAATTATAAACCATAAACCTAAGCCATTATATCTCACTCAATCTATTTCCATTTAAATATCTTATCAATGACTAAGGTACTAGATTTATCCCACCCCACACCATTGAAATGTCAGGCAAAGAAAAGAGTTTTTTTTTTTTGGATAAAGAGACAAAGAAAGTTACAAGCAAGGTGAAGGGCTAATAGATAAATCTAAAGGAGCAATTGCATAAGACTTAAATGAAGAAAGAAGGCAGCAAATATCTTCACAGATGACAATTTTAGAGCCGAGGCGGAAATTCCTCTTAATCAGATGCTGAAGAAGATGAGCTCTTGTGGAGAGAAGTTGGAGATTAAAAGAGGTTGAAGCCATCCAATCAAGCTGAGCTATCCGAAGAAGCACCCTGCGAATGGCACTGAAGAAAAGGAGAATGGAGATTTGACAGCACTGAGAAGACTAGTTCCAATCTCTGAAGATGCTATCATTAAATATGACTTTGAAATCAAAGCTTAATATTCGGGGTTTGGAAATTTTACAATGTCCTTTGTAAATAATACACCATCCCGGGCTATTAGGGTTTTTGGAAGGTATAGTAGGGGGAGCTCTAGGTGGTGCTTTCCTTTTAGAGACCCGATTATGAAGATTATGGACACTTTGGAAATAGAACTGTATCTTTTTAATAGCCATAGTAGGGTTAGCTTGGACTCCTTGATGAAGTGCAGTCATAGTCTACTAAATAATGTAAAGACTTATAATGATCGCGTAGGCGTAAGATTCAAGAGCACCCCAGCAATTTTTGCAGTGAAGAAACCAAGATTGAAGCCATTGAATAATATCTGTGTCATCAAAATGATCAACCTAAATGCTCAGAGGGGAGGCAAACCCGATGGACTCTAGCAAAGTGACAGGTAATCAAAAGATGATTGACTGATTCCGAAGCATTAAAACAAAGGGGACAGATCGAATCAACCGGCATGTGATGATTCTATAATTCTTAGTGGAAAGATTTTTCCAAGCAGTAAAACGATTATGGACAATATTTCTGGAATTAAGAAGTAAAAGGTCAAAAACCATTCTTGACCCTATTCGAGCCTAAGAGACAACCATCCCATACAAAAGAATCAGGAAGACCAGTAAACGAAAAAGGCATTAAGGCAATTCAGGATTGAATATTCTAAGAAGATCATAATTCCAATGGAAATTATTATGTAAAATAAGGTCAGAAACATATTGAATATTCTACGAAAAATATTTCTTTATTATTGTAAATTGAGGAAGCACGCCATGAAAAATTAATACACTTATTTCATAAAACAAGAAAGCAATAACTATTGAAAATTAATAAATTAAAAGGTTTTGCTGAACAATATTCTTATCAAAAAAACATTTATTACACTCATAATAAATTATTCTTAAGTAAAGATTATTTATTGTACCTACAATTAATAATAATAAATACTTACAAACTAATTTTATTGATTAAAGTTAATTTATTATAAAAAAAATAATTTTTAAATGGATTAATAAAACCCTTAAAATAAAAATTGTTAAAGAAAAAGAAAAAGAAAAGCATGGAAGCGCAGCCAGACAACGTGGACAACATGACAAGGTAACGACATTTGTATATAATGAATTAATCAAGTACATTAAGAACACATTAGTATTGACAATGTCAATATAAGTGATACCTGCTGCTACTTCTACCATATTTTCACGTGGTTTTATCATTTTTGTTTTCTTTATTACAACCTTTATTGGAATGTTGGTCCTAACTCTCAAGCCAAACCCTATACGGGTCTAAGTTATGAAAAAGATAAACATCAATCAATTTGTATATTACTTCATAATAAAAGAAGAAACGATGTACTAAGTACATAATTTAGGGACTGAGAAAATAATTTACCCATATATAGCAGGGCAAAAATTGGAGAGTTCAGCAATTTAGTTTGGTTATTTGTTTTAGGCCAATCAAGTCAACTGAGGTGAGTTTCTTATAAGAAGGCCCTTATCGGTATGGGTCCATTCTTTTACGAATTAGTATTAATCTTGTCCCAATTTACCTTTTTTCAAACTTGGTTTTTTAATTTAGGCCAAAAAGAGGTTCACTGTAACATTTTTTTAAAAAGTGGTTCAAGTCCAAATGACTACTGAATGGATAGATGAAACTAAACAGAAAGGCTGTGTTTAGATACACATGAACAATGATTTTTTTAAAAATATCTAATATATTTATATACGTATAAATAAATTGGTTCATTTTTGGTATTAAGCTGAAAATTGAACAGGCCAAAAATATTGCTATATTGACATTGATTATAACTAAACTTTAATCAATTTTGGCCAATTTTTATTCAGTGTAAATTATGGAGGATCAACTTAATTGATTATAAATTCTCCTGGCAAAATGGTTCAAAGATTAGAATGCTAACTTGGACTAATAACAAAAAGTCTAGTCAAAATTTCTAAGCCGGGTTTGAGATTATTACCCCTTGTATTTGAAATCAATTTGTTGGACAACTTCACCAGGTAAACAATTTCTAGCGTAATCTACTTATAACTTAAAATAACAATAAATTATAAGGTTAGAAAGTTATCACACAAAATTATTTTGGTGTCGGTTTTGCTGTCACAATTACTCTATTAGTTAGCCCAAGTTTGTGGATTAAGACTTTATAATTTTATATATTGAGCCCCCCTTCATCTGTCACAATTAATTAAATAAAAAAAATACGTCATCCCTTGTCAATATGGAATTTTGAAATATATTCTTTCTTTTAGTTGGAGGAAGCTTCAGACGTGCGAAACGCGCGGTTTAGTCAACGAAAACCATACAGATCAAAAACTCCATTTTGTACGTCTTTCATTCATGAAACATTATCCCTAATAGTGCACCCTTGAGCCTTGAGGTAGACGATGACATTTCCGATCATCTCGACCTTTCAGAAAAACTTCCTTACTGTTCCACAAATTTAGCTTAGATTGTTTGCCGTTGCCGGTGCTACTCTTCACTATCCATGGCCTACTTCTCTGTACTTCTCTGCCTCTCTCTTTTCCTCCTAGCACAGTCTGAACCAGTAATCACTCTCAATACTTCCCCTTACTTCTCACTCACCACAATCCTCAACTACGAAAAGATGATACAGAAATTTAAAGTTTTCATCTACAAGCCAAACAAAGCCGAATTCCACTATGCGACCCAAGCTGAGTCTCTGTTCTATACTACGCTCGAGAAAAGCCACTTCGTAACCCGAAACCCCGAGGAAGCACACCTCTTCTTCGTCCCTTTCTCTCCCGATATCACCACGCGCTCCCTCGCGCGGTTCATCGGAAACCTACGAATGGACCTCCCGTACTGGAATCGCGCCCTCGGCGCCGACCACTTCTTCTTGTCCTGCGCCGGAATTGGGGAGGATTCAAACCGGAACATCGTGGAGCTGAAGAAGAACTCGGTTCAAATCTCATGCTTTCCCGCAAGAAACGACGGCTACTTCATTCCTCACAAAGACTTGACGCTACCTCCAATCGCGAATAACACTCACGCCCCCGCTAACAGAACGGTGAGGTTCCTGGGTTATGTTCAGCATGGAGCCGTAACGTCGTCGAGTTTGCTGGACGAGTTGGTCAACGATCCCGAGTTCTGGGTTGAAACGGAACCATCGGATGGGGCTACTTACGCTGAAAGAGTGGGCAGCAGTAAGTTTTGTCTGTTTGAGTACGGAAACGACGTGCCATGGATAGGAGAGGCCTTGCAATTGGGGTGCGTTCCTGTGGTGATCGCTGATCGTCCGGTCAACGACCTGCCGTTTATGGACGTGCTGAGGTGGCAGGAGATGGCGGTGTTCCTGAGAAGTGGGGGAGGAGCGGAGGAGCTGAAGCACGTGCTGAATAACACGTGGAGGGATCGGCATGAGTGTATGAAGGGATTGGGTGCTGTAGCGAGTAGGCATTTTGTGTGGAACGAGGCTCCTCAGCCGTTCGATTCGTTTCATACTGTGATGTATCAGTTGTGGCTGAGGAGGCATGCGATTAGATATACACGAGCCGAATAAAATTAATGAAGATGAAGTCAGAGGTTTTAATTCGGCTTTTATACATACAACACCAATTTGTTTGTTTGTTTGTTTTTATTCTATATGTCATGAAGCTGTGTAGGTGCTTACAAAGTGGTATGTTATCTATTTGTCAGAAAATAATTTAAGTAGGAAAATGAAACATTTTTAATCCAAAGATGCTTCTTGAGATTCTTCAACTGTAAACGAGCAGAAAAATAGTATAGAGATACGAGGATGGTCGATGATTCATGAGCTCTTAAGCTGGTTTCATTGCATTTCCAAGCTATTACTTACCATAAACTACGTCAATAAAATAAGAAGCAACCACTAAGGCACTAACCACGTTACTAATTAGTAATTACATAGAGTAATGTGTTATATAATTTTATTAGATTCTATGTTTTGACCTAAATTAATGATGTTAACTTAAGATGGCATTAACTTATATCCTATAACATGTTGCCATTTGTTAATTTGGCATGGAATATATATATATATATATATATATATATATATATATATGATTCTTAGTTAAATTATTTATGTAACTTAACATATATTAGATTATATTATATATTATATAAGTGAGTTAATTTTATTTTATTATTTATTTTTATCTCTGATAAATTATACATGTTTAAAGTCAAAATGGCACATGTTGCAACATCAACAAAATTCATCGACCCATTATACAAAAAGTAATGATAGGGATTACAATGAATTTTTTTTTTTTTTATAAAAAAACTGTAAATCAAAATAAGGTCTAAATCACCATTGTGAAAAATAACACAATTTTATTGATTCATTGTTGAATTAAAAGTAATTATTATACTTGCCTTAAATTAAAATATAATGTTACAGTAAGAATATAATTAAATGGTTAATGATCTATTTATATTTTAAATATTATTTATTTATTTTTCAATATAAATTTGTAGAGTACAAATTATAATTGGACTAATGTAAAATATTGAGGATATAATATTCCTATCAATTTAGCAAATTTGTAAATTGTAAGAATCTTATTCTATAAAATAATCATAAGAAACTTGACATAACCATATAAAATATGGATGTTAGGATTCAACAATTCACGAAGTTGAGTAGAAATTGAATCGATGTAAATTAAAAGAAACACTCCAATTTGAAAGATGGGTAAATTATTGTTTCGAATCGTGTAGAACTTTTAATCATTTATTTGTCAAAATATTCTCAAAGATAAAATTAATTTATTTTAATAAATTATTATCATCATAATATTTATTTCTTAATTTTTAAATTTTGATATTTTTATTTTATGCTAAAAATCATAAACTTAATTTGTTTTAAATTATTATTATATTTATTGTCATGCATATATTTATCAATACATATTTGATACACATGTTGTTTTTAAAAATTAAATATGGTTATTATCTTTTAATTTGTTGAATTTTTCAAAGAACTATTTTGTGAATTGTTTTTAATTGTCAATAATAATTTAAATGTTTATGAAATCATTTTAGAATTTGTTTTTCAAAAAAAATCTCACACCAGAGGTAGTATATAAGATCATAATCGACAAAATGTTAACATGGACCATGCCATTCGAATTCTTTTGTGTGGGGAAGAAGATGAAAGACTAGTCATGATAAGGTCCTTTAGAATTGATGACACCGTTAAAGAATAACTGTGATGTCTTTGCTGTTAAACTATTTTTTGAATTAATATGGATTAGTATTAGTTATCTTATTAGGACAATTTCTTTTGATGACTAATTAGGTAATTAGTTTTGTAACTGTAAACTAAAAATAAATTGTATTCATATTCATTGTGGATAATCAATGATTGATTAGATTATCTACAGATCTACTAGGCAGAGATTCTAACCTATAGCATAAAAGTATTAGTAATTATTTCATTATATTACTAATTAAGAGTTAATTACTTGAGTTAATTGGCTTCTTTTATTTAAATAATGAAAGATAAAATATTTTTAATATATATTTTAGGGTTTTATTTTATTCAAATTATTATTATTAAAAGAAAACTCTATTAGTTATTTTTTCAATGTAGCTTTAATTTAGATTTTCGATGATAACTCTCTTTAAAGTTGTGTATGTACTCTTACAAAAATTCTTTTAGATATTGTGGGTTGTTATATTTTCTCTGCCAAACTACACTATGTCTATTGCAGCATCAGGTCAGATCTTTATATCTTAATATCTCATAGTTTTTTACATGTATTTTGCACTGAATTGATTTCATTTGTTTGGTCACCTATTGATATGCCATGAATTAACTTGAATCTAATATGTCACTCCCTAAATATGGATGATCATTTAGAAGAACAGGATTTCCAATGAGGAGTCATTGAAAGCCATTAAAGAAAAGGTGGACAAACTCCTTTGGAGGGATTTATAAAGTAAACATGACATGCTAAACGGCTCTCCAATATGGTTATGGTGAAAAAGGCAAATGGTAAATGGTGAATGTTTGTAGATTTCATTAACTTTTATGAGGCTTATCCCACGAATCTTTATCTACCTCTAGACATTGACAAGCTTGTCAATGGAATATCTGGTCTCTAACTATTTAGTTTTTTTAATGCTTTCTTTGGTTATGATCATATTAAAATGGATGCTTAAGATGTGTTTTTTTTTTTTCGCCAAACAAAATTCATTCCAACAAACATAAACAATAGAACAAACAAACTCCAATAGACAAACAAACTCATCCCTATAACAAAACCTTCCAAACAACCACCACTTAACAAAACAAAAACATACTAACCAGAAAATAACAAACAAATTAACGATAACACATAAGCCTACTCCCATTCTTTCCCTGTTAGAAGACATCAAAGCTAACTCTAGATCTCTTTCCTAAATACAAACCATAAAGGATGGTGGATGATTATCCCACCTGAATGAGCACATCCTCTTTGTGGCAACTACTGCAATCCAATCTATAGCTTAATTTCTCTGGCAAGATACCAAGGACAATGACTTCTCAAAAAAAGACTCCCATAGACAAATAATGTCTTGAATAACAGTAGAACAATTCCAATCACTCAACTCAACCTTCCTATTATTCATCACATTATACATCATATCACAATCCTTTTCCAAACAAAAGGATGTAATCTTAAATCTATCAACCAATATTAAAGCCTTCCTTATTGCTAACACTTCTGCTTTTAAAGCTGAGTCTGCATATACTGCTTCTCCCTTTCTATGAATCATTTTATCATCATCTTCCTTAAAAATTATCCTAATTCCCTCACTGTTCTTTTTGCTATTATTTGCCTTATCAACATTTACTTTCACCTGACCTTTTTTAGGCAACTTCCAGATTAACTGTCGTTCATTAACAATTACCATATTAGTTTTTATAGCATCGAAATTCTTCTCTAACCCTTCAATATTCTAATACTATAAAGGCCTTACTCACCTTTCCTATAACAGCCTCAGTAAATTGGAATACAACTCTGCACCATATTTTCCAAATTTTCCAACATATACACACAAACAAAGCTTTACCTTGCTCCTCAATCAAACCATTCTTCATTATAATTTCATCACACCAAGCTTTAAAACTTGTAACATCCTTATCATCAATTCTCAAAGACAAATTATAAGCAAACCATAATTTTTTAACCCAAAGGCACAATAATAACATATGTTCTACCAACTCCACCTCAGAATAACTTATCTGGCATATGAGATTCGAAGAGCATGTTCTTTTAAACATTGCTTCTTTAGCACCACTCATTGCTTGCCAAAGAAAACGTTTAACCTTTGCAAGAACTACCATCTTCCACATTTCCTTATAAATCTCCTTTAACACTATATTAGAGCTCCTTGGATCATTATCAATCATATTACCCTTATCTTCCTTTGCCACATGGTAATAAGACTTTATTGAGTATATTCCATTCTTAGATTCATTTCATACCAGTACATCTTCCCTGCTTCTGATTGGAATAAGAATACACAATATAGCTTCCATTTCTACATTAGTGATCTTACTAGCAATCCTTTCCAAATTCCATCTACCATCTACAATTAATACATTAACCATTATGCCTAAATCACTATCTTCACATCTACTTAAGTTTAATCTACCCTCTATATGCCCCAATACCCATTTATCCCCTTATGTTTTTTATTTGATCACCATTTCTAACTTTCCACTACAATTCATTTTCTAATAATCCTCTTCCATCTAAGATGCTAAACCAAGCCTATGAGGTTGTTATGGATGCATTTACTGGAAAGACTTATGCCAGGTGTAAGCCACTCATCTAGGAGCCAAATATGATGATTGGCTGATGATTGGTTTGGAATAAGGAAACTCTTCTAGAATAAAATCATATAGTCGATTTTTTATATTAGGAATGATTTGGCCTATGTTTGGAATAATTCTTTCTATTTATTTCTTTCCTATCTTGTAAACATTACCTCTTGTATATAAAGAGGTAGAATTAATAAAGAAGGACAAGTCAGAATTCTAAAAAATCATTGAGATTAGAACTGTCTTTTTTTCCAAGTAATTCTAGGTTGTGATTCTCCTTGAATTCAACCTTTAAGCAGTCATAGGAAGATCAAAGAATAGGAACAAGGGTAAAGACCCTCTATTCAAAGGAGAATTTCCTATTTAAAGACTGATGACTTAATCCAAGGTTAGAAATCCTAACATTTTGGCATTAGAGCCACTTACCATGAGCTCAACAGACAGGAGCGATGAACTTCGGGCCTTTATAGAGGAAGCTACCTCTGTGGCAGAGGCTTAAATAGAGACGTAGTTGGTGGCCTAATTCTAGCAGTTTGCAGTGCAATTCCAGGATCTCCTACGTGAGTCCTCATGGCCTCATGCTCACAAAATGGAAGCAGGATTTGACAACACTACTAACTGCCATCCCTAGCCTGGCCATGTTGACCCTTGTTTCGCCATTCCTCATGGTAACACTATGGTTCCACACTTTACCAAACTCAACTTTCCTACCTATGATGGCTTAGAGGACCCCTTAACTTGGTTACATCATTGTGAAAAGTTCTTCTCCAACTAGCACACTAACAAAGGTGATAAGGTGAGTTTGACTAACTTCCATATGATGGGAGAAGCCTAATTCTGGTTCCACTAGATTGAACTGGATCAGCCCAACCCTTGTTGGACTATTTTCAAAGAATATTGCAACATCAGGTTTGGCCTGTTAACTCGTAGTAATCCTTTAAATAAACTAATAAACTTCAAACAGATCATCATGTTGGATAAATACCAATGGCAATTTCAGATATTGCTGAACTGTGCTCCCACGGTCTGAAGGGATCAACAAGTCGACATTTTTACGGCGGGCTCATTGAAACTATTCGAATTGAGGTAAAACTTCAACACCCACTTGATTTGGCCTATGCAATGAACTTGGCATATGCCATTGAGCGCAAGCAATAACTCTTGATGCCTCACAATACCAAGAAAACTTCGCTACCTACTCGTCATTATTCCTATACACAAGCTAGGAGCATGGCCACACCTAAGAGTGGAGGAACCTCTCGCACTAGTTTAGAACCTAAACACAACTCCATTGCACCATTTATCAAACATCTGACATGAGTAGAGATGGCAGAAAGACGAGCCAAAAGACTTTGTTATAATTGTGATGAGTTGTATACATCAGATCATCATTGAAAAACATTATTTTGGCTGGAAGTAACTAATGTCGACAACAACTAAACAGCCGTTGATGATTCCCTCGAACAAAAAATTTCCTTGCATGCTATTATGGGTCAATAACATGCCCACACCATGCGGGTTCATGCCATCATGGGTGATCACCCTTTGCTAAGTTTAGTGGATTTGAACAGTATACATAACTTCCTCAACTTACATACAGCTCAACTTCTTAGGTTACCGGCAGCCTCAACAACACATATAGATTTCGGTGGCCAATGGTTAGAAACTTCTTAGCCAAGGTAGTTGTCCAGCCATGCCCTTCATAATTGAGTGGCACACTTTTGTGGCTGACTTCCTGATGATTCCTCTGGACGAGGTTGATATGGTTTTGGGAGTTAAGTGGTTACAACAGTTGGGACCCATTCTTTAGGACTTTGAAGCACTTACAATGACTTTTCCTTTCATGGTACACTTGTCACTCTTCACTATCAACACATTCATCATTCTACCCATTTGCACTCCTTCAAAAAGGTAGCAGATACATCCCCACCTATGAAGCCCCTTTTAGATGAATTTTCAAATTTGTTTTAAGAACTTATAGGGCTACCACCTATCCGTCATTGTGACCATCGTATTTCTTTATTTCCCAGCTCTGATCTTGTGGTGGTTCACCCATACCGGTATCTTCACATGCAAAAAAGATGAAATAGAATGACAATGTGCTAATATGCCTGCACACGATGGGTCATGGCGCTTCTGTGTGGACTATAGGTAGCTAAAAGCGAAGATCATAAAAGATAAGTTCCCTATTCTGGTAGTGGAGGAATTACTTGACGAACTTCATGGCTCCATATATTTCACTAAATGCAATCTAAAATCAGGATACCATCAAGTCCACACACATCCTACTATGTGGAGAAAATTGCATTTCGCATGCACTATGGCTACTTTGAATTCCTGGTCATGCCTTTCAGTCTCACAAATGCACCCTCCATATTTCAAGCTCTCATAAAAGAGGTATTTCACAAGTATTAATGCCAGTTTGTATTAGTTTTCTTTGAAGATATCTTGATCTATGGCAAATCATGGACTAACCATCTCATGCACATACAAATGGTGTTTGAATTATTACGTGCCCATCATCTTTATTTAAAAATCCAAGTGCTTATTTGGGGAAACCTAAGTAGCATACCTTGGCCATATAGTTTCAGGTGCAGGGGTTGAGGTTGACAAAAGCAAAATTCAAACTATCATTGACTGGCCACAACCCATTACTATTACAAATCTATAAGAATTTCTGGGTTTGACTGGCTACTACTGTAAGTTAATCTAAGATTATGACACTTGGCTGCCACTTGACCAGCATGTTTAAACGTAACTCCTTTTAATAGAGTGAAGTGGCCACCTCTGTCTTTACCCACCTTAAACAAGCCTTTGCCTCTGTGCCTATGTTACAACTACTGGACTTCAAAGATGTCTTCATTGTGGAATGTAATGCTTCCGGGGGTGCAATTGAAGTTGTTTTACAATAACATAGCCATCCTATTGCTTTTTTTAGTCGCTAGTTAGCTACCTATCACTAGAAGCTATAACATATGAGCGAGAACTCATCGAGCTTGTAAAAGCAGTACAACATTGACATCTTTACTTATGGGGGTGTATATTTTTTACCCATACATATCATTATAGCTTGAAATACCTCCTCAAGCAATGACTTACTACCTCTCCCTAACAACATTGACTTAGCAAACTCATGGGGTTTGATTTCAAGGTTGATTACAAGGCTGGCACCTTGAATCGTGCAACTGATGCCTTATCTCGGTGCCCTTTGAAAAACGCTCAGCTTTGTACTCTTTGCCAGCCGCACACCCTTCTCTTTGATATTACACGACAGGAAGTAATCTCTTCCACAAACCTTTAGCAAATATATACTAAGGTGCAACAAAATGAGTTGCCGGATTTTTGGACAAGTCATAATGGGCTTATTTTTTACTAAGACAAAATTTATTTTCTGCCTTCCTCCCTTATCACTGCCACGGTACCATGACACCACTCATGAAGGTGTACATAAAACTTTACAGCAGATAATGGTAGATTTTTATTGGAAAGGAATGAAAAAGCCATTGCAGAATATGTTGCACACTGCCCTATATGCCAAAGAAATAAATCTGAACACCTTAGCCTAGCTGGCTTACTCCAGCCTTTCACCTTGCCAAAACAAATTTGGGTTGATGTCTTTATGGATTTCATTGATGGTTTGCTTAAATCTTAATGGAAAATGGTTCTACTTATAGTTATTGACCGTTTCTTAAATATGCTCATTTCCTTCCTATGGCTCATCCCTACACAGCTCCTGGCATAGCCCATATTTTCTTTCAACACATTGTGCATCTACATAGGCTACTTGAATCCATTATCTCTTATTAAGATGTTGTTTTCACTAGTCATTGTTGGCAGGAATTATTTCATTTAAGTGGTACTAAGTTTGCATTTTCTCTTCAACTTACCACCCTTAGACGAATGGCCAAACCGAGGTTGTCAATCACACCATTGAAATGTATCTTTGTTGTTTTGTGGGGCACTAACCATTCAAATGGGTGTAATGGCTTCCATGGGCTGAGTATTGCTATGACACTTCATTCCACATAGCTCTACATACTTCTCCCTTCAAAGTCGTGTATGGAAGAGATCTATCTCGTCTTTTATCCTATGAAAGAGGGCCCTCACGGGTAGATGTTGTGGACTAGGCCTTACTCTCCTAAGACCTTGGACTCCAAGAAATTTACACTAACCTTTACCAAGCATAGCATCGTATGAAAACTTACTATGATAAATGGCACCGTGACATAGAATATTCTCCAACCATAAGGAGACCAAAGAATAAGAACAAAGGTAAAGACCCTATATTCAAAGGAGAATTTCCTGTTCAGAGACCAGTGACTCGATCGAAGGTTAGAAATCCTAACAAAGGCCTTATAATCCTTCTTTGCATGAAAAAAAGTCAAAGTTAGGAAAATACACCCCTTCCAACAATTTCACCCACAAATCTTTTAGATTATGAATAATCCTCCATACTGCTTTAGACAAAAAAGCTTTATTAAAATTTACAAAATCTTTGAACCTCAAACCTACCCCTTTTTTCAAAATAGCAAACTTATGCCAAGCCTTCTTTTCCTTATACTTATCACCACCCAACCAAAACCTTGCCAAAATACTATCAAATTCCTCACATAATCATTTAGGACATTTGAAATAATTCATAGGATATACTGGAATGGTATTCACAATAGTCTTAATAAGAGTTTCTCCACCAACATATGATAATAAATTATGCTTCTATCCTTTAACTTTCTTTGAAAATTTTTCCTTTACAAATGACAAAGTTGTTAATTTTGATCTACCCCAACCAACTGGAAGTCCCAAATACTTACCAGGTTCATTTGGGTCCTTTACTGCAAGGAGATCCATTCCTTTACTTAGTGTATTCCTTGAGAAAAAAATACAAGACTTCTTTAGTTTTCTTCTTGCATCAAAGCTTGATAGTATACTTCCAAAATTCTCTTTAACATAACACAATCATACCACTTAGCATTAATAGAAAATAATATGTTATCTGCAAAGAATATATGAGATATAATAAGACAACTTCTTGCTAACTTCACTCCCTTAGGTTTCCCTTTTCAACATGATAGTTAACTATAGCAAATATAACCTTAACAACAAGAATAAATAAACATAGAGATAGAGGATCTCCCTACCTTAACCGTCTTCTAGGTTTCACTGAAGCCACCTTCTTCCTTGAAAGCATCAAGTTATATTTCACTAATGATACACATCTAATTACCCTTTCCACCTACTTATTATTAAAACTCATATTCATCAACACCCCTTTAAGAAAATCCCATTCCACTTTATCATAAGCTTTACTCATATCCATCTTAATAGAAAATTCATGTTTTCCTCCATGTTTTTTTTTTTCCTTTTTAAGTAATGAAACACCTCAAGTACAACCAAAATATTATCTTGAATCAATCTTTTGAGAGCGAAAGCTCTTCAATTAGGTGACACCATTATTTCAAGTATTTCTTTCATTATATTCACTAGTATCTTAGAGATGATCTTATAGTAATGTTGCATAAACTGATAGGCGTAAACTGACTTATATTCTCAAGTTTCTCCATTTTTGGTATCGATATCAAATTTGTCATATCAGTCTCTTCTAATGACACTCCCAGATCAAAGAATACTTCACCATTCAAAACACCTCCTTTCCCACTCCCTCCAAAGCATTCTAATAAAATATATTAGAAAACCCATACAGACCTGCCTTCAAAGCTCCAAGTTGAAAGGTTACTTCTTTTACTTTTTCCATTGACATAGGCTTATTCAGGTCTTCATCATGCCTTACTATTATTGATTTCTTCACATAATCTAGTGTAGGACACATTTATCTATTACTGTTTGACATAAACAACTTTGTATAATACTTTAGAAACAACTTTGCAATTTCACCTTCCTTCTCCTCTTAACAACTCCCTTTATTCTTTAATCTTACTATGTTATTTCTCTTCCTTCTTTGTATTGTACAAGCATGAAAAATTTTGGTATTCACATCACCAGCCTTTAACTAATTTTTTCTTGCCTTTTAATGTTAATACTTTTCTTCCATATCTATATTCTTTCTATTTCCCTCATCAGTTCTTCCACTCTCCTTACTTTCTTATCAATGAAATCCCCTTTATTAAATTC
Source organism: Delonix regia (assembly GCA_037074485.1). Lineage (NCBI taxonomy): Eukaryota > Viridiplantae > Streptophyta > Magnoliopsida > Fabales > Fabaceae > Delonix > Delonix regia. The sequence goes on along the minus strand of CM073453.1, from coordinate 15,818,823 downwards.
TTCTAATTGCTTCACTATCCTTTCTAACACTCTTCTATTGTTTAGAAATGCCACTATACTCCATTTAACAAGAGCTTTTTTAATAGTTTTCCAACCTCTTCAATATCTCAGCACCACCCCATGTTCCTATTGCATACTTTCATTCCTTTAGCTTGATTTAACAACACTTTTTAAGTCATCATGTTCAATCTAAAATGCTTCAAATTTAAAACTCCAATGATTTTTTTTTTCAAAACATAGATCCAACATGATACGTGACATCCCACCTTAGAGTAACTCTTGAAAAAGTTATTTTAAAAAGCTTGGACTCAAAATTTTATTTTTACTTTATCTTACTATCCAAGACGAAAGTTTAAATCAACCAACTCCTTATCTCTGTATAATAATATAAAATCTTAGAGAATTTAAATAAATAAATATTTTGTTATAACTAACAAGTATTTGATACATTTTTATAAGTCTTTTTGTAACTTTCAAAATTTACAATAACATAGGTATAATATTTTTACTACATTTTCTTCTAATTCGTAGTTACTTTACTTTAACGAACTATACTTTAATGCCTTAGCTCACATGAAAAAGAATTCAAAAGAAAACACTAGACAACTATTAAAACTATTTCATTTCCAACCCTTTCATATTTTATCATCTGGTTATACATATCAACTAAGCTCTGGGTTCTATATGGCCTATGTTATGAATGCAAGTTAGGCTTTCTGTGGCCCGATTAGACCTTTCCCCTCTTTGTGGGAGACATACTAGGATAATGGTCATCTTTGTGTTTGATACCTTAGATGTAAATACTTTGTCCAAATTATTATGCATAGGCATAACAAAACATAACATATAAATATAGAAAGGAAATTCTAATTACAATATGTAAAAGAAAAACTAACTACCTGCTTGGCTGTTTGTACTCAAGACATATCTTCTTTGTCGATGTCCAAGTCAGTTTATTGGTATTTCAATAAAATTATATTTGAAGTCTCTTGTATCCTTAAAGTTATGAACTATACAATTTAATTATGTTTTATATTTGATTAGTCTATTTTTATTAACAAATTCCTACTTGAAAATTCTTTAAATCTTTCTATAGGCTTCTTTGAAATATCCTTGAAACCATTAGACTATAATAACTTTATTAAATAATGACTAAATTTATAGTTTTTCACAACATATTTTAATTATTTATTTATTTTATCAAGGTAATATCTAAACTTATTGATTATTAATTATTTGGGCAGTTAAAATTACAATTACTAGCAAGCTTTCATAAAATTTCCAGTTTACATACTCCATATACATTCCCCACTAAAATGTTAACTTTCTTTGGATCCTTTCTTATCTTCCTAATCTTCGTGCTCTTCCTAGAATTTCTTCTACTACTTATTGTTGTATTCTATATGTGGTCCATATTTGAGTTATGCTTCCTTCTTAATGGCATTCTCTTGTGACTTCTATATATAACTTCTTATTCTACTTACATAGCAATGTTTATTATTGCTAATGATAGAGGCTTCCAAATCTTCTTGTATGCTTCCCCTATTGAAATTTTTACTATTAATGTAATCTACTAATTTCTTTTGGTTATGTAAATCTTGATTCTGTTAACTACTACTAAGATACCTTTATTGTTCATCCATTTTAAATCCTAAAACTAATCTTGGAACTTACTTATGGACAAGCTCCCCTTGTTGAACACCTCTGTTTCTCACATCTCACACAGGATTTCACCCTTGATTAGCTCGACTCCAATTTCCTTCTCCTTGCTTCTTAGTTTTGTCTCTATTTTCATGCACTAAAACAAAACATTTCTAGCCTTAATATCTTACTCTCTCATTTCTCTCTTTCGATTTTATTTTGTTTTGCTTGTTACAGCACACACACCACTAAGTGTTTGTGGCTTTTCCTCACACCTCCATCCCATTTATATGCACATCATTTTACCATTTATTTCACATTGGATAAAACATGTTTGCTAAATATTTAGCTAAGCTTCCACCGTCTAACAAAAGTTTGTTGAGATAGCTTAATTGGGTCCTAATAAGCTCAAAATGTCCCTAGATTGGCCACATAATTCCTCACGTTCTTCATCTTTTAGGAATACCAAGTTTCATGTATGATAGCCACCTCATACTTGTGATCTAACCTCCTGCCAAGTATCCCAAAAATCATAGTTTGTTGCCATCTCATTTATTCGCATTTTATCTAAGCCTCTTTATATATCTTAATGTCAAATACTTTTCTAAAAAAAGGTGATATTGCCACCAATAATGCTTTGTGAAAATCCTACATCTTCCACTAAGTTTTATCCCTAGCATTTAGTTTGTCTAATTTCCAAACCCAATTAATTCTTTTGGTGGCTTTTTCCCTCATATGTTAAAATTCACTATTGTATATACTGTTAATAAGAGCTTCGTTCCATATATTACATACAGTTTCAAAGTTTCTTTTTACTATGTCTAAAGATATTTAAACTTTAAAAAATTTCCCATAAAATCTTTATTAAACTTAGTCTTACATTTAGAAAAAGTCTTATCTTAAATTATTAAATCATCCTAATTATCTTAAACTTCTTAACTTAGTGGTATCATGATGATAATTAGATTGTCATTTCACAATTTAGTTAGGATATTTATTCTAATTATCCGTTTCATAATGTAATATTTTCTCTTGTTGGCCCACTGGTTTCACAAGACCTAATAATTGTTTGATGATAACAAACTCATTTGAATAATGTAATTTGCCCAAATATTTGTTAGAAATAAAGCTTAACTCATTTGGCTCAATATACTTTTCTTTAAAGCCTAAACTTCTTTATCCTGAAAACATATATGATATCCAAATTGGATAAGTTTTTCGAAGCCCAACTTATTTAGAAAAACTCATCAGACTGTACATGGCAACAAAGACTCTAACTTGCAGAAACAAAAAAAGCCTATACTTTCAGTTAGTATAAAAAAGGGAAAAAGCAAAGAGTACAAGAGAAAGTCTTATGTGACTACACTTTCTACTTCTTTGAAGACAAACTTCATAGGGAAAAAACAAAAAGAATAAAGGCAACAAACAAAGCAAAAAAATCATTAGAACAAATCCTCATCCTTATTGGTCAAAATATTGATTAGAAGAAGGAGGGAATGTTGTGTGTTTGACCTCTAAAAACCTAGTTTCATCATTGCAAATCACTTCTGCATAGAAATCTTTTAATTTGAGCATAAAGTAGTATGCAGAATAACAGCAAGTAGCCTCTATGACATATTCTAAAAGTTGGAGCTTTGTCCTCTCCATCTGCGCCCTAATGTCTCTTAACATTAAAGAGTGTTGTAATTTTAAACGTAACGATCATCAAATTATAACTATTAAAGGAAGACTCTGTATAAGGAAATATGTAAGAATTGTGAAAAGGAAATTAGTCTAAGAGTTATCCTAAAATCATTCTCTTCTACCTAGTTTTAGGCCCCTGAGTTTAGCTTTTAAGAGGTTAAGTTCTTCGTGCTTAATTGTAACCCGTGTTATAAGAGAATCTCAAACACTATATCCTATTTAAATCTTTTCCTGAGTGAAAATCAATTAGGGGTAAGTAGAGTGAAAACCCAAGTAAAATAATTTGAGTTCATCTTAAATCTTATGTTGAGGTGAACATTTTAAAATCTATCATTGTAAGAGTTTAGAGTTATCTAGATTAAAATCTTATCATAGTGAAAATCTCTTTTAAATAGAAGGATACTAGATGTAGGACTGATATTATTCGAATTGGTATAAATTGTTCGTGTCTTGTTTTTCTCAAAAGTTTTTTAAAGCATTTTTTAGTACATGAGATTTTTTTTAAGTTACTAAAAACAAATTTCAAGCATATAAAGTCAATTATTTAATCACTGTGTTATTTCATTCAAAATTAATTTTTCAGCACCTGACTTACCATTTCAAGCACTTGAGTAGTACTTTAGAAAATAGTTTTAGATAATTAAAATTTGAAAAGAAATTTTCATCTTGAGCACCTATTTACTCCCCCTAAGTGCTCTATCAGTAACATTCTTCCTAAATTTCTCAAGGTAAACATTCTTCTTAATCCCATAGCTTAACGTCATCATATTTCTAGTAGGTGAATTCTCAGGATACTACATGATCAAATGGTGATATGACCCCACCAGCTCCAAATTGAAATCCATTGAAATCCAGTGCCCTTTGAAATTTGTCTCTAAATTCTTCATTCCTCGTTACTTTATCAATCCTCTCCTTTATATTACTTTCCCCCAATTCTTTTGTTATTCCATGTAAAGTGTGCCCTTTATATTCATTATCAGCTTATTCGCAGTCATTCATCATGCTTTGGAAGTTCAAAATTTTCCTCACAGCCCTTTCCTTTCAACATCTCTTTTCATGTTAGTACAAGTCATCATTAAAATCTCCAATGTAGACCCAAGACCCCATTACGCCACTTATCAGTTCCCCTATCTTCTTCCAGGTCTTCCTTCTATCTATTTCCTTTCGAGGTCTTACAAAATCAACTGAACCTTCAACATTGTTTACAATTTTCCCATGGATGATATTCTTTGTGATGTACAAGATCTCAAATTCTACATCTTTATCCCACCACAATGCTAGTCCACCAAATAAACCCCTTGGTTCTATATACCATTCATTTTCAAGCTTCACCTTCCTTTTTATTTTCCTTATCCTCTCCACTCCCATCATAGTCTCCATAAGGAATACAAAGAAAGTCTATCTTTTTCTGCAAACCTCCTTTAGATTCCTAATTGCCAAGGACATCGCTAATCTTTGGCAATTCCAAGCTACCATCTTCATTGCTCCTTAGTGGCTGCATAAGGTCAGCCATCAGGGCCTACAGCTTTCTTCAAACATCCCTTCTTACTTACACCCCTTCTGCTTCCAAAGACGAACCAATCCTCTGGAAAAATATATCCATTGATTACTGGTACTTCTACCAAATGACCTCTGGATTCCTCTCCATTTGTTGCTATATTTTCCTTTACCTCCTTTTTTAGTTTTTTTTGTTGCTTTTCCTTCTTTCTTTCTCCTTTTTCTTCACATAAATAGATAAGATGCTCTTCGCACTTAAAGGTTCCTCCATTATTTTCTTCTTCTTTAATTTCAGCGAGCTTTCTAAGTCTTCAATATTTCTCTTCAATTTAATCCTCCCCATTTTATCTATCACTTCTAAAAATATTTCTGGCTTCTGGTATATCACCATAGGTCCCTCCTCCATCTTACTCACCATCTAACGGCTATTCAGCAATATATCCCGACGAAGAACATCCTTTTATCTAATTATTAATCTCCTCAATAACAATGTTGCCAATAAGACTCGTGTTCGTCTTCTTTCTTTCTTCCTTCTTTGTCTTTATGTTTCCATGTCCATCATAACCTTCTCCTTTTTCCATTACCGATCCACCCATAAGCCCATTAGTATAATTTCCTACATCACCCTTGGCCCAATCCATTCCAAACTCCATCTCATATTTACTACTTGATCTGTCATCCTCCATAACTCGGCTACTTTTCTTTTCATTCCCCAATTTACTACTCTCCTACCTCTCCCATGTCTCACTCTTCCAACTGCTCTCCCATGAATCTCCGAATTGGCTATTTTTATGATCCCAAGATTTAAAATCCTTTACCAACCCTTCCTTCTCACTTGCTTTGATACTATCCCTCTTATCCTCTCATATTTTAACATTCTTACGCGCCATCTCATATTTCAATTCCACATGCCCCTCCTCACATCTTTTATCATTCTCATGCGCCATCTCAAATTTTGTTCCTCAACGTTTCTTTCTCACCTCTTCCAATACCTTCTTCATTTTCTTTTATTCCACCTCATCCCATCCCAATTTACAGAAAAACAGAGCCTCCTCTTCCTCACCGGTGTTGTACAAAGCCATGGACCATACGTTAGTTCTTCTGGATTTCTGCTTGACATCTTCCTTGATTTTTCACAAAATCTATGCTCGTGCCTAATAATTCCACATTTAAAACAAAATTGTTGAAGCTTCTCATACTTTACTTCAACCCAAACCTCGTCCTCCCATGCCTCAAAATCCTTAATCCAGTGACTAGTGGATTTCTCAGATCAACAATTACTCTGACACCAACATGATTCCTTAAAAAATCTTCGATTTATTTCAGGATCTTCTATTATAACAGAATTACCAATCATACCTCCTAATTTAATAGCATTTCCTCTCAACATTTCTAGTGGTATATTATGAAATTGTATCCATAATGGACATACATCAAAACTTAATTCTTAAAAGATGTTAAACTCAAACCATTCTTACCATTCTTAAACATTAAGAATACATCCAAGAATAGACCATGGCCTACCTTTAAGAATTCTCTTGCATTCTTCTTCTTTTTGAAAGTTGAATATATTGGGATCTATTGCTTGGAACTATATTGGGTCTATTGCTTAAGATGTTGACAAGACTGCTTTCATTATGAAGAATGGGATCTATTGCTTTGAAGTAATACTATAGTGGGTCTTAGACATGGTGGAGTCACGTACTCGTGAATACTGGATAAGGTATTCAAGTGTTAAATTGGCTAGAAGCCTGGAACGTGGAAGTATATGTTAATGACATAGTTGTAAAACGAGAATAATTATCTCTTTACATATCAACTAGAAACTAGAAAAAAAATTATTGGTAAGCTTAGGAAGCACAAAATGAAACTCAATGCTACAAAATTTGTGATGCGAAACCTCCTTTGAAACCATATTTCATGGCACATGAGGAGCTTGAGGATGAATAGTGATTTTTAATGTGTTTAGTGGTTGTAATGGATAACGTTTAAGTGTTTCAGTTTATTTTTTAGTCAATTTTATTCTAGTGTTATAGAACAGTTATTTCAGTCAATTTATAAGTCAATGGTGTCAGTTATGAGTCAATTGTTTTTTGTGGTGTTAGTAACTGTCCATATGGGTATATATCTATAATTTTCAAATTATATTGTATGCAGAATGTTATTTAGTTAATCTTCATATAGGACAGTGAATGTTTCAGATTCTGACACCCATCATTATTAAACTCTCTTCTCTGTTTGCCATCTATTTTTTACTAGAAAATTGTGGTTCATATCAATTTGCCTTTGGGTAATCGTAAGGGGAAATTCTCAAATTCATAATCGCCAAACGTGGCAGGTGAATCTTAAGAAACATAGAGCTATTTTTGAAATGGAAAGTCCCGGATCAATCAATGCTGTACAACATCAATATGGTGGTATTTTTATGCATATTGATTATCCGGAACAATGACATTTGTCTCCCATGGCTGACAAATGTGTTTGGATAGCAATATTTACTTCCTGAGATAATTTCATGGAGGACAAATTCGGATAGTTCCTGTGTCTAAACCTGCAAGCCACATCACTAATGGTCGAATATGCTGCCAGAGATGGAAAGTCGTGTTGCAACACCAGACTTCCTGCCAATGAGTTTTCAAAGAAATGAGCCCTGCGAAAGAAATAGTATCAGTAGAAAACGGAAAGAAAGGCAATTGCGCTCCTGTAACAACCGGAACAGTTATGGACTCCTGTGATGAATCGAGCAAGCCAGACCGAACATTCATCTGTTCTGGATGAGATGCTTTTAACTGTTCGAGAATGACAATTTGATTAGACATATTTCCTTCGATGGTCAATTGTGTCGTGGATAAAGGCTATAAATAATTTATACTGATATAATTGAGTCCGTGTCGTCAATTTTATCAAAAGTAATAATTGAGGAGAAAGAGTGTCAGTTCTAAGTTCCACAGGATATGCAAACCTGATGGACCAGCAAATGGGCAAGCCAGAAAGAAGTGACTAATAGATTCCTCTTCCTTCGTACATGTCTCCATCACCAACCCTCTGTTATTGTAAAATAGCCTAATAGATTCAAAATAGATCCTCCAAAGCTTTCTCTATAAATTTCTATGTAAAGTAAAAGAAAGATAAAAAGCAAAAAGAAAGTGGGTGAAAAAATAGAGAAAACTCCTTAAGAGCATACCACATAGTGTCAACTATCACATTTATTAGTCTTACTCTTATATTTATTAGTCCAGTTAGTAATTCAACTATTGTATTAATTAGTCCAACTATTGCATTAATTAGCCTCATTTTTAGGTATAGATTTTATATATAAATATTCATGTTATCAAAGTGATTCAACAAGGTGATACTTTAGGTGGCTAATTTTATCTCACCGTCGGCACAAGGGAAGACAGAAGGTTCCGGTCAGCCTATCCCAATTTTCCAGTGGCCGAAAACACAGCGCGTGAAGCTCATGCGCCGACGAAGCATTTTGCGTACTGTAACAAGCGCTGGCACGTGACGACGCATGACGAACCTGTTCCGTCTTGTTTCAATTTTTCAGTGCTCGAAATCCTCTTTCCTGCACTTTCCCAGCTAGCCACTGATGCATACTCACTTTTGAGTTCTCCTGCCAAATTCCTTCTTAAGTCCAAGCTCCCTGTTAAGCACTCCAGCTTTAGCAACTTCAACGTTGTGACTTGGATTTATATAATCTGAGTTTGTCGTTGGAGAACCCTCATTTTTGTGTAAGATTGTCTAGTAATTGATTTAGCCTCATTGACTTTGGTTGTTGAATAGGCAGTATTTTTATGACTGACTTCTTTCTTTAATTTATCTCTTTAATTTTTCATTTTTCGTGAAGAAGAGTATCAATCATTTTTTAGTCAATCAAAGTTAGCCCTCAAAAAGCTAAAGTCTTTGTCACTTGTTTTTAACCAAAACCTTCAGGTTTGACACCATAAAGCAACTTGTCTTAACTGTAACCCAAAGCCCTACTTTTGCAAGTTGAATTTTTCTTTCAGGTGTCCTTAAACAACCCTTCCTTCTTCTACTATTTTTTGGCCTATTATATCCCTAGAAATGTTTGATGTCACTGTGTCTTCCAAAACCAATATGATTGAAAATTCCAATGCAATTGGGGATTTACAAAACCTACATCCCAATTATTGATTGAATGGTAGAAACTATTTCAAATGGTCGCAACTTGTCTAAACCATATTGAAGGGAAAAGGAAAGTTAAGTCATATTTTGGAAAATGTTCCCTTGAAAAGTAAGAAGCATTATGAGGCATGGGATGAGGAAGATTCCATGATAATGGCATGACTTTGGAATTCCATGAATCTAGAGATAAGTGATACATGCATGTTTCTCACCACTGCTAAGGAGATATGGGAGACTATTAAGCAGACTTATTCCAAGGCTAAAGATGCTGCTTTGGTGTATAAGCTCAAAATTACAGCTGTAGGGATCCGACAAGGAAATAAATCTGTAACAGAATATACTAACATGCTGAGAAACATTTGGCAAGAAATGGACCATTATAGGTGTATTGAAATGAAGTGCAGCGAAGATGCAACAATACTGAAAATTTTTATTGAAAAGGAACGTGTTTATGATTTCCTTGCAAGACTCAATGTTGAATTTGATCAAGTCAAAGTTCAAATTCTTGGAAAGGATGAACTACCATCCCTTGACCACACTATTTCAATTATTCAAGTTAAAGAGACTCAAAGAGGTGTAATGCTTAATCGTCCACCTATTGAAGAGTCTGTCATGATCCTTAATAGTGGCAAACATCAAAGTCTAACACTTGAACAGCCCAGAGAAGACAAGAAAGGCAAGACATAGGATCATGATAATCTATAGTGTACCTATTGCAAAAAACTGCAACATACCAAGAAGAATTGTTGGAAATTACATGGAAAAAAAATAAGAAGTGGATCAACAAGAGCTCAAGGGCAAGCCCATTTGATGCAGCTCAACCAAGACCAACCTCCAGGCCTTGAAGGATTCAGCAGAAATGAAATTGAAAGACTATGTAACTTGTTAGAGACTTTAGAGAAGCCTCCTGGTAATACCAGTACTTGCTCTCTAGCTTATTGAGGTAATCTCTATCACTCCTATAGGTTAAATGTCTCAGATAAATCAATCTAGGACTCATGGATCCTTGATTCAGGAGCAATAGATCACATAACCTATTCTTCTTATCATTTTAAAACTTACACTCCATTCCTTAGCAATAGGAAAATATTGGTTGCAAATGGTTCACTTGTTACCGTAGCAGACTTAGGGAATATCCAAATATCTCCCTCCTTTGTTCTTAGAAATGTTCTTTATGTTCCTAAGCTATCCACAAATCTTATATCCATAAAAAAACTCACACAAGATTTGAATTGTCAACTAACTTTCTTCTCTATTTATGTATTTTTCAGGACCAGGATACGGGGAAGAAGATTGGGCTTACTAAGGAACAAGATGGACTTTACTATCTAGTACCACCTATAAATGCTGATGATATCAAGATTCCTACGTCCTTGTCCTTCTTTACTGAATCCTCATTTACTGAGAATAAAATTTGGCTTTACCACTGCCGTTTTGGTCACCCCTCCTTTGGAACTTTGAAAATTATGTTTCCTTCTTTGTTTAATAAAATTAATCTTGCCAATTTTCGTTGTGAGACTTATGAAACAGCAAAACACAACTAAGTTTCATTTCCCATCAGTCATAAAAGAAGTTCTTCTCCCTTTACTCTTATTCACAGCGATATTTGGGGACCATCTCCTATTCTTAATAAATCTGGTTCTAAATGGTTTGTTTCTTTCATCGATAATTTCACTAGGGTTTCTTAGATCTTTATTCTAAAAAATAAGTCAGATGTGAATATACTATTTCCTAATTTCCATAGCATGATTCAAAATTAGTTTGAGGTTAAAATTAAAAGGCTTAGGTCTGATAATGTGAGAGATTACTTCAATCACACATTGTCTTCCTACCTTTAAAAGGAAAGAATAATCCATGAATCATCATGTGTATATACTCCTCTACAAAATGGAATTTTTGAGCAGAAAAATAGGCATCTCTTATCTATGACTTACGCCTATCTATGACTTGCGCCTATTTATTTCATGCAAACATGCCTAAATCTTTTTGGGGGGAAGTTGTCCTTACTGCTACATATACTATAAACAGATTACCCTCTCGTGTTCTAAATAATAAAACTCCTATGGAGGTTCTCTATCAATTTTATCTAAATCTCAAAATTACTAATGGCCTTACACCTCGCATATTTAGGTGCACTTCATTTATACATATTCATAACACAGGGAAGTTAGATTCAAGAGCCCTTAATTGCATCTTCTTGGGATATTCCTCTACTTAAAAAGGTTACAAATGTTATCATCTTGCTACAAAGAAGTTCTTTGTTTCTGTTGATGTCACATTTGCAGAACATCTTCCTTATTTTCCTAACCCTTATCTTCAGGGGGAGCACACTAGTACGAAAGATAAGGAAGCATCTTTCCTTGATATTTCGTCTTTTCTTGACCTTCCTAAGTCCATGTCAGAATCCAACTCCACCACTTCTGAAAATCCACCTGGTCTTGAATTCCTTCTAATGATCCTAAACCCACTTTGGTTAGTCCTTACAACGAATCGGTAATCAAGGATAATACCAATCTTGATAATGTGAAGTATTCGCAAGTGTACATAAGAAGGGAAGCTCTAACTCCTGAACTTGTGTAAGCCTAAATCTTTGCACTTATATCTAGTAGTTCTGAAACTGAGGTAAGCACAAATTCTAACCCTAGCTCCTTAAACATTAATCTTGATGTTCCCATCGCCATTAGGAAAGGAACTAGAGAATGTACAAAGCACTCATTATATCCTCTTTTCCACTTTGTGTGATTTAAGAAGTTTTCTCCAACTCACAAAAACTTTCTTGCAAACTTAAATTCCATTGTCATTCCAAATAATTTACCTGAGGCACTAGCCAAAGAGGAATGGAGAATTATGAAACTTGAGATGGAAGCATTAGAGAAAAATAAGACATAGGAATTGGTCTAATTACCAAAAGGAAAGAAACCTGTAGGGTGTAAGTGGGTCTTCTCAGTTAAGTATAAAGCTGATGGATCACTGGAGAGGTATAAAGCATGGTTGGTTACTAAAGGGTACACTTAAACTTATGACATAGGCTGTCAAGAGACCTTTGCTCTAGTTGCCAAAATGAATACCGTGAGAATCCTGTTATCATTAGCATCCATTTATAATTGGACACTTCTACAATATGATGTGAAGAATGCTTTCCTCCATGGGGACCTAGATGAGGAAATCTACATGAATATTCCACCTGGATTTGGAGACAGCACAACTGCAAACAAAGTGTGTAAATTGAAAAAAGCATTATATGGTTTGAAACAATCTCCGAGAGTTTGGTTTGGAAGATTCACCAGAGTAATGTTAGCCTCTAGCTATAAGCAAAGTCAGAGATACCATACTTTTTTTATTAAACACAAGGATTCAGGGGGAGTCATAGTCTTGGTGGCATATGTTGATGATATCATTGTCACTAGATATGACAAGGTAGAACAAGAGGAGCTCAGGAGACGTCTAGCAAATGAATTTGACATAAAAGAGTTGGGAAAATTAAAGTACTTCTTGGGAATTGAAGTAGTATATTCAAAACAAGGTATCTTTATTTCTCGACAAAAATATGTGACAGATCTCCTAAAAGATACAGTCAAACTAGCAAGCAAACCAGCTGATACGCTGATTGATTTAAATCATAAACTTGGAGAAGCCAGGGATGACATTGCTGTTGACAAGGAAATGTACCAGAGGTTGGGGGGAGACTTATCTATCTTTCACATACCAGACCTGACATAGCATATGCAGTAAGTGTAGTAAGTCAATTTATGCATAATCCCAAACAAGTACACTTACATGCTATTCACATGATTCTACACTATTTGAAAGACACTCCATGGAATGGAATATTATTCAAGCGAAACACGGAATTAACTTTAAAGGTCTATGCAGATGCTGACTATGTAGGATTAGTAATAAACAGAAAGTCTATTACAGGTTATTGTACTCTCCAATGTGGTAATTTAGTAACTTGGAGGAGTAAAAAATAGAATGTGGTAACTAAGTCTAGTGCTGAGGCAGAATTTAAAGCTATGACATTTGGAATTTGTGAATTATTGTAGTTAAAAACCATCTTAGATGACTTAAAAATCAAACAGGTTAGACCTATGAGACTATACTGTGATAATAAATCCGCTATCAGCATTGCTTATAATCCAATGCAACATGATAGAACAAAGCATGTTGAAGTTGATAGACATTTCATAAAAAAAAAGCTAGAAAGTAGTCTTATTTGTATTCCTTATGTGTCAACAAAAGGCTAGCTAACAGATATCTTTACCAAAGGGTTTAACAGTGTAACATTTCAAACTATTATATCCAAACTGGAAATACAACATATCTATTCACTAGCTTGAGAGACAGTATTACAGCATACCCACATAGTGTCAACTACCACATTTATTAGTCTCACTCTTATATTTATTAGTCCAACTAGTAGTTCAATTACTGTATTAATTAGTCCAACTATTGTATTAATTACCCTCATTTCTAAGTGTAAATTTTGTATATAAATATCCATGTTATTTAAGTGATTCAACAAAGTGAAATACAAGTTCTTTTCCTTTCACTACATGTATTGATCAAGTAATCACCTCAGATATTAGCCTTACATATCAGCTCATCTTCCTGAACGGGTAGAGTAACAAGGAGAGCTAAAATTTGTTTACCAGTAATGAAGTCGTAAAGTTTAAGAACTGAATGACTCTTCCATCGATAGTTACTGATCAGATCTGCCAGTAGGCGCGGGTGTTGCTTGAGGAAGCAGGTAAGTAGCCACCAATACTTGTATGTTAATGACCAGCAGTTATTTGATTGAATTAGGCATGGTTAAGGAAAGTACTCATCAGAACTTAGAGACAAAATAAACCGTATGCTTTTAGGAGTACGTAGCAATTTTATAACATATTAAGTAAAATTGATACGTTAGTAAATGCTGATAAATTTGAGCTTCTCAGCTTTCACCACTACGGCTTATGGCATAAATAGTTTTGTGCTAAGAACTCAAATGAAATAACAATAATAAGAAAAAAAATCAACCAAAAGAAAAGTTGCCATACGAATTGGCAAATAATCATATCTGTACATTTTCAAAGTCCTAACCTACTAACAGGCATTTTTCTCCACTCCCTTCCACATTTTTCCTCAATCATCACCTTCTAAACTACTATTGCCGAGAGATGCAATCTTGACACCTATAACAGGCCATACATGAATTGTCAATTTGTGATTGAAACAACAAATTTCACAGGATAAGATAAGGGCACAAAAATGTTACAACTCTATTAACAGAAGTCAAAGCATTTGTCGGAGCTGCTGATTTTCATTACGAAGAGACTTCACTTCTTTCATCAACTCAGCTTGGTTTTCCAGAATGGAATTCATCACGCTTGACATTTCCATCTGTTGAATGTGGATATTGATCAGAAAAGAAGAAAATAATTGTAAAGAAAAAAATGAAAAATGGTAAATAATTTCAGATGCATACCTCCTGCAGATGAAACTGTCTTAAAATTTCAATATGAAGGTTCCTCATATCCTCATGTATGGATTTCTGAAACGAATCTAGAGTTTCTTCCAGGGTTCGTTGGAAAAGCTGAAGTGTAAATGAAGAACCATGTGCATCCAACTGAGATGCTTTTTGTTGTGAAATTACCCCCTATAATAAATTTCACATCAATAGACAACATATGAAAATTCGAACAATATATCTATTAGCAGATTATCATAATCGGTCTGTGGCCAATTTAAATAATGAATAATACCCCAGAACTTACACAATCTATATCAATCAAACATATATATGGCCTAAGTCATATTCTCAAACATAGTAGTAAAAGATTCCAGGACGAAGAAACAGAGATAACTATTTTACAGAGTCTACTAAAAACATGCAAACACCAATATATGCAAAACAAACGTCAAATATAATTAATGCATAAATTTTACAATTACATACATTTGCTGGTAATACAGAGCTTGATTCTGTTGGAAATGATGAATCAGCCTTCAGCAGTGAGCTATTTAGAAGTTCTCTGGTTTCTGCCCCAGATTTTTTCATCTTAGGTGACCCAACTGAAAGGGATACTCCATCACTAAAGGCAGATGTAGTGCTTATTCTCTCCGCATAGGTAGAAAATCGCCGGGTCAAAGATGACATTCGTGGAGAATCAAGGTTACCCTGTCCGAGAATGGCTTTTGTATTGATGGACAAAGAGCTAGAAGACATATGATCAGGAAAACCCAATGAAGTCTCCTGACTTGTAGAGACAGCTTTGGCATGTAAATTGGCATAACTGATGCTTGGATTTGTAAGAGAAGTGACAGCTGCTGATGACGATGGATCCGGCAATCCAGAAAACATTGTTCCTGCTGTCTGAACACCAGAAATCAGCGTCCCAAAACGAGATGGTGCATTGACAGACTGATGTAGGTAAGTGTATTTATCAGATAACCTCTCACCACCCCAAGCTTCTGGAGGAGTGATCGAAGAACTTTCATCCTTGGTAGATGGGGGAGCAGCAGATTCCATGAGTGGAAATGAAGATCGAGTTTCATCCTACACGAAGTTATAAAGCAAAATAAAAATTCAAAATAGGATAATCTACCTTGAATGAACTACACTGAGCAGGTACAATGAAAAAATTCAAGCCGAGCTATGTAGCATATATTAAATTCTGAAAAAAAACTTTGCCCAAGAGGGTAGAAAGAGAAAGCCTGATGAATTAAATTTTTAATGCCAAACCAATGCTCCTGAGCAGCATGCCTTGTCTGCAAGTCATAAATTAAAGCAAAAGCACAACTTAAATCTTCTAAAATAATTCTCAAGGTACTTCAAGTTTTTGCTAGGAATTTGGGTTAAAGAAAAAGAATGGATAAACATGTGGAACAGAAAAGGGACTAGGCATTGGCAGTGCTAGAAAACCAAACTAACACCCACATCAATATATTTTAAAGGAATAGAACCGATCTTTCTAATTAAAATATTCCAATTATTCATCTGTTTTTTATAACCACATCTCTTTTTGTTGCATATCAGGGAATTCTAATCCTATGTATCAAACAGAATATCTCAGGCTTTGAATTGAAAGTTTATACATGAATGTTTCACATAGAACAATTAAATTCACAATTAAGGCCACCAGGAAAAAATAACCTGCTTTAAAGTTGAGCCGGATTTCCAATCAAATATTGGATGATCAATGTTGCCTTCCTCAGTATTTGGAAATCTCCTACTAGATGAAGGAAACAAAAGCGATGAAGGTTTCCTATCTGCAAATATAGTTTCCTTCTTTGCTCCATTTTCATCCCATAGTGAGGATGTTATGGGTTGAATATCCACAAGAGGAGAGAAAACCTCCATGTCATCCTTGAAGTTATAACTAGAACGTGGAGCATTTAACCTTGCAAGAGTTCCACCTGGCCATAGATGGTTTCGATGTGGTGTTTCCTCTCCACCAGACACATTTAGCATGCTTGATGTAAATCCACTGCTGGATGCTTTAAGTGAAGATGCTTCAATGGAGGCACTCAGACGACCAGAGTTCCTAGAACTGGACACTGCTGTAGATAGGGAAACACTTGATGAAGTTGCAGAAGGTAAAGGATCAGGCATAAGGATGGAATCTTCAACTGCATCTCCCAAAAGAGCAGTCTCAGCATTGCAGCTAGTTTCATTAACAATAACAGGTTTTGACCTTTGCCAGCATAAGCCTGTAACAGCCTGTTTCACACTATACATTATTAGAGCAAAAGTTTGGAAATATAAATCAGTAAGCTAACTCCAGGAGAATAATCAAGAACAGATGCTTAAGATCAATCTCTTGAAAACTGGACCAATCATTGAACTAAAAAAAGGAGAGTGGTGCATGCTTCAGTGGTCCAACCAGGTATAACCATGAAATGTGCCAAGTGTAACACAATAATTAGCTAAAAATGGAAAGTATAGACAAATTAAAATAATATCTAAATATTCCCATATAATATAATATATATCAATCAAGTTTCTAAAAAAGTTAATATACTATCAAAATTTAAGCTTCATACTTTATTAAAAGTTCTAGAATTTGTACCCTAATTTTATAGTTGGAACTTAATAGTTACTTTTTAAAATGTTAGAATATTGTGAGCGTGTTGGCTAGGTTAATTAAAATAGGCTTGTTGATAACTAGTGAGCTAGGCTTGTACTAGTTGTCAACCTCATCTCAGTCCATTAGTGATTAATATACTTATTTTAACTTAAGCTGTCAACACACACTATTCTAACACAAAATAGTAATTGAAAATGAGTTTCAATAATTATTTTTTCCCTTTTAAAATTATTTTTTATTATGAAATTATTAACTATAATGCCTTCCACTTTAGTTACAAACTAAGTTTGCATATTGAGCAACATCATTGGCCTGGGTTCAAACTCTAGATTTCACCATTCTAAATTAAAAAGTGTATGCCACTAGCCTACCTAGTTTGGTTCGTTGTCCAAGAGGCAAGATTTGAACTTCGTTCAAAGATATAACAAAAATGGCCAGTTTTCAGTCATTTAATGATTAACTAGCTAGTTCTGTTGATCTTTGACAAATTCAAAATAGAGTCCACTTATTGGAAGTGAACTGGTCCAAAGAACCATCTATGTCAATGGTTGAACTGGTTAGTCTGATTTTCAAAACTATGGTCAATACTAACTCCACAAAATACACACCAATATTAACCACAACATGTAATTCAGTTAGCAAACTGAGCTGTGTGTGGATGGACTTTATCTAGAATGAGGGTTCTGAATCCCACTGCAAGCACCTTGTGGCCAAGGCCAAGCCAAAGCATGACCAGAGATTATTCCCACACCCAAAGCATGTGGGGAAACCTTGTGGTCTTACCAAGAAAAAAGGCAGTTGATAACAAAGAAACAGTGCAAATCAGTGTGACCTTCAACTGTTAAGAAAAAAAAAAAAAAAGAAACCATATGATTGGTGTATGAGTCAATATGTTACTCGCCAATAGAAAATTCCAAACCTTTTGTCATTATGTTAGTGCATTCTAAATCTAGTGGTCAACAATGGTGAATAGGGCCTTCATAATTCTGAGAGATCATGCATATCAAACAATCCCAAAAATACTATTACTTTACTCATATATTAGGATAAACTAATGACTATCTGCTAACAAGGCACTGAAAAGTGCAAACTCCATAGCAGTGTCATTAAAACCAGGCCAGACTGGCCGGTCAGACCAGTGGACTGGTGAACTGGCCACCTCTCTGGTCTCGTTCCATCTTTGGACCGACCCTTGCCTTTCACAATAGCAATTTTTTTAAAACTGTCTTTACTTTAAACAGGCCCATCGCATATCCCACACACTCACTTTGCTCTCCTGCACCTAGAATATTATAGACCATAGCACTTCAGCTTTTCTCATTTCAAGCGATGAGGAACTTCGAAAAACATTTTAACAGGCTTGTTTTCCCTTCTTTCATGGTCTGTGTATCCACCTTCAATAAAATTCAAGATTTTGTTTTCTTTTGCTAATTGATTTCAATTAATAAAAATATTGTAAAAAATTAATTTGAAGATATTATATTTTTACTAACTTAAATTATTTATGTATTACAATATTTATGCTGTAAATTTCATCTCATGAATTAAAAGTTGATAAAAATAATATCAAGAAGTCTTCTTGTTACACTCAAATGATACTTAATTAAGAAGTACAACTTCTGTCATATTTTAGTTAATAAGAAAAAGGTATTTGTATTTTTTATATTGAATGCACAAGTGTAAAAAGTTATTTTTATTATTTTAATAAGAACCAGTTCCAGTGCAACTTGTTAATGAGTAAACCCTAGTGATCTGGTACCTACTGGGCCCCAGTTCCAATAACTATGCCCAAAAGGCACAGGAGAATTAATCTTGTATCAAAATATAGCTTCTACTATCTGCCACTCGAGGTTGAGAGAATGCTCTAATTGAGTAAAATTTGTAAGCATGAAGCAGCTTCTATACTTCAATGAGATCATGTTAATTTATTATGCAACATGCATTAAGCTACAACCAAGTGCCTCCATACTTCAAAATAAAATGTTGTAAATGGGGCAAAGAATTACCTCAGAACTACCATAAGCATGAAGAATGACATAAGGTTGTGGTTTTCCACGGACATCATAGAATGCAACTCGACCATTGCTTGTTCCAGCTGCCAGCATCCACCCATCATCTCTAAAGGCCAGTGAAGAGAATGGTGCCTCATAAGAAATGCAAGATGATGGCCTTCTAGAACTAGAGTCATAAGTATATAATTTTTTGTCAAGACCCACACTAGCAATTATCTGTCAACACGAGAAAGATGTCAGGAAGCAGAGTATTTGAACTATTTATTAACTATGCTAGCCCAAAGAGAGGTTGATGACTTTATAGCAGGATAAAAAGTATCCTTATGTATATATATATATATATATGACAATAAGCCATTAGAAATGAAACCTTGTCATTGGATGGGGAGAAGCTAATACCAGCAGTTGGTGCAGAATGTTGCTTCAACCATGAAACCTGTTATTTTGTTTTTTTTGGAATCACAAAAGAAAAAAAAAAGAAGAAAAAAGCAAATTCATACTGTCAATTCCCAAAGATTCATTTGAAAACTGAGTTAACAAGAGAAGGCAAGAAATGAAAAATTTTCTGCAGGACGAGGTATTCCTTTTCCTGGTTACATGCAGGCCTAAGGCCCAAGATGAAGTTTCCTATTATAATAATTCCAAACTTATAAGTTATCATAATAATTAGATTAATGGTGCAGAGGGTATAAGAAAAAGATGCTACAAGAATAGGTTAAATTACTATTGTACATGGAGACCAAGGATGACTGGTTGCACACTAAAGTTATGTATGTATAGATTACATATAAATACTCAACACACAAGCAAGTGGTATATAATTTATATAAGAACCATTGCATACCTTAGGGCTCCGACCAGTTGTATCCCACAAATGAATTGTACCATCATCACCAGAAGTCACTAGAAGGTGCCGACTAATCCGGGAATAATCAAGGACTCTCAAAACCTGGTCTTACAATTTTAAACACATTTGATTAGTGCAGACACTTCAACTTCAAAATGAAAATAGGAACAAAAAAAAGAAAAAAAAGGAGCTTAAGAATCAGAGGATTCAAAAACGCAGAAATTTTTTTCCAAAGGAAAAAAAAAAATAAAAAAGAATAAAGAACCTGCTCATTGGGGTCTTTGAGTTCAGCAGCCCTTGCACCAGAAGCTAGGTT
This sequence comes from Delonix regia, assembly GCA_037074485.1. NCBI lineage: Eukaryota > Viridiplantae > Streptophyta > Magnoliopsida > Fabales > Fabaceae > Delonix > Delonix regia. Next base: position 15,798,609 of record CM073453.1, on the reverse strand, counting down.
GTGAAGTATCAGGTCCCCACTAAGGCTGATAGAAGCCAAGTGTTCATCTTTGCAATTGTACATTACACCTGTAATGGTATTGGTATGACCCCTTAACCATTTAATACAGCGTTTCCTTTGCAAATCCCATATCCTTACAACTTGACCACTTCCTCCAGAGCATAGGTATCTGGATGCCTTGTTACTGAAGCTGAGAGCCATTATAGACTCCTGCACAAAATGAAATTACAAGATTGCATGAACTAAACCCTAAAATAACAAAACAATGTTTAATTATGCAGGTCTTGAGTTATTTTCAGGACCAGTGACACCATGGAGTGACCATATAACTACAGCAAACAAATCAACGATTACAAAGGGCTTGAAGACGCAGTTAAGTAGTTTTAAAATGCAATAGAAGGTCTCTATGGAACCTTGAACAACGATACTTTGTCTCATGGCTCTTAAAGTTGGAACAAACTTCACACAAACTTCACAAGAGAAGACACGTCAGTATGATAAAGATAGGCTTCACAGCCACAGTTGCTTCTTCTAATAAAACCAGAGGGCCAACGTTGACATAATAGTGCTTCTTGTCCTCTTGCATAAAGCCTATTTCAAAGGTCAAACTTTGACTTGTAGAATGAAAGGTTGTACAAGATTCTATAAAGTTAATTCCTTTTCATTCTTTAAAAACTTTAAGAAAAATCATGTCAAGAATTCCACACACAAGAAGTGTATGGATATAGAGTCCAGCCATTGGGGATTGTGTGAAGTGCAATTCCTACCCCCGGTACGTTCTAATCAAGTAGTAGTTCAAGAAGTACATTGGTATGGAAGCCAATTAAATCAATTTGCTTTTGTTTTTTATTCTCACAGTCTTCAAGTGTCACTTATCAAGGACAAAGCTAAAAGAAATTGTTGCCAGAACATATAACTAAGCAATTTTCTAGCACTTTCTGGAGGAGAGTGGGGAAGATAACACCCTGCAACTAAACTTTTTAGCACTACTTTGGTGCTTTCAGTTTCAGATAGAAAATGTTAAGGTTCCAAGTAACATCATATAGATCATTTGACTCAAATGCTTTATTTCTTTAGACCTTTACTCTTTCAATTAGTTGTTCCTTTTACGTCTGTGTACTTTCAGAATTAATTTTAGTTTCAGCATAATGAGATACTGCCTATTACACCCAACAATTACCTCAATGTTGTCTCCACTGTCAGTTCCACCCATAGGAATCGTACCCATGCTTTGCCCATTTTTACGCCATAACGAGATCTTCTTATCATCTCCAGCACTAGCCACAACCAAATCTGTGGACAAAGAATTTCAGTTCGAACAATAAAATTTGTTTTACAAGCCAGTGTACACAAGCAAATAGCTTAAGTTAATTCTACAGAACTTTAGGAATAAAAAAAACATATGCACCGACCAAGTCAAACACCATTTTTTAGTTCAAATCCGTTCAATCGGTCCGCAACTAAAATTTTAAAATTATAAAGAGAATCAATTTCTAACGGGAGCAATAGGATTCACAAGATGAAATTCCACAAACGCAAATCATTTTAAGAAAAAATTGAAACTTTTTGTGCCGCGGAAAGGAAAGATATCACAGATTGACTCACTGGTATGGTTCCACTTCACTGAGTTGACTTGGAACCCAGGAGATGGGGTATAGCTCAATGAACAAGGATCCCCCGGTTTGACCGAGGCATCGAATAACTTCACAGTATCACCTCCACTTGCCGCCAACAATGCCATTGACCGATCCCAGAAATTTATAACCCACTTTTTCACAATCTCACTTCAACAAAGCTTCAGAAACCTCCATTGCAAAACCTGAATTTTCCCGGATAAATCTAGTAACAGAATTCTTTAATGGATGTTCTAGGAAAATCTTATGAGGGTGAAGTGAAGGAAAATGGAAAACATTTTTTTCTCTTTGAATTGGGTTTGGAAACCCTACACGGGTTTGGAAGCAAGAAAAAATTTAAACGAAAGAAACTTAAAAAAGTGAGCGCCTTTATATGCGATGAATGATCGGGGAGCCCGGCTCTCAATGAGTGTACCTATTACCTTTTCCCTTTAATTGAATTTCAAATTATCACATGTTCAGTAACTTTAGTTGTTTTAATTTTTTTGGTTGCTTTTTCAGTAATGAATATGCAACTAATCATGATCTGCGACAATATGGTAGAAGACATGGTTGGCTTTCTTCTACAGCACTTCTCCAGATTCTCCAAAGAAATCACAGGGAAATAAAGCTTAACTTTTTATTTTGGGTATAATTATGAAAAAGTATAAATGAAGGAAATTCAAGTATATACATGTATAATTTTATATTTACTCATTAAAAAAATTTTTTAGAATCATTTAGATAAAATTTGTATTCTATGTCATTGTCACGATGCACTTAAACCAATATACAATACATTTGATGTTTTATTTATTCATTCTTTTATAACTATGTTATTTATTTGAATAATGAAATGAGAATAGATGATTTTTTTTTTAATTTAGATAATATTATACATATTATAATTTATTAAACTTTATTAAAATTCAAAATAATTTTTTTAAAGACAAAATATTTGATATACTTATTATTTTGAATATACTGACTAGTTATATAATTTTAAAATTATTATTTTTATATTAATATTTAAAATAATAAAATTATATAAATTAATATAAGCACATTAATACATTTAAAATTGTAAGTATATTAAAAATGATACTTTTTTTAAAACTTTTAGTAATGTACATATAATTCTTTTAAACTTTTAAATTTAATAATAAATATATTTAAATTTAATATTATATGTAAGTAATATTTTTATTACTAATTAGTTCATTATTCCATTAACAGAAATACTATACATTAAAGAATATGACTAAAAATTTAAGAAATTATTTACATATAATTCAAATTTAAAGATATTACTTATGCAAAAAATTACAAAAATTATATGGGCCAATTTAAGTTGACATGTTATTTTGCTGATAGGAAACAAATTTATTAGCATTTAGGTTATTTGTACAAATTTAAAATTTATTATTAAATTACCAAAATCAAATTAAATTATTTATACTTAAGTATAAAAAAATAAAAAAAATAATGCATTTTAAACTTAACTTCAAAGATAAATTTTGTATATTAAAGAGACTAAGATGGATTTATATCCTTTGGCCCGCAAGGAAGATAAACTAGATGAAATAAAGCAAAGCTACCCGCAAAATCCAATTTATTGGTTAGATCTATTTTCCTCTTTATCTCTTGAAAGTTGAAACCTTTGTGAAGTTTATTTCTTTCAAAATGGCAAGGTTACTACTTCATTTCAGTTACCTATATTAGCTACTTGTTAATCTGTATTTGCGTTTCTAGTTTTGGCATAACTAGATTTGCACTCATACGATCCACTAATATTTTTAGTAAGATGAAATTATATGTTAATAAAAATTTAACTAAAACAAATAATATTTACAAAATAAAGAAATATTGACATTATAAGTTTTTACAACATCAATAAAAAAAAATGATGATAAAACAAAATTATATACGGGTACTGCGTATATGAAAGTAAATAAATTTCAATAGTAAGTTATGTTTTATATCAAATCAAATAAATCATATATATATATATATATACACACACACATATAAAGGAATTTAAATTTTTTATGATTAAGATAGATTTGACCATTTATATTAAAGTATTTGTACAAATTAATTTGTATTAAAATTAAAAGAGTTTTGTTAATTGTTAAAAAGCATTTATTATAACACTAATAATAATAATTAATGCATTTTCACTACTTTTCTTACATTCAAGTAGTTTTTTTTTTTTTTATGACAGCATTATCTTCATTTTTTAAAGTGGCATAAACAATTTCTTTTTTTTTTTTCTAATTTTTAAAAACTCTTAAATTGAAATCTAAATAAATAACACTTAAAAAATACACTATATCACCTTCCAATACATAATATAATATTTTAAAGGATATTTTTAGGATATCTAATATTACTTAAATATCACTATAGAAATTGATATATGAAGATGTTATTTAGATGTATGAAGATATAAAAATTCATTAGATTGATTGTACCTCTTAAAAAAATAAAAAATATATATATTATCATAAAATAAAAACTAAAAAAATTATTAATTAGATGAAGAGAAAATAATACAAAAATATTAATTACAATTATTAGTGGTTACAATAAATGTTCAATTAAAATAAATTATAAAAGTTACAATAGCAGTAGTCTACTTAAAAAATCTTGGAGTAAAATTGTACGTCCTCTGATTAGTGCTTTCAGAGGTGTACTTTCTTGTTCATAAAAAAAGGAAAAAAAAAAAAAGGTGGTACTTTCTTGAAGCTCCAAGAGACATTGTTCACGTCGATGTTCATATCTACCACACTTGAAAGACATGAGATTAATTTAAACCTTCCTATTCCATTATTTGCTTTCTCAAATCTACTTCTACGTGAACGGATTATTTAGAATTGTCAAAATTGATTATCATTTAGATTGGCAGGTTGACCCACCCATAAAAAGATGGGTTTAAAATCTTAATCTAATTTATTTAGTGGGTTAAATAGATCGGTAAGTTTAACTCATAATTTAAAAAAAATTACCTTATTTTAATTCACCAAAATTTTTTTTTAAAAATAAAATATTAGACAACACAAACCAACCATAAAAAATTATAATAACACAAATCTAATTCAGTATTGAAAAGTGACAATTTATAAACATGATTTAATATTTCAAGATCAAAATCAAACAAAATATATAATCATAACAAAGTTTCATCAAGCGTCAAAAGTATTAAAATCTTATCTTATAATAAAAGTTGAAACTTCATCATCATCATTACTACTAATTTTTCTACTTTCACTATAAACATCTTTATGAATTACAATAAAATAAGTCAATCTACTAACTTATCGGGGTTAACCAATTTAATCGTGGATTAAATAAATCCAGTTTATTTTATCTTATTAAACGAGTTGTCAAATGACTTCAAATCTAATTTACTTCTTTAATGGATTAAATGAACTTGATCTAATAAGTCAAATCTACTTTGATAACTCTAACATTATCTTATCCTCTTTCCATGTCAATAATGTGAGTGAGACCATAAAATAGTTATTCTACTTCATTCCTAATTTAGATTGGCACTTTTTTTTATCAGTTTTAAAAAAATAAATGCATTATGTGAGATTGAGTGAGACCTACCTAAACCCCAAACCCAATCATTGTTTATTTCTGGTGGGAGGAGGCTTATCTCATAATACATCATTAATAGTTCAGGAAGAGGAATCAAAGCAGCCAATTTCTGGAAATTATTGCCCAAAGGGTTGGTATATGATGTCCATCTTTGATCATTGATTTAGGTGACGCAGACCATATTGATATATATTGATGGTCCTATGCTAGTGATTGTCTTATAACTACTTGATTAATAGAAGATATGTTGAAGAACATTACTCAAAAAATTACTTTGCAAAGGAATTGTTTTTCTGTTGCCACTAAATTTCTCACCCACAAATGGCAATGTACCTTGTTATGTATATGTACTGCTGTCTCCATATCTTCAATCAATGCACACGTGACTGTGAATTATCAGAGTAATTATGTGACGAGAAGAAGATCTCTATGGAAACAAACGTCGTTCATTACACTAGTATATACTCGTATGATTTTATTTACATGATAATGAAAAATTTGTAGAGAATAAATCCAAAAGAATAATATTTTACATTAGTACTCAAAACGTGATTTTTTTCTCCTCCAAGTTTTTAAATAATAGCTTCCAAGAGTCTGATGTCATTTCAGGTTTTGGTATTTCTTCTTGCCTTTCACGCAGCTCTTTCATGGATAGTTCAAACATTTGTACAGTTTAAAGTTAAAATTATTTTGCTTCAATGGTAATTAAAGGAGTGAGTGAAGAAGCATATATTAGATCTAAAAATATACAGCTAAATCTCTATTAATTAATATTACTTTGAAATTTTATATTAATTAATTAATTTATTATTTAATATATAAATTATAATTAATTTTTAATTCATACATAAATTATTCATAAAATCAAAATGATAAAGAAAATGAAGCTGAAGATTATATGGAGTTTGTCTCAGTGGGAAAACACACTCAAGATAACAATCGTATTATCAAATATCATATCTTATATAATTTAAAAAGCAAAACAATTTCAAAACTTGAAAGGAACTAAAATTTGTTAGCAATTGAAAAACTATTACTAATCTCATGTATGTTGATGATACACTTCTGTTTTATGATGCTTCACTTTAGGAATGCCAATGAGTTCTGGTGATCTTTCTTCAGTCCAATAGACTTGTTGGGCAGATTATTAATTCGTCAAAATTTAATATCATATTTAGACTTGTTGAGCAGATTATTAATTTGTTAGAATCTATGTATTATATATAAAAGTAAATTAGGTTTATTTAATATGGGAACTCTGTTGATTGACGAGAAGTTTTAGTTGATCAAATTCTTAGCTCTTCTTGTGGTGGCTCATTACTTTTTTTATATATGCATCGAGAATTCTTTAAAGTGTGTAAATTCTTTATAGTTAACGAAAACATTATGCAGTAATTAATTAATTAATTAATTGCTTCTTAAATAAAAAAATGTTCAAAGTTTGAGAATTTTTTAAAATTAATGAGAAAATTAATGAATTTTTTGTTATAAACGAAAAAAATTATAAAGTAATTAATTAATTGTTTCTTAAATTATGAATCTTTTGAAGTCTGATAAATTTTTAGAGTAAACAAGGAAATTAATACATTAATTAAATTTTCTTAAATCAAGAATTTTTTGAAGTTCGCATAGTTTTAAAGTTAATGAAAAAATAATAAATGAATCAATTATCTATCTCTTAAATTGTATAATAAAGGACTATAAATATAACTTGTTATGATCCAAAATCAAAGTAAAAAAAAATAATATATGATTGAATGATTTATTCAACGGTTTACATCATTTAAAGTTAGAAGCATGTTAAATATGATTCCATTAGTTTCTAATATCTTAAAATTTTTCAGAAAGAGTAACAATGAAAGTTGTTTTGTACATTAATGAGATCTTTTATGATGATTCCCTCTCAATAAACCCAATAATTTAAATTGTATTGACATATAATAATACAAATTAATTTTTTTTAAGGCATGTTCAATGCACGGATGAACAAACTTCTCATATATAAGTGAAATAGACTCCCTTTAACCTAAAAGTTCCGTTCGATAAGAAAGCTTCGTTAAGCAAACCTTCACCTTTCTATGCAATGACTTTTTACATTTCTTATACATGTATTAAGAGTTATTTGAAGTGTATAAATTCTTCATAGTAAATGTAAAAAATAATGAATCATTAATTTGCATAAATTCTTTGTACTCAATGAGAAAAATAATAAAATAATAAATTAATTAACTGCCTCTTAAATAGAGAATTTTTTTAATTGTAAGAATATTTTAGAGTGAACCATAAAATTAATGAATAATTCTTTAGAATTTGGGAATTTTTTAGAATGAACAAGAAAAATAATATATTAATTAATAATCTATTAAATCGAGAGTTTTATGAAGTTTGAACATTTTTTGAGGTCAACAAAAACAATAATAAATTAATTAATTAACTATCTTTTAAATTTTTTAATAAAAAATTATAAATATAACTTGACATGGTATAGAATTAAAATACAAGAAAATATTATATGATTGAATATTTTATGATAGAGCCCTCTTAATAGGCTTATTCTTTTCACTTATCTTTCATCAATCTCACGTAACCAATTTTATAGACTTTTTTTAATTTATTATATTTTTATATCACAATATATTATAAAATTCAAATTTTTACTAATACTTATAAATACTATTGATTTAAAAAGTATTAACATATAGTAAAATAAAATAATTTTCTCACAGACTCGTATAAGGCACGGATAAATACACTAGTTCAATATTAGATTTAGCTTGAATATCCTGCGTAACCTTAAAGAAGTCTTTGTTGGGCATCTCTGGAGTGAAGTATAAATTTCATCGGAGGAAGTATCTTGATACTAAGGCAGACATTCGGTGCAATAAATCCTAAGTAATGTTACTATCTTAATAAATGTAGCATCCCTTGTCTTGCCGATAGATCAGATAGATACGAAGATGGGAAACTTTTTAGAATTCGACTTTTTTGCAGTTGGCAGCCGACTGCAATTGCATATATAATCATAGTTTATTTATCAAACTATAACTATAATAACTACAAAAAATTCAAATAAAAATTTTTATAGGGGTACTAGCATGATCGTCAAGAGTAAGTTTAAGTGGAACAGACAATATACAATAATTATACAGCTGCTCCATTATCCTATTCGCTTGATCCACTATTATTAGAATGTTGTAAAAATGTACAAGATTTAAGTGGAACAGACATATTATAGTAAATTTCTTTATTGGTTTAATATTTTTTGCAAATAGTTTTGCTAAAATTTAACACATGAGATACTAGAAAATTATTAAATGAGAGCTCAATGAACAATAACGATATTAAGTAACACAAAAGCATATTAATTCCCAACTTAACTAGAAGAGAATAAACTACAATTTATCTTAAATTTTAAGTTCAAATCTCCTTGACAACATTTGTACCATAGAAAAATTGTCCTTCACTAAATTTTGTAAGGACAAGTAACTTCTGCTCTTGTTAATTCTAGAAAATTCCAAGAGAAAGTTTTTGCCACTCCTTCAATAATTATCAAAGGAATGGCTCTCACTATGGCCAAATGACTAAATATTAGGTTCAATTTTTCATAACTCTGCATTTTTTGTAATGTGAGAAAACGACTAAAATTTTCATGCATTAAAGGATATCTCACGAGAATATGACCCAATTTACTTCAACAGAGAAACATGGACCATTCCTGGTAAGATAATGGCAATACTAGTGATGTAACATCCTAACATGAGCCACTGTCGTGCGATGGAAGACATAAATATAGACTGAGTAAAACCTACGTAAACTGTGGGATCCACAATTTAAGAGAATCTATTGATAGATTCGATACATTCTATTTCTATTTCTCTCACATTACCGTCAAATGAATGCATCTAACTTCGATTGACTAGCACGAGAAATTCAAGATCCTGATTTTTAAAATTACAAACCAATTAATAAAAAAACCAGAATATCCAGCTGGGGCATCTTCAATATCCCAATAGAAATGGCTAAATTATCATTGTAAGTTGAAGCCAGTCTTCCTCTCTAACATTTCAAAGTAAAGGAGGTCATTTCCATTGTTCATCCAGACCAAAAATATGTACATATTGTATTATGGAGTGATTTTGATAAGAACTATAAGAGAAAGAAAATAAAAATCTGTGGTTTATGGCCATCTACCATGGTTAGCCTATACCCAGAATTATAGCATAAAAAGTGGTCGTCAGGTCCTCAAAATGGACGAAACATCAAGCAGACAATCTATGTTCACATCCATTTGATCCCAACAAAACGGCAAAGGAATCTGCACCAGCAAAAGAGACAAAGCAAAAAAGAGTGAGGGTTCGCAAGGTACAAGTTCTGATGTAATGGTAGGAATTAATCATCCCTTCAAGTTTGGCTAAATTATACTTGATACTCCTCTTGTTTTTAAAAAAATATCATTATGCTCCCTAACATTTGACTAATATTGCAAAAACCTCCCCTGACATTTACTTTAAGTTAATAAAGTTAACTATTTACACAAAATATGTCCCATCCAAAAACGAAATTACTGAGCTATCCTTGCTATTGTATTAAAAATAAAATCTTGTCTCTTTTGAGGGAATGTATTGTGTGCAGAAAAATTAATTTCATTGACAAAACGCAAATACTAAAGAAGTTTTTGCAATATATATCAAATGTCGAAGGACAAAATGATACTTTTAAAACGAGTTCCAAGTGTCATTTGATGAAAGCTCAAGGGAGGTCAGTGTAATTTGCTACAGTCAAAATTAAACACAACTTTAATTCTAGCTTGTAAAAGGACATAAGAAAGGAACAAATAGCGTTCCAATATCAGAGGCCCAATTAGAGGATTCAATGCTCTGAGAACAATCTATGGTATAAATCAGCATAGCCCTTGTCAAAGAAAGTACTTCACAATAACATAGTAATCTGCATTAAACAATTTTGAGGCCTGACCTAGTAAATTTTCAGACTAGAGAAAACTCTTGAAAATGCCAAGACTAAATCACACGGGAAAGGATGAAACTCAGAAACCATTTAAAAGCATATTCTGAATATATTACAAAAGAAGCAGTTTCAAACTATAACAGCGATTGTATATTGACAGTGAAGGCCGAAGGACAATTGGGATATGTCCACTCTAAATCAAGTAATCAAAAAGTACTTTTATGGGTCAAAGCATCATTGATCTAGCAAGCCAACCATCAGCGGCATTTTTTTTTTTTTTTCTAGACCAAGCATGACAACTATAATGATGAAGAAACTTGAAGTGGAAACAGTTTAAAGGGTAAAAAGAATTTGAGATTTCTTTTGATGAAAAAAGAAAAACAAATTACAGAAACAATTTATGTGTATTCATATGTAACAAATGCTGTTTCTTCATCATTTAGACTAAATCTAACCTCACAACATACTTGTTCACATGCGAGCCTACATTGGCTTCTATCAACATATTAATAATTTTGGAAGCCATAATCCTATGCTATATTGACCAAGCAATATCATAGAAAAAGCTGTTAAATTAAAACTAGTATTTCTGCTAATCACCAATGTCACGTGTCTCTATTGGTTTTGACTTTTGAATTACCCACTCTATGGCAATATGCCCATACAGAGTTGACTCATGACCCTTGAACCAGCTTCATTTCTTAACTTTGTACAGTTCATGAAAAGAAGCCTCCCCACTCCCTTACCAGGCACCAATTCTGCTGCCAGAAAATCAATTGTCACAGAATATAGTTTCAGCCATCACCAAGCTACTCTCTTTTCCAAATCTAGCCCACCACAACCAAACATAAATTTCCATCTGTCCTATGTTAATGAGCTATGGGAGATAATTGGGTCATTTAACTGCATTAGCACAACAGAAATTTTCTCTTAAAATAAAACACTCAAGCGAGCCCCCAGAGAACCGTTTCTACACCCATGTACATAGAATCATATCAATAAGAAATTTCAAAGGACAAGTAAGATACTTTAACATTGACAAGGAAGGAATAACATTATATAACAGTACTTTAACATTGATTTTTCATAAAACAAAATTCAATCTATGCAACTAGAACAGATAGTTAAACAGATTCTGCTGATGTTCCTCTCTGCCCTTAGACTAAAACAATATTCTTGGCAGGTATCATGATCATAAGTAGTCAATACCAATCCTATTAAGGAAAAAAATGTTTTTCTTTACTAAAAAAAAAAAATGCAGCACTAACAAATTCTTCAACTATTTCCCCCTTTCAAAAGGAGAACCGAAATATACCATATAAAAGCAGCAACAATCACACAAACTATCTAGTGCATCATGGGGATATACAAACAATGAGCATACTTATAATACTTTCCAAAAAGCATAAGGAAAAGTTTTCGGCAGACATGGTGTAAAATCTAGTGTGTGCACTAGACCAATGAAAAATCAGTTAATTTTACATTTTCAGATTTAGGGCCCACTATACAGAAGTTCTCATGTTAACTACATGTTTCTATTGGTCCAGTGCACAAACGGGGTCTTTGAAAGAATTTCTCACCTATAATTACCAGACCTTGAACAATTAAGGAATAATTATGCTGTAACCATCACATTTTTTTTGACATCATAAACTTTGCTTTTCTCTCTGCAGGCTTAAGAATCTGGAAAGAGCACATCAAGTTCTCATCGACACTCATCATGGCACCAGCATTGTCAAATTCACCACAGTAGTTTGGAGCAGAAAATATTGTAACAAGTTGCCTGTCAGCAAAGAATTCATACCCATCCTCCACAACCTATAGCAATTTATAATGTCAGTTTCCAGGAAGAACCCAACATTAACTTTCTCTTAGGAAAGGGAATGCAGAGTGGAGAGGACAAAAAAAGCCAGGAAATGACCTGATGAGCACGGCAGATAAGGTCTAAGTCCTGCTTTGTCAAAAATTCAGCAACCTTATCAGGGCCAAAGGTGTATGAGACTCCCCTATCATTCATGCCCCACCCTTTCACATCTCTACCAGGATCTGACCAAAGCAAATCGCAAAGCAAGCCAGTGTCTGGAATAACAGTTGGTCGAGGTAGATTTCTAATTTGATCCAAGTTTGTTAGGTCAGGCGAAAGACCACCATGCATGCACAATATTTTGTCATCTATAAGGGCTGCCACAGGAAGGCAATTAAAACATTCTGTGAAGGCCTTCCAAAGCCTCACATTAAACCGTCGCTTACATTCATCATAAAATCCATATATTCTATTGATGGAAGCACACTCATGATTTCCCCTCAAAAGGAAAAAGTTTTCAGGATATTTGACTTTATAGGCAAGCAAAAGGCAAATGGTCTCTAGGCTCTGCTTTCCACGATCCACATAATCTCCTAAGAATAGATAATTGGCACTAGGAGGGAATCCTCCATACTCAAAGAGTCTTAACAAGTCACTGTACTGCCCATGAACGTCACCTGAGAAGCAAAACAAATTTAAGCATACCAGAAAAGAGTTCAGGCAACATAGACACCTAATAAACTTTAGTATAGTCAGCACCTACAACATAAAATGCCAAAAGAAAGTACATCTAAAGGTAACTAGAGAAAAAGCATGAGATGCAGAAATATTCAACTACAGCTCAAATCTAAACTACCTGCATTATAGGTGTATAAATCTATAAAAGGACAAGTCTTTCTACAATAGGGGAAAGAAAAAAATGATATTTACCATTGATTAAATAGTGCTTACTTAATACATAGTTAAGTCCCACACACTGTCCCCATCACTAGTAAAAGAAACCGCCATCCACATACCAAAAACCAGGAAAGAGAAAAACAATACTCAAACCATCCTGCACGTTTTACACCGGTCACATTTTGGGTGTGACACCTGAAATGCGACCACATGCCTTTCCAAGAATGTTTGACATTCATAGCTGATCAGCAGAAATAACAATTTCCTTTATCTGAGTCTGCATTGCCTTTAATTTGTAGACAATATTAAACATGGAGTAAGAGGCGTATAAATTGACAGCTTAAAAAGTTTCAAGAGTATTAGTAATGTTGCATTTATGTATTATTAGTATAACTTGCGTGTGCAATGCAAATTAGACTTCTACTTTTGTATTGAAGAAGAACTAGACAAACTTGACAGCATACAAATCATAAAAACCTAGCATAGAACAATATGAATAAGTATTTCTTCTTTAAGGAGAGTAGGCTTCAGGACTGGGTGCATTCCTAATATTTTCTTTTCCCTACAACCAAGGACACCCTTAGAGGTCCTAGCTTCTGATGAACAAGGGTAAAAGGTTAAGAAAAAAAAAACTACGTTTCCAAAATCAATTGATTTACTCCCAAACAATGTTCCATCAGAGTGCCAGCCACAGCTAATATGCAGACATGTTTTTGCCCCTTCTAATTTTTTTCCCTCCTTCCCCTCCGCTCTTATTTCCACTCCTACCAATAACAACCTCAAAGGCTCTACCTTCTAATGAACAAAGGACAAAAAAAAATCTTTTAAATCAATTAATGTACTTCCCAACAATGTCCCACTCAGAATGTTAGCTGCCGCCACTGATATGCAGACAATGTTCTACCCCTTTCAGAGTGTACCATCAGAAGGAACTGCCTCAAGAACTCAGCAGTATACATTAATCACATACAGTAGTTTTATCTAAAAATAGTAGACAACGAACTATACACCAGAAAAAGTAACCGGGTTTTCAGGCAAATGCATGAAAAGTACCGCAAATCTTGATGGGGGCTTCGAGTTCGAGCATAACGGGCTGCTGAAGAAAAATGTCTCTGGAGACAGCACAGAGCTGCTTGATCTCGGTCTCAGAGAGCTGAACCTGTTTTCCAGGTCTAGCTAATCGGACTTCCGTGAGGCGTCTGATTATATCATCCAGCAGGGCATGGTCAATCCCTCCCTGCCCTTGTGCGGACATCGGATCCTGGTCTCCGAGGCAGGGTTTTCTCACCTGGAAAATCAAAAGGCGAAGAGACCCAAGAGGTTTCTTAGACTGAGAGCACCTTTCCAGTTTTCCCGTCTCTTACCTTGGGGGGTCTCTTCGAAGGATGCCCGTCTCTGGTGGCCTATTTGGTCTATAAACAATTTTCCCACTGAATATCATCATAAAGGGAAACTTAATTTTAATTAAATATTTTTTTTAATTTGAAAAACACTAGATTTTTTTTGGCATTAAAACCGTATCTTTTAAATTTAAATAAAGAAAGGCACTAAAATATCTTTATTTTTTTTTCTTTTTTTCCAAGAGGAGCCCCATCCATCATAATGATTAAATTACGTTTGAGCTATGATAAATACGCATTATGAGTTTAAATGTTCAATTTCGTTTGCTTCTTGTTCTCAGGCATGTTGTCGTTTTGTACCACTTATCACCTAAATGCAATAGCTTTTTGGTTAGTGGGTGTGTTTCATTTTTTCTCCAATAATCACCTCAATCCAACAGTTTGTTGCAAAATACGAAATTGAGCTAAAACGAATGATTTTCTGGTTCCTTCAACTGAACCAGCAAAGCAGTACGATGGCACGCAATTTTTCATTCGGAGATTTAATTTTTATTAAGATGAAAGTGATTAGGTTATTTACAGTGTGTTTGATTCAAGATTGTTAAACTCGTGAATTTAGACAGAATCGAAAAGGGAGTGTAAAATCGTATTGTAAACTCGTAACGTATCGTAAGAGTTTACTTCTATTAATAAATGATTATTTAAATATATAATTACATAGTTAAAATATAATATATAACATAAGGTTTATTCAAATACTATTAATATTTAAAATCATAAAAAATGAATGAGATATACCATTAAAATCATAAATTTACCATCCTTAGATAAAAGTAATAACATTGTGGTTTTATATGATTATCTAGAATTCATAATATCTAAAAATATATTTAATATAATTTTAAACAAAATTTTATATGGATTTTCTCCCCGTTATTATATAAAAATTTTATATTTATTTTTTAAATAATTTAAAATGGTTCATGAACAAAAAATTAACAAAAAGTTTGATTTCATGTTAAAATTCTAAAGTCAAATGGATCAGGTGAAATAAAAATAGGAATTAGTTTATATATAAAAAGTAGGATATACATATTAAATACCACTATTGGCTAAATGGTAGAGACGTTGATAGATGAGCTAAAGTCAAATTCTAGGTGTGCACGTTTTGCTGAGATTTTCATTTGAGTGAGCAATAGGTTCGAGTTAAGAGGCGAGTTAACTTGAAAATCAATAGTAAAAACATTGATATGGCGAGTTTACTGAATCAACTTGCAAATTTGACAATACTGGTTTGATTCAATATTATGTTCATTTGTACACTTAGCTTTGCTTTACAAATAATTTTGTATGATTTGGTATATTATTTTTAAATTTTTATTTGTACATAAATAAAAAAATATTTTTGTATTGAATGAATGTATAAATAAAAAAAATAAATTACAGTAATATAAAATTATATTTAATTAAAATTAATTTTAAATATTAAATTAATTTAAAATTACATTAATTCAAAGTCAACATGCATTCAATATATAAGAAAATAAATGCGAACTTGGAAGGTTTCAAAATTTTTGAATGGGGATTTATTTTCCGCAGTCATGGCCCTTTAGATTTGTGCCAACAGAGTCAGAAGTCCTTTCTGTACTTGAAAGATGATATTCTAATTAAGATGAAGAAAAAAGGTATTGATCTTATGATTGTCGTCCTGTGGCAAAATAATGGGCAGAGAAACACAAGTCCCCTGGCATTTTGATGATTGCTGTTGAACGCTGCAGATCACTATGATGGCAGGGGTACTTCTTACAGACTTCATGCATTTATTGTTCAAGGTTAAACAAATATTAGTAAGGAATTGTAGTGAATTTATTTAGTAAAATATTTAAATTTAGATGATAGAAAGCTTGTTGCAACTTGCAAGGCTTGCCAGTTTTTTAGATTAGAGAGGCATTACAGTTGAAAGTCAATATTATGGCAGATAAATGCATTTACCCCTATTATTAATAAACTGAATTTTCTAGAAAAATGAAGAAGGGATTGGGTGGGTAGAAAAATATATGGTCGCGAGGTGCCTTCCAACAATAAGATATGTAAATTAATGTATAAAATGTCACTCTCCCCTTAATTTAATTATTCAAAAGATCAATTCTCATTACATCATTCTTATTCAACTAATCTCTCGTTATGCCAAGTCACACTAACATAAAGACTATCCAACATGATATAAATAGAACTTTATATGACTATTATTTAATAATTTATACTTAATTGGTTGCGTTCTCCTTCAAATGATTTAGTTTTGCCTTTTTGGTCAAACCCCACCTGATAAGTAAAACAAAATTCATTTGAAAAAGAAATGACATGTCAAAAACTTTAGATCATTAGTTAACGTTCACGTGATCTCTTATTTATGTCATGTCAACTAGTCTGATTTTACTTGACACGAGAAACCATTTTGATTATGAAACTAAACTTAGAGACTTTATCACTGAAGGATTAAATTTTGATGAGAGTAATATTTTAGAAACTAAAACTTTAAATTACTCTAATATCTAAAAAGAACAAGGGTTGGAACAACATCATGCCAATAAGATCTTTACAATTTGCCCGCCAATTGTGCACATCGCCGTTCCATCATTCAGGGTCATTTGATTCATCAAGGCAAAGACATGAAGCCACATCGAACTAAGTCCTCAATTTCTGTGTCTGAATAGATGCCGAAACGCTTGTGTTTTGGCTGTAGAAACCAATTGCTCCACCAGTGTGTTTGGGCGAGGACATCTCCTCTCTTCTTGAACTTTCACCCTCCTCCCACAGAAGCTTCGACGTGTCCAAGTGTTTTGCCTGCGCTATGATCTCGAAGTGCTCTAATGGTTTTCTTGGCATTATTTTGTTTCTTGCTTCTTCAGATTTGAATCTTAAACTAATATTAGTAAGTCTTCCCTCTCCCATTTTATGATTCATGTTTCCTGGGTTGGATCTGACTATGGCTTGGTTTCAAGTGGGTTTTCTTAAATGCTTATGGTGAACAAATGACTATTGAATTGTTCATTTTTTTTCGTTTTGTTCATGTTGTTGGATCAAAGGCCAAACTGTGCGTTAATTTTGTTAAACATAGAAAAATGATTTGAATGTGCATTAACTCCGAGTTAGCTGTTAAGCAAAGTGCTATTTGCATGAGCAGTTACATTCATTTCCTATGTTTTGATTGTTTGGTTCCCTAGAAACCTATGATAATCTCAGTATTTTTATTGTAAAAATATTAGGACTGAACCCTCGGTGTTTTAGGTTACCTTGGTGGTTATATGTAGAGGTTCGGAAGTTGAACCCAAGTTTGAGGGTTATCAAGTGTTCAGGTGTTAAAATACTTTCATTTTGAGCAAACAAGGTTACCTTGTAATTAGGTGGTAAAAACAAGTGGTTGATCATTTGTAAAGGTTATCTAGTTATATTACAATTTCCTCTATTTTGGTGCATGTTAGGCTTAAAAACTTGCTAGGTTAAACTCAAATATGAGGGTTATAAGTGTTTAGGAGTTAAAACATTTTGTGTTGAGCTTTGAAGGTCACCTTAAGTGGTTGATCCTATGTGAAAGGTTATCAGGTTATATTGTGATCCCTTTTAATATGAAAAGTCCCCCGCTTTGTGCTGCTTCATTTTCTCCTTCTTCTTCTCTCCACAACGAGCTCTATCTCTCTATCCAGAAGAAAAATCTCCATCCCCTCCCAACCTCTCCTCCTACACACTGAAATCTCTCCACCCTTTCCTTCTGCAACTCTCATTCTGCTATACCATTTCCTTTTTCGTACCAGCTCTTGTCTTCCTTTATTCTGTTACTCCTCTTCTGTTTGCTTTTGGTCGAAAAATGGCTTTCTGCGTTTGTGAATGAGTTATGTGGATGTGGTCCCCTCTTGCCTCTTTCAGACACTAAGGAAGGAGTACAAGTTCAAATTTGTGGTCAAATGCTTTGTGTGTGTGTTTCATATTTACTTTTGAGAATGGACAGCAACTGCCTTCATACATGTCATAGATAGTTATTCTTACAGTTGGTCTTTATCAAAATGCAAAAATTTTATATCGGTTACAACATGCTACGTACCAAGTCTTATTTGAACTTTGAAGTGCTTTTGTTTTTCTTAAGGCTTTTACAATGACATGAAACTCACATGATTTTGGCGTGAATATCTCAATTATTTTTCACAGCAAAGTTGAGTAATTGCTTATATCTACAAGTTTATTATTATTATTATTATTATTATAAACGTCGTGAGTGCTCATTGATTATAAATATTATTACTGTTCTCACTTATGTCCTATTGTAGATAAAGCTTGCAAAATTACAATTAGTTTCATACATTAAATCCCAAGACCTAATATGGATTGGATACCATGAAAATAATATGATTTGTCTTGCAAATAGGGGAAAGAATCACTTATTCAAGAATGCCATATAAATGAAAGACAAACAATTATTCTTGAGAAAGCATATTTTTAAAATACTTAGACTTTGAACGTTGGCTTACCAAGTGCCAAATGGAAAAATAACCAACTTCAAGCCAATATCAAATAGTTAATTATAGAGGATATAAAAGATTACAATTTTAGGGATATTTATATTTTATCTATTTTTTATTTCAAAAAAAGATCGTAGTCAATTAAGTAACAAATTATTATTTGGTGTATTTTATATCTCTTTGTTGCTCTTCTCTAATAATCTATGCTCAAATCTTAATCATATGATACTAGATTTGATAGATACGTACATTTTTTTTGAAATGTAAATATTGTCTGACAACAAGTGATCTCTTTATACTTAAACATGTGGTCAAGTGGGTTCAATGGGTTCAATTGATGCATAATTGAAATGTATTATATTACATATATCTTAATCTATCGTCTTATATATCTCTTGAGCTTGAATTTGTGAATTTTAAATTTTTAAATTTTGAAAAATGACTTATTATGTTCTTCATATATGTGAGATCTCCTCAGGTCTTTGAAATGAACTTTCACATATTAAAATTGTTTTAATATACACCAGTTGAAAATTAAATTTTATGACACGATTTGTAAAATCTTTCTTAAAAGAGATTGTTTAGCCCATGAATATTCATAGATAGGTGAAATTGGTTATAATCTTGTTTAGATATTTTATGAAGTTGGCTTAAGTAATTTACAACAAAAGAAGTAGCAATCATAAGTGAACATGAATGTAATAAAGCATGGTTACCAAAAACAACGATGAATCATATACTTCCAAAAGAATAATGTTTGATATCTTTTTTATCATGATAGCAAAGGTAAATCAAGAGGAACAAAAAATAAGCTCCACATAAAATAATTAAAAAGATTATTATAAAAAGTTGAAAAACAAGTTTGGCACTCTATGGATATAATGAGACAAACTTTTAGCTTTTCTAAATTGTTTATTTCTTGTGTTTTCTTAGTTTTGCTTAGACTTTTTCAAACTGTTTGGAATAGCCTTAATTTTAGGATAAATTGACATATCTATGACTTGTTCATTCTATTGCTTTTCATTTAACTTTGATTATAAATTACATACTTACCAATGTTATATATATATATATATATATATATATTGAAAATGGTTAATGCTTTAAATGTGTATTAATTTTTCAATCAACTTTAATTTTCTACTCAAGCTATGAACATTATGTGCAAGCCAAGTGCATGAAACTCAACTTCATGTTTCTAGATCATTAAATAGTGGACAAGTAATGGTTAAATCCCAGTAGAATGGCAACAAATCAAGAAAAGCATCTTAATATTGGCATAATCAGTAACTATATAATTTCTCATGATATTTCTTGAATTGATTAGTTACATAGGCAATTATGAAGGACTATAACATGAAATTTATACTTATCAACGGCATATGTGTTGCTTGATTTTATATGTGATATGCACTGGTTACATGAGTGTTTGATAAACATTATTCCTATTGCATATTTTCTCTCATGTTTGAGTTATTCTTTAAATTCCTTGAAAGTTAGTTTATTCGTAAGAGAAGCTTACAAAACTTTAAAAGAAAGTTTTACATACTCATTTAAAATAAATTAATTCTCAAAGTTTTCAATTGAGTTTTTAAGTTTTATGGATTTGGAATTTTGAAATTATATTCAATAAAGCTTGAAAACATATAAATTTATTGAAAATAATATTGTGAAAGAAAAATTTGTTTTCAAATGGTACTCTTTCTATTTTTTTTGGTTATCACTCAAAAATATAATTAAGGGATCTTGTGTTGTTAATGTGGTATCATTTTATCTCATATAGATATGATATTTATCTTTTTGAAAAATCCTTTTCATTTCCTCTTCAAATGTTTTGAATGATTCGTAAATCTCTTCTTTTGAAATAAGAAAAAAAAAATTGCATATATAAATCATATGGATATGTTGGCTTGAATTGATTGTATAAGGATAAATCTTGGAGCTTACCTTCTCTTTCCTTACACTCCTATCTTTTAAATTGCTTAATTGATACTCAATTTTTATTTTAATATTTTGCTTGAAGTATCTATCTATCTATTATATTATATTATATATATATATATATATATATATATATATATATATATATATATATTAAAAGTTGGTTCCCTTTAATATACTTCGTTGATCCATGGGAATTATCAGTTTATCAAACTTTTGGTTTTTCATGCAATGACTTTACTTTTTAATACATATATTAAGAAATTTTTAAAGTGTATAAATTTTTTATAGTTAACAAAAAAATTATAAATTAATTAATTAATGAATTAATTAACCACATCTTAAATCGAGAACTTTTCGAAGTTTGAAAATTTTTAAAAATTAACAAAAAAATTAATGAATTTTTCATTGTCAACGAGAAAAAAAATATGAAGTAATTAATTAGTTGCTTTTTAAATCAGAAATTTTTTGAAGTTTGAAAATTTTTTGGAGTGAATGAAAAAATTAATTAATTAATTAACTGTCTCTTAAATCGAAAATTCTTTAAAATTTGAATAGTTTTTAGATCAACTAAAAAAATAATGAATTAATTAATTACCTTTCTTTTAAACTTTATAATAAAAGACTATAAGTATAACTTGACATTGTGCAAAATTAAAGTAAGCAAAAATGATATGTGATAAAATAATTTATTCAATGATTTAGATCGTTCAAAATCAGAAATAGAGTTAAATGTGATTCTATCAGTTTTTGATATTTTAGAGTTCTTTAAAAAGAGTAACAACGAAAGCTGCTTCGTATGTTAAAAATATCTTTTATGATGATGCTCTTTCAATGAACCTAATAATTTAAAATGAATTAATGTATAATAATACAAACTAATTTTTTTTAAGACCCCATACTTGATACATTTTCTTATATATAGTTCAAGTAACCCAATTATAAAGAGATGGTAACATTGTTTTAATTTGCTTAAAAAAAACTTTTAAATCAAAATTAACTACATATTGTTGAGTGCTTTATTCTTAAAAAAAGAAAAAAACATGTTTTCTTCCTACTTCAAAAATTAACATAAAACTTTCATTAATTAATATAATTGCTATTTTACTCTATACTCTCCAAAATAACTTCAATAACAAATATTCTTTAAAATTTTAAAAGTAATTGAAATTTTTATAAACATCTAATTCACTTCTATTTTGAATGTTACATGCCTTGTATAACAAAATTAATAATATGTAAAATTAATTGCATCATCTAAAATATTACAAATGATTATTTGTATTTCAAGGTCAGTGTCTATACCACTGCAAAAATAAAATAATATTATTATATTATGATTTGTAGTTCAAGTACATGGTCTACCACTGCACAAAAAAAGAAAATTATGTTATTATCTTATTCTTTTGACGAGCACCGCACCAGTACCATGTTACATGTATAAAGTTTGATACTGATAACCCTAGAAACTAGAGTTATAGCTAGCTAGCTTCTACTTGTAAAGAGGATTCCTGGCAAAACGATCGCTTTAGCCATTTTTGCAACCCTGTAAATGATTCTGCTTTCTGTGTCTGTTTCCCTTTTCTTTTTCTTGTGGTGAACATGTTTTCTCCTGCTTTTCTGTTCTTCGCTTCATTGACAGACCAAAATTAGCATGAAAGAAATGACTTCCCTGGTGGCCTATTTGGTCTAAACAATTTTTCTCGATGAATATCATTATAAAGGGGAAATTTAATTTTAATTTAATAATTTAATTAAAAACACTATTTTTTCTATTTTCTTTTTCCAATCGGAGCCCCAACCATCATAATGATTGAATTACGTTTGAGCTATGATAAATACGCATTATGAGTATAAATGTTCAATTTCGCTTGCTTCTTGTTCTCAGGCATGTTGTCGTTTTGCACCACTTATCACCTAAATCCAATAGCCTTTTGGTTAGTGGGTGCGTTTTATTTTTTCTCCAATAATCACCTGAATCCAACAGTTTGTTGCAAAATACGATATTGAGCTAAAACGAATGATTTTCTGGTTCCTTCAACTGAACCAGTAAAGCAGTATGATGGGCACGCAATATTTCATCTGGAGATTTATATTTTTTTGAGATGCTTAATAGATATCAGAAAATAAATGCGAACTTGGAAGGTTTCACAATTATCGTATGGAAATTTATTTTCCGCAGTTATCGCCCTTTAGATTTGTGCCAACAGGGTTAGAAGTCCTTCCTGTACTTGCAAGATGATATTTTTAAGAAGAAAAAAGTAATTGACCTATTGATTGTTGTCGCATGTCAAAATTATAGAACAAAGGAGGTAGACTATAATCGAAAGGATTTTGTATTATTCTTTTCAAATTTACAATAACTATTAAAGTCACATTACACTATAAACTTCTCTCCGTATCTCTTTTCACATATCACATACTCATTCAATTTTTCACCTTACTACATACTCCCATTATCACATCTTCATCTATTTATAATACTAGCAAACTATTAATTCAACAATTCTAAAGATTTTTTCAATGCATATTTTCTAAGGGTGGTTACTAACTTTTAACAAATTACCATCAACTTTTGAAAACTTACCACTAAATTTTGAAAGATTTTCACCAAACTTTGAAATTCTTAAAATTGTCACCAAACTTTGAAAATTCATAAATAGATAAGTTGGTGGCATATTTAATACTTCCCCTCGCCAACTAATCTCTTACATTATTATTCTTAAATTATTCTAAGTTGATTTCAAAATTCTTCAAACTTGACTTTGTTTAAACTTTTGGTAAGTATATCAGTAACTTCAGGTTAATTCCTTGCAACACTTTTTTTCGAATGTAATGATAATGTACCTCCACATGCTTTGTCCTGGCATGGAAAACAAGATTATCTGCCAAACGAATTGCTAATATGTTGTCACAATATAATTCTACTGGATACTCCACTAATTGATTTAAATCTCTTAGTAACTGTATCAATCATGTGCTTTCTTGTGCCGATGTCGCTGCTGCTCTGTATCCAGATTCTGTGTTTGATAGAGCTATTGTAGGTTGTCTTTTATTGCACCAAGATATTACTCTTGATCATTTAACATACCTCAACATGTGTCACACTGCTTCCAAATGTGGTTTTTTGGGATTTTCCAGAAACTGACTCATTACTCCAACTGCGTGGGAAATATCTAGACTAGTCATCATTAAGTATATTAGACTTTTCACCAGTTGTCTGTACATAGTGATATTTTCTAAATCCGTTCCTTCTGCTGAGCAGAATCTTGTATTTGCCTCCATTGGAGTTGAAATAGACTTACAGTTTAACATTCCAAAGTTTTGTAAAAGATTTCTGGCATACTTTTGCTGACACAAAAACTAATCTTTCTTTAATCTATTCAATTTCAAGTCTCAAAAAATGACTTAGTTCTCTAAGATATTTCATTTGAAAGCGTACCATTAGATTGACTCTTATTTGAAGAATTGTTATTTCATCATCACCAGTGATGATCAGATCATCTACATACACTAAGACTACTGTCATTTGTCATTACCAATTATTACAAATAGGTTTAAATCTACTGGTGCTATTGAATATCCACTCTAAGTTAAGAACTCAGTAATTTTTCCATACCATGTTATTGGTGCTTATTTCGGGTCATTGCTTTCTTCAACTTGCATACATAAGTAGGGAGTGTTGTACTCTCATATCCTTTTAGCTTATTTATATAGATTTTTGAATCTAATTCTCCATGCAAAAATGCATTCTTCATATCCATCAACCACACCTTCCAAGACTTTGTTGCAACGAGCACCAACAATACTTGTACAGTGGTAATTTTAGCCACTTGACTAAATGTTTCTTCATAGTCAAATATCTACCTATGGAAAAACCATGTGCCACTAGCCAAGCTTGGTATCTTTTAATTTATCCGTTAGGACAAGTCTTTACTTTATACACCCATATGTAAGAAATGAGTTGTACATCTTTGGGTTTTGGCATCAACTCCCATATCTGGTTCTGTTTCAACGCTTCAATCTCTTCTTCCATAGCTTTCCTCCATTCTTTGGTATTAGATACCTCTTCATATGTTGCTGGCATATTATTTCTTCATTTTCAATCACTACTGCATTTGTATACTTCAGGTTCGGTTTTCTTTACCTTGTTGACCTTTGTAATTGTTGTGGCTGAGGAATATCTTCACTCAAATCTTCTTGCTCCTCGAATTGACTTGGTCTTTCTTCTTCTAGTGTTGCATGCACTCTTGTCTTCCAAGGGCTCACTTCGTTTGGCTCTCAAACTGTCATCTTTTATCACTGATTTCACTTCGACTTCAGAGATTAGTTAGACTTCACTTTCATGCTTAATTAATTTCTCTTGTAATTTTTCTTTAATCTCCCTTGAATTAGGAAGATTTGTTGCTTGTAGTGACCACCATGACGATGCCTCATTGAATACTATATTGCGAGGTGTATAACATCTATTAGTGGTTGGATTGCAACAATTCCAACCTTTCTGTTGATTATCATAACCCATGAATATACACTAAACGACCTTCTTGTCAAACTTACTACATTGATGGTCAAGCGTGAAATCATAATGCACATAACCAAACACTCAGAAATGACTTATCATTTGTTTGATATTCTAAAGCTTCTCGTAAGGTGACATAAAATCAAGCTTCCCTTATGGCAGCCTATTAGTAATATGAACAATGGTCTTCATGCATTCTATCCAGAATCGTGGTGGTACATTCTTGGCATGCAACATACTTTTACAAATTTTTGCTAAGTGTCGATTCTTCCTCTCCGCAACCTTATTTTGTTGAAGTGTTTCTAAGTATGTTAGTTGTCATTAGTAGGCACTCGTTAAATTCCTTGGATATATATCCTCCTCTGTTATTAGTACATAGGCGCAAAATTTTATGCCCAACTTTCCTTTCATTTTTTTTTTTGAACAACTTGAATCTAAATAATGCTTCTAACTTCTCTTTCATAAAATCCACCTATACGTACCTTAAGTAATCATCAATCAATATGATCATATACCAATATCCACTGATAAAGACTTGTTTTACTGGTTGAAAAACATCAGAGTGCACCAGTTTAAATGACTTCTTAACTATGAAACTAAACTCCTCATATGGTAACTGATGTGCCTTATTATACTGGCATACAAATTATATTGTCTCGAACTTTAACATGCGGAAGTCTTTTAAGCATTTCCTTCTTTATTATTAATTTCAGCTTATGATAGCAATATGGCCAAGCCTTGCATGCCACAAATCTGCTGTTTCATTTTTTCTAATCTTATTTACGTATGTTGTCTATTTTGACATTACATAGACAGACTTTACACACTTGCCTTTGATAACTAGTTGGATCTAGACTTCTATATACCTTGACATCCTTTGGCCCAAGCACCATATATTTACCTTTAGATGCAAGTTGTGACACTAATAGGATATTTTTCTTCATTCTAAGTAAATGGTAGACATTTTGTAGATCTACTTTGTTTGTACAGTGGTAGGGATTGATTACTATACTGATAACATGGTTTATTAGCAATCTCGAATTGTTTTCTGTTACAATAACTCAACCTATTCTATATTCAGACATTTTTGATAGCTTCTCTTTATCTACTATCATATAGTCAGAGCATTGGGAATCAACAATCCAATCTTCTTCATGATTGACAAATTTGTTGCTTGTCGTTACTAGTGCCATATCTTTTTAGGGTTCTTCAACACAAGTCAATGTAATCTCTTCTGATTCTCTGTGGTTGCAAAGGATGCTTGAAAGTCCCATTCTTCTTCACTATAGTGTTCAATTGCAGCATTTCCTTCTTCGCAAAGAGCTCTGTAATTTCTAGCAAAGTAACCTTTCTGCCATAATTATGCATTTATTACTTCTTCATCACTCTTGCTTTAATTTAGAGTCTTGTGGATCTGGGCGAGCCCCCCTTGATACAAGCCTATCCCATGATGGTTTCTTTGCTAATCATATTAATGTCTTCTATTATTTCCTTTCTTTCTCTAGCTAGATTCCTCTTGTTGGCCTTTTTGTTTGCTAAAAATAGCTTTTTCTTCATTTTCAAATAAGCTTTGGACATTTGTGAATCAAAAGCCTCCTAGTTAGCTAGTATACTTTCCAATTCTGCTAGAGTTGGTTCCTTAGCCCAGCCTCTTGTGGTAGTGACAAGACTATAATACTTTGGGTTTAATCTTGCGGTAATAATTCTTTGCATTCTAGTGTCGGTAATAGCATTTTGCTGATCTCATGTTGAAATCTCAATGCAAAGAGATGTAATCTTTAAAAAATATCCACTTACTAACTTATTGTTTTGCCGAATTGACATAAGCTCGTTCTCTAGTCGCTGCAACTTTATGTCATTTGCCTTCACAAATAGTGTGGCAAGCATATCTCATGCCTCTTTTGGTGTCTTGGCTTCCTTAATGTATCTAACAAATTGTGATTCCACAGTAAGAATTAATATGTGAAGATCCTTTCTAGCTCTTACATGCTATTTCTTTAATTCATTTGAATTTATTAGTGGAATTGATTCATCTCCATCAATAAGGTCCCAAAGATTCGGGCCTCCTAGATAGAGCTCAACTACAACACTCTAGACCTGATAGTTGCCATTATTTAACTTCTTAACCAAGTGTGTATTTGTCGATATATCAGCCATAGCAATTTTAGCAGTGCCTTGCACTAACACCAAGTTTCCTTAATTCTTGACGGAGTTTATTCATAGTCCTTGACTATATTTTGACATAATCTCCTTGTGCGACAATCCTAGATCTCGTACTTAAACATAAGAACCTCCTAGCTTGGAGACTCGGTTGACCAGACTCAAACTAAGGCTGAACCAAATTAGAGCCAAACTCTAACAGGCTCTGATCCCACTTGTAGAATAAAAAAGCCAGGAATAGGAACTTTAATTGAAAGAACTTTGTATTACTTTCTATAAAATTACAATAACTACTAAAGACATATTTCATTATAAACTTCTCTCCACACCTCTTCTCACATCTCACTCACTGTTCAACTTCTCACCTTGCCACATATTCTCATTATCACATCTCCATCTATTTATAATGCTAGCAAATAATTAATTCAACAATTCTAGAGATTTCTTCCATGCATATTTTCTAAGTATAGTTACCAACCCTTGACAAATTACCACTAACTTTTGAAAACTTACCACTAAATTTTGAAAGATTTTCACCAAACTTTGAAATTCTTAAAGTTGTCACTAAACTTTGAAATTCTTAAAGAGATAAGTTGGTGGCATATTTAATCAAAATAATGGGCAAAGAAACACAAGTCCCCTGGCATTGAGATGATAGTTGTTGAATGCTGTGAATTAGTGTAATGGCAGGGGTATTTCTCGTAGACTTCGTGCATTTACTAATAAAGATTAAAAAATTATTAGGAAGGGAACTTTAGTAAATTTACTTAGTAAGATTTTTAATTTAGATGATAGAAAGTTTGTTTCAAAGGCTTGCCATTTTTTAAGATTAGAGAGGCATTGCAATTGAGAGTATATATTATGGTTGAAGGTAGATAAATGCAATTACCCCTATGATTAATAAATTGAATTTTCTAGGAAGTGAAATAAAATGAAGAACAAATTGGGTGGGAGAAAAATAATGATTGTTAAATTCCTTCCAACACTAAAACATGTAAATTAATGAATTAATTTTAAAATTTTAATCCGTTGGTTTCTATAATTTACACTTTAAAATTTTGCAATGGGCTCTTTATACCTAGCAAATGCTTAAGGATTGGCTTCCACTGTCTATATCTGTGAAGACATTGTCACTAAAGTGGTGATATGGTTAATAGAGCTGACATGGAAGTGCACATAAATGTTGACTTGTCATAAATCATAACACTGTCAGTAAAGTGGTGATTTGGTTAACAGAACTGGCATAAAAGTACACATCAATGTTGATTTTTCATAAAATGCCATATATGCTTAGGGTAAATTAAGTAAAAAGGAAAAGTAAGAAAAAAAAAAACATCTAACATTATTCCAATTTCTTTCTTCATACTTGTTCACCTATTTTATTAACATTGCATCTTTTGCTGATATCCATGGTCCTTTCATCATCTTCTCACAACCATAATTACTTTTACTTCCTTAGAATAAATGTTTCAGGGAATGCAATTGATAAAAAATAAGTCATATAGAGTTTGTCCTTGCTCTCCCCTAAAAATTGAAAAGAAGAAGAAAGTAAGAGAGAGAGTGATAAAGGCTTTGTCTTCGAAAGTGGATTTAGTGAATTTGAAATCTGAACTATTGGATGAAAATTTAATGGTCCAAATCTTCTTAAATGTAGTAAATTTGGATTCTCAAGTGCAGAGAATCCAAATTCTTTATCTTATCCTTACTTCTCTTATTTTTTTTTTTTTCGATAAGAACAGAGGAGGAAAAAAGGAATAAAAATACCAACATGATGAGAGCAAGTGAGTAGCAGACATGCAAGTAAGCTTCCCATTAGGTCCAACTTCATATTTCAACTACTTGCTTTCTTTGTCTCTAATTAGTTCAAACTCTCACTATCAAGTATCACCTTCCCAAACTCCTTTCCCTCCTCTCCCATATTTTAAATTATAGGTTTTTGTTTAACATAAGGTTATTTTATTTTTCACAACAGAGGACTAAATCATATTCCAGGAAAAGAAAAACTAATTTATTTTCAATATATCATCAATAATATGTTTTGTGTGTGTGCGTATATATATATATATATATATATTAAAGATATACAAAATCTTACTAAATATTTTACATGATATATTATAATTCTTTATGGTTAATTCAAGTTATTAATTTCTTTCTAATTGATCTAGGCCACTTGGTAAGCACTATTAAAAAAAAAAAAATACAACATTAGTTGTGGTTTTTTATTGGTGGTGAAGGAAACCACAGCTAATCTCAAATTTAGCTGTGGCATTTTGAATCAATTACAGGTACTACTTGTGGTCGGAAAAACTACACGTAAATACCTGTGGTTCATAATGGATCGTAGTTATTTACCTATGGTTTCAATGGAACCATGGGTGATACCTGTGGTTATAAATGAACCGTATGTAAATATCTTTTACAACCCTAAAATTTTTCATACTCCCTCATCAAACTTTGATAGTTTTGATGAATATATGAATGTTTGCTCACCTTTAGAGATTAGATTAATGCTACTTTGTGTTATATATAGTTGTTTGTGTACCTAGATACTTTGTGTCAATTTGTTGATTAATGCTACTTTGTGTTCATAATCTTTTTGTATAGTAAAGAATTCTTTTGGAGGATTTGAAGTAAGTTACAATTAGTTTAGCTTAGACATCGAGAAATAAGTGTTGTAAACATTATTATTGATGCTTTTATGACACTATAAGTGGAAGAGAAAATGATTAATGTCAATGATCCCATATGAGACATGGTCAATGATGCATTTGGACATCATCCTATTAACCAATGTGTTCAAGATGATGAAGTGATGTCTCCCCTACCAAGTCATACGATGCTCAGTGATAGTGCAAACTTTTTAGAATTAATTAGAGATGGAGAACAAAGTTTGTATAAAGGGTATGAGAAATATTCAAAATTTTCTTTCTTTGTGAAATTGTACCACATCAAGTATTTATGTAAAATTACGGACAAGGCAATGTCAATGATATTAGAGTTGTTGGCAGATGCCTTTGAACATGTTAAAATTCCTCCCTTGTTTTGAGGCGAAAAATTAATTAATAAACTAAGGCTCAACTTATTAAAATGCATGTATGTCGAAACGATTGCATGTTATACTTGGGGGAAAATGCATAAAGAGATACTTGAAAAAGATGCAATACATGTAGATGGAAACCAAAGGGTAAAGGTATATCTAGTAATAATAAAAGGCAAAAGAAGTTACCTACAAAAGTTTTGCAATATTTTCCACTAAAACCTTAATTGCAGAGGATGTTTATGTTTTCCAAAATAACTGAGCATATGCAATGGCATACAATGGAAAAGAATGATGATAGCATGTTAAGGCATCTAAAGGTCTCTTGCTAGAGACTTTGAGTTGTTTCCTCATAGCTATCGCAGCTGAAAAAGAGTTCCATCTAATTATAAAGAATATGTCTACAAGAATATTATTCAGGTAATATTTGTCAACTTTTAAATATGTTTACACTTTCTAAAAGTATCACTGCTAACAGTATTCTTGAATTAAAGGCTAAATTCGTAGTTAATAATCATATGCACAAGAGCTATATTTTTAAATCTATTAGAATGAAGTGAAAAAAAGAGAGACAAGAGTTATGGCAAAGTAGGGATGATGACACTTGCATTAGTGAGCAACTGATTGCTAAAGTTCCCAATGACATTGATAGAGATTATGAAGCTTATTAGTTTTATTATGTTAAAATGTCTTTAGGACCAAGTTATAAATATATTATGGTTGTTGTATCTAGTGTAGGACATTATTATGCTAGTGTTTTGTTTAAAGACAATCTATTTTGATTATAGTAGATTAAACTTGTGTTCTAATTTTGTGAAACTCTTTTGTTTAAAGATAATATTGATGGTAGCGTGAATGTTACTTTGCATTTTTACTGGTTTGATTTACTAGTTGAAAATACATTGTAATATAGGAAATAAGGTGTAAAAAAAGTGCATTACCTGCAATTGTAGGAAATACATTTTGCCTTGTATGTTACCTATGGTTGAACAACCACATGTAATCCTTTTAGCTGCAATTTAACCACAGCTAAAGTAAAAAAAAAACTGCAATTAATGCATAGCTTTGTTGTAGTGAAGTTTACTTGAATTTCATTCTTTGACAAGATAGAGTGATTCATCTTCTACCTCATCGACATTGTTGGGCGAGCTTAGTATGGAGTGAGAACTAAGGGTACGTTTAGTTAGTAGATTTGGAGGAAGGGAATGTGAATATGGGTAGGTGAAGATTCCATTGCCAAGTTTGGTTGCTCTGTTACAATGCCATTCCCTTTCTATAAGTAATGCTAATACCATTCCCTTTCTATAAGTAATCCTAATACCCTCAGATGTGAGAATCTTGACACCCTCCAACTAGCGATGGATTGCCCAAGTTTCCTAGGAAAGAAATCTGCAATGACACATATACCCCTCTTACCTTATAGGTGTAGCTAGCAAGGGTAATAAAATAAGAAAATTATATTAAATATATATATATATATATATATATATAAAATCTAAAAAATATACACTTTTTATATTTTATAATTTAAAATTTTGTAGAATATAATTTTATTTATTATAATAATAATTTTTTTCAAGAATAAGATGGTAATTTTAGTTTCATTCATTTCCATTATTCATCAAACCAAACAAATTATGACAATCTTCTGTCCATTCCATTCCATGTACAACTAAACGTACATACTTACTCTCATTCTTCTTTTCCCATACCATTCTTATTCTCATTTTCTTTCCATCATAAACAATTTTGTCAGCCTAACGTGTCCTGAGAGTACAAGTGGTTGAGGTGAGATATTTGTCTGATGATGTGTTAGCTACTTGTGGGTGAGGGAAGAAGACGAGAATGATATGTATTTATAGGAGGAGGAGGAGATATTTGTTATTACTAGAAGTTCGTGATTTGGATTAAGAGAAAGAAGAATAAAAGTATCTATGAAAGGTGAAAGGTGAAAAGTGCAGAGAGTAGGAGATGGAATAGGGGTCTGGAGAGTTATGGAATGACAGCACGAAGATGACAGTGGTCAACATTTCACGAAGTGGGAGAGGGATAAAAAAATGGGAATCTTTTATAGTTGACACTAGTTCTTCCTTCAAATCTGTTGCTTCTTTCCTTGTCCATTCCTTCCCGTTGCACAACATATTTGCTTGACACTATTTCTTGCTGTACCTTCTGACTTTATTTAACCTAAGCCTATGTGATTTTCAATGACAAGTCATCTATGTGTATTGCCAAGTCACTTCTATTAACCAAATCATCATTTCACTTGATAGTTTTAAGATGAACATGGACGATAGGGACCAATCTTCAAACATTTGCTAACTATAGGGAGTTATTTCCAAAAACTTAAAGTATAAGGACCAACTTGAAAATTGATGCAAATTATAAGGACTAAGTGATTAATTTTTCCATTAATTTATTAAAAAGTCATTCTCCCCTTAATTTAATTATTCAAAGATCAATTCTCCCAATTGAGTAATTCCATCCTTTTCTCTTATTCAACTAATCTCTTTCGTTATGCCAAGTCTCAATAACATAACGACTATCCAACATGACATAAATAGAACTTTATACGGCTATTATTTAGTAATTTACACTTAGCTAGGTTGCAT
The DNA here is from genome assembly GCA_037074485.1 of Delonix regia. NCBI lineage: Eukaryota > Viridiplantae > Streptophyta > Magnoliopsida > Fabales > Fabaceae > Delonix > Delonix regia. Next base: position 15,765,601 of record CM073453.1, on the reverse strand, counting down.
TCTCCTTCAAACTACATAGTTTTGCCTTTTTGGTTAAACCCCACCAAATAAAAGAAAATAATAAGAGAATTTTATTTGAAAAAGAAATGACACCTCAAAAACTTTAAATCACTAGTTAACGACCACATGAGCTCCTATTTATGTCATGTCAACTTGTTTACTAAATAATTGTGATTTTGCTTGATAAGAGAAACCATTTTGATTATGAAACTAAACTTAGAGACTTTATCACTCTAGGATTAAATTTTGATGAGATTAATATTTTAGAAACTAAAACTTTAAATTACTCTAATATCTAAAAAGAACAAGGGTTGGAACAACATCATGCCAATAAGATCTTTACAATTTGCCCGCCAATTGTGCACATCGCCGTTCCATCATTCAGGGTCATTTGATTCATCAAGGCAAAGACATGAAGCCACATCGAACTAAGTCCTCAATTTCTGTGTCTGAATAGATGCCGAAGCACTTGTGTTTTGGCTGTAGAAACCAATTGCTCTACTAGTGTGTTTGGATGTGGACCCCTCCTTTCTTTATGAACTTTCACCCTTCTCCCACAGAAGCTCCGAAGTGTCCAAGTGTTTTGCCTACGTTATCATCTCCAAGTGCTATAATGGTTTGCTTGGCACTATTTTGTTTCTTGCTTCTTCATATTTGAATCTTAATCTAATATGAAGAGAATATGCATGGAACGTGTGAATTTGTTTCACCCGGAGCACGTGACCTTTTTCATTCTGTTAAAATGACTTCATGCTCTTCTCCTATTATAACTTTAGGATGTATACTATGTACAGGTTCTGCTATTCAAGTGTGAAACGTAGAGTTTTTACTCTCAGTAATGGTTTCATTATATAATAAATTCCATGAGTGCTTATTGGTTATAAATATGATTATTGCTCACTTAAGTCCTATTGTAGATAAAGCTTGCAAAATTATAAATATTTTCATTCATTAAACCCCGGGACCTAATTTGGAATTGTAGATAAGAGAAGGAACAACTTATTCAAGAATGCAATGTCCTTCAAAAAGCATACTTTTCTAAATACTTGGACCTTGGACATTGGTGTACCAAGTGCAAAGTAAAAAAACAAGCAACTTCACACTAATTCCAAATAGTTAACTAAAAGGATATGAAAGACTACAATTTTGGTGCTACATATATCTTATCCACTTTTTTATTTGAAAAAATCATAGTTATGTAACAAATTATTGTTTGGTGTATTTAATATGTTCTTGTTGTGCTTCTCTAACCATCTATGCTCAAATCCTAATCATATGATATTACATTTGCTTGAAACGTACATGATTTTGAAATGTAAATATTTGTCTATAAGTGATCTCTTTATACTTAAACATGTGGTCAAGTGGGATCAATCGATGCATAATTGAAATATATTATTTTACATCCTAATTAACCCATTGTTTTATACATCTCTTGAACTTGAACTTGCAAATTTTAACTTTTGAAATTTTAAAAAATGACTTATTATGTTCTTCATATATGTGAGGTCTCCTCAACTCCTTGAAATAAATTTTCACATGTCAAAAATTGTTTTCATATACATCACTTGAAAATTAAATTTTATGACATGATTTGTGAAATCTTTCTTGAAAGCAAATGTTTAGCCCATGAATATTCATAGATAGGTGAACTTGTTATAATCTTGTTTAGATATTTTATGAAGTTGGCTTAAGTAATTGCCATAAAAGAAGTAGCAATCATAAGTGAATATAAATGTAATAAAGCATGGTTGACAAAAAGAAATCAGAGATGAATCATATGCGTCCAAAAGAATTATGTTTGATATGTTTTCAAGTATGATAGCATAGGTGAATCTAGATGAAAAAAAAAATACGCTACACCTAAATTAAATAAAAAGATTATGAGACAAAGTTGAAAAACAAGTTTGACACTCTATAGATGTCATGAGACAAACTTTTAACTTTTCTAAATTGTTTATCTCGTGTTTTCTTAGTTTTGCTTAAACTTTTTCAAACTATTGGGAGTAATCTTAATTTTAGGATAAATTGGCATATCTATGACTTGTTCATTCTAATGCTTTTCATTTAATTTTGATTATAACTTACATAATTGCCAATGTTATATATATATATATATATATATATATATATATATATATATATACACATATATATTGAAAATGGTTAATGCTTTAAATGTGTATCATTTTTTCAATCAACTTTAATTTTCTACTTAAGCAATGAACATTGTGCAAGCCAAGTGTGTGAAATTCAACTTCATGTTCTTAGGTCATTAAAGAGTGGACAAGTAATGGTTAAAGTCCAATAAGATGGCAACAAATCAGGAAGCATCTCAATATTATTATAATCGATAAGTATATATATAACTTTATAATTTTTCATGTTGAGGATTAAGTGATATTGTCATAACCCAATTTCATTGGTTGTAACCGGCACATAAGCTAAATCAACTTAGCCCAACCAACCTAAATACTTTTTTTTTTAAATACAAATATTGATGATAAACATTAGACACACTTTGAAATATAATTCAATAATTTCACAATGTCTATTTGGTATAATAAGGAAAAAGCCTATACAAGGCTAACAATACTTCACAAATTTCTAAACAAATAGACATCTAATAGCCATAACTTTCAAGTCAAATGAGCTATGTGATTAACCAGAATAACATACCAAAAAGCTTGAACAATAAGAAAATTCACAGCGCAACTTCACTAGCACTTAACGATATGAAAAATATTTAAAAAGAAATGTATAAGTCTACCACTGACTTAGTGAGTGAATATATAACAAAGCAAGCAGAAAAGAAAATAATAGAGAATTTAGAATTTTTTAACGAACAATAAGTTTCAATAATATAATTTTATATGAAGCGGGTATTAAAGAAAGAACCAAGATCATTATACTCATATTCCTTTACCATATATGTTTCAATAATTCATAATGTATCCCTTTATTGGATATATCTCAATATCTTATATCTATATCCCTTCACCGATCACGTCTCAATAATTCATATTTATATCCTTTCACCGGATACTTCTTAATATTTCATATCTATATTCGTTCACAGGATATGTCTCAATAATTCATATTTGTATTTTTTCACTGGATACATTTCAATATCTCATATTCATATCCATTCACCATATACATCTTAATAATTCATACCCGTATCCTATTACTGGATATGTCTCAATAATTTATACCTATATCCCTTTACAGAATATGTCTTTAATAATTCATTCCCTTATCCCTTTATCGGATATATCTTTAATAATTCATTTTAATAATGTGCACCAAGGCCGTTACTCTTACTAATGGCTACAAAGTTCTTACATGAATACTCATCAATTCTTTAAAATATAAAATCCATTGAATAGTGTAAATAGGATATGTAAATAAATAATTTAATTTAAACATATTTACTACCATAAAGTAATTTAAATAAAAATAATCATGGAGATAAAATAAAATAAAGATTAATTAAGAATGAACTAACAATAATACAAAGGATTATAATTCAGATCACTCAAGAACCTACAAATTATTAGCATATATACCTTATTTGTCAAATATAGAAATCATAAATTCTATAGGAGTGTCTAGTCTTTTAATAATAATAATAATGATAATAATAATAATTTTATTACTCTTGATAGTTTGAAATCTCTTTTATGTCCTAAATTTACTGAATATTTAGTTTCCACTTTTCTAAGTCCAAATTGATCCACGAGCCTTTAACATAATTCGATTCTAGAATGTTCCCAACAAGAAAATATAATAACGCCACGTACCAATGACCATTTAGGCTGTATAATCCTGCCATATATCTCAGGAGTTATGAGATAAATTGATTTGCTAAGGAACTTATAAAATTTAAATTAGTTATTTAAGCAGCATAGCCTGCCATAGTTTTACTTGTACAAATTTCATAAGGCTCCATAAAGGTACTATTAAATTTCATTTTAGTGTCTTAATTCTACTTAATCCATTAAATAGGATTCCACTACTACCATGAACATAATATGTAGTAAATTTGTTGTATAAAATATATCAATACTCTTAAAAGACTAGTTTAGAAAAAAAAATTCTATATATAATCCATATAGAAATAAAGAAATTGAAAGTTGGATAAGAAAATAATGACGTTTAGTAAAATGAAAAATACTACTTTGCTAATTATGCGCTCACCGATAGGGATCAATAGTAGAGATCCCCTATTCCTATAGTATAACCAGGATAAAAAGGTCTCCACAAAACTACCTCTCACACAAACATAAATACTCTTTCGTCCTCTCCTTCCAGTTTCAATGCAAAAATTAAGAAATGTTCGAACTATTTATAGAAATTTTCAAGTTACTTTGCATGTTAGTATTTGGCACTACAAATAGTAACCATGTAGCCAAAATTTGCACAGTAACCACACGTTTTTACCGACATTCACTATGCAATGATTAAAATTATATTTTTTATCTCATAAAATATTTTTCAATTTTATTTTATTTTTCTAATGTTATTAAAAAAAAAAGGTTATTATAGATATTACTAGGATTGGTTGGTTATATTGGCAATTATGAAGGACTATAATATGAAATATATACTTATCAATGACATATAAGTTAATTGATTTAAATGTCTGATATGTCATCGGTTACTTGAGTGTTTGATAAACACTATTCCTATACTATATTCTCTCTTATGTTTGAGTTATTATTTAAATTCCTTGAAAGCTTGCTTATTCCAAAGGGATGTAATATTCCAAAATTTGACATTTAAAATTTTGACCTTGAGGGATAATTTTTTTGAACATTTACACTAGAAAATAAATAAATAAATAAAATAATAAATATAACAATTAAATTAGTTGTAGAAATGGGAGATTTAAGAGAGCTATTATATTAATCCAAGTAACAAATTTCATGAACTCTAGGTTAGCTCATGTGACTAAGCCTAACCTAAGCTTGCATTAGGACCTAAGTTTCAATCCCCTTTCTTGCATTAGAGTATGATTTTTGCTAGGCTTTCACATTTCTCCAATAGTGAAATTACTAAAATGCCATTAAGACATCTTCTTCTTCTTCATTTTCCTTCTGTTTCCTCGAGCCTTTCCTTTTCTTCAAAATTTTTTTTGCAGGTTCCTCTCCTAGCACCATGCTGGCGCCACCACCACTGAGCTTCATCGTCAGTTCTGGTTGCTTGGGTTAGCCAAAAGACAGCCAAAAGTTCGACGAAGGGCACAACGACAATGAGCTTTTTTTTTTAGCTCGAATTTGTGATTCAGGTGAGAGTAATTCTTTTTTTTTTTTTTAGGTTTTAATGCTAAACGTCATTTCGACTTGTTCTCCATGGATTTCAGCTTTTAATTTCGTTAAAATTGATTTTAAACCAAGCTTTTTCTTGGTTGGCCGATGCAGATGAACAGTAGCAACAAAATTCAAAATTTGGTCAAAATAAGGTAAAATTTTGTTGTTTTGCTTGAGGCCTTTGGATTAAAAGTGATTTTTGTGTTGTTCTCAGCCCATTTAAGCTCCTAATTTCATGAAATTGTACTTGAATTTGGAAATCTCTAATTTTAGATGAAGAACATGAATAGTATTTGAGATTCAAAATTTGAAATTAAGGCATGATTTAAAGTTTTTTTGGGGATTCTTTAGAGGTTTCGATCCTAAGTGAGATTCTAACAATTTCCATGTGTTAATTTGATGTTTAGAGCACTAAATTAAAAGGCCCTCTTTCATGGTAAGGAATTGAGGTGCGTAGAATATCGATAACCAAAGAAATTCTAATCTTCCCATGTTATTAGACATCAAGAAGGATTGTAGGAGTTGTTTGAAGTTGCCAATTGGGTAATAAGTAATTTTGAGAATTTTCCCTCAAGCTCACATTAAAATTCATTGTTGTATAGGGGAGTTTAATGAACAAAAGTGCAATAAAGTAATTAATAACGTTCAATAATTAGTTTGTTAATGACCAAAATAATGTTTAGACACAGTTGGTGATGTTATACAACTTAAGGACTACAAAGAGTATTATTTGAGTTTATTGGCCTCATGGTATTTTCAAAGCCTTGGAAATATGTTAAGTGCAAAAATATCAATGTTGAGCATCAATGAAAATGATGCTTTAAATTTGTGGATCATTATGTTCCCAAAGTGTTTTCTATGCATGTGTATACCATTATGTATGAATTGTGGAAGTTAGGATTATTAAGAGGAATAATGGAAAAACACAAAAAATAAGTACCACAAATTTTGTTTGAAAAAGTTATTGTGGGAATTTTTATTAGAAATTATTTTAATTAGGATTTCGATTAATGTGGAAAATTTAGATCTATTGATTGTTATACTTTTAGGGTTAAAGGACATAACGTGATTTATGTGTGCTTTGACTATGTGAGTAAATAATCCTAATTATGCAAGATTTTGTTTTAAATTATCCACTTTTAAATATAAGTTTTTGTTATCTCTGGTACTTTGGATGGACTTATGAAATTATAAATTTTATTGCATATTATGAAACTAAGGAATTTTGTTAGCTTAAGAACTTTATGATTCTGTATTTTTGAATTATCTGAATTATTGAAATATGAAATTCTAAAGTGGTCTGACTCTAAAATTATGATTTTTGAATATGGGTGTTTGTATATTCAAGAAACTTTTGGGAATGTGTCCAAAACATAATCCTATAGCTAACAGTAGTAATTGTTAGCCATAGTGCACTGCGATTGGTATTCTGAAATGGTTGGGTATGATGCCTTTACCTCCATATTTTGTTTGAGGCTTAAGGCCATTATTATGTTTTCTTTTTAGAGCTCATGGCCGATCATGGATCATTACTCTGATATGATTACACTAGCCTTGGGCTAATTTTGTAGTTTGAATATATGATGGTTCTGTAGGAGATTCCTAATGTATTTTATTAAACTGGATATTTAAAATTCTTATTAGATATTGGTTCGTTTCAGTTAAGAACATAAGTTGTAATTTTAAGACAGGACTTATTTGACAGTAAATGGTTTTCCCTTTGCTTTTGGAACTATTGAATTATCTCTGTAAGTTATCCAATTTTAAACAAAGAAAGTTTTAATGATAAACTCTACTACCTTAATATTATTAGAATTATCTGCTCATTGAGTTTTCACTTACCCCCTTTTATTTAACATTTTGAATTCTAGTGCAGATCCAGAACACTCGCCTATAGAGTAGGAACTGCGGTGTTTCTTTTTTTTTTTTTTAGTCTAGCCTATTGCTAGAGCAATGGTTTCTTGTGGTACATTTTGTAATTGGACTTAGTTGTTCCCTTGTATACAGGTTGATTGTCTTAATATAATTCTATGGTTATGGGCTATGTTGTATATATATGTGAGAGAGCAGAGCTCTCTAATCTGTTGTATGTCAGATAGCTCTGTTGTAGAAATTTTTACATTGATTAAACTAATTCTTTTGGTAATTATATCCAAAGGTTTTAACCTTGAGTTTATCGAATAAGGGTCTATGTATTTGTTAAGGTTTTGTTGTATTGAGATATCTAATAAGCTTACGAGGATGAGGGATACCTCGTTTCCCATGTTTGTCACATCCTATCGGCTCAGGTCGTGACAAAGGAAGCTCACAAAACTTTAAAAGAAAGCTTTGCATACTCTTTTGAAATAAATTATTCTTCAAAATTTTCAATTGAATTTCTAAAATTGGAGTTTTTAAGTTTCATGTATTTGGAGTTTGGAAATTATATTTAATAAAGCTTGAAAACATAAAAATTTATTGACAATAATATTGTGAAAGGAAGCTTTGTTTAATTTCAAATGGCAATCTTTCTTTTTTATTTTCTTTATCACTCAAAAATATAATTAAGGGAGTTGTGTTTAATGTGATATCTTTTTCCCTCCTCTGGATATGATATTTATCTTTCTTAAAAATCCTTTTCATTTCCTCTTCAATTTTTTAAATTGATTCGTAAATCTCTTCTATTGAAATGAGAAAAGAAATTTCAAATATTAATTATAATTGCTTCCTATGTATAGGTCTCACAGTTTAAATAGTGGTTTTTTGGTAAGTTATTTAAAAGTGGACTTTTTTGAAATCTAAATATCATTTTTATGGCTCTCACATTTTGAATGAAAAAAAATCTATATGGAAAGTTTTTTTCCTTATACAAAATAAGAAAAATGAATGAGTATATCTTTTTTTGTATTACTTTTGTTTATATTGATAATATAGATTGTTTGAAAGGGACTATAGATTTGATGTTGTACATATTTCAGCTTATTTTATTTGACATATAAGGTTTTATTTACTTATAATTGACAAGTCAAAGAAGGACGATATCCTTCTCTTATCTATCCACAAAAGAATGTATTATTTCCTTATTTCTTATTGTAGTATATCTCTTATATTTTTTTAATAAAAAAATATGTTGTAAAGTATTGCATGGTGGATGCAATATAAATTGAGTTATACATTTTATAATAAATTTCAATATACCTTGCATTATCCCAATCTTGGTAGTAAAGAAAGATTGACAAGTTTTGATGAGACCTTACCTCTACTAAAAATGACATTATCATATGATTTACTTACTTAAGAAAAGAATATGTGTTTTAACCTTTATATTTTTTCTTTCTTTCAACCTTTTTATTAGTATCAAATAGGGTGAGGACAAAGAAAAATGTATTTTGGCTCATTACATAGTGTACATTATTCTTAAAACACTTTTTTTGGTGATCTGTCACCATTAAAGAGGGGGAAATTGTTGGTTTAAGGTTCTATGTTATAATTTTTAATTATGACAAACATTTGAAAATGAGTAATTTCGTATTAAGATGTACTTACTTATTTAATGATTAAGTTGTAATACCTTACACTTGAATCATCATTTATTCCTTATATGTGAGATATTATCAATCATACTATTTAATAGTTTTCATGTTCTATATAATTTAAATTGAATAATAATTATAAGAATATCATATGCATGATAATAATGTTCATATTATGAAAATTGCTATTAAAGTATGTATGTTGAATGTGAATTGGACTAATTAGTTTGTAAGTCAATTATCTTTTATTTATGATACTCCAAAGAAAGAATAGTAGGTATAAAAGTGAAAACAATGAAATATCAATATCATACTTTACACAAAAGAAATAACAAGTAAGAACGGTGCTCTAAGTATTGAAAAATTTTAAAAAAATTAAATATTTGAAAACTTGGTTGCATCAAATAAGTATATTTATCATAGGCTAATATTTTTTTTGAGATTAAATAATTTAGCTTTGTATTTATTGACCCATTATAGTTTAATTCTCAAAATATAAGTTTGAACCAAAAAAGATAGCGAGATATAGATTTTATTTCAACCTTATATTGCCTTTTGGTCAATAGTTTAATTATATATCTCACAAATTATATAAAATTTTGATATGCAAATTGTTAATTACATTAGAAAATATACTGAAAAGGATTTCCAAATATTAGTCATTAACTTAAAGTGGAGTTAAAATGAGAAATTTATAGTCATATAAATTTGAGTAGTGAGAAATGGATTTTATATAAAACAATTTTTCTTATTTTTGGTCACTATTTTGATTATATCACACACACACACACACACACACACATATATATATATATATATATATATATTTAAAGTCAAGTTGAAGTAAAAAATAGACTAAAAGGACTTTCCAATGATATGTTCGTTACTTAAAATAAAATAAAAATTATGACAATTCAAAGTTAAGCCTACGTAGTGGTTCATTGTTAGCCTTTCACAAGTTGACTAGGAGTTCACTAAAAGTAACTAGTCGATTGTTGCACCCTCCAAGTCAATTGATAGACTACAAATTTAAAGCAACAGTCACATTCTAGTTATAAGCCGACTGGTGGGCCCCTAATAATAGACTAGTAGTGTTTGGAACAACTTTTTTAAAGTGTATGATAGCTTTTCATGTATCTAGCCACTATTTTTCATAGAGCTTTTAAACATATTTTTATGTAGAAACTAATGTTATAATGTGATTTTCAACTTGTTTTACTATCTTTGAGAAAGAAACAAACATTATTAAGTCAAGATTTGCATAATTTTTATTTTTTGAGTTCTTTAAGCTTCATCTTATATATTTACTTTTTGAAAGAGTTTCTTTAAGTAATATTATTTATCTTTAATCTTTGTAAGACAAGGGTACTTTATCCCTTGTAAGTGAAAACAAGAGTGAGAAAGCACATGGAGTAATTTTCCTTCAAGAAGAGAGTTGTTTTTTATTTAGCGAATGAAAAATAACTCTATGTAGAGTTGAATGTAAACTCACAAATTGTAATGACCCAATAAATTGTAATTAATGGGATAATTATATTTGATCAATTAGTTAATGAAAAATAAGAAGAGGGAAAATTTTTAAGAAAATTTGACTAAGGTTTAACATTTTATGAAGTGAAGATATATCCTGAGATTGAGGTTGACTCAGTGGTCAGGCTTCATGTGCATTATCTGAGAGGTCAAAGGTTTGAATCTTGACTTATCCAACTTCCCTTGCTTTTATGAGTGCTGACACTGGCCGGAAGTCGCCGTTTTCGGCGAAGAACAACCCGCAAATTTCACGGTTTGGAACACTAGAAATTGTGAAGTAAATCTAGCGCTGGTAAGCATTTTCTATGGTGTTTTTGTAATGGGTTTTGTTACTGACCACGTTGTCGATGTTTCCCCCTAATCCCGAGCTTCGTCGACCGCTGATTGTTGCAGATTTTGGCGGTTTGTGCTAGGGTTCTAAGAAGAACAAAATTTCAATTTTTCGTCCAATTAAACTCGGATTGGTGAGTGTTGTGCCAAATTTCGATATGCATTATTACTTTTTGATTATTTTTTGCCATTCCCTACTGCCAATCATAAGAAATTCAAACTTAAAATGAAAACCCTAATTTTGGTTGAGAATTAGGGTTTTAGAGGGACCAAATTGAACTTTCTAGAATTGAGGCTTCAATCAGTAGCTTTAAGACAGTAATTGGGATATTTAAAAGTAATTTTTTCGATAGGAATGATGACTTGGAATTATTTCAGATTTTCCTTGAATTTTTAGTAATTATATAAGTGCTTTAGGAAGGTTAAATCGGTGTAAAAATGACCTATTGTATAAGCAAGCTAGAGAAATTTAATTATGGGAGTTGTAGGAATGAGAATTGATAATTTGGTTATTCCTTTATTATATGCTAAAGTGGGAATTCTTGTTGGGTTATATGATTGAGACTTTGGTTCCTTGTTGTGGAAAGCTTTTTAGGAGCAGAGAGACTCTTAAGTGTTAAATCACATGTTATGAAGTGATTACTTATTATATAAGCTTAATGCCATAATTGAATAAGAGAAGAGAAAGAGAAATAATTCATTTCTTTTTTTGTTGGCATAGGCATTTCTTAGGGGTAAGGCTGTCACCCAAGTAAAGGCATTTTGTTGCTTGTGTTTAATGACATTCAGGTGTGCAGATAGCACTCCTAAATATTTTTTATTATAAACTCTACTTTTCCTTATTTGGAAATGTTTTACAATTACTATTATGATTTTGTCATGATTTTATTAAATGGGATTGTAAATTCTGAGTAGATGGATTTTCTTGACATGATTATATAATTACATCATGTATGGTTTGATAAAGACTTTTGGAAAATCTCATGCATACGGTTATGTATAACTGCTAGATAAAACAAGGACTAAAATGCTACGTGCTTTTATGCATGCCTGTTTTATTTTCCTTATCATTGGAAGGACTAGTTAGGACACTGACTGCAAACAACAATTCTGTTAGCCCTTAGTGCACCTTTGAAACTACCCAGCTAGCAAGGTTAATAAAGGTGCTAGCCCCATGTGATGACCATCACACGCAGATGGATCGTAAGTTATGATCTCACGCTTGTTGGTTATTTACCCTCGAGGATTATGTGTTCTCGCTTGTTGTGAGTTACCCTTGTGGACTGTGTGCCACACTAGATTAGTCAATGGTAGTCCTTCTCCTTAATTGATATTCAGAAACTTATTGATTCTTTCTTTTCACTTTTTAAGGCATTTTAATTCAATGTTTTATAATGTGCATCAAATAACTAGTTGCTGTTATTTATCAATTGAATGCTATTTATTCCATACAAATCATGATCACACATTTTGATTGTGAATTATATATGTATGTTGTTTAATGATTTTTGGGTGCTATTAGTCGAAAAAATTGTTGTCTCAGATAGGGAAGCTGGTGAATTCCCAAAAGGAGTTAAGGATTGACGGGGATCTGCGGGATCTAGCTTAGTTCTTTTTTTATGTACATGGAATATTTTTGGAGATGTATATAAATAGTATTGGGTAGCCATTATTTTGCTCATGTTTGAGTTGTATATTGACCACAGATGAACCTTTCCCCATTTTTGTTTATGGTGTATGTTGTTTGATTTATTCTGGTGAGAGCGGAGCTCTCTTTGTATATATTGTTTGTCTGACAGGATTTTGTAATAACTTTAGGATGTCCTATTTACTAGGTAGGCTCTGCCAAAATTTCTACAAAACTCCTTGTGTTGTATAAACTGTTTATCCTTATAGAAAGGCAAAGTTTACTTTGAATATGGTGCAAATTGAAAAGAAATGTTAGTATGGTCAGGGATTTCCATCTAGTGTTGGCTTGTAGGTTCGAGAATTCCCTCGTATCCTATGCCAGTCTCACTCTAGGAATTTGGGGTGTGACACAAATACTCAATTAAATTTACAGAATTAGTGGAGAAGCCTCAAGTGAAAGTTCAAAAATTGGTAGTTGGCTTGAATTGATTGTACAAGGATAAATCTTGGAGTTCACATTCACTTTCCCTACACTTTTATCTTTTCAATTGCTTAATTGATACTCATTTTTTATTTTAATATTTTGCTCTTATTTATTGCTTAATACATTTTCTTGTATTTAGTTTATGTAACCCAATTATAAAGGGATGGTAAGATTGTTCTAGTTTACATAACAAAAAACCTTTAAATCAAAATTAACTACATATTAGTGAGTGCTTTACTTTTAAAAAGAAAAGAAAATGTTATCTTCGCACTCCAAAAATTAACAAAAAACTTTCATTGATTAATATAATTGTTATTTTACTCTATACTCTTTAAAATAACTTCAATAACAAATATTTTACAAAAAAAATTTAAAAGTAATTGAATATTTTTATAAATATCCAATTCACTTCTATCTTGAGTGTTACATGCCTTGTATAACAAAATTAATAATATCCAAAATAAATTACGTCAACTAAAATATTACAAATGATTATTTGTATTTCAAGGTCAATGTCTACCACTGCAAGAAAAAAAATTATTGTATTATGATTTGTTGTTCAAGGTCAAGGTCTACCACTGCAGCAAAATAAAATAAAATAAAATAATTATATTATTATCTTATAGTTTTGACAAGCTCCACACCAGTACCATTGTATATTAAAGTTTGATACTGATATCAATGGTGATCGTTGTCCTCTCCCAAAGCTAATGGATAATTGGATACACATAGTCCCATCATACAAATATATAAAAATCTTTTTGTTCATATACTTTATTATATTTAAGATTACACTAGATAGCTGACAACCCTAGAAACTAGAGTTATAGCTAGCTAGCTTCTACTTGTAAAGAGGATTCCTGGCAAAACGATCGCTTTAGCCATTTTTGCAACCCTGTAAATCATTCTGCTTTTTGTGTCTGTTTCCCTTTTCTTTTTCTTGTGGTGAGCATGTTTTCTCCTCCTTTTCTGTTCTTCGCTTCATTGACAGACCAAAATTAGCATAAAAGAATTGACTTCAGAGTTTGTCTCTGACAATGGAATTTGAATTGTAGAAAGAAAAGAATTCCTCCGAGAGCTAAATGCAAGGAACTGCTATGGCATGTCAGAATTTGATTATTCCCTGTATATGCCAAGAAGTGGAAAGGTTGATTTCATGCTTTTTATATGCTTGGCATTATGCTTGTTCATTAATTCAGTAATATAGTATTTTTATTCATTTATAGTATCAAATTCAAATCGATATTAAAATGTGTTAGAGCTTCTTTAAATTAAAATGTCATTTTCCCTTCTTCTTTTTGGAGCCTCATGTCATTATTCTTCATCTGTTGGGCTCGATTTCTTACGTTTGATAATATAGTTTGGCCTGTGGCCATGCTAATATTGGTGTCTAAATATTATTATTTCAAATCTCATAGAAGGAATAGAAAAAGCTTTTTTCCACTGTGAATATTGCAAGTACCAAGTAAATATTGCAGTCTTTACAAATATCCATCCCCTTACACGTAGTCTTGCAAGGACGTACTGGAAGGTCCGATTCAAAGAAGATGAAAGGGAAGTTTGTATTTAAAACCGTAAGTTTCATATATTTATTATAAAAATTTAAGAATTTGAAATTATTTTTAAGGATTTTGATTAAATTTCATGTATTATAAAAAATCTTAGCGAGAAACTTTTTAATTATATATCTGAATCTCAAAATCCAAAATTATGATTATTTGTAGTAAGTAAAAATTCGTCTTATGATTTTTTGAAATAATTTTAAAATTTATGACCGTTCACTATGTATATATATTAAACTTATTATTTTGAGTGTAATTTTGTGTCCATAGTGTGAGAGAAAGAGGGAGAAAATATACATATTTTCAAAATGGATTAGTGTGTGTCGAGAAAAAAAAAAAGTAGCTTTGAGTGTGGAATAATGATACTCAAGTGATCAAATGTGTCGCTTTGAATTATGGAAAGCTTCGACAAATACTGCATATATGCGAGTTGAAGGAAAAGGGTTTGTAAAAGAGGACGGAGACGCCTGCACTTTGTAATTTAATCTGTCAATTTAAATTCTGTATAGTTATTACAGCTACACTTAAAAATTCAATTGCGAAGAAATTATTTTCTCTAAAAAGATAAGAGATGAGTAGGAGAAATATTAAAACTTTTTTTTTATTAATTTGAAAGTTTGTTATGAGGAGGAAAGATGAGTGGAGAAATATCAATCAACCTTCATAAGTTTTTCTTTCTTTAAAATTTGAAATTGCCCCAATTCATTAGCTAATTTTAAAAGAGAAAATATTCTCAAACAAAAGGAAGTGAAATACTTAACCTTGCCTTTCTCTCCCTTTTCTTCCATCCTATTCTCTTAGGTTATTTTCTTTCTCCTTCCTACTTTCGAACATAATATGAGAGAATTTAATATTTTAAATGAGACACAGTTTTGAAATATTAAAAAGATCTCTATTCTCCTCCTCTCTTTATAATGAACTCCAAAGCAAATAATAGATATAAAACCTTCCTTTCCCTTTTTTGCCCCTCTATTATCTCCCATATTCCTCACATATTCCTATTAAATAATTTACCTAAATTTTTTTCGTAAAAAAATGGATGGTCGTGTTTAAGTATTCTCTTGGTTGCATGAAAGTTTCCTCGGCAACATAAAAAGACCATAATGTTCTAGAAAATTTGGTTGCATGCACGTGATGATTTTCTTGTTCCCTCCAACCTCTGATCTGGCAAAGTAACTACAAGTATGTTGGCAAGTTGTTTAATTGCTGTAATGCCCTTTTTATTTTTCACCACATGGTACCCTTTCTGATTTAAAGTGGGTTAAAACTTTAACATGTGAAGTGACTAGTGTATGGGCTGGTAGAATATCCTACGGACTATAAGAAATTAATGTTAGTGTATATAATTTAGCATGTATATGACTCTTGAATCATATTAATTAGGGGTCAGGATTTGATTTGCTTCGATTAACTTGATTTTGTCATATCGAATTAATTTTAGAATAAAGTAAGTGAAGTCATCAAATCACGTTCGAATCTAAATCACTTAGCTTTATTTATTTATTATTTATGTTTTAATTATGTGTCTTAAAATAGCTATGTTTTAAAAATATAGACCATTTTTATTAGTATGAGATACTTTATTTGTTAGAGAATGATTACTTAATTTTTGTTCAAAATTTAGAAAAACAAATTTGAAAATATAATTTATTTTAAAACATAACTCTGTCTAATTCAACATAATTTGGTCATAAATGAAGACTCTGTTGAATTCAAGATCGAGCTTAAAAAAGGAGTTTTATTTTGAAATTAGGTCGGACCTTGGATTGATAAAAAATGGAACCCAGCTGGGCATATGTCATGTATTAAATTAACAATTTAGGCACAATGGAGTATAATCTATAATGAAACAAAATCACTACTAATATTCAGTTTGTTAAATGAAAATTGGATGGTTATTTCTTTGATAAAAACAAAAAATTTTCTAGTTTAAGTTAATAGCTCGGTACCAACAGATGAATGATCTAAGTATGTAATTTATTACTAAGTATTGATGTTAATGAGGTTTCCTTTTTTAAAATGGAAAAGAATAAACAGGAACAGTGTACACATATTCTCCAGAAAGAAAAAAAAAACAAACTTTATCCTGTTTGCATTTATTTAGTGACGGATGATTGAAAATGATCCCATCATCTTTTATATAAATAGTATTTTCAACGACACCTGGTTCATTGGCTGCCAAGTAAAAGCAATCTTGCTGAACACAATACCCAGAGATTTAATATTATACAAGACATGAATAATGACCAAGAAAAAGAAAAAAGACGACATAGATATAGATTGATATCGAACCTTGATGACCTATATATAGCAACTAGATTCGTTTGAGGTTTTGAGATGCTGCCGCTGTGTTAATATATTAAGTAGAGGAAGGTATCTTATAAGGTTCTCTTAACATGTGGTCTGACTCAGAAATTATGCCTTTATAGTTTTAGAATATCTAAAGGACAGATATGAGAATGAAACGATTTTTGTTCTTTGATCCTTTAATTTGTTTTCTTTCTTTTAAATATTAATCTGCACTGTCCTGGTGGGAGAAAGCTTATAGGGCTACAAAAGCAGATGTGTCTCTCTGCTGTTATATATATGCCTCACAACTTTAGGTCATACCCCTAATTTATGGGCACATTAACAGAGTTTAAAGATGACAGATATCCACTTTAGAGATCTTAAACATGTGTCCACTTTATATCCTGATGAAACAGGACTGTTTCAAATTAAAGTTAAACACAATTATTTTCATATAAAATTTATTATAAAAGCAAGAAACCGACTGTACGATCTTAAGATTCTAACAAATATAAATATTGAAATAGATACAAAAAAACACAACATAATATGTAGACATATTCAAATAATAAAGATTGTAAAATTAAATTATAATTTGAATTTTATCATTTTATTTAATATGAATATGTGCCAAGAAACGCTGATACGAGCTAGTATGTGTCTATGACACAATATATATACTAAATATGATAATTTAAAAAATTTTAAGATATAAGTATAGGTTTGTGTGTATATATATTCAAAGAAGCAGAGTTTCATTCTTGTTCAATTACTATCCAAACATTGTCTCTGATAGAGAAAGATGACATCGGACTTTTAAGACAAATGTAGGTAGAGAAAGACAATTAACAAAAGAACTTAAATATTTGGAAAAATATAACATAAAAAGATGATAAAATAATAGATAAAATGATAAAATAATATTAAAATTAATAAAAAATATATAAATATATTATATCGTGTATCATATAAAATACGCATCTTATAACACAAAATAATTTTATTTAATGTATGGGCCAAAACAAAACGTACTTGATAGTTAAAAATTATGTAAATTTCAAGGATTCAAGTCAAGCTCAGTGAACGAACTACAATGAGTACCTGATCCCATCTTCCTTTTACCAATGTCTGTAGGGTAAGGTGCCCCAAATATATGGTAAATGAATATAATAACTGAAAAGCAAGGTTCATATAGAAGGAGAAAGAAAGGTGGGCATGGTTGTAAAACGCTTTTTCTTTACTCTCTGCTTTTAAAGCTCCTAGTTTTCAGTGCATCCTCTAATAAATTTACAATGATGATCACCTTTCTAATTGGTGAGAGATTGAGATTGAGATTCCAGAAGGCTTTTTCTTTTCCTTTCTCTTCTCTTTATCTAGACTGCTCCACCACCAGTTATATAACAGATGAAACTAGCAGAAGATTGGTTAGCCTTTTCAAGCAAATATTAAAATATCAAAACCTGCACATATTATTCTTTTTCCAAAATTTTGGAAAAGAAAAGCTATATCTAAGTTTTATGGATTTCTCCCCTCTCAGCCTTATTTTGCTTTGAAGTTATGTACTGGCAGTGGGCATGAGAAATCTTATTCGGAGACATTTTTAAATAAATATGAAAAATAATAGTTATATGCTTCATGGACATTCTCTTTTCTTCTGGTATGATACTATTTAAGTAAAATATTTTTTTTTTTGGCTCAATCACTTATTGACATATTTAAAATAATTTTTTATTTATTAAAAAATATTACATTTACTCCCTTATTTTATTTTAAAAAAAATTATATTTAGTCTCTTATATTTAGAGTTTAATATTTTGTAGAAAAACTAAATTTAATAATTTTTTAAAAAATAAGAAACTAAATATAATATTTTTCAATAAATGAAAGATTATACTAGATATTTTAATGAATAAAAGATTAAAATAATTATTTTATAATAAATGACAGACAAAAAATGTATTTCTCAATAGTATTTACTTCTCAGTGTCACTATGTTTTAATGATAATTACAAATAAGCCCCATGTCTGTGATTTTCTTCATGAATATGCCCTTTTGGCAATTACTATATATACGTACCAAGCCTCGTTATATATGAATAGGTAACTAGAAAAGGAAGATTCCGAGTGTGCGTGTGTGATGAAGGGAACTTTTTGTAATGTCAAATGGAAGACATAAATAATAGGACAAAAGGGTTTCTTATGGTAGATGGAATAAAAGGATGACGATCTATATTTGCAGCCTAGGAATATGAAATTTTAAAAAGAAATAGAGTGAAAGCGGTGGTTTCCTTAATAAGAAGACCGTTGAGCATCGTTAGTATTTCTATCTCCGTAGGCGCGAGCACACATATAAATACATATAATTCGTTAATTTATCTATCCTTAATACAGAAAATAGATAATGAGTAACTAATTAAAGAGTTGATCATAGTGATATCATCAATATTCTTTTTCTAAAAACTAGATTATATAAAGTTAGAGCTTTCAATTAGAGGGGCTAATATATAATATGCATATTTTGATGTTTAAATTACAGAAAATAAAAAATAAAAGAAGCATAGAGAAACTATTTTTTTACCAAAAAAGTTAAGTGAAAAAGTGTGTAAATTCTTGAATAAATTACTTAACTGCATAAATAAACTAGTAAATATTTTCACACACTCATTAAAGGGTTTACATCTCACACAAATTATAAACTGAGATAGTGCATGAGAAAGAAACAAATGTTGAAGATAGTGAATGTAATTGCTCAAGAATGCTACTTTATTTTTTAAGAAATAAAATGAAATTAGATGGGTTGCATGATTTGTAAATGACAGAGTAAGTAAATCGAAAATTAACCAAACTTTTCTTCAATATTGATTTGTTGGTTTAGTGATCTTAGTATCAACAGGTTCTACGTTTGTAACTTGATTTGCACATTTTATTTTCTAAAATTTAATTTCAACAAATGAATAGAAGTCCAATCATCTTAATTCAATTAACACTTTTTCAAAAAGTCATGGTTTGTATGATTTGCTTGGTATTTAAAAGGTTGAAAAAATCATTTGTATACTGAAATAAATTTTTTTAATAAATAATTAAGTTTAGTTTTATATTAGATTTTTCTCCAAAATGTCTTTTAAATTTTTCTTTGCATAAGAGTGAAAAGAATTTACTCTCATGTTAAATGAATAATATTGAGAGTAAAACTTAATTTTTTAAAACATATATTACATTAATATAAAAATCTTAATTAACCAAAATCAAATTTACAAATTCACTTTTGATCCAACATCAAATTTGTCAAACTCTGATCCAAATCCACTTACTTTTCACTCTTGCATTGTTGTGCCTAATTATAAATAGAAAACTAAAGAAAAATTCCCAGTAATGAAAATAACACTGTAGTAGTGTTCAAAGGTAAAAAAAAATATTGTTGCACTAAATTTCGTTACAAAGAAAAAATCATTTAAACTAAGACTAAGGCAAGAAAAGAAAAACAAGGAGATTTTAATGAATGAGACTTAATTTTGACTCACATTTAAAGAACATGACTCACACACGACTTACACATTGATCACTCATTTAATTTCATAGGTATATATATGTATGCATTTTATTTAACATATAATTACATATAAAAGTACTTTCTCTTATAATTTATTCCGGGGTATGAATCTCCAGTTGCAGCTAGCTAATAAGGAAAAAAGAAAAAGAAAACTAGAAATTCCAAATAGAAATGGTTGACCTTGCTTCCTACGAGAAACGACTGTTCCTGAAGGAACTGTATGTCCTGTCCCTTTTCCCGGCAAAATTCCTTCCAAATTCAAACCACAAAGCAAGAAAGCTAAAACTCAAAGAAAAAAAAAAAAAATGAAAGCTGCTTCAACTTCCATGCGTGTAAACGGAACATTTTTTTTTTTGTTGAGTTTTTGTTCGTTTCTCCTTTTCTCTCTCTAAATCCATCTTTGATTCTCGGCAATCCACAGTTACCTGATATTCTCCGCTTCGGCAGATTCCCCAGAACCCTATCTCTCTGCCAATCTCTACTTTCTCTTCATTGCTTTCCAAGCCAAGAATCTCTCTCTACCACTTCCTCATAGATTCCTCTCCCCTCTTCTCTCTTTCTCTCTTCCTTTTTCGACCACTATTAACGATGTCTAATTCCTCTTGTTTTCCATCTCCTCCTCTCTCTCCGCCCCCTTCCTTTCTCTCTCTGTCATTTTCAGTTTTCGCGCTCCCTTTTCCTTCTCTCGGATCTCCCATTTCGCCAAATCTATACATAAGGTTTCCGCCGTCGTTATGGCTCCTTCAGAAGTCAATCATCTTTCTCACCCCTGCATATATGGTATCTTCTCTGTTCCTCTTTCTCTTTCTGTATCCTTCATCCAAATTTGAGCTTCGTGTAATCAGCTATTCATACTGGAAGACCCAAATTGCTTTTGCTTATTGGAAATGAGATCATAATGCTATAATTTGAAGTTGGAAGTCTCTTTGTTTATTTTATCAGATGGGTATCCTTACTTTATATAGGATTTTACTGCGCTGAAATTGGAATTCAATTTCTATTTTAATTAATTTTTTTGGTTTCCTGCTGGGGTTGTCTTGGATAATTGGTCGTAAGCAGGGGATTTTGTTTCCTCATACTCAGAGAGGAAGTCTGGCTTTATGAAATGGTTTAGTAAGCTTTTCAAAGGTGGGTCCAATCGAGGAAGGGGAGGTCGTCATCTCCAGCAGCCTACGGAGGAAAATATGGTTTGGCGTAATCCAGCTAGATCGTTGGTAAGCAGCAGCACTTGCTTTCTGTTTTGTTGTCCTTGTTATGGGTTATATCACTGCATTGCTTGAAGTAAATAGGACAAAGTCAGATAGCAGTCAGCGTTATGTGCTAGTTCTACATCATACCTTTGGTGATTCTGTTAGTCACTAGATAAATTTTCATAAGCACTAGAAGGTTGACCTTATTCCCTGTTTGGTCCACTATATAACCTCTTGTACTCTGCTTTTGGAAAGTCTATTTAGAAAATCAAGGTGAGGTGAGATTTGATACTTAAACTGCAGGTTATAACTTGATAACATACTTGATTTCTACACACACATCATACCCAAGAGTTTTGTTCCAAAATGGCAACTGATTACAGCTTACAGCGTACTTGTTTAGCCCACGTGTCATACCCAAAAGTTGTGTTCCACAATGGCAACCTAGCTTCACATATCACATTCCAATTATGTTTGGTAGCTTCATAAATCATATGATAGTTTCTTCTTTTTCTGCCAAACGAAAAGCTATGATGTAATCCTTTCAATCTGTGTTCTCCTTATGTCAATAAGGGTGCTCATGTAGCCAATTGAAC
Organism: Delonix regia; assembly: GCA_037074485.1. Classification (NCBI taxonomy): domain Eukaryota; kingdom Viridiplantae; phylum Streptophyta; class Magnoliopsida; order Fabales; family Fabaceae; genus Delonix; species Delonix regia. The sequence goes on along the minus strand of CM073453.1, from coordinate 15,743,617 downwards.
AATTTCATGCATGATATCAGTCAGAGGATGACTAAAGATACTTAGAAGTGATGAGGGCAAGAAATTTTTTTATAATTACCCGGCAGTGAAGTGGAGTTGAATTTATTGTATATAAAGCATGAGATCTCGCCCAATGGTTGAGATGAATTTTATTGAACCTACCTTGTATCTTAGGTGTGCACCAGTAATTTATCATATGAGTTCTGTTGCACTATGTGGTGACGAGTGGTAATGGCATTCTTCAAATATATCTTGATGCATGTCTCATTTGACCCATAAGTTGTTTTTACATGATGAAGCTTTCCGTGGTTGTTCAGCCATTTAAAAGCAGATTAGTTATTATATACTGGCAATGTTAAATGGAATTTCTTTCTTGCTTAATACTATTCAACATGATATTCCAAATACCTCCTTGCTATATAAACACAAGGGCATTATAGAATATCCAGGTCCATTGGTTCTTCTGCACTTAGGCAGCAAGGAAAAAAGATCATAACTGTACATGCAATGACTATTCTGGATTGTTTCCTTTACAAGTTTGATTGGTAACTAACTACATATAATATCCTACATAATTCTCCCCGTGTCATCAGGATGACCGTTCTAGATCTCAGAAGGAGAAAGAGGATCTGGATCATGCAATTGCACTTTCTTTAGCTGAAGATTTGAAGAGACCAAATGGTAGGTGTTTAGCTTTCAAAGAAGTGCTTATTTTCTTTTTGTTCATCATGATCCTTTGATCAGGGATTAAACATTACTTTTCATTAGCTCGTCAACGATATAGATATCGCACAGACACTGATGAAGATTATGCAAGGGAACTTCAGGATAGGCTGAACTCATCTGCATATCCTCCATATAACCCTACACCATTTTATCCCGGGGCTGTTAGGTACAATTTTTGCACTCTTAAATCTTGTATTTCATAATATGCATGCCAAACTAAAGTATACGAAATGAAAAGAAAGATTAACTTGAAGCATATTCCGTCATGCAGTTGCAATCTAGTTTCATTCTTCTAAATTTCAGAAGTGCCCCTGAAAGTTGAAAAAAGGAAACCAAATGTTTACATTCTTAGTCATCAATATCTGTCCGCCTATCTATCTATATAACCAAGCAGGGGAAGGAACAGAGGCTTTCGGTACCTTGTACAACTAATCATGTGCATTTGCTATTAAAATGCAGAATATGTGGTGGGTGCAAGCAGGAGATAGTCTATGGGAATTGTTTGAAATGCAATAATACTTTTTACCATCCAGGCTGCTTTCGCTGTCACTCTTGTGGTTACCCCATTACTGAGCATGAGGTAGTTTGATCCTCTCGAGACTTGGAGAATGTTGAAGTCATCTTTTAGCCTTTCAACAGACACTGATACATTTGCATACTTGCATATAGTACCTTCTTCATTTCTAATCATGCGTAAAAATGTTTATAATACTTCTATTTTATCTATCACTTACTGTTTTGTTTTCCGTTGATACTAGTTTTCTTTGTCAGGGAAGCATCCATATCACAAGTCTTGTTTCAAAGAATTGACCCACCCAAAATGCGAAGTTTGCCACCAGTTTGTAAGATTAGCCTGGCTTTTATTGATTCATATTGTACTGCCTTGTGTTAATTTATTTGCCTTTTCTGTATAAGGTCATTTTAGTTAGTTTCATATACCTTATAAAGGATCATAATGTGATGATGGTACATAATTTAGGGGATGGAGGTTACCAAGTTGATGACTAACACCATTTTACCCAGCAATTATTTTTATTTTTGGGTTGCAGATGAGCTAAATTGACACCTATGATATGTTGTTTTACTTACAGATTCCTATAAATGCTGCTGGTTTGATTGAGTATAGGTGTCACCCATTTTGGTCCCAAAAATATTGTCCCTCTCATGAATATGATAATACAGATCGCTGCTGTAGTTGTGAAAGATTGGAGGTACTAATAAAACTGGTGCCGTATATTGTATAATTTATTAGTTCTTGAAAACAAAGGAAGGATAATTTGCTAAACTCTATCTTTTGTTTTAATCTTCTCTTGAAGTCTAGGAATGCAAAATACTATAGTTTGGAAGATGGAAGGAGCTTATGCTTAGAGTGCATGGAATCTGCTATAATGGACACTGGTGATTGTCAACCTCTTTATCATGCTATCAGAGATTATTATGAAGGAATGAATATGAGAATAGATCAACAAATTCCTATGCTTCTGGTTGAGAGGCAAGCACTCAATGAAGCTATTGTCGGGGAGAAGAATGTAAACAATGTTCCATTCTTTGGTTTAAATCACATAAAAAGTTGAATTTTTCTTACTCTGAATTGGCTTCTTCCAGGGTTACCATCACTTGCCAGAGACAAGGGGCTTATGCCTTTCAGAAGAGCAGACTGTCACCAGTGTATCTTTCAGAAATATCCACTTTTGATTTCTCATACGGAATATTAAAGCCTTCATGAGTAAGGTTACAAATTACCTATCTGGTAGCTGTACTAACTTTACTGATTTTATATTGCATTAGATACATCGAAGACCAAGAATTGGAGGCCACCGGTTAATTGGGATGAGAACTCAACCTCAAAAGCTGACTAGAAAATCTGAAGTTACAGCCATTCTTGTTCTCTATGGTCTTCCAAGGTAATATACATTAGAAACTTTGCCTTTTGTTCCGTGCATTAGAGCAATTTCCTACATTTGACCTCGAATGTAAAACCTCCCAAAGCAGAAAGTGTAATGGACTTAAAGTGACATAAATTACTTGTAAGTCTATTAATAAATAACAGGGTCGGGTGTAAGTCTATCAAGTTGCTTATATTATAATATAGAAGACATGCTATATTACATGGCATTAAATATTTTTTTCTGGCAAACAAGCACAACTTACATTTATTACACTTCCAAGCTTTCCTTTTTTATCATAGTTGGTTGCATTGATATTTCGCTACTTTTTGACTACTTAATTTAAAATGAAGTATTAATAGTGTGTCTTGTTAGCATTTGAGAATTTAAAAACCTGTTTGTACACTAAAACAGGGGTTTGGCTAACAATTCTATTTGGTTTAACATTAGAATTTCCTTTATAATCACTTTTGTTCTCCATGTCCCCGATAACAAATAAGTGGAAAAAATTTCGGAATTGAATTAACTACATTTATGATAATATTCACTTTAAAAGTTTTTAAACATAAATAATAATATTGCAAACTCACTTCTAACCAAAATCAAGTTTATAAATTATGTTGATCCAAAATAAAGTTTGAGCAATCCGAATCCATACACACTACTGAGTGTTTGGATATTTTTAGGGTGATTCATAATTGAGTCAAAAGCCTGGACATGTCTCATTCAAGGCACAACCTGACAGACCATGTTGATTTCTCCCTTTGTAATGATGATAAAACTTCATTATAAATAACATGGATTAATAATTAAGATAGATTTCGACAAATTTATTTGTTCAGAGACTTTAATCCAGGGTCCGCTTTTGTTGATATTTTTGCGGAATACAGGTTACTCACAGGTGCTATCCTTGCCCACGAGTTGATGCATGGTTGGTTACGCCTTAAAGGTATAAATAATGTCCTTCTTGTTCCGTTCTTGGTGTTCAACTATTTAGTACTCTTTAATCCTTATTTATGTTGAACTAGCAGGTTACCGCAATCTTAATCCTGAAGTTGAGGAAGGTATCTGTCAGGTTCTATCTTACATGTGGCTTGAGTCGGAAGTGATGCCTAGCTTCAAAGGCATGCCTTCAACTTCAGCAGCTTCTTCCTCCAGCTCCTCCTCCTCATCGAAGAAAGGGGCCAAGTCTGAAGTTGAAAATAAATTGGGTCAGTTTTTCATGAATCAGATCGCCAATGATTCTTCTCCAGCTTATGGGGGTGGCTTTAGGGCTGCTAATGAAGCTGTGAACAAATATGGCTTACGTTGTACTCTCGAGCATATTCGTTTGACTGGTAGTTTCCCACTGTAATAACAAACACGTTCCTTAGTGATCATACGTTTGGGTTGAGGAAAATAAAAGAAAAAGAAAGGCAAGAAAATGTTTAATTTAATCATTTCTCTTAATTTAATCTTAAATCAAACATTTCCTTCCTTTCTTGTCATCTCAATTTTCCTTAATCCAAACCTACACAAAGAACAACTGGATTGTAGTGTTTGGCCTTGAATTAGTTCAAGCTCAAGACAGAAGCTAGGAGAGCTTCCTCCCTGCTATTTCATGGGGGTACTGAGGGCGTACTAGTTTGAATTTACTAATAATAAGCATTGCTTGTTCATGTTTTAGAAATGTTCTATCTTTAACGTTTAGCGATTCGTTTCAATGATGCATACAAATGCTGGGGAACGTTGCTTTCGAAAGAATTCTGGAGAACAGCATTCGTCCTTCACCCTTCATATTTTCAGCTTTACCTTCTTAATAGGGAATAATGCTAATATTTTGGTCTTTAATTCATGATGAGATCTTCAGTTTCTTATCCTAACAATGTTTTTCAAATCTATCCTTGAAGTAGTAAATATTGTTTGCTGTTGCATACAATATAGGATGGCTGAACTGCTTCCAAGACAGAATATGTCACCTTTGAAAAAATAACCTGAGAAATGCATGTAGCAGACCTGCAATACACGAGCTGAGGCTTTCTTTAATTTAAATATTAATAATAGAGAAAGAAAATTAAAATAGAGAATCCCACCATATTTTCTTTCGGCAGATAGAGGATAGAACATGCACATAAAATTCTGGAAAGTTTTTTTTTTTTTTTTTTTTTTCTGGGGACGAAGATAACTGCCTGATATTCAATATTTTATAAACTTGGAGATGTAATTGAAAATCGTTTCTGTACATTGGAAAAAATGTATTCCCAGTCCCCACAGCAGTATAACAAAATTGACCACCATGAGAACCACGAAATAAAATGTGCTTCGTCAACAGGCAATAGCTCTAGGCTACTTTTTCTTTGGGTATAAATAACTCTGTCCATATACTTGCAGACCGTAGTCGAGAGTTGATATTTGTAATTATGTAGTGGCAATATCCGCTAAAAGCATCTTTAGTGTCTCGTAGGTCATGAAACATATACCTACGCCAGGCATAACCTTGTAATATTCAGGCAAAATTCCTCTGTACAAGCCCCGCAAGCCTTCTGTTTGGATTATGTGCCTAAACATACCAAGGAGACCTGTCGTATACACATGGGCTCGGCCGCCTGCCCCCTCCAATTGCTTCCGCCGCCTCACAAGATCCAAAGGAAATGTTGCTGCATATAGGTAAAGATGAAAAAATCAGATCACATTTCATACGAAGAGATCAACTTATAACAAGGATACGATTCATTAGATGCATCAAGGTCATGGATGCTTTTTGTGTCACATCCACTAACCTAAAATGGATCATCTGAAATCTAAACGGAGTCAAAAATCAGAAATTGCAATCCAAGTCAACCATATTTGATTAGATAAGGAATGTGGGCAAGAACAAAATAAGAGGTTCTTATAGTAATGATGCCCTATCTCTGACAAAGCAGCAATGCTTAACTAAGATGTTCTGGATAAGCCCAGTAAATTATATCAATCGCTAGTGGTTGACCAACTAAATCCTATAATGGCAGCATTTTACGAATGAGGCAGAACTAAACATACAGCCTTATCTGAAATTCTGGCACGATTTATAAATCGCTACAAGAATGTCATAAACATCAATACTTCAGATGCATGTAGTCACTAATCAGTGCCCATGTGACAGTTTTTGACACACAAAGTAGACTCTCATTTATAAAAAGATATGACATTTCTCCCATGAGAAAGAAGGAAGTGTAGGTTATATCCTTTATTTTTTGAGAAAATCAGCTATATCCTTTAATTTGATTAGACAATTTTATCAAATTCATTTATTTTTGACATGAGAAATTATATTTTAATTTGTCGTCTATACTAGTCTAATACCATAATTATTATTATACTCAAGTCAATATTAAAGTAGAAAGGCTGAACACAGAAATACTGGGTTGAAGGATTCTGAGTGAAGGAAGCCACTGTGAGAAGCATGGCTCACGCAGGATACCTCTCACATTTGATGACAGAGGGCACAACTTTGGTTCATCCAAGTAATGCCCCCCTATGACGGAATTTACTGCGATCTTCAGAAAGTAGTTACAGAAAGACAGGAAAATGGGCCTTTTTTTTTATCTTGGTAAATTCTCATATGCCAGACAAAATAACAACTCCGACCTGGCCTCTGGTTCTAAGGGTCAGTCTGGTTAAATACTTAGTGCCAAAACTGCACCATACCCTCTTTTTCTGCATCAAAACAACAGTCCACCACCTCATACAATAATTTCTTTAATATCCTTTTGTTAACCAAATCTAGTCTAATTTAAAGATTAAGTGTGATTGCCCATCTAATAAACAGTTGATACAGCAGCATTAAGTTGAGAACTCCGACACCTAAATTAGAAACACAAAGAATAACAAACTATTGTTACATTAATACTAATGGTCAAATTACTCTTTTGGTCCCTGTAATTTTACTTACTTTTCAATTATGTCCCTTTTTTTAAAAGAAAGTGTAATTTCATCCCTATAGTATACAAAAAATTTTATATAGTCCCTGTCATTAAGTTTTCATTCATATTTTGCTGATGAGACCAATCATGAACTATCTTGATATTCTGAATATACATAATTCAAGCCAACTTGCCCAATCACTTAACATATATTGCATCACATGCTACATATGTGAACCAATTTCACTTCATTATCTACTGTACTTCTTTCATTGACATAAATCACACATATTCAAAATACTAAAACGATACATGGTGGTTATGTTAGACATATTCAATAGAATATTGACAAAAGTTCAATTGCGACAGAAAGGACTAAATTAAAAAATTTTTCAGCTACAAGGCTCTGCTTACAAATTTTTAAACTCTGAGGACTAAATTAATAATTGATTGAAACAATGGGGACCAAAAGAATAATTTAACCAATACTAGTAGAATCTCTGTAATCGATAGCAATAGGAAACCCAAATCTGTACAAACAAAACCATATAATATAATAACGGCAACAGGAACCAGAAGTAGGATGAAGTAGCAAAACCATTAACTGACAAGGAACATCAGAACTGCAACTTATCAACATAGTAGCCCTTTATATCACTCACCTGTTGATGATGCAATGCCTGAAAGACTACCACAGGCCAGACTGACAAGGACAGTTGAATCATTGGACCTGTGGGACAAAGATATTGGACATTAAGCAAACTAAGATATGCATTAATAACGCAAAATTAAAAGTTAAATTAATAACAAATACAATATTGGTCCCTGAAAGATATACCTCCTACCATGAGTTAGTCCCTCAAAGTTTGTAACTTGCTATGCGTTAGCCTCTCTGTTGGACCAAAATATATTTTATTCTACTTTGAAGGACAATGAAAAATACACATGTAGCAAAGTACTAGATATGGGAGACTGGTGTCTATGGATGGATAAATCCAAGGCCAAAGTGGAAGAAGGTATATGTTTTAGGGACCAAATTGTATATCTATTTTGTATTAAATTGCTGAATTAATTTATGAAATGCTTACCTCTTCGACTGCCAAAATGATCTCAATGTTTCGTACACAGAGAAGCTGATTGCTATACTGGGCCCTACACCCTACATTAACACCAGAGCTGTAGTAAATTACAGAAGACAGGAATGTTCTACTTCAAGTGAAAATAAAATCTGATATCAGCAACGTACCAACAGTGTAGCTCCAAGTCCCTTATAAAGGCCAAATAATCCCTCTTCCTGGCTAATAGTTCGTAAAGCATGCCAGATACCTCTATAGTAGATAACATTCGTCTGCAAAATTTCAAAATTGCTTAATTTATTGAAGAAGTAAAATGCACCACTAATTTTGAGACAAAAGAAAAAAAAAAATGCACCACTAACTTTGCATGGCAGTTCATCTAACACCTGTTTAAACAGTTTTCTTTCTTGGATGCTCTGATTTCAAAAAATGTAAATTTAAAGTCAAATTCATGCAAGGCTTTAGCATCTAAGACCACACAGACTAATTATGTAACTAGTTCTACTCAGAAGTGGCAAAATCACATCAACTGGGGCAGCAACTCAGGCACAAGATGACAATACTGATCAAAGCTGGTAAAGAGATAATGGCAAGGGGCATGGTGGCTGGGAAATGGCAAGAGGCAGACAATGAGAGCACAGCAATGATGAATAAATGAAGCACACATCTTAAAAGATTCGATATACCTGAGCAGCAAGGCGTGTCCTTACAAGATCCAAAGGATAAGTAACAGTGGCAGCAGTTATTCCCGCCAGGCCACCACCTACAAAATGTATGCAAAGGTCTGCCCTCATATTGTCCCTATTATTTTGCAGTCCTGGAACCTTCTTTAGCAACTGCAAAAATGAAATAATAATTACATCTAAATTAAGATGAGGACAAGAATACTTCAAACAGAAAGTTGACTGAAGAAATTAACCTTCTTGTAGTGCTCATATGCATAAAAGTTGACTGAAGAATAAGGCAGACGATGAGCAATGGTAACTAGATTCCCTTTCCAGAAAGCTCGAAATCCCTCTTCATTGATAATTCTTGTAGCCTCATGCCATATGCCGGCCTTTCTCAATGATCCAGCATTGGAGTGCATACCTTGAACCTGAAGACGTTGCATGACTTTTAAAGCAGAAAATACTAGATAGAAGCCGCATAAACTTATTCTTTAAGGACACGGAAAAGAAGCCAGCCAAGTTTCGCTCGGTAAACATTAATCCACGACAATGATTTTCAGCAAAAGAAGTAAACTCATCATGTCAATTCAAGGAGAAATGAGCATATGCCAAAAGTTCTAACTTTACTCTCTTTAGTTTTCGGTCTCTCTCTTTCTTTCTCCTAGTCCGAAAGCTTCGTTTTAAACCAAACGTCTAAGTGATTGAAAAGCCCCACGAATAACTCAAATTATTCTCCATCCGACATCATATCCATAAGAACATGAGAGGCATATGGGCAAAAGTTTATGGCAGGGAAACATTACAATTCGTCTGAGGCCATTAATAGCAGTGGCAATTATAATTAATTATATTTAAAAAAAATAGTACAGAAAAGTCAAACTGAAGGGAATACAAACCAAGACAACAAACATTAGTCAAAAGAGAAAAACGAAAGAAAAATCCTAACCTGAAAGAGTATGGTGAGTCGAGCAAGCGGCGCTGTACAGGTCTTGCTAAGAGCGCCGGCAACGCCCCCAGCAAGAAGTTGCGAAACAGTCCCAATCTCAGACTGTTGGTGCTGCGCCAACTTCCTCACACTACCATCGACGGCCACCCCTCCTTGACTCGAATTGATACCTCTTTTCCCCCCTTCTACCACCACACCAACCCTAGCCTCCGCCTGCATATCGATTCCCTCTTTTTACTTTCTCTCTCTCTCTCTCTCTAAAACTCCTTTCACCACTTTCTACAAGGAAATGCAAGCTCCCTCTAGAGTCCAAAGCAATTAGCAATATCCACTACGAAAGTTCCAACCTTTGCTTTCAGAAGACGAAACAAGACGTCTTTATCAAGCATTTGCGCTCCTCTGAGGTTCTCCTTCGTCCCATCCTTCTCTTGCAGTTCCTCTGCTTTTCAGTCTACTTCTTTCTTCCTACCGTGAAGTTTGAAAATACTCAAAAGGAAGAAGAGGGTTAAGCGTGCTGTTATGCGACGACGTTTGGAGTTCCAAGTCAATTCGAAATCCACCTCGCGTGACACTCGGTTGGTTTACTGAAAAAAATGGAACAAGATTTGGAGGGAGGAAAAGCGGATGAGAATGAGATAAACGTTATTAATGAAATAAAATAAAATTATTTTTATAATTAAAACGTGATTTTTGTAAGATTTTAACTAAATAAATATAATTTAAGAAATTATAAAATCCCATAAATTCTTCGACCTGTTCTTGTTGCGGTCGATTGTGTGGTAAAAGCATGCACCACAGCTTCGTTTGTGTGATGCCGATGGATCGACGATTCCAATGTAGTATCGATATTGAGATTTGTGCCCCCACGAGAGTTATTGAGAGAGGGGATGCAGGGGATAGAGTCCGTAGGCGAATATCGGATGTTCCATGCTGAGAATATACCTGCGAATTGAATGAAGGAGGCGGACACGTCCAGATACTGTGGAAATTAACGTTAGGTCGTGTCGGTTAAACAAAGTTCCACTCACACAGCCACACGTAGCACAAGAGGACCACCGACCTACTTTTTCCTAATTGATTTTTAGCATATAAATTTTGAGTAAATATTTATTTTTTCATTATAAAATTATTATTTTAATTCTTTATTTATCATAAAATTATTATTTTAATTCTTTATTTATTATAAAATTATTTTTTATTTTTTATTTATTGAAATATTAATATATTAAATTTGGTCTCTTAAATTTAATTTTTAAAAATTGGTAAAAAATATAATAATTTTTTAAAAGATAAAAATATTACATGTAACTTTTTAATAAATAAAAATTTTATAATAAATAAGAAAAAAAATTATTTTTTTTCAGCAAAATATACTATCTTCCAACCTTTTTGCTGTTTTTCCTTCCCGCGTCGGTTTCTTCCCCCAACTAAAGTGCCTTTGTTGTTATTTGTTTGTAGATTTTCACAACTGAGTGCCAAATATATATACACATGCAAAATGAAAAACACAACTTCGTCAACGTGGCTTCAATTCTTTGAGATGGACTTTGAAAGAAGTAATTTAAATATATTATAAAAACGCATCTTACTCTCATTTAATTTTTCGGAAAACTTGGTCTAAATTTAAAAATATCCAAGTTGATTTTCATAAACAGCGAAAAAATATTCATGAATATCTTATTTAATAAAAAAAATAGGACAAAATGAATGAAGTCCGGAAAATATCTAGCTAATGCATTAAAATAGAGACATCAGTGTTACATCCTGGTTCTTGATATTGATACTACAATAAAAAAAGTCCATAAAATATCTAGCCAAAGCATTTAGTCTTTTATTGAAGGAGAATTTTCAGTTAATTCCTTTTTTTTTTTTGGGTGTAATTAGTTGGTGCCAAATGTAACAAAGAAAATGCGTGTTTAGATTATTGTTGTGCGCCTCATAAACGCCCATGTTTTTTTTCTTTTTTTTTGTTTTTCATCTAATACAGCTAACTATTCATGTCAGCGATCAAATATCCCAACTCGAAAAGACCATTAACAAATGGCAAGGGTCCTTGTGCATCATGTTGCAATAGTTTGTCAACGTCTTATATCGGTGGGAAAGGGAAAGGAAAAGAAAAAGAGGGTGCTTAGTGATTTATGCATAGACTCTTTTACTTTTTGCTTTTCTTGTCAGTTTTAAGAGCTGAGGAGTGAGCATAGTAGGAAGATTCCTCACGGTTCATTTAAATAGTTTTAAATTTAAATTTTAATATAAATAGAGACTATAAATTATGATGCAATGTTAAATAAAAAAAAAACAATTGTAGAGTAATATTAGAGTCTTATTGATTACTAAGTAGAGTGAATGAGAGAAAAGAATAAGTGGTGCAGCTTAAGTGGTGTGTTTGGGGGGGGGGGGTGAATTAAAAACTTTTTAAATGCAATAGATTGGAAAAGTATTACATTTTAATACTATAAAATTTGAAATTCATATTGAATGAGACAGAGTTTCAACAAATATCGCTTGCAGAATTAGAATAAACCATTCCGACTTCATATGCTTTATGTTGACTTTTCAAGTCAACACTTGTACGAACTGCTGGATTTAGTCCATGACATAATTTAAAAAACCAAATTGTTGTCTGATTTAGTCCTTGAATAATTGTTGGGTTAGTGGTGAAGGCTTGAAGGGTGGAAGCTTTACTGATATTAATTATTGAGGTACATAAAATATATTATTTTCTTATAAATATGTGTGTAAACAATTATTTGGCATAAATGGTTATTATATTATTTTTTATTGTTAAGATAAGAAGAATAAATTAGATTTTTTTAGAGTAGTGTAGGTAACTATTTTTGCAATTTATCTAAATTGGAATATTTTTGTAATTTAGGTATTTTATAATGTTGAGATTATGTTTGTAAATTGTTTCAGTTGTAATATTGTTGTCATTTAAGTATTTTATAATGTTGAGATTATTTTTGAAAATTGTTGAAATTATAATGTTTTGAAATTGAAGTAATTTATAATTTTGAGATTGTTTTTGTAAATTGTTTAAATTATAATCTTGTTATAATTTAGGTATATTATAATGTTGAGATTATTTTTGCAAATTGGTTAAATTAGAATATTGTTATAATTGAGGTATTTTAGAATGTTGAGAATGTCTTTGCAAATTGTTTAAAGTATAATATTGTTGTAATTTAAGTATTTTATAATGTTTAGATTATTTTTGGAAATTGTTGAAATTATAATGTTGTTGTAATTTAGGTATTTTATAATGTTGAGATTGTTTTTTGCAAATTGTTTAAATTATAATATTGTTGTAATTTATGTATTTTAGAATGTTGAGAATGTCTTTGCAAATTGTTTAAATTATAATATTTTTTTTAATTTAAGTATTTTATAATGTTGAGATTATTTTTTCAAATTCTTTATATTAGAATATTGCTGTAATGTTGGTATTTTATGATGTTGAGATTGTTTTTGAAAATTATTTAAATTATAACATTGTTGTAATTTAGGTAGTTTATGATGCTGAGATTATTTTTTCAAATTGTTTAAATTATAATATTGTTGTAATTTAGGTATTTTATAATGTTGAAATTGTCTTTGCAAATTGTTTAAATTATAATATTGTTGTAATTTATGTATTTTTGAATGTTGTGAGTATATTTATAATTTAGTTAGGTTATAATATTGAAAATATACTTGTAATTTACTTAATATATAAATTTGCAAATATATGTACTATTTACTCATATGATAATTATTGGAAAATAATTGTAATTTTCTTATTTTATAAAATTTTGAATTTTCTTAATTTAGCATTATATAGAAATTAAATTGTATATTTTATTAAATGGAGAATTAAAAAAGAATGGTGAAAAAGTCAACTTGTAATATAATTTCTATCCTGAAATGTTATATATAATGGAATTGAATATTATGATGGAATGAAATTGAAATTTAGTATTTGATCATTTAATTTTAATTGATTACAATTTATTTATTTATTAGAGAATGTGATTGTAAAGTAAGAAATGGACATTACGAATGAACTTATATGTGTATATGCAAATGAAAGAATTTACGAAAGTAACCAAGGTGCGATGTTTGAATGCACCGATGTAAGGATGCTTATGGTGGACACGAACATCAACTTAGTGGACTTAAAACAGATGGTTGGGCAGAAGCTATGACTTTCCTAAAATCAGTTCGTATCCCAATTGATATATAAGTACCTATCATTGCTCAAGCCAACCTGGTACCGGACAAGTACATTGGAAGACGATTTTAATGTGCAAAATATATGGCATACAGTGTCACAATTTTGATCACAGCTAAGTGGGGTTGAGTTATATGCACGCATCTCGATAGCTAAACTAGTAGTTAACATGGAGCATTAAGCAGTAGAAGACTATATCTCATACACATAACCATTTTCTAGCTATTTTGGTGAGCTGAATAATCAAACAACATTTATTAGTTCTTACTTGGGAAAGGGTTCTTTGATTTGCCCTAATAGTAGTTCACCCCATCCCCCAGTTGAGGTAAATGATATAACTGATGATGTTAAGGACAATGAGGATTACAATCATGCTTTTGAGTTAGACAAAGAGAACGAGGAGAATGAGTTAGATCACAATGGTGATGACACTTCCGAGCATTCGAATCCCATGCCAGTGTCACCCATAAATGAGTATGAGATCTTATAGCAACATTTTTCTCAAAAGTGAATATGGAGGCGACCATGGATCGTGATTTTCAAGCAACATGTGGTGTTTTGGATGACAATAAGTTGTACGTTGGATTGTAATATTATGATAAGCTAGCACTGAGGAGTGCAATCAAACTGTATTTCGTACGTGCACACCACACCCTCACAGTGTACCATTCATCAGCAAAATAAGAAGAATATTACTGTGTAAATTATGGCAACAACTATAACTTGAGGGTTAGGGCATGTAAAAAGTCAAAGTGAAATCACTAGTAGATTAAAAAATATGGGGGACCACGTACTTGCCTCACTACTTCCTTTTCTTTGATAGTTGAAAGGATGAAGAACTTATTTAGCTATATTGTGTCATACCAAAAAGCATGGAAGGAAAAATAACGGGCGATGGTTGTAACATTTGGTAATTGGGAGAACTCATACGAATTACTCCCCAAGTGGTTGGCCGCTATGAAACATTTTATGCCTGGGTCATATGTACAATTTTGTTATAGGGATTGCCCTTATGGTAGCTCAAAAAGGGAACTGATAGCAAGGTTTCAGTGTCTATTCTGGGTATACAAACCAAGCATTCATGCATTTACATACATGAAGCCAATTTTACTATTAGATGGAACATTCCTCAGTGGTAAATATAAAGGAACATTATTAATGGTTACTTCACAAGATGGGGATAGGAATGTCGTAGCACTTGCATTTGCAATTGTGGAAGGTGAGACCCAAGTCACATGGTCATGGTTCTTACTAAACCTACAGAGACGTGTGTCAATCTCGACCCAAAGAACCAATCCATGTTGTACCTGCAGACACCACATATCTCATAGACTATTTGGCTTGGACATATATGGCATTCTTTTATAATTTGTTAACTAACAACTCATGTGTTATTGTTCTTAACGTGTACTTAACCATGTAGAGAGATCAGCTTCTGCGTACTCAACATGTTTTTCATGTTGATCGGCTATGTGACTCACCTATTGTCATAGTAAACTATTTTTGTCAAGTTAACTTTTACGGTGTTGCTCGACTCGGTCAATTTAAGTATGATCAAGCATTGGTATCGATCTTTATGGAGTAATGGCGGCCAAAGACTCATACATTCCACATTACATATGTGGAGTGTACTATAACACTAGAGGATGAGCTTAGGTTACCTAGTGAGGGATTGTCGGCTATGGGACCAACAAATTATATGTGACCAAATGTATGTGAGCTGCTACTTAGTTTGAGATCACTAATTGACCAGTTTGATGGGCATCGACTAAGCATGATATGGTTGGCACACATTTTAATGAGCTCTCAAATGATGTAAACGATGAGCAAGTTTAATGCTTTGCCTATGTATACATCTTTAAACTCATAGGAGTATTCTTTTCCCAGATAAGTCATCCCACTGGGTTTACTTGATGTACTTGCCCTTACTTTTAAACTTCAAAGAGGTTGGTCAGCTAAGTTACGGATATGCAGTTTTAGCACACCTGTACTGAGAGCCATGTAACTCTCTAAATCCTGAGGAGCATGGCATAAGTGGGTGCTTGACTTGCATATTTGGGCATCAGATTGCTTTCTAATGCTTGCCCCAGAAAAACCACTTGTCCTGAATGCCCACTCTGATATCGACTCATTGATTCCACCATTGGGCTTTAGGTATGCATAAGTACATCAAACCTCCTCCTCTATTTACTATACATAAAGTATAATCTATATTTTTCCAATTTTGTAGGTGGAGGAATATTGGTCACCCTCCTTGATTTGGAGAACGTGCATTATGTCAATGCCAAGTTTTCTTTGACCAAATATAGAAAACAAAGAGGTTTGTTATCATACTTCTAGGTACCTATCCACTATTTTCTTTTTCTCTTGTAATTTATTGTAGATAACATTATTTATTGACAATTACAGATTATATGGTAACCCTATCAACCAAATAATGTTCGAGAATTAATTCCAAAGTATTGTTTGGCATCCTGTGATATATAGATGGCTTGGGTGCCCCTAATTTGATTCCATATTGTTGAATGCCATCAACTAGATCGCGTCCTTAGAAAATTTGGCTATCAACTATTATTCGCTAATAGTCCAATTAACTTTGGTTCCTTCCATACATTGCAGTTGAAGGGAAAAATCATAAAAAATTGGCAGCAAGTGCACACACAACTCATAGACATGTGGGATAGATGACACAATTCTTTTGTACATGTACCCATATCTACCGCACCCACTAATCGTAACTTAGCCTACATGCAGTGGTACTAACAATGTACACATCGATGGATCCATGCCACGAGCAATGTAGTAGGCTACATGGTAATTTATACAATTTTTTCACCTTTTTCCAACACTTATTGTACTTTAAATTTTAATTTTGTGCTCTTCTTTGCAGGCTGACATTATAGATGACCTGTATAGGTTGAGCTTGCATGATCCTTCATCTATGGAGTATCCTCAATTTCATGGAACTGTTGGCCAGGATTGCCAAGATATCTTGAAAGCACTCAAGAAACAATGCTTCTCAATGGTTGACTAGCCAGCTCCACCAGCTCCAGACTTTCCTAAACGACCCCACATACCAGAGGGTTAGCCCGGTAGGCAGGCACATGGGTATATGTCATTTCAGACACCACTTGTTGTTGAAGAAGGCCTAGTACATAACCAAAGTGGAGCCACAAGTTCATCAATAATTGTTAAAGGTTCTTTTCTCTCTTCTTCCAACCCAATTACACCACATTAAGACTTCAACATTGCTGGTCTTTCAATAGTTACCACAACCTGTCAATATGGTAATTTTGATGGCGCCAAACCATCATTTTATGTTTCTTCTCCAACAATATCAAGTTATACACCTATTACACTGTTACCATTCTCATTCACACCACGGTAAGTGCCCTTTGATATTTACTCAACCTTCACTGCTGAGCATGGACATGCCTTATTCGAATTTGGTAATTCATCCCAACTGTGGTTCTTCACACCACAACAGTTAATTCCTCCAGTTTAGTCTTCCATTTTTTATTTAAATACACCACCAACTGTACCACAAGATGCACAAGAAGAAGAGTAATAAGAAAAAAAAGGTTGCATAGTTAGAGTCGCAAAAACCACAGCAAGCAAGGAAAAGGCCTCATTATGGCATCGATAACCATTATTTTGATGAATAGGCCTCTGCATCTTAATCCTATTATTATTTGCTTAAAACCTTGAACTCATGATATGTAGTTTGGATTATTATTATTTTCTTACTAGTGTACTCCCAAGTATCATTTCCATAACTTACCTAATATATTTATTACTTTTTTTAAATTATAATATTTTTCCAACACACATTTTATTATTCACTCTTAAATACTTTTTTTTCCCTTCTTCACTATACAATAAAAATTTTTTATATTAATTTTACTTCTTATTCTTTCATGTCAAATTATTTAAAAAATTACATTGAAAAAATAGAAATTGCATGAATTGTGAACAAACCCCATTGATTTTTTTTTTCCCCTTAAGTGACTCATAATGATCATTTTTTATTCTGACAAAAAATATTTACAAGACTCGGAATGAAATTTTTCAAGTCCTTATATATATATATATTAAAAAATTTTGGACTAAGTCTGAATCATTGTTTTCAATTTATGCTGACATATTGCTTTTTTTCTAAAACAAAAAAAATTCATGGCTAAATTGGAATGAATGACTCTAAGTCATTACAGTGTAGTATTAAGATGTAGTGCTTTATAATGTCTTGTATTTAAAAAAAATTATTTAATGTGTATGCCTCAAATTCCCCTAAGTGGGAGTCTAGTCAATAGGTCGTAACACCATGTCTGTAATTCTAAGGAAGAGATTGGTTTTTACCAATGTTGATCCACTTGTTAGATCTTTTGAGTTTCGTTATTCCAAGTTTACATTATCTTGGGTTCTTATTGTTGATTATTTGAGTAGTGGTATTTGATTAGAAATTTATTAAATAGAATGATTATACTTAAGTATGAGATTCCTTTGTTTGATGGAAATATTGGTTTTACTTTGTGGCAATACATGATCAAAGATTAATGTAGCAAGGTCTTGATTCTACACTGTAGGATGAAATGCCAAGATATAAGAAAGATTTATATTGGAGTGCAACAATATGAAGGTTGTCAGTATAACTGAGTTGGCACTAAGCTTACAAATAAAACTTAAAACTAGATCCCTGGCTGGACAATAGAAATATTATAGTAGGGTATCAATTAAAAAATAAATATAAAAATATTGGGAAAATTTTTTTTCAACCAGATAGTAAAAATGCTTTCCAACATGGGCCATAGTGATAAAATTAACAATATTAGTGGAAACATCACTAAAGAAGTTGTGGTACACGTTAGAGAATAAGTATGCTAAAGAAACATTAACAAATCATTTAATAATGAAGGTAATATTATCAATCATCTGAATACATTTAATAAGTTAACATCATGACTATTGAATGCAACAAAGTTAATTAAAGAAGAACAAGTATGATTTTGTTGGCTTTGTTACTTATTATATGAGATTTGGGCAAATAAAGATTATTATGAAGCAAAATTCAACGACTAGCAATGGAGAGTTCAGACAGATGAAAGAAGAGAAGTGAGGTTCAAATCATCTCCAGTTTTTCATCATCTAACTATTGTTTATGTGGACAGCCATGATCATGCCATGTCACTATAGGACTGTAAAAATGTGTTTACTAATTGAAATAGATGTATTGGATTTTAATTCTTAGGTTTTGCTTGACACTAAATCACCTTTCAATTCTTAGAAATTGAACAATTGCAATCTTGCCTGTTGATAGCTCTTCCTCTTTCTACCCGTTAATGGTATTAACAGTGTAATCCACATCCATAGTAATACTATAATACCATGTGACTTTTTTATTTTCTTGATAACTTTAAGATAATTATTTAGAAGACTTATTATGCTTTTGCTTTCTATTTTTGACAGATATGAATAGAGACATTGACATGAACAAGCACTATAGTGAATGAACTGCATACCATTAGCACACAAAAAGAAAAAAACAGAATAATAAGGAGTACAAGTAAAAAGAATGGTAGTTGAATAGGATGAGTGCCATAGTTGTTTAGAAAAGTATATTTCATATGTTGCGTGAGGCCCATAATTTGAAATTTAGATGGCTTCATAGGCACTTTCATGGGTGCATATTAAAGCTTAACACTTTAACTTACTTGAATATCTTGTATACTAGATTCCTTTTTACAAATTTGGTTTCTGAAATGAGTTTGAGGTAAATGGGGCTATGAGATATATTATGAGTTTAGAGATTTTGGATGTTTATCCTAAGTTAATAGTAGAAGATAAAGTTAAAGTGATTATAGGGATTTTTTTTTGGATATTTTTATGTGAGACGGTAAATATTGTCAATGACTTTTTTTTTTTTTGTAGTGATATGGTGGTGAAAAAATTCCTATGTTGCATGCCATCAAAATTATTATGTTCAGTGAGTTTTGATAAGATGACAAGTTAAGAAAAAAGAATTGGTGAAAATCACTTAAACTAAATAGTAAAAATTATGCTGAAAGTGAATACTTATTGTCTCTTATGCACATTGTTGCACTATCAGTAATTAATGACAATATATACTTCTTGTCTTTTTTCCCCTTATTTCCTTGTTGGTTTTTGTTTCTAAAGTTTGATTTGTTTATTTGCAGCCGTCAACCTTGTTAAAGCTCAATAAAGCATACAAGCTCTAACGATTTGTTTATTTACAACCATCAATCTTATCAAAGATCAAGAAAGCATACAAGTTATAAAAATTCATTTATTTGTAGCCATCAACATTCTGAAGCTCAAGAAAACATACAAGACTGGTTGATGTATTAGAAAAATTAGGAAGAGCTAGATGCAGTGAAAGAATCATTGATGAACTAATTGATGTTATAAAGGTGGAGAATTTGTAGTCAAAGATTCATTGATGTAGTAAAGCTAGATAATTTGAAGTTAAGTTGTACAAGTCATTGACAATGATGTAATAAAGTTATACATTTCCATTACAATGAAATTGTCCATTTCTTTTGTTATGCTATACATCCAAAATGCTTACTAAAGTGTTGATCAAAGTGCTTTTGAACTTTATGTTGATAAAAAAAATAGCTCAAGATAAGCAAACTAAAGTGTTGATCAAACTTTTAGTGAATTGTTTTAATTACTAAGATTTATAACGTCACCACATGGGACTAGTACTTCAAGTGTTTGTCCAAGATGATCAAATGGCTCTTATATTACAAAAAAAACATAATTAGATCATCAATGAAAAGAACCAAGAAAAAAAAGAATTATATAGTATTCTAAAACTAAGTAATTTTACCAATAACATTCTATTAACACTAAACTAACTTCCAAATTGTTTGTCGTTAACTTATTTAAGTTTCATTACCTTACAAGAAAATAAAAAATTGGTGGAGCTATTGAATGGAATTAATCAACAAAAGCAAAGATGTTGACTAAGTGAATGGTTGAGGAATAACTTTACATTACTATAAACTGTTGACTTTGCGAAATTTTGACATTTAGACCATTCTTTTTTCGCTTTGGTTAAGTCCAAACCCAACTCTTGAACTTTTTCTTACCCTTTCTACCATCCCTCTTCTTAAATACTTTCACTTGTGAAATGATTTCTCTACCAATTGTGTTTATTGCAATATCTCCTTTATCATTGTCTACACTATCTTGCCTATTACAAATCTTCATCATTTGTTTGCTCTACTCAACCACAGCTTCATTAAGGAACAAGAATGCTTCTTGATTATCAGTTGCCTCAGCTCTTAATCTTAGAAGCTTGAAACAATTTTTTCTATATCGACATGTGATAGCTAACTTGGGAAATTTTTCAACTTCCCTACCACATCATATGTTATATTGCTTCTTGCATCTTTTGTCCACGTCTTTAAGATATATTGATTAAGCACTAATTTCATATCCATGACATTAAACACCTTCAGAGCATGGTAACATAGGATATTGAATGTCTTAACTTTCTTATAACTACAAGAGATTGAATAGTTAGTAGGATTAAAGGAAACTTTCAATTCTTCTCCCTAGTCAATCATCGTAATTATATATTCATGCAATGCTTAAGTTTCCTTTCTCTCATTTATACAACATGTTAAGTATAGTTCATACTCATGCTGGAACAAGTCAAATATTGTGAAAGTGTAAATCTGTGCAAGCTGACGCAACATAAGTTCATACTCATCTTCTAATCTCAATAGTTTATGTCGTGACTCATTCAAACTTCAACTCATTGTTTACTTTTCCTCTTCAACCCTTTCAAAGTGCTAAAAGAATTAAATCATAACCACATTTGGTTCTATACAAGCCTTAAAGTCAAAGATCAGGCTTTCACTAAGCTATGTGATTTGCATGCCCAAAGTGAAAGTTTGTTTCATATGACATGCTACCTATTTTTCTTTCATGAAATAAAGTGATCTCAACCTTGTATTTTCAAGTACATTATATTGTGAGAGCAACTTGCTTCAAGCAACTTCAAATTGTGGTTCATCGTCATAGTTGTACATGCACTTCTTGAAATTAGTTAAAATGTGAGATCCATCATTAAATGGCCTAGGTTCTTAATGCCATTTTGCATAAAATTCCACATGCATAATCCATGTTGAGTTTTAGGTATTACTTTATTCAATGCTTTAGCCATGGCTTGATCTTAATAAGTAAAAATTGTTTAAGGCAATTTTTACTATTGACTTCCAAGAAAGCTTCAAAGAGCATTATGAATGACTCAATTGTTTCATCATATAACAATGTTACCCTAAAAATTATCGCTCCCCTATAATAATTAAACCTAAAGAACAAAACAAGTGGTCTGTGCACTAAGTTTGAATAATACTTGTGTCGAGGGACAACACATCACCAAAATAATCATAATCAACAAGCATTTTTGCATGAACCTAACAAACCTTAGTTATCTATTTTTCAAAATCTATCTTATATGTGTGGTAAAAGAAGGAATTTTCCAATAATTGTTGTTGAAAGTAATGCAATAGGCAACCTACTTCCCTATATGTTAAGCTCTTCCATTTTTTAGTGCGATGATAATTCTTTTTATTCAAATAGGTATAACCTAAATTAGTTCTTTCCTTCACATGTCTATTCATTAATGCAAATGAGGCTCTTTGTTAAAGCCTAGAGTCATCAGCCAATTCAATCTCTTGTGCTTGAATTTTAGATATATCACATTGAGATGCCAACGTATGCATTGTCTCTAGAAGCTAAAAATGATGATTGTGTTCTTCTACAAAGTCATGTACTATATATTTTCCACTCATGTATGTAACCCGTACCTTGCCTTGCAATCAATTCTAATATCTTATTGAGGATTGGTAGTTAGATTATCTCTTTTATCTACCTTTTAAGTATCCTCTTTGGAACAAACAAATCTACATGAAGTTATAAAGCCATCTTGTTTTCTCTTATTGGTATATTGTTTCTTAACTCCAAATCTGACTTTTCTACTATAATCAACCTAAAACTTCCAAGCTGCTTTTGAGTTGTCAAATTCCATCCCTAATTTAGGCTTCAAATTAACCTGCACATTAACATATTTAGCTAATGGAAAGCTACAAGCACTACACTCCCTAGAAATCATATATCAAACTTGTATAAGAATAACATAATCAATTTTAAAGTATGCTTGTATGAACAATGACAAACATTTGTATACTTATGTACTTAATCTATGAACAATGTATTATCGATACTATTACAACAAACATCCCATTCATCTAAATGGAATGATTTAGACTATATCAGGATATTGCTCTCAACAAAAATCTCATTTAACAAAAATGATTTAACCTATATCAAGAAACATAATTAATTTAAACAATGACTTCAAGTAAATGATTTAAACCATTATGGTTACCATTATATTAAAAATCTCATTCATTTAAGTGCTTTAAATTATATCAAGGGAAAAAATGATTTAACAAACATCTTAATCAACAACAATAATTAGTATGGTATTAAGGAAAAAACTATTTTAAACAAAAACTACAAGTAAGTGACTTAAACTATTATAAATACCATTGTTTAAAAAGACAACATTTAACTCTTACATAAGCAGTGGAAGTTTTTTTTCCTTTAGCAACTAAGAGAGTGTGAGAAAAGTGATGCCAAAGCTATGAGAGAAAAATAGGAGGGAAATATACTAATAAAATAGAGGAAGCTTATATCATAAGTTAACTTTAGTTCGTAATAAAAAGTGCTACAAATTTGGTTTAAAAACCCAACGTTTAACTCTTATATTAGTAGCCAACAGATAGCTATAGCAGCCTAAAATGCACCATTTAAATAATTAAAAAGGTAAGTTTTTGCTTAAAAGTGGTGATATGGCGTGATCATGATTGTCTATGCAAGCAACAACTGAATGATGAGAACTAGATGAAAAACTAAATGCTGCAAGATTGGAGATGATCTAAACCCAAAGAAGTGACCAACATGGCCAACATCAAGATCTCAATTGAGAGACTTTACAGCTTTAGGGCTATTAATTGTTATTACTGTAGATATTTGGATTACCTTTAGGTTTGTTACCCTTAGTTTGAAGAGGACATGAAAAGCTTGAAAAAGGTGAAGGGTCTATCGAAGGTTAATTCTTCATTAAAACGTGGTCAATTATGATGATAAACTCTATCTCTCAAATAGGAATGTTATTTGGAGTATTCTAATTAGGTGATAGATTCTGCTACTAACATCTATGTATACATTGACCAACACTTCTTTAAGACTTTACATGTTAGGAAAGAATTTGGTTGTTAATATAGAAAACAATCTAGAGCAAAAGATTAAAGGTTTAAGAAGTCTACTAAAACTTCATGAAAGTCCAAGAGAGAATTCAAATCCTTGTATATAAAGATGAAAAAGCTTAGTCCATTTCCTTTTAACTAATCAAGAAAACCCTATTTTAATGACATCGATTATTGCCAAATATTTAATGTAACATTTGTGGATTTTTTGTTAAAAGAAATTATTTTAATACTATAGAAAGAAATCTCCTTTGTGTCTTACATTGGAAAGATGTAAGGAAGAGGATGGATTGAGAGACAAAATTAGATTATCTAAGGTTACTAAGAGTGAAAGTCTCATGTGCCTAATTAGGGAATTACATAGGAATAATTAGGTAAATAATAGAAAATTATTGAATTTAATCAAAAGGAAATTATGAAGAAAAAAATTAAGTATGGTTTAGATATATATTAAATCAAGAGCATATTCAAGATGTAGGCTAGTTCAATGGTTAAGACTAATCTTTTAGTTCCTTATGGTACCTAGTCCAAACCTTAGCTTTGGCAATTGTGTAAATTTTTGTTATACCGACATATGGTGTAACTTATGGGGGAAAGACAAAATTGTCGTCCTCACTTTTTTTTAATTTCTTCGTGTTAACTTCCTCCTCCATGAACTAAAGTCTGTACAGTGTTTTTCCTCCCTTGTTGCTTCATTCGTGCCGGCCAACCCACTTTATGTCAATGTCCAGCATTTTTGTCTTTTTTGTTAGCAAATTCAAGCCAGAATCCTCTCAGACATTGGTGTAGTGATCTCTTTCCCCTTTTTTAGTGCTAGGGTTCATGAAGAAGAAGATTTAGGGCATTTAAAGGTGAGTGTAGGTCAAAATTTTGTTGCGCTTCTTGTTGTCCATGACATTTTTAGTCATTCTCCCATAAATTTCAAGTTTTATGCTAAGTTTTTTACTTTCAATTTCTGGGAATTCTTCATGGTAGTGGCTAGGGTTTCACAAAGACCCAAAACTTGGAGTTTCAGTGGGTAGGTGGTCAATTAACATCAAGTAAAAGGAGAGTTTGGTCTTCGAGAGCTAGGTTTTAAAGGTAACTATAAATATGATGAAATTTCATTTCCTTCTAACTTATTGTGTTCTTTGGAACTTGAGAAGGGAAGATTATGCTAGGGAAATAATTGGATAGAAAGGTAAACATATTGTGAAATAAAAAAAAAAAAAAAAAAACAACACAACTTGTAAATGAAATAAACTCGTAAAGTGACATATGATTATGAAAAGCATAATATAGAGTAGTGGAAATGTTATAACAATTATATTATGGTAAAACATTGAAAATTGGAAAGGAGGATGAGTATTGGATGAATGTTTAAGTATTAATACTGTAACAGTGACAAGAGGTGAAGATCCTTGGTTTATGTAAGGTGGTAAATATGAATATATATATATATATATATATATATGTGTGTGTGTGTGTGTGTGAGTGTGTGTGTGTGTGTGTGTGTGTGTGTACATGAATTGTTTTGTTTTTTTATCAAAATTGGAAAGTTTGAGAAATGTTATTAAACTAGTAGTCAAAGATATAAGGTGTACTTGATCATCATATAAAGAAGGATTTTTGTGGACGACCAAGTCTTGAAGAGGAATGAATTATTGGCAATAAGACAATCCATGTATTTAAGCTCTAGGGAATTTAAAGAGGACAAGTCGAATCCTTGAACTACCAAATTAGAGTAATTAGTTTAACAGCCATAAGTGAGGTTGATAGAGGAGTTTAGTTGAATTACATCTTTAAGTTTGTAGCATGTGAATTAAAGTTTGTCTTGAATTTGAACTTATATGGGAATCTACTATGAGCACACTTTACCCACTTTGCCCAAGGTAAGGAGAGGAACTGGGATAGCTAGAATTTTCACGTAACCAGGTGAGCAATAGCATTCCCAACAGTGTTATATGTTTAACTTGCTTGAAATATATATTTCTTTGTATAACGCTTTAAAGGTTATGTTAGCATTTCTCCATATACAGTTATTATTTTTATGGAAATGTTTTACAAAGATTTAGATTATTCTCTTTAATTGGTTGTAAATTATGCATGGAATTGTACTATTGTGATAGAGAGAACTTTATAGCTTAAATGGGATAAAGTACTATGTACTGACTGTCTTATTGTTATGAAATAATACCTATACAAATAATTAATTTGGCTTTAATAAATATTAGTATATGACTGATAATGTAGCGTGAGATTGCGACTTATGACTGTTATAGGTTAGATACCCTCGACCAATGGTAATCTTTCTCGAGGACTGTATACCCTCAACTGATGATAACCTTTCCCCAAGGGCTATATATCCTCAATCAATACTGAAAATCCATGGGCAGGAAGTCCATGACCATTATTTATGTACTATACAGTTCCCCCCCCCCTTTGTATGTAGTTTCTAAGTCATTTTGTGTAATGACCTAATAATTCTTAATTAGTAGTATATATATATATATATATATATATATATAATCACTTAGTTAGTTAGTGAATAAATGAAGAGGGAAATTTTCCAAAAAAAAATTTACTAAGGTATAACATTTTCTGAGGTGAAAATATATCTTGAGATTGAGGTTAGCTCAGTGGTTAAGCCTCACTTGCATGATTTGAGAGGATGAGGGTTCTAATCCTAACTTCTCCACTTCCCTTGTTTTTTTTAGGTACTGACACCTATCCCCAAGATGCGAAATGATAAAAATGCCTCCAGTCTTATATCTCCTTCTTACGGATAGCTTGAAGCAGACAATAAGCAAAGAGGAATTTTTGCATTGCACAACCACCAAAGCCTCAGTTTCTCATCACTAGAGTTGTCCTTTATTACCTGTGTTATCGTCATCTGCAAGTTGTTGGCCAGAGGTCACCATTTTCTGGCGAAAAACCCACTGGTTTTCATGGTCACTATACACTGAAATCACGAAGAAAATTCGACGTAAGGATGCAATTTTCTTTAGTGTTTCAATCGTGGGTTTTGTTCCTTACATGATTTTTGGCCATTCCCTTCTAATCTAGTGCTCTACAACCTAGAAATTTCTTCAAATTTGGCGATTCTTTGGTTTTCTGTGTTAGGGTTCTGAAAAAAAGGGAAGCCGCAAATTTTTTCCAATTGAGCTCGAATTGGTAAGTGAAACGCAAAATTTTGATGTGCCTTGTTGTTCTCTCATTAATTTCGGCTATTTCCTTCTTTCAATTTCAAGAAATTCAAGCTCATAGTGAAAAACCCCAATTTAGACGTGAATTTAGGGTTTTTGAGGGACCAAACTAAACTTTTTGAGTTTGAGGCTTCAATTAGCAGCATAAAGGAAGAAATTGGAATAATTAGAAATTATTGTTTTGATAAGGAAGATGAATTGATAATGTTTTAGAATTTTCCTTGAATTTTACATGTATGAAGGGGTTATAAGAAGGTTAAGTATATGTAAAAGCCTATGATAAATGACCTATAGTTTAATCATGTTAGAGAAATCTAATAATGGGAGTTGTATTAAGAGAATGAATGGGATGATAAATTTGTTTATTACTTGATGACATGCTAGAGTGGAAATTCTTATTAGGATATATTTGTAAGGTCTTATTTCTTTGTGGTGGTAAGAGTCCTTAGGAGTAAAGAAACTCTTAAATGCTAAATCAAAATGTTATAAGGGTATTAAGGCTTGATTGAAGAACGGTGAATGATAAGGTGATTACTTACAATATAAGCTTAAGGCTAAAAATGTTTAGGGGAAGAGAAATGGAAGTAATTCATTTTCTTTTTCTATTAGCATAGGAATTTCTTAGGGGTGAGACTTTCACCCAAGTTGAAGGAAATTAGTTGCTTATTAGTTAACGGTGTTCAGGTGTGCAGATAGCACCCCTAACTTTTTTTATATATACTCCATTTTTCTTTATTAGGATATGCTTTACACTTATCATTATTATTCTTATTAATCGATACTGTTAATTCTTAGTAGATGGAATTCTTGAGGTGACTTACATAATTACATCGTGTATGGTTTGATAAAGATCGTTGAGAAATCTCAATCATATGGTTATGTATAACTACCAGATAAAATAGTATTTGTAAAGTTAATTGATTTCATACATGTCTGTTTTATTTTTCTTAGCTTGGGAAGGACTAATTAGGACATTGACAACTAATAGCAGTTCTGTTAGCCCTTGGTGTACCTTAGAAAATACCTAGCTAGTAGCGTTAATAAAGGTGCTAGCCCCTTTTGACAGCCATCACATGTGGACAGATGGATGATTAATTTTCGTGAGTTATGACCTTATGCTTGTTGGTTATTTATCCTTGAGGATTATGTGTCCTCACTTGTTGTGAGTTACCTTTGTGGGTTGTGTGCCACACTGGATATCTATAGGTTAGTCCATGGTAGTCCTTCCCCTTAATAGATATTAAGAAATCTATTGTTTCTTTCTTTTCACTTTATAAGACATCTTGATTCAGGCAATAAAAACATGTTTATAACATGCATCAACAGTTATTTGTTGTGTATTGTTAAATTAAATGTTATCTTAATCCATACAAATTATCATCATGCTTTTGATTATTGATTATATATGTATATTGTTTACTAATGATGGAATGCTATGTGCCAAAAAATTTGTTGTCTCTGATAGTGGAGCTGGTGAGTTCCAAGAGTAAGCTAAGGAGTGACTGGGATCTCCTTAAGTAAGCCCACCTGGTTCTACAGGAACTAACCTTATTTTCATTTTGTTGTACATTACATTTTTTGAGTTGTGTATAAATTCTAGATAACTATTTTTTTTATTCCCTCTAGCAATGTATCCTGACCACAGATGAGCATTCCCCACCTTTTATATTTTATGTATTTTGGTTTGGTTCAATCTGGTAAGAGCGGAGCTCTCGTTTTGTAAATTTGTTTACTTGGCAAGATTTTGTAGAAATATTAGGATGTCCCACTTACTAGGTAAACTTTGCCAAAATTTCTACAAAATCTTTATGTTGTATATAAACTAAATATTCTTATAAAAAGGGCAAGGTTTACTTTGAATATAGTGCGAAATTGGAAAATGTTGGTATGATTTTGATTTCCATCTAGTGTTATCTTGCAGGTTCAAGAATTTTTCTCGTTTCCTGTGCCAGTCTCACTCTAGGGTTATGGGGTGTGACATTTTGGTTTCCATTAAAAGTAAGGTTTTAAATGTTATCCAACAGGACTCTTGTATATTTGATAGATTGAAATTGTTGTACCACAATTCAATTGTGAAAAAGTTTAAGTTTAACATTGCATTCTATGTTGTATCATTACTTTGTTATGTTTTTCTAGGATGCTACTTGTATATTTCTCTTCCCTTCAGACAATTAGCTAGCAAAAACCCCAGAAAGTGAGGGTTTAGGTTATAGATTAGTGGAGGACTCTACCTGGAACCACCAGTGTCGGTATCACTTATATTTTGGTAGGTGGAATTGTTTGTATATAATTGTAAATAAACTCAATTGACTACAAGCAAGTTCCCCACCCTATATTTTGTCGTTTATGCGTATTATTTTTGCTTTATTGAGAGTTGAGCTCTTTTTACTTGGTTGAAATAGACTAATAGTATTTAGAATTTTTGGTAGGTCTCATTAACTGGGAAGACTGCTAAAATTTCTTCAAAAACTAAACTAGCAAATGTCTTTGATGCTTATGGTGGCTAATGAAAATGTAGAATGTTTCAGGCTTGCAGAGATGGGATTGTCCTTGTAATCTATGTTGGTCACACAGATTTTTGGGTGTGACATTTAAAATGCTAAAATGAGATATCAATATACTAAATACTTCTACATCAAACAATTGACAAATGTACACTTGTATTTTAAGACCAATTGTTAAAATGAATAGACTCTCTCAAGAAAGTATGACCCAAGCATGTCATTTATAATTAAATACACTCATGAGTCTGTATGTGATAACTTGGGACTTTTGTAGTTAACCATGAAAGAGTAAAATGAGATAACATGTTCAACGTTAGGTTGAGCTGAAAATACAGGGGTCAGCTATACCCTATTGGCACTCACTATCCCATCATCTCCAACCCCATCACCCTTACCATGATCAGCTTCCATTGCCCTCCTCTGCACCGGCTTGTAAATGTACCTTCTTGCCAACAACATAAAGGCACACAAATTCAAAGCATTTAAGGCTGCCAATAACCAGTAAAACTTGTCCAAACGACTCAAATTTATATCCTTCCCAATCCAACTTTTCCCACTCTTCTCTGTCACATGATCCGCAATTATAATCAAGAAGCTACTCAAGAAGCTTCCCACCCCAATCACACTAAGAAACAAAGCCATCCCTAAGCTTCTCATCGCGTCAGGAACTTGGTCGTAAAAGTACTCTTGCAAACCCACCAAAGAAAACGAATCCCCAAACCCAAGTATCAAGTACTGAGGCACCAACCAGAAAACACTCATTTTATTATTTCCAGACATTACTGTTCCTAGTCTTTTTGCTTCCACTGAGGCTGCCACGACCATGACCAAAACTGAGAATGTCAAGCCGATGCCGATCCTCTGTAGGATGCTGATGCCTCTTTCGTTTTTTGTGACTTTCCTCAGAAATGGGACGACGATCTTGTCGTATATGGGGACAGAGAGTAAGGTTCCGACAGCCCCAGCAGAGGCCAGGGAGGCTGGTGGGATCTTGAAACTGTTAGTTATGTTCAGATTCATAGCTTCTGCTTGCTTCACGAAGAGGGTTGTGCTCTGTGCTACGCATATTCCGTTTGTTAAGGAAGTTAGCCATATGGGAATCACATTCAGAATCAGCTTTGTCTCCTCCACCCTCGTCAACGTTGTTAGTCTCCATGGATTTTCTTTCTGCTCCGCATTCTTGTCTTCGATTATTGCAGCCTTGTCCAGACACCTATGGATTGAATAAAGGATTATTATTTATTCCAAAGTCGTGGTACATATATTCGACACAACACGATATTGACTTATTTAAAATCTGCTTAGTCAGTTTATGCAATTAAATGTAAGAATATTAGTGTATACCTGAGCCTGCTAGTATGGCTTAGGAGCCTTCCCTGGGACTTGGGGACCTCATAAAACAGAGAAGGATTTGATGGAGAGAGTAAGTTCCTTTTCCTTATAGCTGCAACTATCACTTGCAAAATTGGTGTTAAAGGGTTTCCTTCTGGCCTTCGGAACCTGTAAAATGGCTTCCCCACGAAGAAAGCTACGATAGTTACAGCCATAAGAATAGTGAGGCTAAGATTCGCAACTCCCCAGCTCACGTAGTCTTGGACATAAACAACCACCGTTACACCAAGCAACAACGCAAAGCACAGAGCGAAGTTCCACCAGTTGAAGAAAGACATCTTCATCTTCCTCTCTTCCATGTGATCATCATCAAATTGATCAGCCCCAAAGCTCTCTAAGCAAGGCTTGTATCCTCCAGTGCCCAAGGAGAAACAGTACAGGGCAAGGAAGAAAAACACTTCATGAACCTTCCTAGGCCTACCACATACCTTGGTATTATTATTGCAGGGCATTAGAGTTGGGATGAACTGAGACATGGTCAAGAGGCTTAACCCCTGCTTTCACAACAATAAAGATCACATTGTATAAGGTGGGTCAGATTCAGATTGACAAAAACATGAGATTTTTGACGTGTAAAAGAAGTTTAAGAGTTGGTTACCATAAGGTATATGAGGGAAGAAAAGAGGACCATATGGAATCGGCCAGTGTAGGCATCAGCAACAAATCCCCCAATTAAAGGCATCAGGGTTGTTGTTCCTGCCCAGTAATTCACATTCTTTGCAGCTGTTTTGAGATCTTGGTGAATCACTTTGGTAAGGTATGTGATGAGATTTGTTGCTATTCCAAAGAAGCTTACTCTTTCACTAAATTCAATAGCTGAACAAAGTTGACTCAAAATCCCCAAGTTACGTTCCTTTACTAACTGAATACAAGCACAAAAACACACAAACCAATCTAGCTGAAAGTAATTAATGAAGTTTAGTTCAGTGGTACTACAGCCATCTTCAAGATTAAAGGCATTGTGTTCAAATCCAAGTAGGAACGAAATGAGCCCCAAAAAAAAAAAAAATCTAGCTAAGAGACAAAAATTAATTTTCTCTGGTTTTGGAATGCACCTTTATCAGCTTCTACTAACTGATATTTGTAGATCTCCTTCAGTAATAGCAAGTTGGTCAGCTATAGAATGTCATCAAATTTTCAAGGCTAATCTTTTACCAGTTATTTAAGAAATTCATGAGCTCATGTCGGCAACAAGTAATGAGAAGCAACTTCTGTTAGATTAGATAGAATGCTTACTGAGGACAAAGAGGGAAGCTTTCCAAACGCCAGTAGAAGCACGAAGAGGAAGTGTGCCTCTGTAATCTAGAGAAGCATCGTGCACCCATTTCTCTTCTTCGGTTTCTTCTCTTCTGCTTCTCTCTGTCGTGACCATTTCTTGCTCCATCTTTAGTATGGAAGATGAAGGGTAGAAAGAGCCTCACTGGAAGGCTATGTTATATAGAACAGGTCAAGGTTGGTTGATACTGATAATAAAGTTGGCCCAATTAGTTGCATTCCAAGATTATTAATAATCAAGGAATCGTTAGTTCTGTGGGTTCTCCATTATCATTGATGGAAGAGAACCTTGAAGAGAAGCCAATAGGGTGCACTTTTGTTAATCAACAAATCCCATTAGCTACAGAGTCACTTAAAGTGACAAAACTCTTTTTCTTTTTTTTTTAAATGAAGTCTCTTTTGTACTAAAGAGAAGTCAATAATACGCCTGTAATTGGTAATTTAAAAAAATAGAAGTTTGATTAATTTCTCACCCAACGTTTTGTTGTATTATGCTTATCCATCAATTACTAGATCTGTGTATATCTCTCTCAATAAATGGCTTCTGAGTTGTTGCCTTTGGATTGAATCCGATTCTTTTCATGAATTTAAAGCGCATGTCCTCTTACATAATAAAGGCTAGGTCTGAATCATTTAAAACACATAGCTTTCAAGCGAAAACGAATCGGGTACCTAGATACGAAGCAATTGCTCAGGTTTAAAGAGCAGAAGAAGTATCTTGTTTTTTCCAAAAATATTACTTCAAATTATTATTTTCTCCATCTCGTTTGACGTCCGTATAATAAATAAATGATGCTGAACTATTAAATGAATCCTTTCGGTAGATAACCAGACAATAGCATCTAATCAATACTGGAAATCCACTATTGTTTTAGCACGTGTGCTTGTACCACACAGACTCCCTGCCAGCCAGGCTAGAGAAATTTATAATCGAAAAATACATATACAATATATATATATATATATATATATATATATATATATATATATACTCGTATACACATCTCACGGGTTAATTTCACCTAATCTTCAGTATGTGCATTCAGTTCATTACTTCATGAATTCTCTAACTCTTGAATTCTTTAAACTTTCAAAAGTAATATATAATTTGAAGTGTCACAAAATATTAAATGCGAATTTTTAATATATACTGAAAAAAGACACAATTTTTTTTTCCAAATTATCGCCATTTCATTGGTCGTGAGCACTTCTAGTAATTCCCAGTTTTTGGCAATTGAATTCTTGGTGTGTCAGAAGTCATAGCACATAAAAATAGTTGTTAATTATAATGTTATTTGTACTGGTTTCAGACTGGAAAAAATAGTAGGGATACTGGGGGTCATAACTATATATGAAGTCGTTGTTGGGCAAAAATAGTAACAAAGAAAGAGGACAAAAAAATTGACCATACAACAGTCCATGACCTCTTAATCAAAATATTAGTGGTCCTAATATATTTATATAATAATTAAATTATTTAATAGTAAAAGTAGTGATTATTACAATAATGATTTAATTAAAACTGACACATCACACTAAGTGTTGCATAATTGTGTTAATATAAATTAATAAGTTTCAATTGAAAATTTTCCAAAAAATAGGTTTTCTTAATATAAAAGTTAGAGTGATTTTAGCAATTTGGTCAAATATGGATCATGTTGCTTTTAAGGTTGGCTATTACCTTGAAAAAAATCACTTGAATTATCCAACACAAGGGGAGGACTTTTCTAGACGTATTTTAGTGTATGTGGAAATTATAGCTAGGTTGGTTGGCAGCTGGAGATTGCATTGTTACTCATTCAGAATTTCGCTTCTTTTTTTCAGAACAAAAAGGAGAACTCAAACACTTTTATTTGGATTCCAATATGATTATTATTAACGATTAATTATGTAGTAGGATACTGAAGAATGTGCAATACTTTTTAATGCTGAACGGCAAAATTATCCCATGCCATCTTGTATGCTAAAAATTCTTCTACGACAAGAATTTGTTCACAACAATATGCATCTATAATAATGTACCTTGGTAATGGATATATTGCACGTGATGTTATGCTATTTGTACGGTTAAAATGATTTGAAAACATTGGATAATAATGTCTGCTTTGTTTTTTTGTTATTCTCGCAATTCTGATTCAAATTGAGTTTCAATTGCCCAGGATATATGTTGTAGTAGGGAATTAGTTATGAAAAAAAGTAAAGTAAAAAAATTTGAGTGGACAGCATATATATCGTTCAATAGTTTATCTAAACTCATTTTATGATCTAATTCTAGTATTCTTTTATTAAAATAATAAATAAAAAACAACAACAACAACAATAAAATTTATGAATGCGATTGGTTTGAACTCATATGTTAAAAGATAAATGTAAAGTCAACTTTCATCATGCACCTTAATTAAACTTCAAATACAAATCATTCCTCAGCATTTATAGTATATGAGTGGATGTGATCTTAAAACATGAAAATTTTGATTTTTGCCACTTCCTATGTATGTTTTTGCATAAAGACACCTGTTTATACCCCAAGCACTAACATCTCTTTTGAAAATATGTTATTATTTATATCACGGACTAAAGGTAGGGTTGATCAGTGCATATATGGTGGAAAGAAGTGTAAGAATATATGCATTATTAAACTACACTCTTTATTGCTTTTCTTTCCAAAAACTTTGCAGAGACTATTATTCTGCATGAAATGCATGGCGAAGAGTTCTAATATTCAGACAACAGTAATTGAAACACCCTTTCTTTCATTTAGCCGTTATTTTTGAATTATGCAGTACAGTTTGGAAAAAAAAAAGTGAGCAAACAGAGAATAAGTATGTTTGATATGTTCTTTCACTTTTTGTGTCATTTTCTTTTATGGTCACATTACATGCGCTTTAGATGCAAACTATATACAATGAAGGAGAAACAATATTTTTATTTTTATTTTTTGGATAAAAATACAACTTAGGCGAGAAAATGAGAAATTATGGTGGGTGTGTGAAAAGGGTGTTATGAGTTCTCTAAATTATGTGGAGTCTTCTTAAGTGATGTCTCCGTCTAGCCTCGAAATTCAAGTGGATTGTACCAATCGTGTAGTACCTAAATTTGTGTAGGAGTGTGTGGATATCTTGGTCGATGACCTGGAGAGAGGAGAGATTATGGTGGGCCTCCAGAAAGGGGGTGATTCTAACCATAAGAGAAAACAGAATTCTGAGCTCTAGGTCAACTGCGAGCTGCCAACAGTCTTGCCTAATTATCCAGTGCAAAATGTGTTGAAGAGCTATTCCCATTCCTTGGTGCTTACTATGGCCACGTTGGAGGCGAGGGTCAATTTCCAGTCTCTGACATGAGAGCCATTTAGCTTAAGTCTGCCATACACAAGTTGAGATGGGCCCGTTTGGCTTCGAGTTCTTGTATGCCAAAGGACTAAGTCCCATTCTTGGTCCATGGGGCTGACTCCACTTGTATTATACTCGTATCTGTTCATCGAATACATCTCAATAATTCATTTCAATAAGGTGCACCAAGGCCATTACCCCCCTCCCGGTTAACGGCTATGGGGTTCTTAAATGAATTCTCATTCATCTTTTAAATTATAAAATCCATTGAACATAAATAAATTATGTAAATATGATACATAAATAAATAATTTTATTTAAACATATTTATTACCATAAAGTAATTTAAATAAAAATAATATTGAAGATAAAATAAAAGAAAATAAAGAGTGGTTAGGAGAGAAGTGACAATATTATAAAGGATTTAAACTGGAAAATACAATAATGCAATAATCACATAAAATAAATTTAGATAAAGTAAAGGAAGCAATTATAATTAAAAATTTTACCATAACTTTTCTTCTTTCATATAATACTACTTTATATTTTATAGACTTCACTTTGCACTTCTCGTATACTAAGTGTCTTTCATAATAACAATAATTCATAAAATTTGATAATATTATTTATCATTGTGTTATTTTTTATATCCATCATATTATATCATATATACATAATTGAAAAGTTCAAAACAATATAGATTTGTTTCCTCATAAAACACTGAACATGGAATAAGGGGAGTGAAAGTTGGACTAGAAAATAAAGACATTTGATAAAATGAAAAGTGTTACTTTGTTAATTATACACTCACCGATAGGGATTGATAGTAAATATCCCTTATTCCCACAGCACATCCCAGATTAAAGAAGTCTTCGCAAAACTATCTCTCACAAATATAAATGCTCCTTCTATGACCTCTTTTTCTAATTTGAATGAAAAATTAAGAAATGTTCATGTTATTTATAGAAATTTTCAAGTATTGTTTGATACTATGCAAATAATAACTACATGTTTTCACCAGAATTTGAACAATACCATGCCAAAATTTACCTAGTAACCACACGTTTTTGCTAACATTTACTACGCAAGTTACTGTATAATGGTTAAAATTATATTTTTATACCTAAAAATATTTTTTTTCCATTTTAGTCCCTAAAAATATGGTAAAATTATAATTTATGCCATAAATATTATTTTTTCCTTTCATTTTAATCTATAAAATTCTATTTTATTTTCATATTGTTATTCTTAAAATCCACACACACACACACACACATATATTATTTTTAGATTATTACATTATCTCCCCCTTAAAAAAATTTGATCCCCGAATTTTAGAGAGGTTACTTACCATTTAGTGGTTAAAGGATGGGGGGTTACTTGTCTCATATGACCACTTCAGCTATTCAAGTTATTTCTTCACCAGTGTAATTCTGCCATACCACTTTGACGGAAACTATATCCTTATTCCTCAGTCTCTTAACTTGTCTGTTGGTCATAGTTATAGGGTGTTATATGTAGGAAAGTTGTTGTTCTAATTGTATTAGTTGCAATTGAAGGACATAAGAATTGGGTAAATATTTTCAAAGTATAAATACATGGAAAATAAGATGCAGACTTGCATAATCTGGTGGAAGAGCCAAATGATATGTTATAGCATTTATCCTCTCAAGAATCTCAAATGACCTAATGTATGTAGGAATTAACTCTAATAAATTTCAATTCTTACCCTAAATTTCTTAAAATTATGTTTTCATCCCTATACTTCTTAAAATTATAATTTTGCCACTATTTCAAAACTGGTTTTTTTTAAAAAAAATAATTTATTTATTAAAACTCATGAACTTAGAGATGTTACATTTATTATATATATATATATATATATATATATATAGTTATTACACTAGAGATGGTTTTAAGCACATTGAACTAGTCATATAAACAAAGGATTAAGTCCTAGTTATTTGACTGGTCCATATGGAGCCCAAACAGGCTGACAAACCAGAAGGCCCGAGCAAAGTTGCACTGAAAGAAAAGGTGGTTTTAGGCATATTGAAGCTGAAGAGGCACTCAAGTTCAACTTGGAGATGGTGGTTGTTTAGCACTTCACCTATTGTTATAGGTTTGTGCAAAAGTTTCCATAGAAATAAGGGAATTCTAAATAGGAGGCGTACCTTTCATAAAAGAA
This sequence comes from Delonix regia, assembly GCA_037074485.1. Classification (NCBI taxonomy): domain Eukaryota; kingdom Viridiplantae; phylum Streptophyta; class Magnoliopsida; order Fabales; family Fabaceae; genus Delonix; species Delonix regia. The sequence continues at coordinate 15,706,050 of CM073453.1, read as the reverse complement.
CCAATCCATAGGTTGAGGGAGGGTTCAACTGTGTGATTGCCTAATTGTATCGTTCTTTAACAGTGTATTGTCCCTTCTTTGAAATTGCCCAGATAAGCTTGTCTTTTTGCCCAATGATGGAGAAAGGGGTAGTAAAAATTTGCTGGGCCACATGTGGGTTGTATAATAGGCTTAAGGTGTTTAAGTCCCATCCTACTCCTTGCGAGAGTAGTAGGTCACTTACCTTAATGTTGGGGGGTGATGGTCGTCCTCATGGGAACCTAAAGTGTGGGAGATGTGGATTGAGCTGCAATCCCCCACGTTCCATTTGAGGTAATATGTGACCATTTGCTGGGCTTTTAATATTCCTTTGCACATCCATGAGGAGTTTGTATGAAGTTTGAGACGGGAGGTCAAGCTGTTAACAAATTTGCAGGTTAGGTTGGCATATAGCAGAGACTTATCTTCCAATGCAATGATTCTCCAGGTCTATTTTACAAGTAGGGCCACATTAAAGGAATGGATATTCCTAATACCGAGACCTCCATTCGCCTTGCTGAGTTAGAGAGCATTCCTTTTGGCTAGGTGCATGTGTGATCCTTGTTTAGAGGATCCCCAGAAGAAGTCGACTAGTTTTATGTAACATTCATACAATAAATAAATAAATAATAATAATAATAATAATAATGTTTAATTTTAGTTTTAAGAATAATTAGATATGAAATTCAATGATGTCATATGTGAGTTAGAAGCTAGCACGGGTACTTGAGTTGTATCATGTGCATTTCCTAACACCTGTAATTGAATCCTAGAGTGTTTAAAGTAGGTGTTTTCAAAAAATTTTTCGTTATGATATTACTAAGTGATTCCTGAAAAATTACCAAAATGCCCTACATGGATTATTTTTCCTTCAGACTAACTCATCTCCTCGTCATTCTTCCTCTTCATGTTTTTCACTATGCTTGCCAACCTTTAACAATTTCAACCACTTTTTGACACTTTTGACTTTGCCAATGAATGTCTGGCATCATAGCACCATTGGCAACCAAATGGCGTCCTCCACTGGCCACTAGTTGGCCAGAAAATGCAGCTCCTTTGGCGAGTGTACAATGGCGCGACTTTTAACTCAAAATTCACTGATTTAGGAGTGTTTTACTTTGATTTAGCTTAGGAATTTGGTTTCTTTGTGAATTTCGGTTAACTCTTTGCCATAATCGTTGATTAATTTAATCAAAATAGCCTTAAATTGAAGAACCCCAAGTTCTTGGTACTATTCATGCGAAAAAGAAGGAAAATTTAGCTCGCTTCAGGGTGATTGCTTCAAATTGAGTAGGGACTTTATCTCTTAGGCAATTTTCACACCTCTCTCTCCTAGAATCAATGATCAATTGTAAGTTTTAGCTTCAGGAATGAAAAATCCCAAATTTTAGGTGTATGTGTAATCTTGCAAGGGCGTGAAATGAGAATTTTTGGGGTTTCTCTAATTTCATTAAGCATTGAGGAAGTGATTTAAGACTATTAGAAGTTTCATTTTGAATTATAAGTCAAATTACTAATTTTTCATATTTTTTTTCTAAACTTTCATATAGAAAAAAGGGAAAAAATGTGAATGAGAGACCTTATATGGCTTGATTTAATAGCCTTGAATGATAATGCAAGTTGAATAAAAGATTTTAGAGTTTAATTGAATAATTTCTAAGGTGACTTTAGTGTTGATGGTGGGTTATTAGAATTTTGATAAGTGCATAATGAAATATATTAAATAAAATTAAAGGCTATAAGTATTTTTGGAGTATTATCAATGAACATGAGACAAAAATTTAATTTTTTTAAGATTTTGAGAGGTAAAAAGCGGCAAGCAGAATTGAAGAAGTTATGGGGGGTTTATTTAAGGATCTGAGATTTTTTTTTTTTTTTCTTATAATGGAAGGTATGTTATGAGTCTAAAGTGAAAGAATGACTAGATAAATAAATAGGTAGAAGCATTAAATAGTTAAAATTATTCATGGATAATAGAGGTTAAGAGGATTTTATTTAATGTCATAGGTGGTTAAGACAATATCAACAAGAGGATTGTAAACAGGGTTTAGAAGAAATTAATATAATCCTCTTCAAGTGAGTAGATATTACTAATTATACTTGCTTTCTGCATTTCAAAATTTTCTCTTTGTAAATCATTGTTTTTGTAAGCTATAATGCCTTGAGAACAAGCTTTCTAAGATAGTTTAATTCTTTTTTGAAAATTATTCTAATTGCTTCAAAATTTCCATCGAATTTTATAGTAAAATTTCATTTATAACTACGTTAACTTCTAGATAATGACTTAGATACTGTCGGAATCTTAGAATCTCTTTTAAAGGTTTATTATATTTCATTTTGAGGATTTTCTAAATAAACTAGTTAAATCTAGTGGTTGTCCATTATATGATTTCTAGAAAGCATAAGTACTTGTTAAAAATTAAAATTGTGCATGATTTGCATATTAGTTATGGAAAAAAAATCTCATTTTGGTCACTTATAAATAAGATATTTTTAATTTGATCTCTTATAAAATATTTGTTAATCAATTTGATCACTCATAAATAAGATATTTCTCACTATGGTCTCATATAAACTTATATTCTTAAGTTAGTTCCTCACAAATGAGTTTTGAATTAATTCTTCACAAATAAAAATAATGTCTTTCAAAAACATATTAATTTTTAAAAAATGAAGAATATTATTGATAAGAATTTTATTTTTAAAAGACCAAATTAAAAAAAATTTATATGCATGAGACTAAATTAATAAAGAAATTATATAAAGGATCACATTTGGAAATATATTATCAATAAAGGATTACATTGAAAAAACATACGAACGGATAAATTAAAAAAATAATGTTATGAGAGATTATATTAAAATATTATCCATCTGTGCAAAGATCAAATAATAAGTTTCATACGGTCTAAGACAAATGGACTTAATTATCAGTTTGTTTTTCTTTTTTTTTTTCAATTATTTTAAAAGTCGGTTTGTGTTCCACAAATAAATATCAAGTATCAGCTTTAGGTATGATGCTGATCATTTTCTAAGCAAAAAGTAAACTTTTTTCTGATAAATACATTCGTGTAAAATTTATAACTTTAAATTATTTATTAAAAATAATCTTTAAATTCTAAAATCATTTTCAAGGACCCAAGGATTAATTTTTTTATAATGAAAGATCCTACTTTAGGATTCTTAGAATGCATTCTAAAGCATGATTTAAAGTCTTAAAGTAGGTCCTTTAAAAAAAACTTTAATCCTTAATTCCTATAAAATAATTTTAAAGTTTAAGATGTTTTATAATAAATATTTAAAAGTTCTTAACACCTATATTCAAAGCTTGTGCAGGACACTGACAACACATGCCGAACGTAATTTTAAGTTTAGGTATAATATGCTTCTTATAGACCGTATTCTTAGCCACTCAGGTAAAATATTCTTGAGTTTGAGGTCCAAAAAATTACAAGAATCAATTTCTCAGATATTTCTCGTTAGAATTAAATTAATGCAAAAGAATTTCAGGTAGATATGGGTCCAATTATAATGGGTCGCTCGATCACTAAAAGAATATAGGCCCACATGGTCAGGGCAATGGAGTTGATTTGGGCCTTTCCTAAAATTTTAACGGCTCCTGCCCTGTTACTTTTTTCTTTAAACATTACCGGCAAGATTCCTTACAGTAAGCATTTTAAAAAATTTTCCTTAAAAAATATTTACTTTTTTTCAGTAATAATGCGGAAAACTACAAAGATCCCGACTCTACCCAATGAACAAAGAAAAAGGTATTAATACTGCTCTGTTCCATCTCATACCAGTGATAAGTAACAAGGCAGAATACAATAACAATGGTATCAAAGCTTAGTTGAGGGGAAAAGAGAAAAATTGTCAGTAAGAAGAAGATAACAGAGCTATCAGACACACACAGCAAAATTGAAAGGCTTGAAGCTAAATGATTTGAAGGCAAAGTATTATCTTTTCCAAGCAATTGGTTGTTCAATCTTCGATTTGAAGGTGAAGAACTATCAAGGGCACTCCGAAGCAGATCTGGGATTCCATGAAGAAGTATCAAGAGAATGTGAAGGGTGAACAGCACTTAGCTTAGAACTCTTGGAGAGTTTGAGACCTTAAGCATGAATATGAGGGATACCATTGCAGAGTAATTTAGAGGTGATGTCAATCGCAAACATTATAAGGGTTCATGGAAGTAGGTTGGAGGATGTTGTTATTGTTTAAAAAATTTCTTCGTACCATATCTCCAAAATATAATCCTATTATTTGCTATATTGAGGAGTCTGAGGATCCAGATGCATTTTAAATAGATGGTCTAGAAAATTCTATATAGGTGCATGAGCATAAATTAGTTGAGTAAGATAAAGAGTAGCAAAGCTTTGCATGCTAAGAAACACCCATACGAGTATATCAAATATAACATGATATACGAAATATATTAATTTTAAAAATTTTAATATACAAATATAAAAAAAAAAGTGTGTGTATATACATATATATATATATATATATATATATATATGATAAGAAAGATGATAAAATAATAAAATAATGTCCAAAATAATAAAAAAAAATAGTTAGAAATATTTTAACACTAATTTGATACTATTTCAATGCATTTTGAAACATGTTACAAAAACATAATTTTTAATATGTATACAAATGTTCATATCAAATACATATATGATATGAGTATGTATCTTATTTAAAAATATCCGTGCTTATTAATTTGCAAGCAACTGAGAATACAAAAAGTGTTGGGCATAAGAAATGCAATGGGAAAGGGAGGAAACTTAACAACAAAATCGAATATAAAAGCCAAAGGAAATCTTATAGGGGATCAACGTTCAAATGATGGAAAATCCAAGTTCATAAACAAGAAAAAAATTGAATCTTTTCGATGCCACAAGTACGATCAATATTTTTTTTGAATGTCGAGCAAATTTGAATATATAGTATGGAGAAAAATCCTACTGTGCATAAGCAAATGAGAACGAAGAGGAATGTTCTCTCTTAATGGTTGTCATTACTAGCAAAATCATATTACATAAAAGAAAACGAAAATATCTTATTGCGACTTACAGAAAACAAAGATACACAAGATCAGAATAGCCAAATGAGTGACCATATTGAGAAACTACAGTTACAATGCTTCCAACTAAAACCCAAACTCTACCAAAGATCCTAACTCCGTTTCATAATCACTTAATTCGAAAGCGAAGAAAAAAATTTGTTAACAGTGTCATTTTCATATTCAGTTGTGATTGTTAGAGACTAGATATCTGCCTCTCCCATCTTCCAGAAGAATAATAAAAAAGAAAATCTGGCAGCCGGCAGCAAGTATTCCTCATGTTAATATTTCAAATAACTATATTTTTCTATGAGCAAGCTCACTTCTCCTCTCCTTTTCTACACATAGCTATCCTGTTTAATTTGAGCAACAACTTTTCTTTTCCACATTACCTGATAAATTTGAAACATTTATTGTTGTCCCTTGAGGAAGGCCAGTAGAGGAAACTGCCTCCTGTGCTGCCAATGCCTTTTTACTCATAATTTGATATATATCCAATAATATGGTTTGGAATGCCTTCTCAACATTATAAGCCTCTAATGCTGAAGTCTCTAGAAATGACAGATTTTCCTTCTCAGCTAAACTTTGAGCATCTTCAGTAGCAACTGCTCTCAAATGATTCAGGTCAGATTTATTTCCAGCCATCATTATAACAATGTTAGAATCTGCATGGTCCCTTAGTTCGCGAAGCCACCTCTGCACATTTTCAAATGTTTGCCTTTTTGTTATGTCATAGACCAACAAGGCTCCAACAGCTCCTCTATAGTAGGCACTTGTGATTGCTCGGTACCTCTCTTGACCAGCAGTGTCCCATATTTGTGCCTTCACAGTCTTCCCCTCCACCTGTCTCAAGGGGAACATGCATTTCCAAGTAATTAACTACTCATACAAAGTAAATGGGACAAGGAGAGGGTCAATATTAATAACTTGTTAAGTGAATGCCTATGGATAGGTTTAATCAAACTTTCCTGTGGGTCCTCTCACACAAAAATTTTTGGGGTTTTAAGTGTAGGCAACATTTGGTCAAGGCTCTTACACCATATTATATATATATATATATGTTACACATCCCATCACATGAAAGTATCATAAGTAGACAGAACATTTAATGATAGAGACTCATAGACTAATTCAAATCAAAAGCTTAAGCTATTAAACAAAAGCTATGAATAGTATTATTATTATTTCTCCTAAATCCTACTCGTGTGTACTAATACTACACCTATAAGATAAAGACGAAAAATGATACCAAACCAAAAATACCTACATTGCTTGTTTACTCAGAATTTCAGCACCGTAAATTCCTTTTATCTTTTTATTCACGAAAGAAAACTATCATATAATAAAGAAAAATCAAGAATAAAAAAAACTTGCTTGCTTCCTGATATATCTATCTTTCCACATCTATCTTTATATGTTGCATAAATGCAATGATGACAGCATAAGCATTTCCATTGATGCTTGCATAGTCAACGAAACAGGACAAACTCATCTGGTGTTCATTAACCTTAAACTAAAAAGAAGTTACTTCATTCTTTCTATTCTTTTGGGACCTTATTTTGGCCCGGGTACAGCCTAATTGAAAGGGGAGTCAACAACAACGCCAAGAAAAAAAAAATTCAAATTTTAAGCCTAACCCAGTACCTTTCGTATGGAGATGAACAGAAACACAGCACAAATTACATGAAAATTCATATAAAAAACCAACCTGTAATGTCCTCGTTGCGAATTCCACCCCAATAGTAGACTTGGATTCCAAACAGAACTCATTTCGCGTAAACCTAGAAAGGATATTGGATTTTCCAACACCAGAATCCCCAATCAATACTATCTTAAAAAGATAGTCGTATTCATGGTCCACTTTGTACGCCATATTTGCAACACCCAACACGACCTGGAACCTGCCCAGATCCAATCAAAATTTGTAAACACAAATTCACCGATCGAAAACCTAAAATATCATCAAAGGAAAAAAAAAAAAAAAAGGCGAAGCGGAGAGAAGTTGCTTAGAAACACAGAGCCGTATTTACATTCACAATTTCACAGTATCCAACATCCATCATGATTATGAATTCGCGAGAAACAAACAAGGGAAGTGGAAAATAAGGGAGAAAACACACCATAAAAGACGGTAAAAGCCAAAAGGGCGACGGCGAAGAATGAATAGAGCGATTATCGAAATTGTGAAGAGGTTGCAGAGGAGGGCAGGGACAGGGGAGGAGAGAGAGAGTAGAGAAGAAAAGGCATATTGGAAGGCCAGCAATGAAGGGAAACGGAATAAACGGATGAGAATGCACTTTGAGCGGCCTTACATGTGGGCTACAGTGCATGAAACTAGAAAAAGTGTTACTTCGATTTAAAAGAAATGGAAAATTTGTACACGTTTTTTATATATTTATATCAAAATTTTTAATTAGTTAATAATAATATTTTACACATTATTTATTTATTTATTAGTATCATTAATTTTTATGTTTTAAAAAATTATACACATATTATTAACTAATTGAAAAAACTTGATATAAATATATAAAGAATAGAATATAAGTTTTGTCTTTTAAAAATTCCATCCAATAAGGCTATTTTTTTTTTTTTGTCTCATAAAGTTGTAATCATTTAGGTTTACAATTATAAATATCTAGTTTATTTGCTACGTAAAAAAATTAATTTGTATTATTATATATCAATATATTTTAAATTAATGGATTATTTAAGAATGTATCATTATAAAAAGTTTTGTTTGATGTGAGAAATAATCTTATTGTTAATTTTAAAAAAAAAATTTTAAATATAAAAAGCTGATAAAATTATATTTAACTTTATTTTTTACTTTAAATAATTTAAACTATTTAATCATATATCTTTTTTTTATTTTAATTTTGAATTATGTTAAATTATATTTATAGTTCATTGTTATAACTTTTAAGAAATAATTAATTACTTATTTTATTATTTTTTTCATTGACTTTAAAAACTATTCAAAATTTAAATAGTTCCAAATTTAAGAGACAATTAATTAATTTATTAATTTTTTAGCTCACTTTAAAAAATTGTAGATTTAGAAAAATTCATGGTTTAAGAGGTAATTACTTTATAATCTTTCTTGTTGACAATGAAAAATTTGTTAATTACTCTAGTCAATTTTTGAAAATTTTCAAATTTTGAAAAATTTTCCATTTAAGAGTTATTGATTAATTCATTAATAAATTATTTCATAATTTTTCTCGTTAACTATAAAGAATTTAGGCATTTCAAAGAAGTTTCGATAAATAAATGAAAAAGGTTGAAAGTCATCCATGAGGATATAACAGTTTGATCAACCAAGACTTTTCATTAATCAACGGTGCACCTACATTAAAGGGAGCATACTTTACTTATATATTATAAATGTTAAGTTATATTTATAGTATCATATTATAAAGTTTAAGAGACACTTAATTACTTAATTCATTAATTTTTTTGTTGATTTTAAAAACTGTTCGAACTTCAAAGAGTTTTTGATTTATGAAGCAATTAATTAATTCATTAATTTTTTCATTCACTCCAAAAATTTCTTAGACTTCAAAAAATTTACAAGTTAAGAGACAATTTATTAATTTATTAATTAGTTATTTCATAATTTTTCTAATTGACAACAAAAAATTTATTAATTTTCTCATTAATTTTAAAAAATTTTCAAATTTTGAAAAATTTTCCCATTTAATAAACAATTTATTAATAATTAATAAATTATTTCATAATTTTTTTCATTGACTATAAACAAAGCTGAGAGTTTAATCAGCCACTTCTCGTCAATCAACAAAGCTTTCATATTAAATAGAATCTACTTTACTTATATATTATAGGTTATAGATACAGTATCTTGTGTCTTCATAATCAATTTTTTAATTAATATTAATAAGTGTATGTTTAAATCATAATAATATATTGAATGTATAATTTAATTTAAAAATTAGACTATTATCTATAATAATTGTACACTTGTTATGATATAATTAAAAAAATATGTATTTATCATATTTTAATTAGAAAACAACACAGTAAAAATACAAGGAACTAAATATAAGTTTTTTTTCTTGTAAATAATGTTATTTTGCCTTGACCTAATTTATAATATATAAATGAGAAAAACATTATTTTAATCATATTCAAATAAAAAAGTTTCATAATGGTTCTTTACTTTTGAATATAGTGTCATTTTTGTCTTCCACAAATTGAAAATCTTATAATAGTTTTACATTTTTCAATGTTTGACTCAAAATGGTTCTCCTTAATCTCATTTAGAGATGAATTACTTTGAGTTATATATTGAAAATTGGATAAATATCACAAGGCTTTTCAATTAGTGGAAGAATAAAATAAAAATAAATTTAAAACTTTTACTTTGTGGGGATCAAAATAAAACTCTGTCCAAAAGTAGAGGACTCAAATGGTATTTTTCGCATATACAAAAAATATATATATATAAATCATTTTGGTTCCTCACATTTTAATCATGTCTCAATTTGATCCTCCAAATTTGTCCTATTTATCTCAAAATGGTCCTTCACATATTCTAACATTAAGAAAATTGGTCTCTCTATTTGTTTATAAAGGTTGAATTTGGAGGGTTATTTATTGGTACAACTATTTTTTTTTTTTAGAATTTAAAAATGCAATGGACCATTTTGAGATAATTTTGAAACTCAATAGATTATCTTGAAATACTTCAAACTCAATAGACTAATTTAAAATAATAAATAAAACTAAAAGATTAAAATATATTTTAGATTTTTTTGATACAACATGATAGTTGACTAATTTTCTCCCTTTTTTTTTTTATCTCTTCTTTCTGTTTCTTCTTTTTTCCTTTTAATCTTTCCAACCTTTTCATTTTTTTATCTTTGTTATATTTTTACTACTACCATTATCTATGAACTAAAGAAATTGGTAAATAAATCATCTTCTTTCTTTCAACTTTCTGAATTTTACTAGACTACATGGCTTTTTTATTCTAACACTATAGAAAAAATAATTAATGCTTTGTATCCATTGTTGCCAATCTTATTTTCTCAATTTGCTACATTGTACTAGTTTTTATATTTTATTTTGTTGATCACGTTATATGAGGCAATTGGATCAGTCGATACAGGTGGGTCACCATGCGGCCCACACCCTTTTTTATTTTTTTTGAAAAATAAACTATTTTGATCTCCTGCTTTTAAATTTAATTTAATTTTAGTCCTCTACAAATTAAAAATCTCAAAATGATCCTCCACTTTTGAATATAATCTAATTTTGGTTTTCTTATAAATTAAAAATTTTAAAATAATATTACATTTTTTAATATTTAACTTAAAATAATCATTCTTTATCTTATTTAGAATGATATTACTTTGAATTAGATTTTGAAAAATGAATAACCATTTTAATACTTTTAATTTGTAGAGGGTCAAAATGTGTATTTATGTATTGTGTTTTATATTTTTTCAGATTAACTATATATTGCTAAATACTAATTTAATAGTTTTAAAAATAATTTTATATAACCAAAAAAATCATGATTTTTCCATTTTTTTTCAAATATTAAGACACACTAAATGTAAGAAAAAAAAAAAAAGAAGATAAAATTTTTCTCCTCTAACATTTTTTATCCATTTTTTCACCTATTTCGATACACTAACCAAATATTATCAACATTAACTATACAATGGCACATATTTGGCCTCCATCTTTGTTTTTCTTGAAGAAGACATTATTTTGGTTTTCTATTTTTGAATTTAATCTCATTTTCATCTTTTATAAATTAAAAGTTTTAAAATAGTCCTTCACTTTTGAATGTTATCTTATTTTAGTCTTCCAAAAGTTTAAAATCTTCAAATAGTACTCAATTTTTCAAAATTTAGACTCAAAGTGGTCCTCTTCTATATCATTTAGAGAGGACTACTTTAAGTTAGCTTTTGACAGTGGAAAACCATTTCAAGGTTTTTAATTTATGGAGGCCATGAGACAAAATTCAAAAATGAAAAATTATTTTAAGACTTTTAATTTATGGAGGGTCAAAATAAGACAAAGTTTAAAAGTGGAGAACTATTTTAAAACTTCCAATTTGTGAAGGACCAAAATGAAATTAAACTCAAAAATAACATTTTTCTCCCTTTTTTTTTTTCATCCTTTATAACATTACTTTATTTTATTTAATTTACTAATCTTCAGTATGAAAATAAAAGTAAAATTAATTTCAGAATATTTTAATTACAATATGTATATGAAATATAAATCAAAATAAAAAAAAATGTCAAATTACATCATTATTCTCTTTAGATTAAATATTTTTCTATATCATTTGTATTTGTTCATAATAATAAAAGTAAATATTTATGTTTTTTGATTTATTATATATTTATAATAATAAATTTAAAATTTTCTAAAAAAATATCAGGATTTCTTTTTTCATTTTTTTTTACCTATTTAGACATGTTGAAAATAAAAATGGTTTAAATGTTAAAAATTGTATAGTTGTAGATATAAGGACAAATGATTACTGAGAATTTTTGCAATGGAAAACTTGCCCCAAAGCATATATGATTTATATGACATATATGATTACATTAATTGAACTTGGCCAATACAATTATTTGAATTATATTTAATAATTTATTTAATGGTAGGAGAAGAGTAATTCTATCATTTTTTTTTTTTTTTTGCATTTAGTGTGTCTAAGTAGATGAAAAAAATAAAAAAAATCTTGATATTATTTGGTTATATAAAATGATTTTTAAAACTATTAAATTACTAACTAGCAATATATTATTAAACTAAAAGATATAAAATAAAATACATAAATACATATTTTGGCCCTCTGTAATTTCAAAATGATTATTCACTTTTTAAAATATAATCTAATATAGTATTTTTTAAAAAATGAGACAAACAATGATTATTTAAAGTTAAATATTAAAAATTAAAATATTGTTTTAAGATTTTTAATTTATAAGCAAGCAAAATGAGATTGTATTTAAAAATTGATGATCATTTTGAGACTTTTAATTTATGAAAAATTAAAATAGGATTAAATTTAAAAACAGAAGATCAAAATAGTATTTTTTGCAAACGAAGGGAACGGTGGCATGGGTGGAGTTTGGGTCGCGTGGTCACGGTCCCCTATTGATTGCGTTAGCCCGATAAGCAAAATGAAATATTAAAAGATCATACAATGCAGCAAATTGGTAGAATAAGATTGCGGCGATAAGTACAGAGCGTTAATTAATTTTACTGTAGTATCGTATTAAAAAAACTTGATATAAGCGGAGAGAAGGAAATACAATAAATATGAATAAGAGAAAAAGAGTAGAAAAACTTCTTCGAGTTTTATGACATTTCTTACAATGTCATAATTTAAATAACCTTTTTCATATTAAAAAATTCGAAACAATAACAAAGCATTTATTTTATGTTGAGAATATAGAAGAGAACAAGAAGAGAGGAAAGAGTGAAATGAGTTAGAGAAGAACTATAAGAAAAGGAAAAAAAGAAAAATTTAAAATAGTATTATAGTTCTTTAATTTTATTTATCATTTTAAATTGAGTCCCTAAGCTTGAAACATTTCAAATTTAGTCCCAAAGCATTTATATTACGTCCAGGGAATATAAGAAATAGTGAAATGAGTTAGAGATGAAGTAGAGTAAAACTGAAAAACATATTAAATTAGTATTTTAGTCCTTTAATGTTATTTATCATTCTAAATTGGTCTCATAAGTTTAAAATATTTTAAATTAGTCTCTTAAATTTTAAGGGTTTCAAAATGGTGCTTTAAATTTCATATTCATTTAATTTTTTTAATACACAGTGCTTAAAGGATGAATTTGAGACAGATTTAAAATTTAAAAAATAATATCAAACACTTCAAATTAAATAGACCAATTTGAAGCAACCAATAAAATTCAAGAAACAAATACTATTTTAACCTATATACTATTAGTAAGTCATGTTCGGCATGGCCATGTTTTTGCCCACCTTATTTCTAGCCGAATAATGGGTATGTGTTTATTTTCATTAATTACCTTCCATGAATATTTGCATGAATTACTACAAGCATATATTTGTATTATATTAAAAGTTGGTATCCATTTTTTTTTCTATTGTGGTTGAATGTGTTGATGCACTTGCTTGTGAAGTTGTGCTTTCCAGGCTTTGTAGCAGACATATGAACCCGTTATAATCATAGACTATGTTAGTATTCTTATATAATTCAATTTGATTTCTGAATTAGTAGAATAGAAGAAAATGGATGTATGCAATGGTGTTCATTGATCTAATAGGTTCGGCTAACTTCAGTTTGAATAAAATTTCAAATGCAGAGAAGGCAAGAAGCATTCATAGTTTGTTCAATATTTGCATCTTTTAGGTTAGTTTTTCTCTCTTTTTTGTACGGATAAATCTTATAGGTATGAATGAAAAACCATGAAATTCATTCCATTGATTAGCTTCATTTCCGGGAGTGAATATATTAATATAGAATAACTTTGAAAATGAAATTAAAAAAAATAATTGTGATTACAATGGCAATCGTGTTTATGGCTATGGAATTGGTAAGAAATGCAATGATTACAATTATTGTGGTGGGAGTAATAACAATTTAAACCACTAAAAAAGAATAATTATGAAAGACTGAAAATCTGTTATAGATATAATATAAAAGGATATTATTTGTATATTTATTATACGTCATTTATACCAAACTTCTATTAAAAGGAAAGAGATTTATGTCAAGACAAATTTCACTTACCAAAATAATGATACTGAGGCTAACTTCACATGCAATGATAATAATAATGCTGTTGTATTGCATTTGAATGTAACCAACTTAAATCAAGATAAGAGAATTGAAAAAGAAAATGGTAAGTCCACCATCACTTTCTTCTTTGTGTGCTTTGCTCTTAGGGTAATATCTGTCTCAACATCCAATTCACTTGTTTTCCTTGAAAGTAGATCAATCGTTGTACAGCGGTTGTCTACATAGAAAAAAAAATTTAACAATAAAAAATTTATGTGATAAAAAACCGTATGTGGTATATATGCTGTCAAATATATGATCTGGACTCATTTTGCTGGTAGGATAAGTATTCATGGTGCACTTTGTTTTGACAAAGCACCTTGGGTCATTGTTCAGATTTGGCCCAAATCCATACAAAGGGAGAAACTTTGGACAAGCAAATGTTGTTTGAGCTTGGGATCTTTTGACACTTTAATAAAACATTAGGATTTAAGAAGTTGGCCCAATATCCGTAATGTGTAGATATTTTGATTAAAAAATTGTGGACTAAGTAATTACGTTGTTCCCTGATTAAAATTTCTTTATTCCAAAATATTTATAAATAGTCTAAATAAGGATTTTTTAAAAAATTATTTTCTCTTCTTAAATATTATTTGACATAATTAATATAAAGTTAATATTTATTTGGAGAATTTTACATTAACATTGCGAAATTATTCCTATGGATAAGGGCATACATGAACCTAATTGGGACAACGACCCAATCATATTCAGTTATGCTATGAGCTAGGCCAAGGGTAATGTTTTAATTGGGTGCGTCGGATCTTGAGTTTATTTGATATACAACTTGACCCAATTCGGTTTTATTTTTTAAAATTACTTTTAATACTTTATTTATACATTATTTAAGATGAATTAATTTATGATAAACTTTTAAAATACTAATCTTTTCATATCTTAGTTATTTTCCATTCGAATGCGGTTTTTTATTAAATATTTTTTTCATTTCAAATCTTAATTATTTTCTGTTTCTTCTTCAAAGAAATAATTGTTTTTATTTACAATTTTTTTGTGAATTTTTGAAAAGAAAATGAAGACCCGACCTAGTCACAAATAAAGTATGGTCGAGACAAGCAAATATCAAGTTTTAAAAAAGTAGCCGAATCATAAATTAAAGTTGGGTCTCTCGTGACTTATACAAACTCAGCTGATTTGTGTATACCCTTGCCTACTAATCATTGAGATTTGAGCATCCAAGATAGTAATAGTGAATGTAAGTTGTATTTTTCCCTTGAGAATTATTAAATAGATCATGTTCATAAAAAATAAATCAAATTAAATACGTATATTTTTCACGTAATCTACATTTGATATATTTAGAAAACTTTTGCAGTTATATTGGTGATAATATGTTAACGGAACATTTTCAAATATGATCTCAGATTTTATTTTCCTTTTGCATTCGCTTTAAAAGTTGTAAATTAGAATTAGAAACATTTTGAAGTGGCTTTAATTATTAATTTATTAATAAAATAAATTAATAATAAATACACATATAAATACGTGGAAGTGTTGTTGTATTAAAAATCACAATTGACATATTTAAATATACAAAAAATTAATCATTTGGTCCCTATATTCTCACAAAAATTTTAAATTGGTTCCTATACTTTATTTTGTTTCAATTTACTTCTTGTAGTTTTAGAAATTTGTAATCACTCCCTACTGTTAATGCCAACACTAACACTGTTAATGAATGGGCTAACGTAGCAAATCAATATTGAAGTGAATGCCATAATAAAAAGATAATGCTACATGTGTTGCCAATCATGCAAAACATGTAATTTTTTTTTAAACTCCATCAATACTTAAAAGTTACGTATCCGGGAACTTTTGGGGATAGAAAAGTTAAGGAAGTTTGTTGAGGAATTGAACAGGGATGCCTAAGATTAGCTCTTTGGGTTTGAAGTCATCACCTCTCCCTCCCCTTCAAATCTAAGCATATATAGTCGTCACCTTACCCTAAATTTTCATCTTGGCCTTGTCTTATGGCAGATAGTGTAAGAGAATCCCCTGCCAAAGGTGGTGCCTAATTTTGGAGAAAAAAAAATGGTGGTTGGTGGCCAAACCATTGAAAAAGAAAAAGTTAATTTTTTTATAATTGCAATTTAGTACTTTAAAAATTGCATTGAAACCTTTAATCATTTCCTATAAATAAAGAGTTTCGAAATCTCATTTCTTACAACTAAGAAATTAGTAATCATATATATATATATATAAAGAGTTGTGAATTATATAAAGTTGTGATATTAGTATTTTCCTATTAGCAAGAGATATAAAAAAGTTGTATTATCCTTGCTATATAGAAGGTGTAACTCTTATTTTTCTCATAGTGAAACATTTTCTTCCTTGTCTGTAGCTTTTTACCTTATTGGGGTTTTCCATGTTAAATTTTGTGTGTTATTTCAAAT
The DNA here is from genome assembly GCA_037074485.1 of Delonix regia. Classification (NCBI taxonomy): domain Eukaryota; kingdom Viridiplantae; phylum Streptophyta; class Magnoliopsida; order Fabales; family Fabaceae; genus Delonix; species Delonix regia. Next base: position 15,689,737 of record CM073453.1, on the reverse strand, counting down.
TATTTGCTATAGTTTTGTTTCTATCCGGTGTCTAATTTCTATACAATTAGTATTAGAGCTTGGTTAGGTGTGTTATTATCTACTTATCATATGTTCTATGGCTACCATTGATATAATGGATCCTCTACATTATAAAATAATTAAGATTATTTTCACCCATTATAAGGTACTAGGACTATTTACGTGTATGGTAAACTATTTATATATATAGTTACTGTTCATATGTACGGGTACTATTCATGAAAAATATTGGAAGTTATTTTTGCTCACAAATAGACTATGATTAAAGCAATGACGATAAAATTTGAGATTGAAAAGATTAACAACGGTGATTTCTCATTGTGGAAACTGAAAATAAAGGTCATATTGAGAAAAGATAATTATCTTGCGGCTATTAGTGAAAGACCAGTAGAATTCACAAATGAAAATAAATAGAACAAGATAGAAGGAAATGTAGTTGCAAATCTTCATCTAACACTTGCAGATGAGATATTGTCCAACATAGATGGCAGGGTGGTTTTTTTTCTCTAAAGGTAGTAAGAGTCCATTAAGGATGAAGAAGAAGAGTTGTGGGGGGAAGGAAGAAAAAGTCTATAGGCTGAAGGGATGTGTTTGACCTGAGTAATGAGAAACTATTTGACATTCCTATAGGTTGACTGATAAGTTTGAAAGGCAGAATTTTGTATTTGGAGTTGGTGTTTCATGTAGTTTGGGTGGAGAAATTGTTGAAGGCTTTAGTGGCTGGCCTAATGAAGCCACCCAAGAGCCATGAAAATCATTTCTTGAAACTGTCAAGGCCTTGGGGTGTCTTTGACAATTAAAAACTTAAGGGATGTGTGTAGGGTGAATAAGCCATCTATTGTTTTTGTGATGGAAACAAAACTAAAGGCAAAGAAAATTGAAAAAAATTAAAAAGAAGTTAAAGTTTTTGAATGAATTCTGTGTGGACCCGAGGGGTTTGGGAAGTGGGTTAGTTTTGTGATGGAGTGGTGACATGGGAATTCAAGTTCTGTCCTCTTGTAAGAATTTTATTCAAGTTAGAGCTTGTTTAACGGTGTTTAATGTTCTTGACTTTATAACATTTGTGTATGGCCCCCTGGAAGAGAATGAGATAAGGTTGGCTGGTAGCGTTGAGGGGGTCTGGCTTTATACTGGGGATTTTAATGATCTAATTCAATAGTTTGAAAAGTTGGGTGGAAGACCTAGAGCGATTAGGACAATCTTGAATTTTCATAGCTTGTTGTTTGATTGTAATTTGATGGATTTGGATTTTAAGGGAGCAAGGTATACCTAGAATAATAAAAGACTAAGTGAGACGCATATTAAAGAGAGGATTGATAGGACTTTAGGCAATGTGGAGTTGAGGAATCTTTTTCCAAAGTCTATTGTTTTTCACTTGGAGCTTATTGGATTTGATCATTGTGTTATTTTGGTTGAATTGTACTATGTTGAGTCAAGGACGCCTAGGAGTTTTAAATTTGAGGAGTATTGGTGTGAGCATCCTGAATACTTGGACGTTGTTAGTAGGAGCTAGGTGAAGGTATTGAAAGAGTGTGTTAGGAGAATCTAGTGATTGTTTTAAGATTAAATAGGTGCATAGAGGCTTTAATTTCCTAGAGCAAAAGAACGTTGCCAAATAGTAGACTTCTTATTGAAAAATTGATGATGCAGTTAGCAGCTTGTAATGATGGCATGTTAACTGAAGAGAAGGCATTAGAAGCAGATTATATTGTTTTTAAGATTGAGAAAGCTTGGGATAGAAAAGAGAGATACTATTCTAAAGATTGCAAATTAGTTGGTTGAAGGCGGATGATAAAAATACAAAATTCTTTTATGCAGTTACGATTTAAAGGGGACAGAGGAACAAGATTTTGAGATTAAAAAAGTCTGATAATTTGTAACTAATACTTCACAAATTTAAATTTATACAAAACTAATTCTTCTGTTTGTATTAATAAAAGATTAATTTTATATAAAATAAGATTTATAAAAGTTTAATTTGTCATAGTTATTTGTGAAGAATAAAATTATTACAAAATATACAAGTACAAAATTAATTTAATACTTTTTTATAATTTTATAAATTAAATATATTAAAAATTTCTCAAATTGAAAGCCCGTCATTGCAGTTTGCAATAATTATTAACTTTTTAAAGTCAAGGTCTTCGCCCGAGCAAACATGATGGTATATTTTAAAGACTTATTCATTCCAATGTGGATTTGGTCTAGTGTTCAAAAAGTAGCTGCCTTCTTTACAGTGGGCTAGACGTAGACATGGGAAAGCCGGTCAATGCAGTTTGCAACAATTATTGACTTTTTAAAGTCAAGGTATTCGCCCGAGCAAACATGATATATTTTAAAGACTTGGATACATTCCAACGCGGACTTGGTCTAGTGTTCAAAAAGTAGCTGCCTTCTTTGCGGTCGGTTAGACGTACATTGTTTGATTGAAATTTATAACCTTTACATTTTTTACCATCATACAATTTTTTTTTATAATAACAATTAAATCCACACATTTTTTCATAAATAAAAAACAAATCTGAATTGTATTCATTCTCATCATCCCCTGAATTAAAGGGTCAACGTGGTACTGAGGAGTAACACGCCATTAATTGGATAGCTCAAACTAGTTCAACAGTTGGCACCGTTAGTCAAGTGTGAAGGCCTCTCCTCTTTTAAGGCCTGCAAATCATCTGAAGATCAAAATTTAATAGCTTAAATTTTACTACAGAATCTATAGTACTATAAAAGATCTGAATCCTCTTTTGAGACCACAAAAGGAACGTAGGAATGGTTTGGTTTTTCTTTTCATTTCTCTTTCTGGTCCCTTATTCCTTATTGGCCTGCTTTTGGAGTGAGGCTCAGTTCTATGCTTCTTCGAAGCAGAGCTACACTTTCTGTCGTCATCTGGGCAGACGTAATCATTTGAAGTTCTCAACCGCCAAAGGTTATAAATTCTTTCTGTAATTCTTCACTAATTTCTTCGAATTCCTCTTGTGGCAAATTATAATATAAAAGGCAATATATTATATTATAATTAAATAAATTAATAACATGCCATAATAAGTATTGTGATAATTATTTGTGTATATACACAAAAACAAGCATATTTTTTAAACAAATTTTATTTTATATGATTTTTCTCATAGATTAATTTTTAATGAATTACAAATTGATTTCAAGTTATATATATAATTGTAATTTAACAATAATAATAATGTACATTCAATCAAACTTATAGGTGAAAAAAGGATAAATATATATATATATATAATGCAAGTTGAAAATATATATACAAAAAAAGAAAAAATACCTTAAAAATGAGAAAATAATTGAATCAAAATTGTACTCTTCACTCTTTCAAATTTCAATCTACACTATTTATAAAAAAATAAATATAGAATTTTCTTACTTTTAATTTTTTAAAACTTTGATAAGATATTATTCTTAAATGAGAATACTTTTTCTCTCGGAATATTAATATATTTCTCTTACAAAAAATATTTTATATAATCAAACTCCGAATATTAAAAAATTATTTACCACAGATCTTACATTCACTTACCGTTTCAAATACTCCTTATGAATTTCAAAGTCACAATTTGGTAAAAAACAAAAACTGTAAATGTAGCCAACCTTTCTACCTCCACTTTAAAAAGCAAATTACTCTAGCCAATTTTACCAGTGTAATTTTTCCACATCAGTATTCAATAGGTATAATTCACATCAAGAAAACTCCCCTTTTTACCTTCTTAAATGTTAAATCAGTGGTTGCAAAAACATATGCAAACATCAGTGTTCACGTTTGGAAATTTTGCCTACATGAACAGTTACATAATAGTGAGACCCTGCCGTGTTGGCTACCTTCCAAAATTCAAGAGTAATAGACAGAGCAGGAGAGTGAGAGCAACACGAGAAACAACAGTCACGGTGGGGAACTGAAGAGGGAAAAAGTTTCACTTTCAGATCCATGTGCTAAAAGGCTAAGTAATAAATAGTTTCCACGTAAAAGATGTGGAATGCACTAGCATGTCTTCTGGTCTTTGGTCCATCATCAAAGCTTTATACAATGACAGAGGGTCCCATATGAACCGCAAATATAGACACTACATTTATGAGCTTAACAGTGAAAGCGGTTGATATTAACAATTGGAATCTGGAAAATACAGCATTATAGCCAGTTTATTCTGAACGTGTTTAGTTGACGCGTAGCTTCAGCCCCACATAAAGCTATCAATCTAATAGCCTCGAAAATTACGTGCTGAGATGATTGAGATGATTTCTTAAGCTACCCTTGAGATATAATGAAAGATATTTATTTGTTCCCATTCATTTGCTTGGACGTGGATGCGTCTGAATCTGATCCTAATTTCAAACCCACTACACTTGGAATTTAGTGGCTAGACACATCATGTGACTGTAGTTCAAAATGAATCGCTTCCCTTTAACCTGCTTAGGAGTGTAGCTAAGCTGTCTAGATCTAGATACGTAGGATTAGGTTTTTTATAGTTATTATCTTACAATTCATATTAAAATATACAAATTTGAAAGTTTGTATTTTACAATTTAGAAACTGAAATTAGTAATGGTTTAAAAACATAAATCTAACGATGAAAAATGGTATAAAAATTTAATTCCAATGCTAACACTACTATAATTACACTTTGCTATTGCTATTGTTGCGCCAAGTGCAGCCGATTCAAAGGCGTAATTATCACTGCAAAAATCATTGAGGTGACTACAAGGTGACTTGTAGATGTGAATTCTTAGCACTTAATATATGCATTCGAAGATATTTGAGTCATTAAATAAAAATTTAATGTTTTAAATTTTAATAAATATTAAACAATTTTAATAAATTTTTTAAAATTTCAACCATTAAAATTTTACAAAAAAATTTAAAATTTAAATGTCATATTTAATACACTCAAAATTTAAATATATCAATATAATAACATAATTATAATATTATTATTTTTTAAATTAATATTATTATAATTATATATTTATATTATAACTAAATAAACTTGTGTATTAAAAATTACAAGCACACCAAAAATTTCACCTAAATTTTATTAAATTCACGGATCATCAAGTTTGCGTGCCGTCACTTCAAGGTACCAATGAATTCAAGCCTTTGTGCCAGCTTCCAAGCGCTAGCTAGTACGCAGTTTTGGCCATGTCTAACTTTGCCGTGTAGGCATATCCCTATAATCCATGGCCAAAGGTCCAAAACCTTTCAAGACTTATCAGAACACGCGTTTTGCTTAATTGGTGGGACCGTTCCAAGCCAGAGTATCTCCGGAACACAAAGTAAATTACAGAGGAAAGGAATCTGGGTTGGCGAGATTGTGGACTTTGGGTACACCAGGGTCGTGTATACTAACACACGAGCTATTGTATGGTTCTTATATCATTACTACTAACACCACAATGGACAGCAGATCCTTAGCTCCTCTGTTGCTAATTCTGCTTCTTAGCTTTACTTCTCTTCTGCTCAAATGTCACTCGTCTTCCTCAGAACTCAAGGCAAACATGCTTCTGTCTGTTTTTCTTGGTTTCCGAATTCCCATCTTTATGTTTCTGCTAATTAATTATATGTCTTCTGAATGCAGACTTACGTTGTCTACACCGGTAACAGCATGACTGGTGAGGCTACGGCATTGTCTCACTACACAAGCTTGCTGCAAAAAGCCACGGACAGGTAATTTCAATCCACAAAGACTAGAAATGCCTGAGTTTCGACCACTAGTTCAGCTCAGAAGCTTATAATTTTAAATGATTATCTATGAATAGTTTCATTATAAAAGTACAGGATTTTAAATGAAATTCCATGGAATATTTTATTATTATATACGACAATAAGTTGCTAGCATTGAAGTCACCTTTATGATAAGACAAAGAACCAAGATTGCGTGACACAATGATTAAGATCCTCGTGTTCGGGAGTCAAAGGTTGAGTTGGAAGTTCAGTGTACTCTGCAACTTGAAACATCGAAAATAATAAATATCATGTTCAAATTTCCAATCTGTATCTGCAATTTCAGCGATGCTGTGCCCAAGTCAATTCTGCATCACTACAAACGGAGTTTCAGTGGCTTTGTTGTGAAGCTAACAGAGACAGAAGCCAAAAGATTGGCTGGTGAGCAAGAAGACTATAACTTTATCCTCTTCTAAACCAAATTGCTCTGTCTTCTTAGATTCAGAGCTGTTAACCCAAACAAATCATAATGCAGAACTTGATGACGTGGTCTCCGTCTTCCTTAATACCAAAAAGCAACTCCACACGACAAGGTCTTGGGATTTCATTGGCTTCCCACAGCAGGTGCAAAGAGCCGCGGCGGAAAGTGACGTCGTCATCGGAGTTCTTGACTCAGGAATTTGGCCAGAATCTGAAAGCTTCAGTGACAAAGGACTTGGTCCACCACCTAAGAAATGGAAGGGCACATGTCCAACCTCGTCTAACTTCACTTGCAACAAGTATATCCTCGTACACAAGTCTAGTCCCTGAAAGAAAAAATTGATTGTACATTAGTCCTTTCATGTGAATTAGCAATTTAGGGACCAAATTGTTGGTGAACTCCATCTACAATTGTGCAGCTGCTACAGAATATTATAAAGTAAACCGTTAAAAGATATTGCAATTTCATTGCAGGAAAATCATTGGGGCAAGGTATTACAGAGCTGATAAATCATTCAGCGACGAAGACATTAAGTCTCCAAGAGACAATGATGGTCATGGGACTCATATATCATCGACAGCAGCTGGGAACCCAGTTAGCCAGGCAAGCATGTCAGGCCTGGCACTAGGAACGGCAAGAGGAGGTGTTGTATCAGCTCGTATTGCTGTCTACAAAGTTTGCTGGTCCGATGGTTGTTTTGATGCAGACATTCTCGCAGCTTTTGATGACGCCATCGCAGATGGGGTCGACATACTATCAGTTTCGCTCGGGGGGTTCAATGATCAGAATTATTTCCGTGATGCATTAGCCATTGGGGCTTTCCATGCCATGAGAAATGGCATATTGACAGTAACTTCTGCGGGGAATTCAGGTCCAAGACTTGGATCGCTCGCAAATTTTTCACCTTGGTCTATTTCCGTGGCTGCTAGCACCATTGATAGACGTTTTCTTACCAAGGTTGGATTAGGTGACAACAGAACATTTGAGGTAATGCTAACTAGTATGACTTGATCTATACCAACTAAACTAATTTAGTCTATGCTTCACTTCAAAGTCATGATGATAATCTCCTTGTCTCTGTTTAGGGAGTTTCAATAAATACATTTGACCTTAAGGGAAATTTCTATCCTGTAATCTATGGAGGAGATGCACCAAATACTAAAGGAGGCTTTGATGGATCTGCGTCCAGGTTACTAACCTTGAAGTCCTTTAACTCAAGTGAGGATGTGAGACACAATGATATATATTTGCTAATTCATTAGTGCTGTGAGTGCAGGTATTGTAATAGTGATTCGTTGGATGAAAACTTGGTTAAGGGTAAAATTGTTCTGTGCGAAGGCAGAAGCAAAGGGTTAGGTCCCTTCTTCGCTGGAGCTGTTGGTGCGCTAACTCAAGGTCAAAGTTTCAGAGACTCTCCTTTGTCTTCCCCCTTGCCTGCTTCTTACATTGATTTGCAGGCTGGTGCCAATGTCCTCGTCTATATAAATTCCACAAGGTATGAACTATCAACTGAAGCTGCCGACATAGATTAAGAAGAATCTAGTGAACCACACTTTTCTGAACAGAATTCCTTAACAAAACTTGTAGGACTCCGACTGCAATCATATATAGAAGTGAAGAGGAAAAGGATACATTGGCCCCTGTGGTAGCCTCTTTCTCTGCAAGAGGTCCAAACCATGTTTCACCTGACATTCTCAAGGTACCGTTTTCATGACTGATCACATGGAGACTTCAATATATAGACACACACTAGGGACTTATCTTTATTATAAATGTTTTTATGTTGCAGCCGGATTTAGTCGCTCCGGGAGTTAGCATTCTAGCTGCTTGGTCTCCAATTGCCCCTGTTTCCGATATTGAAGGTGATAACCGAACTTTGCAGTTCAATATAATCTCAGGAACATCCATGTCTTGCCCGCATGTTACTGGGGCAGCAGCTTATGTTAAATCATTCCATCCTGACTGGTCTCCTTCCGCTATCCAATCTGCTCTAATGACCACAGGTAATGCATCCATACTTTTATGCCATACTCTTGTCAAACTCATGCAACATTTCAATTTGTTGTAACATAGTAATGCAGAAAACTAAACGTGCATCACCTTGTGTGTCTGTTGCAGCTAGGCCATTGAATCCCAAGTTGAACCGTGACGCAGAGTTCGCATATGGGGCAGGTCAGATCGATCCTTCCAAGGCAGTGAATCCGGGATTAGTATACGATGCGAGTGAAGTAGATTTCGTGAGATTCCTATGTGGACAGGGGTACACCACAAGGACATTACAGCTTATCACAGGGGATAATAGCAGCTGCTCCGAAGCAGCTTATGGAACAGCCAGAGATCTGAACTACCCTTCCTTCGCTCTTCCAACCCGATCCTCCAACCCTACTGTGAGTGCCATTTTCAACAGAACCGTCACGAACGTTGGGTCTCCGACGTCCACGTACAAAGCCACTGTGACTGCTCCTCCAGGATTGAAGATCCAAGTGAACCCAAGTGTTCTTCCGTTCACCTCAGTTGGGCAAAAGCAGAGATTTACGCTCAGTGTTGAAGGAAGCTTAGAAGCATCTATAGTGTCGGCTTCTTTGGTATGGACTGATGGGAAATACCAAGTGAGGAGTCCTATTGTTGTGTTTAACTCACCGGAATAGAACATTATTGTACGTCGAATAAGTTGAAGCAGAAGCATTATGGAAGCTTTTGGCTGGGTTGCGTTGTGTCATTAATTAAGTTAAGCCCACTAAGTGGCCTCTGTTTTCTTTATAATTACTATGACACGTTTTGTGATTTAGTCCTGAGATTTTAATTTGATTATATAATTCTTGAGTTTTAAATTTGGTTCAATGTCATATACTGAGGGAAACAAAATAAAACATGACTTAATGACATGATTAAACATGCTAGTGTAGCTATTCAAATCTGGTTTTCTCACGGTCAGACATTCTTATCACTCTTAATTTTCACAAATCTTGTTCCCACTTTCAAAAGATCGCATATAGGTTTTCTTAATTTTTAAAAATTTCTTTTAAAATCACAGGCCCTGCTAACCTGCAATCATATCTTGTCTTCGTTAAATTGCGTATCAACCTGCAATCATATCTTGTCTTCATTAAATTACATGTCAACCTACAACCAATTAGTTGCGAGGGAATATGAGGGGACATCTTAATATATAACTTTTTAAATTAATATTTGGTAATAAAAAATAAAAGTTATATGAAAATAAATTTTAATAATTTAGACTTTATAAATATATCTTAAAGCTGGGATAATGAAGAAGAAAGAAAAAAATTTTGAGAGATTAAAATTTATTTTAATAAAAAATCTTATTTTTAAGAATTTATAATTTTATTATATGTTTTGTAATTTTTTTATAAAATTGATTTATAATATTTTAAACTTGAAAGTTACCATTAGGTTAAATTTTTTATAAAATTTATATTATTTTAAATGATAAATAATTTTATTGAAAAAAATTATTTAATGAAAAATATGTTAAAAGATAAAGAAAGATATGAGGATCTAGAGTTTATTTGGTTTAAAATTTTAATCTTATTTCAAAAGATAACAAATTTTATAATAAAGTTTGTAAACTAAACTTGATTTAATGGGTTGAAATAAGTCAAGTTTAATTTACAAACTTTATTATAATCTTTTGAAATAAGATTAATTTTTTAATTCAAATAAACTCCAAACCCTCATAGTTTATTTTCTTAACACATTTTTTATTAAATAATTATTTTTTAATAAAATAATTTATCATTTAAAATAATATTGATTTTATGAAAAATTTAATCTAGTTGTAATTTTCAAGTTTAAAATATGTAAACCAATTTTATAAAAAATTTTAAAACATATAATAAAATTATGAATCCTTAAAAATAAGATGTTTTATTAAAATTAATTTTAATCTCTAAATCTTTTTCTTTCTTTCTTTTTCATTATTCCAACTTTAAAATATATTTATAAAGTCTAAATTTTTAAAATTTATCTTAATATAAATTTTATTAAATTTTCATTATTAAATTATTAATTTTAAAAAATTATACTTTTAAATAAAAAAAATAAGGACTGTCCCCCTATGATGAATGAAGGGGGCAGATGTTGTATAGGGGGCACATTCCCTTATGTAACTCATTGGATTGTAGGCTAACCCAATTCATAACCTTAAAAATCTTTTTAAAAAAAATAAAAACCATATTTCTGGCATTTAAAAAATGAAATTAAGATTTGTGAAAATTTAGAATGATATGGTAATATCACTGTCAAAAATCTATTCAAATTTAAATCAAACCTATGTAACGTCTTTTTTTGTTTTTTTGTTTTTAAACATTTCAATGTACAGATGCTTTTAGGTGTATTTTTGGTGCCCTCATGGGAATGTCGATCAAATTCCTTGAATTTAGTGATTAGGTTATGATCAAATCTCATTATCTATTGAACGTAAAATTGTGCAAGGTTAAAGTCTAACTTTTAAATTCTGAGTTTAGACACAGAGGAATGGATTGAAAGAATAAAATTCCCTAAAAACAAATTATTCTGATGAGTCGTAAGAACGTGGGGAGTTACTTCACCAGAGTATTTGTCTATATTTAATAAATAAAATATTCAAATTATTCAAATGGTAACTTCCTACCTCTCAAATGCTCAGATTTTAAATTGAATATAATTATAAAATATTCCTCTTATTCTCTCAGTTAATAATATGATAGGATAATAACTGATAAGATTTGGGTTGTATGTTAGAGCTTTTGTCCAATGAGCTTGTGGGTAATCTAACCTATTACTGATTACCCATAAATAACTCGAACCTAATCCATTTCTAGTTTATGTCAAAATTTAATTGCTTAATTAATTTATTAACCCAATGGATTGACCTAATAATAAATTAATATCAATCCACAATATTTTATTTTATTTCATAAAATTAATTCAACAATCTCCCACTTGGATGACATTAATTGATTATTAGACAACTTGTTGAACAAATATCAACCAAAATTAAGCAACTAAAATATACATAAAAACCACATAGAGTTTAGAAATGAAAATCGTTAAAATATTATTGAATCTAATAGGAAAACAAATAATATTTATACAATTATAACACTATCATTGAAAGCGATATAGAAACAAATGATATGATTATATCATGAGATCAAATATGAATTGAATGGATCATAAAATTAACATTTAATATGTCATCTTACAATGCAAAAGTCCTTTTATGACTTACTTACTCGACCAAAACTACATCAAAATTTAACAACAATCATACGTGATACATGATTTTTAAATACTCCCACAGGTAAGCCTTTGGTCCACGGATCTGCAAGCATATTTTCCCCAAAAATGTGAATCAAACGAGTTTGAAATTCAATAATCTTTTCTATAACAAACAAGAACTTAACATCAAAGTGCTTTGTACGATTGGAATTCCTGTAGTTTTGAGAAACGCAAACAGCAAATGAACTATTGCTATATATGGTTAGAGGTCATGATATAGAATCAACAGGATGCATGCCGAATATCAGTTTCCTCAACCATATGGCCTAACGGATGGCTTCATAACAAGAGATATATTATACTTCCATAGTTGAGGTAACTGTGATTGATTGCTTAGTACTTTTCCATGAAACAGCTCCTCCAGACATCATAAAGATGTATCCTGAAGTGGATTTACGATCATCAATGTATGATGTATAGTCTGAATCAAAATAACCCACAATCTCCAATGAAGCGCGTGGGCTTTGCCCCACACCACTGTTCATTGTCTTCAAGCTTCAACTGGGTTAGCTTGACCTAGTTTTGGACCCAAAATTCAACTTGAAAAAATTTGAAGTTTTAAGGGGTAAGATTGAGGCCATCTTGTTCCTTTTTTTAGAAATCTACAATACCCTTTGATCAATTTTGAGTAAAACGCATTGATTGGTGAGTATTTTGGTTAAAAAATTAGGGAATTTTTTTGAGTCAAGAACATATGAGAATTTGCTTGAGTTTTGGCCAACATTGCACATCATTCTACCCGGAATTATGAGTCCAATAACACCCCTATACTAGTTTCGATCAAAAGTATGTGATTTTGAAGTATTTGAGGCTCGAAAAGAATAGGAAAAAAAAACTTCAATTTCTACTATTAATGGAAGCCATTATGCTTCATATTACTAGATTACTCTCTGCCACCATTTTAATCGTAATTTAATAAATAAAAAAAATCCCTAAGTTAATTTCGAAAAACAAAACTTTTGTGATTATGTGAATTTCATTCGACAATGTTTGATCAAGCAAGATACATATATACTGGAATTATGCAGGAATTTTGATCATATGATGAATATACACACACACACACATATATATATATATATATATATATATATAAATGCACATATGAAAAAAACATTTGATAAAGATTGTTTATAGGACCTGTGGCTTAGATACCAATTGAAAGAATAAAATTTCATATCATAGTTGGAGATGAATAAATAAATCAATAACAATGAAATTGTACTTACCCGATGAAGCACCCAATGCAACCATAATTTTACAAGTAGAGAGAATAGTTTGCTTTGTCCAAATCTTTCGTACATAAAAAAATAAGAGTTACACACACAGAGCAGTTTTTTTTTTTTTTTTGAAATAAGCAAAAAACAAGTTATTCAAGTAAGACTTGAGAATGAGGGAAGTTACTTCACATTTAGAGTACTTATCTATAATCAATAAATAAAATATTCAAATTATTCAAACTATAACTTCCCACTTCTCAATTGCTTAGATTTTAAATTGGATATATATATAGAATATTCCTTTTATCTTTTCAGTCAGCAATACAATAGGATAATTACTGATAAGATTTAGGCTGCAGGTTGAGGTCTCTATCTAATGGACTTGTGGGTAATCCAACATATCACTTATTACCCACAAATAACTTGGACCTAATCCATTCTAGGTTTATGTCAAAATTTAATTGCTTAATTAATTGATTAACCTAATAAATTGACCTAATATTTTATTTTATTTCATAAAATTAATTCAACATGGATGTTATGGGGAAAGGACCACAATGTATCATTTTTTAAAGTTTGAGAATTATATTGAATAAGGATTAAATTTTGGAACTAAAATGAAATCTCAAATAAAAAGAAAAATAAAAAATGTGTGTGTCTTTGGAAAAATTTGTAAGCACGACACAATCCCTATAACTAAGTTAGAATTGATATTCAAAATATTAACAAAACTAGTTTCCATATGATATATCTTGTTTGTAAAGTTTTTCTTTTATTTTGCTAAAGTAGAAGAGAAATACTAATGAAATGTCAAAGAATTAAAAGTCATTAATCATTTAAGAATATTTAACCCATACGAACATATGGGTCATGAACCATTTACCATCAAATATATTTGTATAAGTGACACAAAAAAAAAGAAGAAAATAAAAATAAAAATATGTATAGAATCTATTTTTTTTATTTCTCTTACTCCTTTCTTTTATCTCATTTTTAGTGTGGTTCCTTCTTAACTTTATTACATCCGTCTTTGCTCTTTGGACTCCTTGAATGAAAGTAAAAACTAGAACCATACGTGCTATAATATAACTAAGGAAAACTTCTTGTTTAGGATTAATATATGCAATTAATTACTCAAAATGATCATAAATTTTGTAATTGCTCTAAGGCTCTGTTTGGTATCAAGAATTAGCATTAGAATGTAGAATTATAATTCTAATTCCAATTTTGTTTGAATTGGAATTGATTTAGAATTTAAAATCTATGTTTAGGCAAGGTAAATAAACATATAATTATAATTCCAAATTTAATTCTAATATTATTATTTAGTGAAAGATAAAATTGTTCAAATAAACATGAATAATATATTTAAAATAATTTATTATTTATTTTTAAAAATATTCTCTTTTTCTTAATTTAGATTAGATGATATAAGATACTCTTTTTAGTAGTTGTAATTAATAACATATTATATTTAATATTTCTAAAAAAAGATTATTTGATATGTCATGTGTGTGACAAAATATTCTGTCATGGATGTGTGAACATATGCATATGCAATGTTGTCTTATATCATATGCATATTATAGTGTCATATTATAATATTAAGTTATACTTATGTGTACAATCATATTTTTTATAGACTAATATATCTAATGTTTTTATATCATGTTACACATTCATTAGATATATGTGTGTGTATGCACGTATGAGTGCGTAAGTACATGTGTGTGTATGTAACAAATTTATTATATATATACATTTGTGTTTGTGCATGTAGGTGTGTGCACGTGCATTTATATTATATATTCATTATATGTAAGGGTGTGTGTATATTTGACATGTTCAATATATATGTGCACGTGTGCCTGCATGTGTATATATGTATTTAGATTTGTGCATATACATATGCGTTTATCTTACATATTTGTTATATGTATTTACATATGCGTGTCCATGTGCGAATGTGTTATATGTTCCATATATATGTGTGTGTGTGCATGTGTCTGCATGCATGAGCATGTGCGTGTATGTAACATATTAATTATATATATTTGTGTTTATGTCGAGGTGTGTGCACGTATGCATGTGTGTTTATGTTCCATTTTCATTTTTTGTATGTATATGTGCATGTGTATTATATGTTTGATATATACGTATGTGCATACGAGCTTGTGTATGCATTATGTGTGTATTATTTGTGTACATGTGTACGTTATTAATTAACAAAATATTAAAAATGTAAAAAATTCAAATATTTAATAATTATATTAATATTAAATTTAAAAATATAACATTTGAAGTTAAATGTTAACAATGACCTCTAAAAATATAAAGTGTTATGTTAGAAGTGGAATAGTCTCACTTCAATTCGAACATTTGGAATTATAATTTTTGAGGTTGGGCATAAAAAATAAAAATGACTTTTATCAGTTATATTCTTAGAAATTGGTGAATGGAATTTGAAATACAATTCTAAAATATCACCCCAAACAAAAAAAAATTGAATTGTTAGGTCTAATTCCAATTCCATATCCTAATTCTGGGCTCAATTCTTGATGTCAAACAAGTACTAAAGTACTTAATTTCATTTTTATAACTTTTTAATGGACAAAATCACTCTTAGACATAATAATTTTAAAAACTCTTTTTTTACTTATGATTTCTCATCAAGTATCAATTCTTATTTTACATTCTCCTCTTTCATTCTAAAACCTCATCCCGTTCTAGAAGAGACAAACAAATTCTAAAGAGGCATGTTCTTCATATGTACAAATCTTGTAATATCATACAATGTTAGTATTTTCATTACATATAAATCCTCATCATCTATAGCACACTATCTCTACATTTCATCATCTACACTACTAAAATATGGAGCTGGAAAAAACCATTTTTATAGCTTAATATGGAAGAACTTTCATTGCATAGGAAAGAAAACAAAGAAAAATGAAGTCCCCAGGTCACATTAAACATGTAATAATAGTAAAATATACTTGTAAATTTGGGAAGCATTAGTGGTAAATAATTTTCATTGTAACAAGTGGTAGCAAGGAAGGTAAAATTAATAAAACAAGGTAATAATAAACATAAACACAAACCTTGTATTTGAAATTTGTGTGTTTTGTGTACTTGAATTGATTTGTATAAAGTGAATTATACATTAATACATTGTTGAAAACATTCTTACATACCTTTACCTTTTAATATAGTTGAGTCAAAAGGAGGATTAAAATAAGTAATCATGGACTTTATTAAACAAGTAATAAGAGTGAAATTCAATTATCAACAAGAGAACCCACAATGGTATGAAATGTGAATTGTAACAAATCAAATCCAACAAAGTAATATGGATGAAAAATAGTGGTAACAAACTTAAATCAGACCAATAAATTTATCATGTCTCATTTATAGTCAATTTGATTCTATTAAATTACGTGATACATTGTTATCTTATTCAAAACATTATAACATACTTTAAGCTTTTAGTGTTGTTGATTCAAAAGCAAATTGTGAGTGTTAAGAAATTGATCAAAGAATGGATAATTCACTACCAAAGGAGATATTTTGCTACTTTCACATGGGTGGAGAGATTTTAAGCGATTCAAATTGGTGGCTCCATTATGATGGGGGTCGAACAATTGGTAGAATGATTAACAAAGGGATTTCACTAGTGCAACTAAGGACACTCATAGGAACATGTATGGACAAGGATATATGGGCCAAACAATTGACGTAGACCTTGCAATTTAATTCATTTAAACTCTTGGATATTGTTGATGATATTGGTGTAACACAATTGATAAAGTGCAATGAACAATATGCACATATCTACATCATGGATGGAGAAGAAGTTAAAGCAATACCTTCACTACAAAGCAAAAGGTGGGCACACTGTTTATAAAATTATGTTTTGTAACTTGTGTATACTCCATACTCTCACTAGGTATGAAATGTTTAAAAAATGTAACTTTGATTTAAAGTCTAAAAATTCATTGGATGGATCACTCCTTGGACATGAACTACTAGATTCACCATGTACAGCACAAAGCACCCTTGCA
The DNA here is from genome assembly GCA_037074485.1 of Delonix regia. Classification (NCBI taxonomy): domain Eukaryota; kingdom Viridiplantae; phylum Streptophyta; class Magnoliopsida; order Fabales; family Fabaceae; genus Delonix; species Delonix regia. Next base: position 15,672,988 of record CM073453.1, on the reverse strand, counting down.
CCAATCCTTAACTTAACTTACACAAAATAGTAGGAATTAATTGTTAGGTGTGAATAGATATTCCCCAATGCATTTGAATTCAGGAAGGCCTTATACAAATATAGCATTGCCTACAAATTTAGATACACCTTTAAGAAAATTAGCCTGAATAAGATGATTAAGAGATGCAATGTGGATGGATGCAAATGGAAGATAATGGCCTATGCAAGGGCTATGAGTTCACCCTTCCTTTCTGTGCTAATTTTTTGTAATGAACACGAACACTCGACTCAAGACAACCTTATAGTGCATCACAAATGAAAGACATGGTTAGTTGTATCCTTCATTATTGACATGTTCCTAATGTTGTACAACCTGACATGTTCAAAGAGTTTGGACTACCACTCACTTACATGCAAGCATGTATTAGCTGACATTACTAGGTCAATTGAAGATTCATACATGCTAATTCCTTGGTTGTGCAATTGTTCAGAGAGTATGGAATACTATATTTTTGTTCTTAATAGGATGGACTAACATGTAACTTATGGATTTATTACTATTATGGTTTATATTACTTAAATATCACATTTGTTCAAGTTACTGATTTTTTTCATTTGTTACCACGTAATTTTTATTCTTAACTGGTTGGACTAACATGTAACTTATGAATTTTACAAGGGAGTATAACATCCTACAAATGTACATAGTAAGAGATATATGATCTTTACAAGGGTATAAATAATATATTTGCCTAGTTAAACCTAAGATGATTTTAAGAATAACATTAAAGAAACAAAATAGAATTTTAAGGACTAAAAAGAAATGAGAAAATAATGTCAGGGGTAAAAATTATATATTTTATGTTTAATAGGGACTCAAATGAAAAGAAAAATATTGTCATAGATAAAGTTACAGTTTTAACTTTTTTGAAAATTGTTAGTAGAAACGCATAGTTAGTGTTTGCAAGGAATGGTGATTAAATTGAAAGGATAAAATAATGTCTGGGGTAGAAATTATAATTTTAAAATTTTTATCAGAACTAAAATGAAAAGAAAAAAATATTGTCATAGATAAAATTATAGATTTAAATTTTTAGAAATGTGTTAGTAGAAATGTGTCAAAAAGGCATCATGCATAGTAACTTGAAAACTTCTATATAAAACACAAACAATTTTTAGTTTTCTCATTCAAAATTAAGAGAAAAGAAGGGAAGAGATGTCGTGGAAGAAGCGTTTCATAGAAAATTTATACTTTAGCTTGTGTGAGAGGTACCTTTATAAATTGATATCACTTTAATCGGAGTTGTACTGTAGAAATAAGGGATTTCTACTATCAATCCCTATCGATAAGTGTATAAATTGCAAATTAGTACATTTCATTTTACTTTATGATTATGTTTTTTAGTCCAACTTACATTTTCCTTATTCCATTATTTGTCTTATAGGGGAGAAAAATTTATGATTTTCAAACTTTTCAACTGTGTGTATATATGATATGTTATGTATGGATATATAATAATATGAAGATAAATGAGATTACTAAACTACATACAATATTGCTATTGTGAAAGGCACTTGGTACAGGAAAGTGAAAAGTAAAGGTTATGTTATGTAAATTAAGGACAAGGTATTATATGTAAGGAGAATGTTAGAATACCGTATGTTGTGAAAAATGGTATTGAGATTAATAATATTGTGTGCTAAAGATAAGGTTGTGTTGGAATTATGAACTTTAATTATTTCTTTTACATCATTTTAAAATTTTATGATGGTGTTTTATCTAAAATTTATTTTCATTTGATGTATTATTTATTTATCATTTTAAATCATTTTCTTACTTTCCTTTCCTATCAATTCCTTATAATTATTTTTTTATTTTGTTGCATCCTTGAAACTATTTTTTTATTACTTGTGATAATTAATATGTTAAGCAGCATATTATTTATAAAAACATAAAAATAGAATTTTCTTACCTTTATTTTTTAAAAAAACTTTGATAAGATATTATTCTTAAATGAGATTACTTTTTCTCTTGGAATATTAATATATTTCTCTTACAAAGAATATTTTACATAATCAAACTCCAAATATTAAAAAATTATTTACCACAGATCTTACATTCGCTTACCGTTTCAAATGATTCTTATGAATTTCAAAGTCACAATTTGGTTAAAAAACAAAAACTGTAAATATAGCCAATCTTTCTACCTCCACTATAAAAAGCAAATTACTCTAGCCAATTTTACAAGTGTAATTTTTTCCACATCAGTATTCAATAGGTATAATTCACATCAAGAAAAATCCCCTTTTCATCTTCTTAAATGTTAAATCAGTGGCTGCAAAAACATATGCAAACATCAGTATTCTCGTTTGGAAATTTTGACTACATGAACAGTTACATGACAGTGAGACCCTGCCGTGTTGGCTACCTTTTCTATAATTTTATAAATTAAATATAGTAAACATTTCTCAAATCAACATGCGAAAGCACGTCAATGCAGTTTGCAATAATTATTAACTTTTTAAAGTCAAGGTCTTCGCCCGAACAAATGTGATGATATATTTTTAATACTTAGATTCATTCCAATGTGGATTTGGTCTAGTGTTCAAAAAGTAGCTGCCTTCTTTACAGTTTGTTAGACGTACATTGTTTGATTGAAATTTATAACTTCTACATTTTTTACCATCATACAATTTTTTTTATAATAACAATTAAATCCACACATTTTTTCATAAATAAAAAACAAATCTGAATTGTATTAATTCTCATCATCCCCTGAATTAAAGGGTCAACGTGGTACTGAGGAGTAACACTCGCCATTAATTGGATAGCTCAAACTAGTTCAACAGCTGGCACCGATTGTCTAGTGTGAAGGCCTCTCCTCTTTTGAGACCACAAAAGGAACGTGGGAATGGTTTGGTTTTTCTTCTCATTTCTCTTTCTGGTCCCTTATTCCATATTGGCTTGCTTTTGAAGTGAGGCTCAGTACTACGTTTCTTCGAAACAGACTTACACTTTCTGTCGTCACCTGGGCAGACGTAATCATTTGACGTTCTCAACCTCCGAAGGTTATAAATTCTTTTTTTAATTCTTCACTAATTTCTTCGAATTCCTCTTGTGGCAAATTATAATATAAAAGGCAATATATTATATTATAATTAAATAAATTAATAACATGCCATAATAAGTATTAATTACTTGTGTATATACACAAAAACAAACATATTTTTTAAACAAGTTTTATTTTATATGATTTTTCTCATAGATTAATTTTTAATGAATTACAAATTGATATCAAGTTATATATATATAATTGTAATTTAATAATAATAATAACAATAAACATTTAATCAAACTTATAGGTGAAAAAAGGATAAAAAAGATATATATATATATATATATATATATCATGCATGCTGAAAATATATAAAAAAAGAAAAAAATACCTTAAAATGAGAAACTAATTGAATCAAAATTGTACTCTTCACTCTTTCAAATTTCAATCTACACTATTTATAAAAACATAAAAATAGAATTTTCTTACTTTTATTTTTTTTAGTACTTTGATAATCAATGTATTCTTGTCTTTGGTCCATAATCAAAGCTTTATAAAATGACAGAGGGTCCCATATGAACCGAAAATATAGACACTACATTTATGAGCTTTGAGAGCTACAATAATTTGCATTATGATTAAATAACTTTGAATTACGACTAAGTACTGTAATTTTGGGCTTAACAGTGAAAGCGCATAATATTAACAATTGGAATCTGGAAAATCAGCATTATAGCCAGTTCATTCTGAACGTGTGTAGTTGTCGCGCAGCTTCAGCCCCACATAAAGCTATCAATCTAATAGCCGCGAAAATTACGTGCTGAGATGATTTCTTAAGCTACCCTTGAGATATAATGAAAGATATTTATTTGTTCCCATTCATTTGCTTGGACGTGGATGCGTCTGAATCTGATCCTAATTTCAACCCCACTAGGAATTTAGAGGCTAGACACATCATGTGACTGTAGTTCAAAATGAATCGCTTCCCTTTAACCTGCTTAGGAGTGTAGCTAAGTTGTCTAGATCTAGATACGTAGGATTAGGTTTTACATAGTTATTATCTTACAATTCATATTAAAATATACAAATTTGAAAGTTTGTATTTTACAATTTAGAAACTGAAATTAGTAATGGTTTAAAAACATAAATCTAACGATGAAAAATGGTATAAAAATTTAATTCCAATGCTAACACTACTATAATTACACTTTGCTATTGCTATTGTTGTGCCAAGTGCAGACGATTCAAAGGCGTAATTATTACAGTGCAAAAATCATTGAGGTTATTACAAGGTGAATTATAGATGTGAATTCTTAGCACTTAATATATGCATTCGAAGATATTTGAGTAATTAAATTTTTATTTAATGTTTTAAATTTTAATAAATATTAAACAACTTTAATAAATTTTTAAAATTTTAACTATTAAAATTTTATCAAAAAATTTAAATTTTAAATATCATATTAGGTGTATAAATAATTTAAAATATATTATTATAATAACATAATTGTAATATTATTATTTTTAAATTAATATTATTATAATTATATCTTTATATTATAAATAAATGTAATTATAACTACATTAAAAATTTTATAATAATTTTATTAAATTCACGGATCATCAAGTTTGGGTGCTGTCACTTCAAAGTACCAATGAATTCAAGCCGTTGTGCAATCTTCCAAGAGCTAGCAAGTACGCAGTTTCGGCCATGTCTAACTTTGCCGTGTAGGCTTATCCCCATAATCCATGGCCAAAGGTCCAAAACCTTTCAAGGCTTATCAGTTTCGGCCATGTCCAACTTTGCCGTGTAGGCTTATCCCTATAATCCATGGCCAAAGGTCCAAAACCTTTCAAGACACATCAGAACGCGCGTTTTGCTTAATTGGTGGGACTGTTCCGAGTCAAGGTATTTCCGGAACACTAAGGGCCTGTTTGATTGTTAGAATTAATATAATGGAAATGGAAATAGGAATGAGTATGAGAGTGAGAGTGGGAATGAAAATATTAAAATGCTGTTTGATTGGAAAGGAATGAGAATGAGCATGTCTCCCTTTACTTCGTTTGGTTAGTAAATTATATATAGAAATCAATTAGGTAGTGTGCATATTTTATCATATTATCTTTCATCATAAAACTAAAATAAAAAAAGGCAAATATCTCTTTGAATTATTAATTAATAATATAATTATATATTAATATAATTTTAATTAATAATATTAATAATAAATTTAAAATCATAATTTAATAATTAATAAATAAAATAAATAATAAATTAAAAATGATAATTTAATAATTACTAAATAATAAATTAAATAAATAATTATATAATATTAATAAATTAAAAATATCATTTAATAATAAATAATTAATAAAATGAATAAATAATAAATAATAATAAATTAAAATTCATAATTTAATAATAAATAATTAATAAATTAAATAAATAATAATATAATAATAAAAAATTAATAAATTAAATAAATAATAATATAATAATAAAAAATTAATAAATTAAATAAATAATAATATAATAATAAAAAATTAAAAATAAATAATATAACAATAATAAATTAAAAATAAATAATTTAATAATAAATTAGAGTTTTGATATATCATAAAGGTATTTTTGTTTGAAAATTATTATAAGTAAAGACATTTTTGTCAAGTATATTTTCATTCCTGAAAGATCTTTACATTTGTTTCAGCTAAGGAGAGAACTCTCCCTTATACTTATATGAGGGAGAGCAAACTTATTAAAAAATAGGAATGAAAACTCAATCTGTCAACCAAATATGGGAATAGGCCCATTTCCATTCCCTTACCTTGATTCTAATAACCAATTAAGGGCCTAAGTAAATTCAGAGGAAAGGAATATGGGTTGACGTGACTGTGGACTTTGGGTACACCATGGTCGTGTATATAAACACACGAGCTATTATATGGTTCTTGTATCATTACTACTAAAACCACAATGGACAGCAGATCCTCAGCTCCTCTCTTGCTAATTCTGCTTCTTAGCTTTACTTCTCTTCTGCTCAAATGTCACTCGTCTTCCTCAGAACTGAAGGCAAACAAGCTTCTGTCTGTTTTTCTTGGCTTCCGAATTCCCATCTTTATGTTTCTGCTAATTAATTATGTCTTCTGAATGCAGACTTACGTTGTCTACACCGGTAACAGCATGAATGGTGAGGCTTCTGCATTGTCTCACTACACAAGCTTGCTGCAAAAAGCCACGGAAAGGTAATTTCAATCCACTTAGACAAGAAATGCCTGAGTTTCGACTACTAGTTCACCTCAGAAGCATATATTTTTAAATGATTATCTATGAATAGTTTCATTAAAAAAGTACAGGATTTTAAATGAAATTCTATGGAATATTTTATTATTATATACGACAATAAGTTGCTAGCATTGAAGTCACCTTTATGATAACACAAAGAACCAAGATTGCGTGACATAATGATTAAGATCCTCGTGTTCGAGAGTCAAAGGTTGAGTTGGAAGTTCAGAGTACTCTGCAACTTGAAACATCGAAAATGATATATATCATGTTCAAATTTCCTATCTGTATCTGCAATTTCAGCGATGCTGTGCCCAAGTCAATTCTGCATCACTACAAACGGAGTTTCAGTGGCTTTGTTGTGAAGCTAACAGAGACAGAAGCCAAAAGAATGGCTGGTGAGCAAGAAGACTATAACTTTATCCTCATCTAAACCTAATTGCTCTGTCTTCTTAGATTCAGAGCTGTTAACCCAAACAAATCATAATGCAGAACTTGATGACGTGGTCTCCGTCTTCCTTAATACCAAAAAGCAACTCCACACGACAAGGTCTTGGGATTTCATTGGCTTCCCACAGCAGGTGCAAAGAGCCGCGGCGGAAAGTGACGTCGTCATCGGAGTTCTTGACACAGGAATTTGGCCAGAATCTGAAAGCTTCAGTGACAAAGGACTTGGTCCACCACCTAAGAAATGGAAGGGCACATGTCCAACCTCGTCTAACTTCACTTGCAACAAGTATATCCTCGTACACAAGTCTAGTCCCTGAAAAAGGAAAAATTGATTGTACATTAGTCCTTTCATGTGAATTAGCAATTTAAGGACCAAATTGTTGGTGAACTCCATCTACAATTGTGCAGCTGCTACAGAATATTATAAAGTAAACCGTTAAAAGATTTTGCAATTTCATTGCAGGAAAATCATTGGGGCAAGGTATTACAGAGCTGATAAATCATTCAGCGACGAAGACATTAAGTCTCCAAGAGACAATGATGGTCATGGGACTCATGTATCATCGACAGCAGCTGGAAACCCAGTGAGCCAGGCAAGCATGTCAGGCCTGGCATTAGGAACGGCAAGAGGAGGTGTTGTATCAGCTCGTATTGCTGTCTACAAAGTTTGCTGGTCCGATGGTTGTTTTGATGCAGACATTCTCGCAGCTTTTGATGATGCCATCGCAGATGGGGTCGACATACTATCAGTTTCGCTCGGGGGGTTCAATGATCAGAATTATTTCCGTGATGTATTTGCCATTGGGGCTTTCCATGCCATGAGAAATGGCATATTGACAGTAACTTCTGCGGGGAATTCAGGTCCAAGCCTTGGATCGCTCGCAAATTTTTCACCTTGGTCTATTTCCGTGGCTGCTAGCACCATTGATAGACGTTTTCTTACCAAGGTTGGATTAGGTGACAACAGAACATTTGAGGTAATGCTAACTAGTATGACTTGAACTATACCAACTAAACTAATTTGGTCTATGCTTCACTTCAAAGTCATGATGATAATCTCCTTGTCTCTGTTTAGGGAGTTTCAATAAATACATTTGACCTTAAGGGAAATTTCTATCCTGTAATCTATGGAGGTGATGCACCAAATACTACAGGAGGCTTTGATGGATCTGAGTCCAGGTTACTAACCTTGAAGTCCCTTAACTCAAGTGAGGATGTGAGACACAATGATATATATTTGCTAATTCAATAGTGTTGTGAGTGCAGGTTTTGTACTAGTGATTCGTTGGATGAAAACTTGGTCAAGGGTAAAATTGTTCTGTGCGAAGGCAGAAGCAAAGGGTCAGGTCCCTTCTTCGCTGGAGCTGTTGGTGCGCTAACACAAGGTCAAAGTTTCAGAGACTTTCCTCTGTCTTCCCCCTTGCCTGCTTCTTACATTGATTTGCAGGCTGGTGCCAATGTCCTCGTCTATATAAATTCCACAAGGTATGAACTATCAACTGAAGCTGCCGACGTAAATTAAGAGAATCTAGAGAACCACACTTTTCTGAACAGAATTCCTTAACATAACTTGTAGGACTCCTACTGCAATCATATTTAAAAGTGAAGAGGAAAAGGATACATTGGCCCCTGTGGTAGCCTCTTTCTCTGCAAGAGGTCCAAACCTTGTTTCACCTGACATTCTCAAGGTACCGTTTTCATGACTGATCACATGGAGACTTCAATATATAGACACACACTAGGGACTTATCTTTATTATAAATGTTTTTATGTTGCAGCCGGATTTAGTCGCTCCGGGAGTTAGCATTCTAGCTGCTTGGTCCCCAATTGCCCCTGTTTCCGATATTGAAGGTGATAACCGAACTTTGCAGTTCAATATAATCTCAGGAACATCCATGTCTTGCCCGCATGTTACTGGGGCAGCAGCTTATGTTAAATCATTCCATCCTGACTGGTCTCCTTCCGCTATCCAATCTGCTCTAATGACCACAGGTAATGCATCCATACTTTTATGCCATACTCTTGTCAAACTCATGCAACATTTCAATTTGTTGTAACATAGTAATGCAGAAAACTAAACGTGCATCACCTTGTGTGTTTGTTGCAGCTAAGCCATTGAATCCCAAGTTGAACCGTGACGCAGAGTTCGCATATGGGGCAGGTCAGATCGATCCTTCCAAGGCAGTGAATCCGGGATTAGTATACGATGCGAGTGAAGTAGATTTCGTGAGATTCCTATGTGGACAGGGGTACACCACAAGGACATTACAGCTTATCACAGGGGATAATAGCAGCTGCTACGAAGCAGATTTTGGAACAGCCAGAGATCTGAACTACCCTTCCTTCGCTCTTCCAACCCGATCCTCCAACCCTACTGTGAGTGCCATTTTCAACAGAACCGTCACGAACGTTGGTTCTCCAACGTCCACGTACAAAGCCACTGTGACTGCTCCTCCAGGATTGAAGATCCAAGTGAACCCAAGTGTTCTTCCGTTCACCTCAGTTGGGCAAAAGCAGAGATTTACGCTCAGTGTTGAAGGAAGCTTAGAAGCATCTATTGTGTCGGCTTCTTTGGTATGGACTGATGGGAAATACCAAGTGAGGAGTCCTATTGTTATGTTTAACTCCCCGGAATAGAACATTATTGTACGTCGAATAAGTTGAAGCAGAAGCATTATGGAAGCTTTTGGCTGGGTTGCGTTGTGTCATTAATTAAGTTAAGCCCACTGAGTGGTCTCTGTTTTCTTTATAATTAATATGACACGTTGTGATTTAGTCCTGGGATTTTAATTTGATTATATAATTATTGAGTTTTAAATTTGGTTCAATGTCATATACTGAGGGAAATAAAATAAAACATGACTTAATGGCATGATAATCTGGTTTTCTCACGGTCAGACATTCATATCACTCTTAATTTTCACAAATCCTGTTCCTACTTTCAAAAGGTCACAAATGGGTTTTCTTAATGTTTTAAAAATTTCTTTTAAAATTATAGGTTGTGTCAACCTGCAATCATATCTTGTCTTCATTCAATCGCGTGTCAACCTGTAATCATATCTTGTCTTTATTAAGTTACATGTCAGCCTGCAACTAATTAGTTGCGCAACCCCTAATTCACTAGAGGGGATATGAGGGGACATCTCCCATTTTTTTAATTTAAAAATATAACTTTTTTATGTATAAAAAATTAATAAAATTTAATAATTTAGACTTTATAAATATATTTTAAAGTTGGGATAATGAAGAAGAAAGAAATTTTTTTTTGAGAGATTAAATTTATTTTAATTAAAAATCTTATTTTTAAGAATTTATAATTTTATTATATGTTTTGTAATTTTTTTATAAAATTGATCTATAATATTTTAAACTTGAAAGATACCATTAGGTTAAATTTTTTTATAAAATCTATATTATTTTAAATGATAAATAATTTTATTGAAAAAAATTATTTATTGAAAAGTGCGTTAAAAAATAAAGAAAGAAAATATGAAGATTTAGAGTTTATTTGATTTAAAAATTTAATCTTATTTCAAAAGATAACAAATTTTATAATAAAGTTTGTAAACTAAACTTGATTTAATGGGTTGAAATAATTCAAGTTTAATTTACAAAACTTTATTATAAAATTTGTTATCTTTTGAAATAAGATTAATAAACTCCAAACCCTCATATTTTATTTTCTTAACACATTTTTATTAAATAATTATTTTTTAATAAAATAATTTAGCATTTAAAATAATATTTATTTTATGAAAAATTTAATCTAGTGGTAATTTTCAAGTTTAAAATATGTAAATCAATTCTATAAAAAATTGTAAAACATATAATAAAATTATGAATCCTTAAAAATAAGATTTTTTTTATTAAAATTAATTTTAATCTCTAAATCTTTTTCTTTCTTTCCTTTTCTTGATTCCAAGTTTAAAATATATTTATAAAGTCTAAATTTTTAAAATAGAAAAAATTAGGAAAGTACTCTTGTGATGAATTAGGGGGGCAGATGTTGTATAAGGGGCACATTCCCTTATGTAACTCATTGGATTGTAGGCTAACACAATTCATAACCTTAAAAAAAAATTTTTAAAAATAAAAACCGTATTTCTGGCAGTTTAGAAATGAAATTAAGATTTGTGAAAATTTAGAGTAATATGGTAATATGACTATCAAAATGTATGGCAAATTGGGATGTAATTGAGTAAGTTGTAAGTTCATAAAGAAGTGAATTAAGGTGATGAGAATTGAGCAAGTCATGTGGTGCAATTAAGGAAAATGAACTAAGGCTAAGGTATGATTTTTTTTAGTGGTAAATAAGGAAGTTTAAATATGAGTTTGGTTATGGAAATAATATGAACTAAAGGAAGAAAACTCTTCTTAAATTAAAATATATGTTGAGTTGATATTATGGGTTGATATGAGAATTGTAGATATTTTGGTTGTTATTAGTAATTCTTGTCAATTTATGAACTTATTAGGAGGCATTGGAATGAGCCTAAATTAATGTGTATTGGTGATGGTAAATTAAGGAAATTGTATTTTTGTATTATAAGGATTATCTTGTGGAACACTCTATAACCAAGAGAAAGGAGGCAAGGTTATTTTAGACTACTTCACCCTCCAGGTAAGCAGTAGCTTTCCAATGGTATCACATGATACATGCTATTGTTTATCAATTATGTTATTTTGTAATGGAATTTTTTTTTTGTGGTTTTGTCCTGTTGTTAACAAGGAAATAGCCTGTAGACTTATTTTGTTTTCAAACGAATTATGAATTATGTGTGATATTGCATAACTCATATAAAGGGGTTATAATATAGGCTATATGTTATTGTGACGTATCATTTATGTAAGAACATTCAGAAGAGAATTGCATTGAAAGTGAATATTAGATGAATTAAACAATGTAAGTTTGTGTCACACAACCGTCTGATTTAAATTATCCAAGGGTTAAGTACCCTTGACCAATGAATATTGTAACACTTGTAAAGTCTGATGCAAAGTTTTGTTCTTAGAAAGAGTAAAAGTATAAATATCTATAGTATATGTTATTAATCAAATAATAAGTTATGGCTTAGTGGTAAGCTCTTGATATTAAAGTCTGATAGTAAGGGTTCAAGACCCAGCTTCCTCCTTTCCTAGAAATTTTTTGGTGCTGCCACGTGTCCTATAAGGTGATTTTACCAAAATGCCCCTCACTTCATTTATTCTTTTTCTCATCATTTTTTTTCCTCTGTAGAAATTAGTTTCTTCTCCCTACTTTTCCTCCCACTGCCACTGCTACTGCCACTGCCTTGCCACCACCCTAACTTTCAGCCAGCATCCCCCATCACTAGCAGCTCGTTTTCGGTCATCGTGGCTTAGTTTTTCGGTGAACAACCTTTCTTTTCGGTTCACGTTTGGTAGCTGAGAAGAGAGGATTTACAGTGGTTTTTCTAGCGAGTTTTGCCTGGTTTTTCATGAAAATGTTGATGGTAGATGGATTTTTGGTCCTTTCCCTTTAAATTTCAATCTTGGAAGCATGTTTTTGGACAAGTTTTTGAGATTAGTTCTCCTAGGGACCAAACCAAAAATTTTCCAAATTTTTTGGGTTAAAAATAAAATTGTGGAATTCTAGAATTTAATGAGTAACGCTGGTATTTTAGGCATATGATTAATTGTTTTGAAGGTGAGCTATGTATTGATGTTTATCTAGAACTTGGTTGAAAGTGAAAGGAAGATTTAAGGTATGACAAATTGGGATGTAAGTGAATAATCAGAAATAAGAAATATAAGGAAGCGAAAATAATTGGATTAGTAGTGTTAAATAGAGTAGAAGTTAGAGGAAATTGAGCTAAAGTTAAAGAATATGAATAAAGTTAGTTATGATGTGTTGGAGGTGAAATTTCATGGTTAGTACTAAGGAGTATTGATCTAAACAACACTGTTTTGGAAACCAGAGTTTAAGAATAGGTAAATGGCCTCCAATCAAGTTGTAATTTGGTATGCAACATCATATCATGCTAAGGATATGACTTGGAAATTTTCTGAATATAACTCTTAGGTAATATAATATGAAATTCATGACTGTTCGAACCCAAATTTCAGAAGTGAACAATTGGGGAAAACTCTATTGTTGGATGCCCAAAAGAAATAATTTGTAGTTGAAATTTTTAATGTAGGTTAAAAACACGTATAAAAAGCTGGGTGTCAAATTTTACTAAATTTGGAATTTTTTTGCTAGGCAAAATAATGTCCAAAGAACAGTAAATTAGAATTTTGGACAATATTGGACAGCGAAGGAAGTTAACTAAAATTTGTATTTAAGAATGTGTTATTTTTCTGAAAGTTGTATATTGATAATTTGACATCTTAATGGTTTGGCTCAGTGGCAAAAGCTAACAAGTATGATAGTATATGTGTTATTAAAGATTGAATGCTGAAATGTGATATGCATGGATTATAGTGGATAAATAATGTGGAAGGCTCTTTATTGGCATGTACTTGGTTTATATTGACATGTATACAATTCTTAATATTGCTAAGTAAGTTAGAGAGGCCGTAGAGCTTGTAATTAGAGAGTTATGGTCTATTTTGTAAATAAAAATAATACCATGCGATTCTTTGTTATAGCGACTTACTTTAAGAGTACCTCTTGAACGTAAAAGGAGGAATTTGGAATGGCTAGAATTATTCCATCAACCAAGTAAGCAGTAGCACTCTCAACAATGGTATATGTTTCATTTTTTATGGCATACGTTTATGTGTATATTGTTTCAACAAGGGCTATGTTTGATGAATAGGTTACAAAGATATAGAAACTGATTGTAAATTGTGCATAGAATTGTATAACTTTGAAAAGAGAGAATGAATAGCTTAAACACATTGACCAAAATGATTTAAAAAAACATGGTTCATTTTCTTTTATCGAATGAAAGATAATGTGTCTTGAGCAAATAGCAATCCTAAGCTGTTACTTTAACTATCCTTCTCAGTTTAACAAGAAGAGTTCATTTGACATTGTTTTATAAAAAATTCCTTTTATGGTCCTTTTCACTATAAAGGATTGGAATTTATATGGAGTTAAGTAAATTTTATAGAAAAGGGTATTGTTTTAATAGCGATAACAAAAGTTTTATTCTGATAGCATTGATATTGAAAGAGGAATTTGACAGCATTGATATTGAAAGAAGAAAACTCATGTATGACAGTTCCTTAAATTTAAGGAGGACTACTATAAGATGGATGATTTAACGTGAGCTTACGACTCATGATCATATGAGTGATTTACCCTAAAAAGTTGTGTGCTCTTGACTGATAGTGAATAACCTGAGGGATACATACCCTCGACCGATAGTGATTACCTTGAGAGTTGTGTGCTTTCGACAGATAATTTAAGACAACCTAGATTATTTTGGGAGTAAGGTCACAAGTAAGCCCCCAGATTATTTTGCAAAGGTTGAGGGTTCTTTGTATGTTTTCTGTTATGATTCATGATAGATGTATCACAATGACCATATGATCACAGATAAGACCCTTAATCCTTTGTAACTATAATTGATTTAAATTAAGAGTTGAGCTCTCCTTATTGTTGATTGGTATAGGTTGACAGGCATATCGTAGAAATTTAGGGAGGTCTTATTTGTAGAGGAGACTTTACCGAAACTTCAACGGAATTTAAGCCGGTAATTACCCATGATGCATATGGTTGTTACCAGAGGAATTTATTATAGTGAATCTTGGAGCTATAAGCTTGATGGGTAAGGTTAATATGGAATGTTTAAGGCTTACAGAAGTAGGGTTGTCCTTGTTATCTGCGTCGATCACACTCTGGAAGTTTAGGGTGTGACAAATATACTTTCCCCGAGGGCTGTGGATCCTTAATCAATAGACATATTATCCAAGGGCTGAGTACAATTGACTGATGAACATAGTTTCCCCGAGGGCTGTGGATCCTCGACCGATAAACATATTTTCCAAGGGCTGTGTACCCTTGATCGACTTGTTTTCTATAGAAGTGAATCCATGACTGTTATTTTATATTGCATGTAATTAATGCATATTTATGACTTATTATAGTAAGGATTTAAATGTTGATTTACAGAGAACTAATCATTTTAAAAGGTTAGTGCCAACAGGTATAGTATTAGATATTTGAAAGGTTATTATGAATTAAATTGCACAGAGTTTTGCATATCCTAAAGTATTTGTATTGGTTTTATTACTGAAATGCTATACATTTATATTGTATTTAATTTCAGGTAACCACCCAAAATAGTGTCCTGAACGTGAAGGCTAGAAAAGCCTTACTCGTACTGCAAAGGATTTTATTCCTTATTTTGCAAGGGATGTATACTTTTGTTAATTGGTCAAAAATGTAAATAACTGTAAATGAGTATGGATGACCATAGACAGGTTCCCCATTCCCCTGTTTTTGTTATAGTTTATCAATTACTGGATGATTTAAGAGTTGAGCTCTCTTTTCTAAATTTTGTTGTTTATGGGCAGATATATGTAGTAATTTTGGGAGGCTTCAATTACAGAGGAGACTCTGCTGAAATTTCTACAAAAATATATGATTGTTAATTTGCTTGGTATTGAGATTTTCGTAAATTTACATTATTGTATGATTTACATTGGTATAATTGATCATAAAACATAGTGATTGGCTTACAGGAATGGGTTATTCCTGTTATCTGTACCGGTTGTACTTCGAAAGTTTGGGGTCTGACAGATAATATATTGTTCGTTACAAAATCCATGAGTAACATTTTATTATCAAAAACTTTAAAAATAACTTTCTATTGTATATCTAGATAATTTCAATCAGCAAATATGATATCAGGTCTAATACAATCAACGATGGCATATGGCAGAGTTACATGTGACTAACGGTGAGTACTTTCCACTCTCAATATTTTAATTGTGTATATAATAGTAAATTATAATTTTACGCCACACATATTTTATATTTTGAACTGATTGATATTATACATATATCTTATATGATTAGGTCATGTTATTTTTTTAATTATTTGATATCTTAAATTGAATTCATTAAATATGGAAATATATTATGTATATAATTTTATATTTAATATATGTATATATTTGATGCACTTTTGTATATAGTGGTTTTACAATTAAGTAAGTAGAACATAATTAAATTCAAATATTAATATGTTATTTTAAATAGACCTCAAACAATTATCCCTAAAAATGCTATAAAAGTTTTGAAATGTTGTTTGATAAAATAATACTTATAATGCTCTATCATTGTGTTTTTCTTTTGTTTTTTGTTTTTTTGTAAATTTATAGTTATAATTTTTTATGTATGCTTCATGTCAAATAAACATTTTTCCCTTCAAAATGTCATTTTGAATTTTTTATTGAACTTATCATGGTATTGCTAAATGATGGTATTTTTAGTATTTTTTTTAGTATATCAGTATTATGCATTACATGAGTAATAGCCATTACAAATGTTTTTATGGGTATTTAGGTAATGAAATTGATATTAAAATAAAAAATAATATTTCGTACAATACTCATTTAAACTTAAACTTATTTTTAAATTAGAAAGGATAAAATCATGATGTTGTTGATAAGTAAATTTCATTTAGTTTAATAAAAAATTTTAAAGGAAGGAATTTTGTTCAAAAAATATAATATTAAAATCTAATATTTTTAGAATAGAATATGAAAAATAATTGGAAATTTTTTTTTTACCCCTTACTAACTCAAGGCTTTGGCTCCTCCCTAGGAGTCAAAATTCTAATGTATGCAAACTAATTCTTCTAAGCTTTAAGTCCAACTGTAATAATCAAGAGTACAATATAACCGCTTGAGTCTTATGATCATAAAAAATAATATTGCCAATAATATTAACAAGTTCGTAGTTGACTCCCTTAAAGCTAAGGATTTCTAACAATATGTAGAAGGTTAATTCAAATATTTCAACAAGGCATTAGTATGTTTCTCAATTCCTTGACTGTTAAAAAAAATGATGTGACATGATAGAAATGACAAATTTGGCAACTTATATATTTATAGATTAACCATTTTCGAATCCCTTCTTGTACAATTTATTTTCAATTCTCTTCCTCTTTAGTTTAGGCAAGAAGGAGGCGCAAGAAGAGTGTGACAGAGGAAGTTCAGAGAAACTTTGATGTTTTTCTCTGCACATAAGCTTTTGTACTTAGATGAGCTATCTTTCACTTGTGGGCTAAGATGGGCTGAGAAGAGTTGAACATCAAACTTGCTTTTTTGATGTGGGCTGGGCCTTTTCTTTCTTCATTTAATTTGTCAGCCATCAAATATGGCTTTTGGGCTATTTCATATTTTGGTCCAACAAGAAGCACATACAATTTTTGCTTGCTATCTTCCCTTTCTTTACTATTTTTATTATCACTTCTGTCATTTTTGGTTTTTTTTTTTCAAATGTAATGCTTGTATCTATAATTGATCAAGTCTTAGATAGTACGCCTTAACTTTATATAAGATAGAGATTCCAAAACTCCATCTCAGAGAAAGATTATTCAAACAAATAAGAGAGGAGGAAAAACAGTAGTAAGTAATGTGATTAAACAAGAAGCTCGGCTTGTATGTTGAAGAAATGGAGATAGGAATGCGCAACACCAAGGTCTTTGTATAAAACAGTGCGTTTTCTAAAGAAAGTCTGGGTTTTTGGATCATTTTTTATTTAATTTAAAATGTTAAGAATATAAAAAAAATTGAGTCATTAATTTAAAAATTGATTTGACATCTTACTTGTTATATGGTCATTCTACATTAACATTTTACTACCTACATTAAGAGATTAACTAATGGTAGGGATTGATTTTAAAAAAATTTCTCAAACCATAGGGATTGATTTGAAAACAAATAAAGTAGAGGAATCAATTTATAAACTTATGTAAGATATAGGGACTAAATAATCAATTTTCCTATATATTTATATCCAAAAAGAATGTATCGTATGAATTATTTAAATGCCACAATTTTTTTTATTATATATATTGATAAAATATCGATTAGATAGACATGTTTGGAATATTGTATTTTTGGTAGAAGAACATGTGATGTTTTCATCATTTGGATGGTCTCATTTGAACTATACATTTTTTTCTCTTACATTTCATTTCTTCATTTTCCAATTTGCATTGTAAAAAAGTAATAAGAATAACTATTTAAGTGTCACTAGATAATTTAATTTAATTATAGGAAAAATTTTTATTTAAGGCTAATAGATGCAATTAATTGCTAAAAAAGACCTTAAATTTTGTAATTACCCTAAAGGACCTAATCTCATTTTATACTTTTCAATGGAAAAAATTATCTTTAAATAACCTTAATATCTTACTCGCCAAAATCGTCTGTTTTTTTTGTTTAACAGAAGTCTCTTTCCTTCTTCAACTATGATGATAACGCAAATGCAAATGCAAATGTAGTAGACGTTCATCCTTCTTGTTGAAATTTGTTCATATTGCTGGGTAAGCTTGATGGACAACGAAAGATGTTAACTATTCTCATTAGCAGATCGTTTAGTCATTGGAGTAAGACAATCGAAGCAAAACATCATTTTTTCAGGTTTCTCTCTTCAGTCTTATACCTTTTTTTCCTATTGAGCACCTCCTACTTTGGCACTCTTTTGTTGTTTTACCTATCTTCCATATTGAAGAAATATCTTAAGTAGAACTAATTTGTTAAATATTCTTTCTTCTTCATGCTTGGGATAATGATTAGTAAGTAATGTAAACCATTGTAGTAATAAATATATAAGATATTTGTTAGTCTAACTAATTAAGAATAAGAATTATATGTAAGAAATGCAAAAACTTTTGGTAACTAGGGCGAACATAATTTGTAAGTAACGCAAATAATGGTAATAATAAATTCATAAGTTACATGTTAGTCCAACTAGTTAAGAATGGAAATTATGTGGTAGGAAATGCAAAAGCATTTGGTAACTAGGACGAACGTGATTTGAAAGTCACACAACCATGGTAATAATAAATCTGTAAATTACTTATTAGTCCAACCAATTAAGAATATAAATTATGTGGTAACAAACACAAAAACATTTGGTAACTAGGGCAAATGTGATTTGTAAGTTACACCAACCATGATAGTAATAAATCCATGTTAGTACAGCTAGTTAAGAATAAAAATTATGTAGTAACATACGCAAAAACATTTGGTAATTAGCATGAAATTGATTTGTAAGTAAAGCAAACCATTGTAGTAATAAATGCATAAGTTACAAGTTAGCCCAACTAGTTAAGGATAAGAATTATGTGGTAACAAGTGCAAAAACATTTTGTCACAACCCAAATTCACTGATCGTGACCCGTGCATAGACTAAACTAATCTAGCCTAGCATGCCTAAGATAACACTCTCACAAGGTTCATGAAAGTATTAATTAAACACATAATTCAATGAGTTTTTATTTATTTATTTACTTTTTGGGAAGTTGTCTAAGATTTGGCAACACCTTCCTTGAAATATCATGTTTACCAAACCTCTATAGTTAGTTGTAGCCAACAATTTTACAATCATAGTAAACAACAATACAAGCTTAATAATATTTCAAAATATATTTAATATAATATAGTAGATAACAACCTACACTAGGCTTATAACTTCACAACATCCATACAACCTCAAATAATCTGACTTTTAGTAGCTACTACCTTGGAATCAGACGTACATTATAACTAAACCAAAGTGTCATACAAAACAATCTAGGTAACAAGCAATTCTCAAAGTAACTTCACTTTTACATATACTGATCTATAAAAATATTAAAGAGAGATGTAAGTCTACCACAGACTTAGTGAATGCATAAATGACAAAGTAAGTGAAAGGGGAAACAATAGAGGCCTTAGAGTTTTTAACAAACATGTCTTTAAGTAAAGAAACAAGTTCAATAAAATTAAAAAAAAAAACCATTTGTAAATCTTATAATTTTGTATAAAGTGGTTATCAAAGAAAGAACCAGGATCATCATACCTATATCCTTTTATCAGATAGGTCTCAATAATTTATATTCATATCACTTTACCGGATATGTCTTAATATCTCACACTCATATTCTTTTTGCCAAATACGTCTCAATATTGCACACCCGTATCCCTTTACTAAATACATGTCAATATCTCATACCCATATCCCTTTATTAGACATGTCTCAATAATTTATACCCGTGTCCCTTTACCAAATACGTATCAATAATTCATACCCGTATCCCCTTATCAGATTAATCACAATATCTTATCCTTGTATCCCTTTATCAAATACGTCTCAATGATTTATACATGTATCCCTTTATTAGATACGTCTCAATATCTCATACGTGTATCCCTTTTCTAGATATGTCTTAATAATTAATACCCATATCTATTCACCTGATGTGTCACAATAATTCATTTCCACAAGATACACCAAGGTCGTTACCCTTACTAACGAATACGGTGTTCTTATTTGAATTCTCATCCAACCTTTAAATTATTAAAACTATTGATTATAAATAAATTTTGTAAATAAGTTACATGAATAAATAATATGCTACTTAACATATTAATTACCACAAGTAATAAAAAAATGGTTTCAATGATGCAACGAAATAAAAGGGTAATTATTAGCAATTTATAGGAAAGGAAAGTAACAAAATGATTAAAAATGATAAATAAATAATACTTCAAAAGAAGATAAACTTTAGATTAAACACCATCATAAAATTTTAAAATGATATTAAAGGACAAATTAAAGTTCATAATTCCAACACAACCTTATTTTTAGCACACAATATTGTTATTCTCAATACCATTTTTCACAACATCTAGTATTCCAACATTCACCTTACATATAATACCTTCTCCTTAATTTACGTAATATAGCCTTCACTTTTCACTTTTCCTATACCAAGTGCCTTTCATAATAGCAATATTGTATATAGTTTAGTAATCTCATTTATCATCATATTATTATATATCCGTATATAACATATTATATGTATATACAGTTGAAGAGTTTGAAAATCATAGATTTTTCTCCCCTATAATACATAAATAATGGAATAAGAAAAATGTAAGTTGGACTAGAAAACATAATCATAAAGTAAAATGAAATGTGCTACTTTGCAATTTATACACTTATCGATAGGGATTAATGGTAGAAATCTCCTATTTTTATAGCATAACTCTGATTAAAGTGATATCAATTCACAAAGCTACCTCTCACACAAGTTAAAATATAAATTTTCTATGAAATGCTTCTTACACGACATCTCTTTCCCTTTTTTTCTCTTAATTTCGAATGAGAAAATTAAGAATTGTTTGTGTTTTATATAGTAGTTTTCAAGTTACTATGCATGATGCCTTTCCAACACATTTCTTCTAACACATTTTTGAAAATTTAAATCTATAATTTTATCAGTGACAATATTTTTTCTTTTCATTTAAGTCCCTGATAAAAATTTTAGAATTATAATTTCTACCCCAAATATTATTTTATCCTTTAAGTTTAATCCTTATACCTTGCAAACACTAACTATCCGTTTCTACTGAAAATTTAAAAAAAATTTAAAACTATAACTTTATCTAGGACAATATTTTCTTTTCATTTTAGTCCCTATTAAACATAAAAATTATAATTTTTACCCCTGACATTATTTTCTCATTTCCTTGTAGTCCTTAAAATTCTATTTTGTTTCTTTAATGTCATTCTTAAAATCATCTTGGGTTTAACTAGGCGGCTATATTATTTATACCCTTATAAAGATCATATATCTTTTACTACATACATTTGTACGATGTTATACACACACACACACACACATACACACACACACTTTTTTGTGTGTGGTTATTACACATTTGGTACCTAGGGATAATATGATTTGTAAGAAAAGCAAATCATGGTAGTAATAAATTCATAAGTTACATGTTAGTCTAACCAATTAAGAATAAAAATTATGTGGTAACAAATGAAAAAAAAAAAATCAGTAACTAGATCAAACATGATATTTAAGTAACTTAAACCATAATAGTAATAAATCTATAAGTTACATGTTAGTCCATCCTATTAAGAATAAAAATGTAGTATTCCATACTCTTTGAACAATTGCACAACTAAGGAATTAGCTTGTATGAATCTTCTATTGACCCAATAATGCCAGCTAATACATGCTTGCATGTAAGTGAATGGTAGTCCATATTCTTTAAACATGTCAATTTGTATAACATTAGGGACTTTATCTGATGTGACCTTACATTGTCAATAATGATGGATGCAACTAACCATGTCTTTCATTTGTGATGCACTATGAGGTTGTCTTGAGTTGAGTGTTCGTGTTCATTACAAAAAATTAGCACAGAAAGGAAGGGTGGACTCATAGCCATTACGTAGGCCATTATCTTCCATTTGCATCCATCCATATTGCACTTCTCAATCATCTTGTTTAGGCTAATTTTTGTAAAAGTGCATATAAATTTATAGGCAATGCTATATTTGTACAAGGCCTTCTTAAATTCAAATGCATTGGGGAATATCTATTCACACCTAACAATTAATTCCTCCTATTTTGCGTAAGTTAAGTTAGGGATTGGTGTAAGGGTGCTTTGTACTACACATGGTAAATCTAGTAGTTCATGTCCATGGAGTGATCCATTGAATGAATTTTTAGACTTTAAATCAAAGTTGCATTTTTCAAACATTTTATATCTAGTGAGAGTATGGAGTATAAACAAGTTACATAACATAATTTTATAAACAGTGTGCCCACCTTTTGCTTTGTTGTGAAGGTATTGCTCTAACTTCTTCTCCATCCATGATGTAGATATGTTTGAATTGTTCATTATACTTTATCAATTGTGTTACACCAACATCATCTACAATGTCCAAGAGTTCAAGTGAATCAAATTGCAAGGTCTACTTCAATTGTTTAGCCCATATATCCTTGTCCATGCATGTTCCTATAAGTGTCCTTAGTAGGTGAAATCCCTTTGTTAATCATTTTGCCAATTTTTTGACCCTCTATCATAATGGAGCTACTGATTTGAATCCCTTAAAATCTCTCCACCCATGTGAAAGTAGCAAAATATCTCCTTTGGTAGTGAATTATCCATTCTTTAATCAATTTCTTAACACTCACAATTTTCTTTTGAATCAATAACACTAAAAGCTTAATGTATGTTATAATGTTTTAAACAAGATAACAATGTATCACGTAATTTAATATAGTCAAGTTGACTATAAATGAGACATGATAAGATTACTAGTCTGATTTAAGTTTGTTACCACTATGTTTCATCCATATTACTTTGCTTGATTTGATTTGTTACAATTCATATTTCTTACCATTGTAGGTTCTTTGGTTGATAATTGGATTTCACTCTTTTTACTTGATTAATAAAGTCCATGATTACTTATTTTAATCCTCCTTTGACTCAACTACATTAAAAGGTAAAGATATGTAAGAATGTTTTCAACAATGTACTAATGTATAATTCACTTTATACAAATTAATTCTTGTACACAAAACACATAAATTTCAAATACAAGGTTCGTGTTTATATTTATAATTACCTTGTTTTATTAATTTTACCTTCCTTGCTACCACTTGTTACGATGAAAATTACTTACCATCAATACTTCCTAAATTTACAAGTATATTTTACTGTTATTACATGTTTAATGTGTTACACGGGGACTTCATTTTTCTTTGTTTTCTTTCCTATGCAATGAAAGTTCTTCCATATTAAGCTATAAAAATGGTTTTTCCCACCTCTATACTTTAGTAGTGTAGATGATGAAATGTAAAGATAGTGTGTTGTAGATGAAGAGGATTTATATGTAATGAGAACTACTAATGTTATATATTATTACAAGATTTGTACTTATGATGAACATGCCTCTTTAGAATTAGTTCATCTTTTCTAAAACGGGATGAAGTTTTAGAATGAGAGAGGAGAATGTAAGATGAGAGAAAATATTGAAACTTGAAAAGAAATCATGAGTAAAAAAAGAGTTTTTAAAATTATTATGTTTGGGGGTAATTTTGTCCATTAAAAAGTTATAAAAATAAAATTAGTACTTTAGTGCCTGTTTGGCATCAAGAATTGAGCCCAGAATTGGGATATGGAATTGGAATTAGACCCAACAATTCCAATTTTTTTTGTTTGGGTGATATTTTAGAATTGTATGTCAAATTCCATACACCAATTTCTTGGAATATAACTAGTAAAAGTCATTTTTAATTTTTATCCCCAACCTAAAAATTTACAATTCCAAATTTTAGAATTGAAATGGGACTCTTCCACTTCTTACACAACACTTTATATTTTTAAAAGTCATTGTTAACATTTAGTTTCAAATGTTATATTTTTTAATTTAATACTAATATAATTATAAAATAATTGAATATTTTTATTTTTAATATTTTGTTAATGAATAAAGTACACATGTACACAAATAATACACACATAATGCATATGTAGGCTTGTATACTAGTATTAAATTTTATCAAAATGTTATCAAACTTGTGAGTCAACTTGGTTGACTCGTCGAGTTCACGTTCTGAGTTAAGTAAATCAAGTTGACTCGCCCACTGACTCGGACCTATCGAGTCAGGTCCGAGTTTGGCGAGTTGGCTAAGCTGGTCTTCATCTCTCATTTTTTCGAAAAAATGCATTGGCCAGACTCGAACCCCTGTCCCTGTAGCTTGTTCCTAGAAAGCCATGCCACTCAGCCACAATGTTACCTTTGTTATATATATGTCATACATTATATATAATTACTACAATATTACTGCTTGACTCTCTATATATATATTTTTAAGCTATGATTTAATTAACTTGATATATTGAACATTTTAACACTTTTAGGGTCTCAATCTAAACCAATCAAGTTTTAACATAGTAAAAAATTTAAATATTAATTATTTAATATAGTTACCCAAAAATAACGAAGAATTTCTATTATTAATGCACATTGCTAAAATTTGATGCATATATGGTTAGGAAATTAGGATTTTTCGTTAGCTAATTTGTGATGAAAGATCAATTTATATTTTCTTTTATATAATGAATAAGAAATTAGGATTTCTCTTTAGCTAATGCGAACTTATATATTATTTTTATTTGAGACTTATTATGTTAAATGAGTATTATTTTATCATGAATAATAAATTATGAAGCTTATTGAAATTTGTATATTGACTTGAATGAAAAGTATAAAATGTAGATTATGGATCATAAAATGAGTATTTATGTATGAAATTTTATGTATTTATATGATAAAATTATGTTTAATATCCATTATTATAAATTCTTACGATTCTACGTTACGAGTTTATGTTATGAGTCTACCTTCCCTTTACAAGTTTATCTAGAATTGCGAGTTTGACAACCTTGCATACACACGCACACCTCAACATAAACACAAAATACATATATAATTAATATGTTACATACACACACATGCTCATGTATGCAAACACACGGGCACGCGTGCACACACACACACACACACACACACACATATATATATATGGAACATGTAACACATATACACATGGACACGCATATGCAAATACATATAATGAATATGTAAGATATGCACATGCACAAATCTAAATGCATATATACACATGCAGGCACACGTGCACACATATATTGAACATGTAAAATATACACACAACCCTACATATAATGAATATGTAATATAAATGCACACACACACATACCTACATGCACAAATGCAAATGTATATATATAATAAATTTGTTACATATACACAAATGAACTTGCACGCGCGTGCATACACACATACACACACACACATATATATATAACCAATGTGTAATATGATATAAAAACATTAGATATATTGGTCTACAAAAAATAATATGATTGTACACATAAATACAACTTAATATTACAACACGACACTATAATATGTATATGATATAAGACAATATTGTACACTCATATGTTCACACGTCCATGACAGAATATTTTGTCGCACACATGACATGTCAAATAATCTTTTTTGGAAATATTAAATATAATATGGTGTTAATTACAATCACTGAAAAGAGTATCATATATCGTCTAATATAAATTTTAAAAAAGAAAATATTTTTTAAAAATAAATAATAAATTATTTTAAATATAGCATTCATGTTTATTTAAACAATTTTATCTTTCATCTAAATAATAATATTAGAATTAAATTTGAAATTATAATTCTATGTTTTAATTATTTACCTTGCCCAAACGTAGATTTTAAATTCTAAATCAATTCCAATTCTAACAAAATTGGAATTGGAATTATAATTCTGCATTCTAGTTCCAATTCTTGATACCAAACAGAGCCTTAGAGTAATTACAAAATTTATAATCATTTTTAGTAATTAATTGCATATATTAGCCCTAAACAAGAAGTTTTCTTAGTTATATCATAGCACGTATGGTTCTAGTTTTTGCTTTTGCTGAAGGAGTCCAAAGAGCAAAGTTGGATGTAATAAAGTTAAGAAGGAACCACACTAAAAATAAGATTAAAGAAAGAAGTAAGTGAAATAGAAAAAAATAGATTCTATACATATTTTTATTTTTATTTTCTTCTTTTTTTTGGTGTCACTTATACAAATATATTCGACAGTAGATGGTTCATGACCCATATGTTCATGCAGGTTAAATATTCTTAAATGATTAACGACTTTTAATTCTTTGACATTTCATTAGTATTTCTCTTCTACTCTAGCAAAATAAAAGGAAAACTTTATAGAAAAGATATATCATGTGGAAGCTGGTTTTATTAATATTTTGAATATCAATTCTAACTTAGTTATAGGGATTGTGTCGTGCTTACAAATTTTTCCAAAGACACACATATGTTTTTAATTTTTTTTTATTTGAGATTTCATTTTAGTTCTAAAATTTAATCCTTATACAATATAATTCTGAAACTTTAAAAAATGATACATTGTGGTCCTTTCACCATAACATCCATGTTCAATTAATTTTATGAAATAAAAAAAATATTAGGTCAATTCATTGGGTTAATTAATTAATTAAGCAATTAAATTTTGACATAAATCATGAATGGATTGGGTCTAAGTTATTTGTGAGTAATTAGTGATAGGTTGAATTATCTACAAGTCTATTGGGTAGAGGCCCCAACCTGCAGCCTAAATCTTGTCAATAACTATCCTATCGTATTGCTGACTTAGAAGATAAGAGGAATATTCTATAAGCATATCCAATTTAAAATCTAAGTAATTGAGAAGTGGGAAGTTACCGTTTGAATAATTTGAATATTTTATTTATTAATTATAGATAAATACTCTAAACGTGAGGTAACTTCCCATATTCTCAAGACTCATTAGAATAACTTGTTTTTGGCTTATTTCAAAAAAAAAAAAAAAAACTCCTCTGTGTGTGTGACTCTTATTTTTTAACGTACAAAAGATTTGGGCAAAGCAGGCTGCTCTCTATACTTGTAAAATTATGGCTGCATTAGGTGCTTCATTGGGTAAGTACAATTTCATTATTATTGACTATTAGTTATATGGTATGCACACTTCTGGACATTGTCTTTGCGATCGATGTGCTTGGCAGGTACCTGAGTGATCCTAGCCATGATCATTAGAGGGCTGCAAAGAAAGTCATGAGGTATCCTCAGGGTACAAAGCATCATATGTTGACTTTCAAGAAGACTAAATCATTGGAGATTGTGGGTTATTCTAATTCAGACTATGCATCGTGCATTGATGATCATAAATCCACTTCTGGATATATCTTTATAATGTCTAGAGGAGTTGTTTCATGAAATAAGCAATCAATCATAGTTACCTCAACTATGGAAGTAAAATATATAGCTTGTTATGAGGCTACCTGCCAGGCCATGGGGTTGAGGAAACTAATATCCGACATGCTTCTTGTTGATTCTATATCATAACCTCTAACCATATATTGCGATAGTTTGTCTGCTATTAGCTTTCTCAAAACCATAAGAATTTCAGTCGTACAAAGCACTTTGATTTTAAGTCCCTGCTTGTTAAAGAAAAGATTGTTGAATCTCTGTTTGATTCACATTTCTGGTGTTGAATCTCTGTTTGATTCACATTTCTGGTAAAAATATGCTTGCGAATCTGTTGACCAAAGGCTTACCTATGAGAGTATTTAAAATATCTCGTATGGGTGTTGTTAAATTTTGATATAGTCTTGGTCTAGTAAGAGTTTGAGTTAAGTGACTTTTGTGTTGTAACATGACATATTAAATGTTAATTTTATGATCCATTTAGTTCAGATTTGATCTCATGTTATATTTATATCATTTGTTTCCCTATCAATTTCTATAATATTGTGTTATAATTATATAAATATCATTTGTTTCCTTATATGATTCAATGATGTTTTGATGTTTTTCATTTCTAAACTTTGTGTGGTTATTATGTATATTTTAGTTGCTTAATTTTGGTTAATATTTATTTAACAAGTTATCTAATAATTAATTAATGCAATCTAAGTGGGAGATTGTTGAATTAATTTTATGAAATAAAATAAAATATTGTGGATTGACATTAATTTATTATTAGGTCAAGTCATTGGGCTAATAAATTAATTAAGCAATTAAATTTTGACATAAACAAGAAATGGATTGGATCCAAGTTATTTGTAGGTAATCAGTAATAGGTTGGATGACCCAAAATCTATTGGATAGAGGCCCTAACATACAGCACAAATCTTGACAGTAATTATTGTATCGTATTACTGATTGAGAGGATAAGAGGAATATTCTATATACATATTCAATTTAAAATATGAGTGTTTGAGAAGCAAGAAGTTACCGTTTGAATAATTTGAATATTTTATTTATTAAATATAGATAAATACTCTAAACGTGAAGTAACTTCCTAAATTCTCATGACTCATCAGAATAACTTGTTTTTGAGGAATTTTATTCTTTCAATCCATTCATTTGTGTCTAAACTCAGAATTTAAGAGTTAGACTTTAACCTTGCACAATTTTACTTTCAATAGATAATGAGACTTGATCAGAACGTAATCGCTTAGTTCAAGGAATTTGATTGACATTCCCATGAGGGCACCAAAAATACTCATAAAAGCATTAAATCTTTCTTTCACCTTCAACCAAGTTTCTAGATAAACATCAATACATATCACTTCAGAACAATTAATCATATGCCTAAAATACTAGCTTTAACCATTAAATTTCAGAATTCCAGAATTTTATGTTTAACCACAAAAATTTGGAAAATTTTTGGTTTGGTTCCTAGGAGAGCTACCACTTAAAAACTTAGAACTTTGAGCTTAAAAACATGCTTCAAAGATTGAAATTTAAAGGGAAAGAACCAAAAATCCATCTACCACCAACATTTCCATGAAAAACCAAACCAAAACTCACCAGATTTTTTTTTAATTTTTGCTCAAATTCCTTCTTGCGGTTGTCGGACGTTGATTAGTGAAGATGAAGCTGTCTACTAGAAAAGTGAAGGACTCTCAGGTTGCCAGTGCTAGAGAACCGTCGACCAGTGGCATACGGTTAGAGGGGTGATGCAAAAATGGAGAAACCGATGAAGAAGAAAGAAGAACGCTACTAAAAACAAAATTTGTTAGGGAGGAAGATAAAATCACAAGGGTAAAAATGTAATTTCCCACTACTAGGACACATGGCAGCACCAAAAAAATTTTAAAGGAAAAAGAAGTTGAGTCTTGAACCCTTGCCATCAAGCTCAATGTATCAATGTCTTACCACTAAATCAAAGTTCTTATTTGATTAATAACCAACACCATAGACATTTATGCTTGTATTCTTTTTAAGAACAAAACTTACCAATGTTACATTATCAATGATCAATTCATTTCTTTAAGAAAAGAGAAAAGAAAAAAGAAGCTGCTGCAAATATTTGAACGTTGAAACAATGAAATTATATATACTTGTTGAACTGTATAATTGGAGAGAAACAGATTCTTTGATGAAATTTAATTACGTACTAATTGCAGTGGCGAGGGCTTGGACTCGGTTTGATGGCTGTTGTGGCGCTGTGCTTCTTGGACTGCCTTCATAGTAGGCATAGTCATTTGCAAAATTATGACTGCAACAAAATTCAGGAAAACAAATTAATAAAATACCTTTCTGGTATTTTTTGGTTAACCGTGACAATATAGAAACACCGGTTTTGCCAAAACAAATTAAAAAATTAAACGTACGAGAAGTAATAAAAGTTTGTCATCTGGGCAACACTCGGCCACACCAACTGACTTGGTCTTATGGCTGCTTGACCCTATCTTTCTCTTTGGATTCATTCATGAAATACAACATTCTATGAAATAGTCATTATCTCACGCTAATCAATTAATTAGTCATTCTTAGGACTTTTTGCAATAACGACAAAAGTCATTATGTTAAAAACGAAAATCATTCTATCGATGGATTAGTTTCACGTACATTTTCCACATTAAGAAAAAAAAAACTTTAATCCAGTCAAATGTGTCTAAATACATTTATTATATATACGCCACAATAAGACCAAAAAACAAAGAAAGATATGATCTTAGTTTTGGCTTGACCGTGCCAGAGCAAACAAATTTTAATTCATAAAACAAAAACAACTCAGGTGGGAAGGAAGTAGGGACGAAACGCACTGATCCCACGCGTATAAATTCCCTTGGACGGGTCTTGCATGAAACACACCAAAACTTTAATCTCATCGTTTCAATTAGCAAATTAAACATGTTCTCTCTAAGCTCGTGGCATCTTCATCTCGTCCTAACTCTTGCTTGCACTCTTCTTATTAGTCAAACAAACTGTGATGATTCAAAGGTAAAAAATGACTAACTCTCTCTGATATATATTGATTGCTAAATCTGTCACATATTTTTCTTCCTAAATGAAATTTATGAGTTTATATATTAAAATGCTTGATTTCTTTCCATTTTCCCTTAATTTAGTTTCTTGATATTTATCATAATTTTATCACATCTAATGTTGAATATGCAGACCTATATCGTGTATATGGGAGATCACCCAAAGGGAATGAAGGTCACAGAATTACATCACATGAGTATGGTTCAAAATGTCCTTGGCAGGTTTGTTACAACTAAGCACTACTCGTTATCCATTTTACTTATAGTTTAATATATATATATATATATATATACAATCGCCATTATACTCGGCGACAAACGGACATATATTTACCACAATCATTCATTGCCTGTGAAACAAATTAACTTATAAAATGAGCACAATAAGAGACTGATCATCCAAATGGTTTTCATCCAGAAATTTTGCACCAGAAGCTCTAATCCACAGCTGCAAGAAGAGTTTTAATGGATTTGTGGTGAGGCTCACAGAAGAGGAAGCTGAAAGAATGGCCGGTACAGTGTACATGCTTTTCTCTTCATCTATAACCCTATAAAACATATACCAGGGACTAAATTTTGATGCCAAATTGATCAGGATTGGATGGTGTGATCTCTGTATTCCCAAGCAAAAAGCACAGGCTCCAAACAACGAGGTCGTGGGACTTCATAGGCTTTCCCCAGCAAGTCAACAGAACAAATTTGTAGAGTGACATCATTGTCGGAGTAATGGATTACGGAATTTGGCCCGAGTCTGACAGCTTCAAGGACGAATGATTTGGTCCACCACCCAGCAAGTGGAAGGGGTCTTGCCATAACCTAACCTGCAATAAGTATATATCTATTTACAACAAATGCATTTTCACTATGCCAACCAAATTGGAGTGAATTATATTAAGGAAGTCACTCACTCACTATATGCATAAATGGAGCAAGATAATTGGAGCAAAATATTTCCGAGTTGATGGTTCGTTTGACAAAGATGATATTATATCACCAAGGGATTCGGAAGGCCATGGGACACACACCGCGTCCACAGTTGCCGGAAACTCGGTTAGCTCTGCAAGTCTCTATGGCCTTGGCTCAGGCACTGCCAGAGGAGGAGTTCTATCAGCTCGTATTGCTGTGTACAAACCCTGTTGGTCATCGGGTTGTGAAGACGCTGACATTCTCGCTGCATTTGACGAAGCAATTTCTGATGGAGTTGACATACTTTCTGTATCACTTTGTCCCAAAACTGTGGAACACCCCGACTATTTCGAGGACTCATTCGCGACAGGAGCTTTCCATGCAATGAAGAAAGGCATACTTACTTCAAAATCTGCGGGCAATTCGGGTCCAGAGGCTTTCACCATGTACAATTATGCACCATGGTTTCTGTCAGTGGCTGCAAGCACCACTGACAGAAAGTTCTCCAGCAAGGTTCAGTTGGGGAATGGAATGGTCTTTGAGGTAACTAACTAATTCATCTTATCAAGTTAATAATTTTCTTTGTTGTCTCTTGATGAGGAAAATTCATGGAACATGACTAAAATGAACTTCATCTGATATATGCAGGGAGTTTCGATAAATACATTTGACCTTGAGAATAAAACATATCCGTTGATTTACGCTGGAGATGCACCCAACATCACTGGCGGATTCAATAGCTCCATATCCATATATGTATGATAGATATCAAATGGCTCTTCTGTTATGCTTTTCATTTTTTATTTTTGGTTCAATTAATTAAAGAAATCTGATTCCAATGGCATTATTAATTCTGGATAGGACTTACATCGAAAATTCTTTGGATGAAGCGTTGGTAAAGGGAAAGATAGTTCTTTGTGAGGGGTTTTCATCTGATGAAGCAGGCCTTGTGTCTGGGGCAGCTGGTGTTCTCGTTCGAACCCTTTCTCCAAAAGGTGTGGCATCTGTCTTTGCTTTTCCTGCCGCTCGTCTCAGTCAACAAGATGGCACTCTCGTATACTCTTACATTAGTTCAACAAGGTATCCACTTCACACCAAAGAAATCAAGTTTAGTTCATTCGTTATTTCAGCTGATTGACCTCAATCTTTAAATTTTTTTTGGTGCCTTAACCATTTTTGCAGTAATCCAACAGTTACTATATTTAAGAGTAAGGAATCCAAAGATTCTTTGTCCCCTTATGTGGCTTCCTTCTCATCAAGGGGTCCAAATCCAATAACCCCCAACATCCTCAAGGTAACTTCTATATATACAGCTAGTTATGAAAACTTCACCTAGCCCTTTTCAAGACCAAATGTTTATTTAAATTATTATGGTGTATTGGTGTTCTTGCAGCCTGATATAACTGCCCCAGGAGTAGCCATTCTTGCTGCATGGTCTCCCAATTCCCCTATTTCAGACGTTAATGGAGACAACAGAGAATCAAACTTTAATATAATATCTGGCACTTCTATGGCATGCCCTCATGTTACAGCAGCCGCTGCCTACGTCAAATCGTTTCATCCCACGTGGTCCCCAGCAGCAATCAAGTCTGCCCTAATGACCACTGGTAATTTAATCACCAACATATACTAAGGTTTAAGAATCCATGAAAAGCTTTGGTTTTTCCTATGATGACAATATTTTTTTTTTCATGAATACATATTGCAGCTACTCCCATGAGTTCTGCACTTAACCCGGAAGCTGAATTTGCTTATGGAGCTGGTCAAATTAATCCCACTAAGGCCGTGAGTCCTGGTTTGATCTACGATATCGGTGAATTAGATTATGTGAGGTTCTTGTGTGGACAAGGTTATGATACCAAAAAGCTACGAAGCCTGACAGGTGATGACAGCAGCTGTAACCAAACTAGGAATGAAACTGTGTGGGATTTCAACCTCCCATCCTTCGCTCTTAACGTCTCAGGATCTTTTAGCAGTGAGTTTCATAGAACTGTCACAAATGTTGGAACAGCTACATCAGTATATAAAGCCAGAGTGATTGCTCCTCCATCTATGCTAAATATTCAAGTGAAACCGGATGTTTTGTCATTCTCATCTGTGGGGGAGAAGCAATCGTTCACGATTACGATTGAAGGAAGAATAGAAGTAGAAATTGCGTCAGCTTCTTTAATTTGGGATGATGGCACTGTCCAAGTGAGGAGCCCGATTGTGGTGTATAATACTTCGTGAGCACCCACAAATGATATGCGCATCCACGTGTCCAAGGAAAAGAATGAAAGAAATCTTGGCGGGGAAAATACGGCTATAGGCACGTGATGAATTATTTCTTAATTTATGTTTTTTCTTCAATTACTCCATAAAGTCCTGTGAATAAACCCGCTTAGTGTGTTGTATTTGCTTTCATCTATCACTGTTACTCATTCATTTATTTTGTATAAAATTAATGAATTTTGGGTAATGCTTGAGTGCTTCAAAGGATGGCTTGCAAAATTTTAATAAAAGTTTGCATATTTCATCCAATATATATACACATACGAGATGTTCATTTTAACGTGCGTAATTACTTTGCATATTTTGCCGTTAAGATGTCCCTGCACGTATAAAAGAATGTGATATGTTTACTAGAGAATAATAATGTAAGAAGAACGAATGTTTGTTTTTGTAAAAAAAGTATAGAAAGCAACCTATTTTTTTATAATTCTAGAAACTATATATAAATGTGACGATACATAAGATCAGACAAATACCTTATCACAGTCATATTGCTAGCTTCACTTGCAAAGGGGCCAAAATGAATTCCAAATCTACGATGATTTTTCGATTGGTTTGTTGTGGAAAGCATTTTACAGGAGCATGAAATCCAAGTACATGATACCTCATCTTTTGATTCTCACTTTTCAAGGACCTTACTCACCTCCTCGGCATGTCGCTTTATTTTGTCCTTTTGTTTTAAAGCCATTAGTATGACATTTCCTTATTAACTTGGCCACTGACTCTATAGGAATTTCCCTTCCCAAATACTGGGAGAGTTCTTCATTATTTTTATTTCACTACGTTTGGATGAAATAGAGTTGGCCTTGGAATTGGAAAATGATTTCATATCCCATGTTTGCTTCACATTAAGCTGAATGGAATCCTTTACCTCTGGAAACCTCTTCTCTCAAAGTAAAGCGATATGATTTCCCTCCTGACACTAATGGAAAGTTGTCTCTGCCTCGGTATTCAAAATGTTAAGCCCAAAAATACCCCTAGACCGTACTGTAGTCTTGTAACTTTTTATTGTTAGTCAGTAATCATCCTCTCCTCTCTTTAACTGCACTGTTGTGACGAGAAACAATTGACCCAGTCCGTTCGATCGACTACGACTTCGATATGCAAGAACTGTTTAAATACACTGGAGGAAGACTTCTCACAGCTGCAGACAAGTTTCACATGCTCACCTGGCATTGGAAGAGGAATTTTTCATTTGCAATAATTGTCCAACACATCAATTCTTTCACTTTGACTAATAGGGACACAGAAGATGAACAAGTTGGTAGGTGAGAAGAAGACAAACCGCCTGGACCAGTATTTAATCATATATTATAATCATATAAATATTATAATAAATATAATAATAAAAGAATATATGAAATATAAAGTGAATATAATTAAAAACTAGGAAATATTTAATTTCTAATTTTGAATATTCTGATATTCTTATATATAACATACCATAAAATAGAAAATTCTATCAAATATTAATATATATATATATTTATAATCTAAAATATATACACATTTATATACTTTTATAATGTTATTTACTTTAAATTTTTGAAAATATTTTTCTATTTTTATTTCTATTTTTAAGATTTAATAATTATTGTATTTTAAAATATGTTTTATAATAAAAAAATTTTGTGTTAAGATAATATGATAACTTTACTCTTAATCCTTTCATTTTTTTCACTGATTTCTCATACCAAATAAATTGATTTATACTATTTCTATTTTTTTTTCTAGTACAACCAAATGTGCTTATCTACCTTCACCTTTTACATTTTTATCTCCATTTCTATTCCATCGCAAACATTTTTGAGAATCAAATGAGCCGTTTGTTTTTGATGAAATCAATTTAACTTGTGACTATAAAAATAATAATTAACACAAAGGCAAATATGCCCTCTAAGGGACTTAACATTATAGAGACTCGTTAAAGAAAAAAAGGGAAATAAATTTCACAGTCCATAACACATGAAAAGGATCCAAATTCATTCCATCAGCTATATTGGTAAATCTTATAAATTTTTTTATAAAATTAAGAAATAAGGTTTTTTCTAAAATTATTTTGCTTAAAAAGACTGATTTAAAATTTCTTATTTATAAAAAATGTATATACTTTATTATTAAATTTTTTCCAAGTTCAATCAAAAAACAATTTATTAAGAGATAAATTTTTTTATAAAATTACAAAAACTTAAAATCACACGTCATCTTCGTTAGATGTGATAAAGCTTTTAAATTACTAGTGTCGAAAATTGTTTTTTAGGATAGACAGTAGAAGCATTTTTTTTTAAAAAAAAATTTTAATGAGTAATTCATATTTTTTTTGTGACAAATCCGAATAAGTTTCTTCATTTATGCATGAGTAAGAACAAGGAGGGAGGAAACATAAAGGGGGGTACGTGCTTAGGAAAACGAAACTTGATGGGAAATTGTTTGAGCTGAAAATCCATCACAATCAGTTCAGCTTTTTTTTTTTTTTTAATTTCATTTCGTTCGTCAGATTACAGCCCTCCTCCGTCTCCAAGTATTGGGAACACGGAATCATCTATTCTGACTCCTATTTTTTCTTCTTCTTTCTTTACATATTACGGGGGAAGTTGGAAAAAATGGTTCCGATATTCCTCATATTGGACACAAATAAATGGGATTCGGATTCATTGAGTTCGAATTTCCCCTAAACTATAGCATATGCTTGTAAAACTTTTGTAATATAGGATTTTGTTTCTTTAACTTTTTTTGTGATTTATAGATCAAAAAACCATATATATATATATATATATATATTGCTTTTGGTCTGGTTTATTTGTCTTCGAGACTAGAAGTACAACTTAATAAGAATAGTCCCCTATTTGCTTTTCTGGAAGTAGTAGAGGTTTATATTACCTAAATTTTTTGACTTCGGCTCAGTTGTTGACGTGAAGAGTTTAAAGTTGAAATTTGCTCTTTACTATGTCCCACCTTCATTTTAACTACTCCCAACTATTTATGCTTGGATCTAGTTGAGGAAATATTAAATGAATGTTTTGGGATTGGAAGTTTATTTAACTGATCTATATTTGATTTTAATTTCTAAACCTTAAATATGGTAAAAAAAATTGGATGTTGGAATTTAACATAGGATGATGTTAGTATCATATGTTAAACCTCTGTTAGAAGTGTTATAAAACGTGCACTATATTGCCTCAGTTGGCAACATGAAAGACTATTTAGTAATTTGAATTTTGAAAGTTGAGTGTTAGACAAGGGGTTTGAATGAGCATTGGGAGGAACCTTGACACATTTAAAATGTTCACGGTAAACCAAATTGTTGCTTATAAAACTTATTGATTCTACTAAGACCAAGCCACAAGCCTAGTCTTGTTTGGATTCTATATGTGATGTTTAAATTACACCAGGTGTGAGAAGAGGATGGATGATGGGGTTATACTTGCAGGAAGTAAGGATCGAATGTGGGAAATTGTACAGAATGATATTGGCTGGGTACCTTGAAAAGTTTATAAGCGATATTTCCGCATGATTCTAAGCCATTATATTGCAAATGTGTTTCCATTGCATACATTATACTGAATTGGTGGATGGCTTGAAGACGAAATGCTCGATGTAAGTGTTATTTTAGTCTTAGTCCTCCTTCAGCCCTTATGGCACGTAATATGTTCTGTTTGCTTGCAAGGAACACATTTGATCTTAAGTTTCTAATAATCTTTGGGACCACTCAGTGATTATCAGGTTTCGTTTTTATTTCCCTGTTACCTTAAGAATTGTTTTGCAGGTTTGTTTCTCTTGCTTCCATCGTCACCTTTCTATATGGGAACTATAATAACCTAGCAGTTTAGGTAAGAAGGTTTACATTCAATCCGGAAGCATCATGGTTGTGTCAATGTTGGCTATTAGGTAAGCGACGATGCATTTTTGTATATTGTACTGCTTGTAAATTGTAAAGTAAAATCTATGAACTTCCCTAGAACTAAAGTGAATGATGACCTGTGAAATTGATGCGGGGGGTGTTAAATGACCCATAACAGAAAAAAAAAAAATCGTTGCTCTTTGTATGATGCGTAAACCTGTACTTATCGTCGGTCTAGTTAAAGATTTGATGGAAGACTCGTGAGTATGGCTAGCCCTTCATTAGTGGGTCCGTAGAGGCGTATGAGAAATTGTCAATAGTATTGTAAATATGCTTCTACGGAGATTAATTGAAGGGAAATGTATAAATTTTTGTTTGCTCTTAAGAGGTACCTTGGTCTTGATCGGTTGTCCTTTTCCATATAGGAAATTTTTATTATGGATTTGATACATTTTAGGGATCCAAGAAGATTATTGAAAATGTTAAGGTTAGGGTGGCAGTGTATTAATCTTCTAAATGCTTTGGAGTAGGTTTCACTGACATGTATGTGAATAAATGATCCTGCAAATAACATATCGTGAAATTAGGACATCTTAAGTAAAGGTTGTTATGAATAGTTAACAAGGGATACTTTAGAGTGGGCTAGTTGCTACTTGAGTTGATAGTTTACATGAGTTTTACTCTCTAGCTCTTTTCCTAGCTTAATAGAATTGGAGTCATTGGTGGATGACTCTATGACTTGTTTCTTGAGTTTTTAAAATTAATTCTATTAATATGAATAGCCATACTTATGGATAACATGGAGAGACTAACACGAAGAGATACAGAGTAGAGGATAAAGGAGCAATTTGCTTAAACCCACACCACTTCTATGGAAGGTTGATAAAATGCGTTGCTAATTGAATGTTTCAGTATTTCATTTTAAGACATGATGCCTCTTTAGCCTTTGGAACATGTAAACTTGACAAAGGAGGAAGCTCCAAGATTAGTTGGATAAAACCCAATTTTCATAAAGGAGAGATGGTTATTCATCTTTGAACTACTAATGAAATTACTCAAACTTCATATGAGAAAGTCTTGTTAGGTCCTTGAATATGAGCATATAAATTGTATTAGTTCTAGTAAATACCATGTTCCACATGTAAGATTTTATCTTAAAGGGGGCCATGACTTTCCAAGTAGGTAAAAAGAAAAAAAATCTTAAGGACAGCTATCGTATGACGTACACTATATACCCAAGAGCTACTTTAATGTATTAGGATATGAGATAGTTGTGTTACCAGGTGGTATGAAGAGGAACATGACTAAATTTTCCTCTCATTGCCTTATGGGCTAGCAATCAAGGGAAGGGCATTGAGAGCCAACTAGGTTACACTAACGGTTGGAAATGACTAAGTCAATGTGGTAGATAATTACATAGATTTCGTTGCCATATTACCTCGAATCCCCAAGAGATATAATTCTATAAGGGAGACTATTGATAGGTTGATTAAGTCAATACACTTTGCTTTGATGAAAAACCAATTATGTCTCAAGATTTGAAAGACTTTCCTACAATTAAACCAAATTAAAAAAATAACATAATCACATGAACAATATTAAAGTAAAATGAAGTAAACATAAAAAACATACACAAATAACCCTTGCTCCCCCCTTAACAAACGGTCCATCTTTCACCCTCTTGTGTGTTTCAATGCAGAAGGCACCCCGACTCATAGGTCTACCAGTCTTGGTTTCCTAAAAGTGATTAAATATATACAGTTACTTTTACCTCTTGCAAAGATTTAGCACACATGTATAGATTCTTACCATCTTGTGTCTCTTATGAGCAAAGCTTTTGGAGCCTTCAATATGTAGAGTTACCATCTTTTGTTGATTTGCAGTATTTATTTCTACCATATTCTGCAATCCAAATAAGAAGTACCAGTAGCAAAGCAATTTGTATGAAGTATAAAATAACGTTAACT
This sequence comes from Delonix regia, assembly GCA_037074485.1. Lineage (NCBI taxonomy): Eukaryota > Viridiplantae > Streptophyta > Magnoliopsida > Fabales > Fabaceae > Delonix > Delonix regia. Next base: position 15,633,362 of record CM073453.1, on the reverse strand, counting down.
TTTTCATTGTTCCTAGATTTAAGCAATAATTAATAAAAGTTGACCATTGCTCTTGTGAAATCCAGCTAGGATGTGCCAAGATATTTTCTTTTCTATTCGAGTCTATAGACGTAGTAACCCAAAAATATATAAATTTTAAGAATAATATTTGAAAAATAAAATAAAATAAAATTTTTGGATTAAAAAGAAAGGAAAAAATATTTTTTAGGGTACAAATAATAATTTTAACTATTTTTAGGGACTAAAATGAAAATAAAAATATTTTCTTTGATAAAAAATATAATTTTAATCATTGCATAGTAACTTGCATAGTAAATGTAAAAAAAAATCATGGTTATTGTGCAAATTTTTGTTGAAACTGCGTGGTTACTATTTGTGAAGTGTCAAATAGTAACTTGCATGGTAACTTGAACATTTCTATAAATAATACAAATATTTTTTAATTTTCTCATTCAAACTAGAAAGCAAAGTCGAAAGAGCATTCATATTTGTGTGAGAGATAGGTTTGCAAAGACCTCTTTAATCTGAGTTGTGCCGTAGGAATAAGGGATCTCTATATTGATCCCTATCAATAGGTGTATAATTAGCAAAGTAGTATTTTTCATTTTATCGAACATCTTTATTTTCTTGTCTAACTTTCAATCTCTTTATTTTTATATAGATTTAGGGTTTAGGGTTTAGGGTTTTTATTTTTATTTTTATTTTTTTTCTAAACTAGTCTTTTAAGAGTATTGATCTATTTTATACAACAAAATTCTACATATTATGCTCATGATGGTGGTGGAATCTCATTTAATAGATTGAGTAGAATTAAAACACTAAAATGAAACTTAATGGTACCTTTATAGAGTCTTATGGACTTTGTACAAATAAGACTATGGTAGGCAATGCCGCCTAAATGACTAAGTTAAATTTTATGAGTTCCTTAGCAAAGATTCATCCCATAATTCCTGAGATCTATGATAGAATTATACCACTTAAATGGTCATTGGTACATGGGGTTACTATATTTCTTGCCAGAAAATTTTGGAACCGAACCATGTAAAAGGCTCCTGAATCAATTTGGATTTAGAAAAGCAGAAACTAAATATTTAGTACATTTTAAGACATAAAGGGGATTCCAAGCTATCAAGAGTATTAAAATTATTATTAGTATCATTATTTTTAAAAGACTAGACACTCATATAGGATTTATGATTTCTATATCTGAGAAATAAAGTATAGATGCCAATGATTTGCAAGTTCTCAAGTGATCTTAATTTGTATCATTTATATTATTGTCACTTCATTCTTAATTACTCTTTATTTCATTTTATCTTTTAGATTATTTTTATTTAAATTACTTTATGGTAGCAAATATATTTAAATAAAATTATTTATTTATATATCCTATTTACATTATTAAATGGATTTTACATTTTAAAGGATGGAAAGATATTCATGTAAGAACATCGTAACCATTTGTTGGAATGAATTATTAAAGACGAATCCGGTAAAGGGATATGAATATGAATTATTGAGACATATCCGGTGAAGGGATACAGATATGAGATATTGAGATGTATCTGGTAAAGAGATACAAGTATGAATTATTGAGACGTATACTGTGAATGAATACAAATATGAAATATTGATATGTATCTAGTAAAGTGATACAAATATGAATTATTGAGACATGACCAATGAAGGGATACAAATATAAGATATTGAGACGTATCCGGTAAATGAATACATTATAAATTATTGAAACATATATGATAAAGGAATGTGAATATAATAATCTTGGTTCTTTCCTTGATACCTATTTCATATAAAATTATATTATTGAAACTTGCTATTTGTTAAAAATTCTAAGGTCTCTATTATTTTTCTTCCCACTTGCTTTGTTATTTATTCTCTCATTAATTCACTGGTAAACTTACACATCTCTCTTTAATATTTTTCAGATCAGAAAGTGCTAGTGAAGTTACACTTGGAATTTTTTTTTATTGTTTAGATTTTATGGTATGTCATTCTGGGTTAATTACAATATACATCTAATTTCAAGGTGGTGGCTACTAGATGTCTGTTTGTTGAGGATTTATGAAGTATTGTAAGCCTTGTGTGAGCTATTTCCTTATTATACCATATATATATATTATGAAATTGTTGAATTACATTTCAAATTGTGTCTGATATGTATCATCAATATTTTTTTTTGAAAATAGAAAAAAGTTATATTAGGTTGGCTAGGCTAAGTTAATGTAGCCCATATACTGGTCATGACCAATGAATTTAGGTCATGACATTAGAATTCTTTAAACAATCAAGAGCGGTTGTCCTTCTAGTGCTTCAAAAGACAAACCATTACCCATTTCTTTCTAATAGCATCTTTAAATTGGAATTTTTCCTACAAAGCACAGCAGGGTAGCACTAATTAAATGACATACTGATTCATTCACTCAAATAAATAGAAGAAAATGCAAGACCTATTACCTTTATATTATCCTTATACCAATTCTCCCTGTTAGCCTCGGGGATCATTTTCCAATTAGCATAACTAATAGGGAACCACTTGGGATCAAATGCTATTGACCCTATAAATCCTAGCAGTATGCCACTAGCGTCGCCTATTGTCTGACATGATGGATTAAATTTTACAATAAAATGCTCACCATTTGGAATTATCCATATGTCCTTCACCCTCATCTGGGCCTATTTCTCAACTCCTTAACCATTTAGGAAAAAAAAAGTAGACTAGCAAAGTTAAATCCAACTTTACTACTTGAAATATTAAAAGCTAAATGCTTAAATAAAATGTATGAGCTACTAGATTGCTGAGTACAAGTTCTTACCTATCAACAATAGGCATAGAAGTTGTGATATTAGGAGTCCAGGGAGATAATGTGCCTTTGGTATAGATAAGCTTAGAATAAGAGCACCTAGTATCACAGAAACACAAGTAGTTAGAGTATATAGAGTAAAATCCCATCAATAGTTTCTTATTAGCATAAGTATTTCAAGCTTAAATTTTTAATACCTATAAGATAATTTATGCTTAATCCACATTGTCCCTATTTTGCATAAGAGAAAATGACACAGAAGAAAAGAATAAGCAAATAGCCAAACAAATTAAAACTTTACAGAGCTTTCTGCCAAACATAGAAGCATAAGTTAATAGAGTATCTGCAACTCAAAAAGTTGTAAGTTATTTCTTATCTACATCTACACAAATTGTTTCAACTTTAGAGTTTTACGACCCATCAGAAAATTTATGCTCAATCTTCATTATTTCAAATCTAGATAAGATAAGATGAACTGATAGAGAATAAAAGAACGTGCAAGAAGATTGAGGCTTCATAGAAGTTTCAAGCAAAGTTAATAGAGTTCATACAGCAGAAACCCAATATTTTAATCTTAAAGTTTCAAGACCCATGGAAAAATTTATGTTTAATCTCAATTTATAAAATGGTGTCCACATCACATTTTGTTATTTTTCCCTTTCTGTGGTTGAATAGAGGCACTATAATACGACTAGGTATTTTATAGTTTCATACTACTAAAGTTAGAATAATACCAACCACAAACAGAGACTTAAGCAAGATCCAGTCAATTTATATCCAAATGCAATTTTCTTTAAAAAATAAGAATAAAAATATGTACAATAAGCAAAATAACTACATGAGTTATATTTGAATAGGAACAAAAAATTATAGTGGAAAAAGACATTAATGTCGATAATCATATACTGTCATGTTGTAACATAATTTCTATAAGAAGAGCATGAAACCCTGATGCTCTTCAGACATTGATAGGCTTAAGTAAAAGAAAAAAGAAGAAAATTTTCCATAATCTACTAGTAAGTTGTACCATATCATGTTTTAAGCATGCCACAAGTTTAAGTTATAAGGATAAAGCCTAAGACTGACTTTGATTAATCTCTTAACAACGTTTCCAAAACAAACAACCCTATTTGACAATATCTAAGAAAGTAAGCGAAAGGAGAAACAATAGAGCCCTTAGAACTTTTAACAAACAACAAGTTTCGATAAAATAAAAATACCATTTCTAAACCTTATAATTCTGTATAAAGTGGGTATCAAGGAAAAAACTAAGATAATCATACTTGTATGCCTTTTATCGGATACTTCTCAATAATTCATACATGTATCCCATTACCAGATATGTCGCAATATCTTATACTTATATTCCTTTACTAGATATGTCTTAGTATCTTATACTTGTATCCCTTTATTGAACATGTCTCACTAATTCATACTTGTATCCCTTTTTCGGATATGCCTTGATAATTTATTTTAACAAAGTGCACCAAAGTTAATACCCTTATTAACAGCCATGGAGTTTTTACTTAAATTCTCATCCAATCTGTAAATTATTAAAACTATTGAATATAAATAAATGCTTAAAAAATCATATATAAAATAATACAGCAATTAAAGAAAATAAAATTATATGAAATATTGTCATGAACTTTAGAGTAAAGAAAAAGGAATAATTAAAGTCAAGAGTTTTAGTATGACCTTATATTTCCACATATAATCATAAAACCATTTTAATAGAATATAGTGTTTCAATAATCTTATCTATCATCATATAGTATACGCCCATACATATCATATATCCATAATTGAAAGATTTAAAAATCATGAATTATTTCTCTAATAAGACACAAAGCATGAAAACAAAAGCAAGTAAAAGTTGGATAAGAAAATAAAATCATTTAGTAAAATGACAGGTGCTATTTTGTTATCATACACTCATCGATAAGGATTAATAGTAAAAATTTTCTATTCTTACAGCACAACCCCGATTGAAGAGCTATCCATAAAAATAAAAAAGAGAAAGGGTCAAGAATTTAATCGAACAAGTTTTTTTCTCTTGTATGCTAGAGCCACTGGTAAGAACTCAGAATGCAGAAACCTTTAATTGAGAAAAGACAGTTATATAGATAGACAGTGTGCTCTTGTCTCCTTCCTAAAGCTAATGATCTGAAACAAAACAAAAGGGTGGAATTTAACAAGGAATCAATTACTTTAAATTCTGCTTCAATATGGAAAGTTCATTTATATGAAAAACTGCAACATGAGATAAAAAAGAAAGAAAGAAAGGCATGGAACAAATCTTAATTTAACTCACTCCATTACTAAAACATACAAATAACAACTTATGTAACTTATCTATATTCATAGCAACAATTTTCAATGGGTAGAACAACTTTACCAATAATCCACAATTCAACTGCCTAAGGTAAAGAATACAATTATATTAACTTTACATCAATTGCTTAATGCCAAGAAAGAATATATAATGAAATGAGTATTGAAACCTTTAAAGGCAGCTTAAAACTCAACATATGGCACAGTTCATAATTAAGATAAGCTTTTAAAGCTGCTTCCTCACTATATGATCCCAATAGGCCCTGTATAAGGCAATTAACAAATTAGGAACAATAAAACTGACATGAATGTAGATATTTGAAAAGAAATTATCACTATATAAGCTTCTTTGATTTGGGATGATGGCACTGTCCAAGTGAGGAGCCCCATTGTGGTGTATAATGAGTAATGAGCGTCCATATAATGATCTGCCTCCTTCATTTGTCCAAGGAAAAGAAAGAATTAGAAATCTTGGCGGGGAGAATATAGTACAGCTACAGGCACGTGATGAATTATTTCACAATTTGTTTCGTCTTCAATTACTCAATAAAGTCTTGCGATTAAACCCGCTCAGTGTGTTGTGTTTACTTTCATTTTCACTGTTTACTCATTCATGTTTTGTATATAATAAAAAATATTTTGGGTACTGCTTGGTGGCTAATTAAAGGGCGGTGTAATAGAGTTTACAGAAAGAGTATGCCGTATTGGAATTTGGAAGCTTGTGACGGCTATTCCACTAGCAAGCACTCTGAACAAATCTGACTTGATCTTTGTAGACGATGATATATTTGTAGAAACATTATGTGAGCTAATTATAACATAATTAATTATTAAATATAAAATATAACATTTTATTAAATAATTAATTACTTGAAATATTAACTTTATTTAATAATTAATTGAATCTTTGTAAAATTAATAAATATGATTACAGTAATAAATTTATTAAATAAACAAAATATTGTTATATATTTAATAATTAATATATCATAATTAAAAAAACACAAGCTAGTATTCAGATGGCCCCATTTGAAGCTTTATATGGATGACGATGTCGTTCACCGATTGGGTGGTTCGAGACTGGTGAGGCATATATATTGGGCCCTGATTTGGTAAGGATGCAGTGAAGAAAGTAAAGTCAATCAAAGAAAGATTATTAGCAACACAAAGTAGACAGAAAGCCTATGTCAATTATTGGATAAGAGGGTTAGAGTTTATGGTTGGTGATCACGTGTTACTCTAAGTTTTCCCTATGAAAGGTGTTATGCGTTTTGGTAAGAAAGGTAAATTAAGCCCTCACTTCATTGGTCCATATGAAGTATTAGAGAGGATTGGTAATGTGGCTTATCGCCTTGCTTTCCCTCCTGAGTTATCAAACATCCATCCTATGTTTCACGTGTCTATGCTCAGGAAGTATTTATATGACTCCTCACATGTGATTGCACCACAAGAGATTTAGATAGACACTGGCCTAAGTTATGAAGAAGAGCCAATAGGCATATTGGATAGATAAGTAAGGAAATTGCACTCCAAGGAATTTCCTTAAGTAAAAGTGCTATGGAGGAATCACTCTCAAGAGGAAGCAACTTGGGAGGAACATAAATATTTGTGGTGTGTATTATTAATCAGATATGAGCTTTGGCTTAGTAGTAAAGCATGGCATCCAAATGCAAGAGGGCGTGGGTTTGACGTACAGCTCCCTCCTCCCTCAGAAATTTTTTGGTGTTGACACATGCCGCCAGGTGAAATTATCAAACTACCCTCATTTTTTCTTCTTCTTCTTCAGAAAGCTTCTCCATCTTTTCTCACTATTCCTACCTTCCACTGCCATGCTTGGCCACGCCACCACCTCTGCCCAGCTTCCTCCTTCACTGGCAACGCCTTCTGGACAGTCACCGCTTGCAGTTTGCTGGCAATAGTAGCTTTTCTGAAAGGCTTTCGTGACAACCAAGAACAGTGAGTTTTACAGTAGATTTTGGTGAGTTTTAATCTATTTTTCATGAAAATGATGTTAGGAGAAGCATTTTCAACCCTTTCCCATTGAATCTCAACTTTGGAAGCATACTTTTAGGCAAGTTTTTTAGAGTTGTTTTAACAAGGACTAAACTGAAACATTTTGAGATTTTGGAGTTTTTCAGAAAATGGTGAAATGCTGCAATTTAATGGGTTTAAATTGGTCTTATAAGAACACATTTAAGGTGTATGACATGAAACCATATTTTTCTTCATGGTTTTACTTGGGTTGAAGATAAAAGTATGGAATTTGGGACTAAAGTGAAAACTTAGGAAGTTTTTAAGGCAGTGAATGTAAATTGATGAAAATTCTGGCAAAATTAGGTGATGGAATCAGGGAATATGAGCTAGGGTTTGTTTTTAGTAATGATAAGGAAGTGGAATATGAATTGGTAATGGAAATATGAAGAATTAAAGAGAAGGAAGAAATATGTGATAAATTAATGTTATGGGATAGTATGCGAAGATTAGATGTTATGGTTGCTTTATGACTTTGTTAAGAGGCATTATAATGACTAAATTGATATGTTTTAGTGATGGGAATTGAGGAAAGCATGGTTTTATGATATAGGGATTGTGGGTGAATTATATTGTTAACCAAGAGAAGAAGACAAGGTTATTTTAGAATACGTCATCCACTAGGTAAGCAGTAGCTCTTCCAACTGAATGATTACCATTGTATTATATTATGGTAGCCTAATTTGGTAAACTTGTTAGTCTTTCAAATGAATTATGATTTATAATTTGTATGTGATGTCCATGCAAAACTGTAAAAAGAGAAGTTTGAATAGAAAAAGGTAATGTTTTACTAGAGATTTTGACAGCATTGATATTAAAAAGGAAAACTCATGTATGGCAGTTCCTTAGATTTATGGATGACACTATAAGATGGATGTTTTAGCATAAGCTTGCAACTCACTACTGTATGGGTAATTTACCTCAAGATGCTGTGTGCTCTCAACTGATATGAATAACCCAAGGGATACATACCCTCGACCGATAGTGATTTACCATGAGATGCTGTGTGCTCTAGACCAATAACGAGTTACCTTGAGATACTGTATGCTCTTGACGGATTATTAAATTACATGGGCCACAGGTCCATGATCGATGCTTGATGTCTTTGATAGTCTTCCTTAGAATGTAGGTTTTAAGCCAATTGTATTTTAAATAAAAAGGAAGGTTTTCACATGTCTTTTAACAAGAACCCAAGGGCTGAGTTCCCTTGACCATTTGATAAAAGTATACAAGGGTTAAGTACCCTTGACCAATGAGAAAAATTTTTCTGAGGACTGTGGATCCTCAACCGTTAAAAGTGTGATTTTCAATGGCTATGTACCCTTGACCAATTTAATTTCCATGGAATGAATCCATGATAATTATTATTTATCGCATTAAATTGTTAAAGTTTTAAATCATAATTTACCGAAAACTGACCGGTTTAAAATGCATTATTGATTTATTACTGGAATGCTACCTGTTTATGTTTTACTGAATTTTAGGCTGTCGAGTTAACGTTTTTACATATGGAAAACGAGTTGACTCGGCGCCTAACTCGGTATCTGCACAGACTCGGTCTAACTCGGGAGTGACTCGGTCTAACTCGTTCGACTCGGCGAGTCACCACCGAGTTGGACGAGTTGAGGAAAGCTGGAAAACTCCAAAATGCTCTCCCCAGGTGTTGAACCCGCGTGCAACAAGGCGTCAGATAGCTAACCACCAGGCCATGATGCATATTCAATACATATATAACAACCATTATATATATACAAGTCATTATTTTAATTAGGCAAAATAAGTAAAATCTTTTTTTGGTCCCTCACTTGTAGGGTATTTTTTTAAGTTAATCCCTTATAAAATTTATTTTTCATTTTAATCCCTCACAAATAAGATATTATTTTAATTTAGTCCTTCATAGAATTTCTTTTCATATTTTTTTATAGTTTGAATTTTATTTTAGCCAAATGAATAAAATCTCTTTTGATCTCTCACTAATAAGTTATTTATTAATTTGATTCCTTCTAAAATTATTTCTCATTTTGGTCCCTTAAATAAAATACTTTTCAATTGAGTCACTTGTAAAATTTTTTTATCAATTTAGTCCCTTACATATAAATTTTTCTCAATTTATTAATAGAGGTAAACTCTTACGATTCTACGTTACGATTTTACGTTACGAGTCTACACCCCCCCTCACGAGTCTACCTAGAATCGCGAGTTTGACAACCTTGGCTATAAGAGCCCTATTGGCACTGCTGACATTTTGATTTCCCTATTTTGTTGGGGTTTTGTATTCCTTTTGTAATAGTGTAATTTGATAATGTTGTAAGTAATTGTAAATAAATATGTATGACCATAGGTAGATTCCCCACTCCCTTACTGTGTTGTAGTTGTCTCTGGATTGAATTGAGAGTTGAGCTCTCTTTTATGAATATTATTATTTTGACAGATATTTGTAAAAACTTTGGGAGGTCTCACTTACAGAGGAGACTCTGCTAAAATCTCTACAAATTATGTATGAATGTGAATATGCTTAAATACGAATGTCCAAGATGTATGATTTTCGATTCAGTTAAGGAATTAACTTGTTAGCCTTACAGAGATAGGCTAGTCTCGTTATCTATGCCGGTTACACTCCAGAAGTTGGAGTGTGACAACTATATTACAAATATATGCACAAGTTTAAGAAAAGGTTTAAGGGCTTGGCAGCACTATTCACATTTCACACACTCATTTCATCTTCTTAAGTTTAGTTTATTTTTAATTGTCCAAATTTTGCACCTTTCTTAAATATTTTGGCTTTTTGGGTACCTTCACTTCATGTTGTGGTATCATAATTTATTAATTCATGGATCACTACTTCATTGCTTCACCATTAAGGTCTTCGTTTATGCCGAATGCGTTTACCTTGTTGCATGCCTTTACTTTACATTGTGCAAAACTACTTCATGTATACAGCTTACTAATAATTTCTCTATTATACTGCATATTTTATTTATCCTCTTTGTTTAAAGATTAGTTTTGTGTGTGTAGATTTGATCTCATATTACTTATACTTCTTATTTTATTATTTTAGTTAATATTTTTACATATGTTGTGATAATAAATTTTTTAAAAAATTAGTATATTTTAGTTACTTTGGTTTTTTTTTTTTTATATTTTCATTTTTATTGAAGCTCAATTTTAGATATTGTAATTGAAAAAATAAATGTATCGCACAATATTTTTTTTATGTTTGATGGTAAATTTTAAATATATTTGACTAATATATATCTTTGGTTAAACATCATTTTTTCATATAAAATATTGGTCGTAAATTTTTTTTATAAATCAAATATCTTAATTATTTTTCTGGCCCCTCTCAATATATATTCTTGACCCCACCACAAGAAGTAGTTATAAGTGACTAAAATGAGGCGAGTTTGAATTCTCACTTGTAAATTCTGTAAACTTAAAGAAAACAAAAAGAAAGAAAGAAAAATGAAAAAAAAAATGAAAAAAGAATAAGTAGGTATTAAAAAATTCTATACACGCTCTCACTCTCTGTATTTTTTTTTCTCTAAATTAAGCACTTACAAACTTTATACTTTAAAATATTCAAACGAGTAACCTTAAATAAATTAAGAATTAACAGTTGTCTAATTTCAAAGACCTAATTTTACTAAAAAAAATTATAAAAATTTAATTACAAATTTTCAAATTAAAAGATCAAGTTAAAAAATAAGTGTAACTATAGAGGCTAAAAAATTAATTTAATCTAAATCATGTGTTTTAAAGAAAATTTAGAAGATTGAACAACTTAATACATGGTTTACAAGGCCAGTCGTTGCCTTTGAAATCCCAAAAAAAAAAGAGTAAGTTCTTATAAATATTACGTGTCTATCTATGCATTGGGTGCTAAAAGAAATCGAAACTCAGTCAAATATCGAAGCAGAACACATAATATAAGGAGTACTGCACGGGGAAGCATGAAGAAGACCAAAACGCGTGGCTTGTGGGATATCAATAGTACTGTGTTCTGGAAAGTTGTACACCGTTTTGGATCAGATTTAAAGCAAAAGGAATGGAATTGGAATACGAATAATATTAGTAAAAAAAATGCTATATTAATATAATAACCCTCACTCACCATCTTCAAAAGCAATCCCACCTTACTCCTTTTGTTCATGCTTCTCTTTGAAGCTCTTCTTCTACGTTTCGCTATTTCTGGTGTGGTAGCCAAAGCCAATGCTCCAACACCAAATTAAAGTTCTTTGTCTAATTGTCCTCTTATCTTCTTTTCTCCCTAATAATTCCTCCCAATCACAAACCGTCCAGGTTTAATTTAATTAACCCTCCTTGACCAAAGTTAATTAGATTAAGATTCCTTTAGAGTTTTAATTTTTAACTCTCCTTCCCATTGAAGTCCTCTTGTCTATGAATTCTTTTATTCTCAATCTAGTTTTGCCCGTACATGAGCTGTATTTATGTTTATTATATCAGCCATTAATAATTGATGCCCTACTAATCCCCACACCTTTACATGGTGGAATATTCTTTATACTAAGAAACTTGTTCAGAAATATTCATGGATTATCTTTGTTTGGCTGTCATAGAATATAGTTTAAGAAATAATAAAAGAAATGCATTATAGGATTATCTTTCTCATAAACTTGCATTTCAATACCCCACTTTTGCTTTAGCATATGTTTAAGGTTGGTGAGATTCATATCTATTCTATGATTCGCGAGATATAATAAGTATGCTTGATTCTTAATTATCTCTGTCAATGACATTTAATAATAGTCACCTTTCACTAATCATAACATCTGAGACTATAATAATTTTTTTTACGCCAGTTACACTTGGCTCAATATAGGTAAATGGCCTTAATTATAAGGTTTAAATTCTAATTGATTATACCTATCTTTTTTTCTGGCCAATTTATGATACCAATCTTAAAAGCTAGAATAATTTGTTCTTCATTCTATTCATTTGGCGGCTGAAATAATGAAGTTCTTTCTCTCTCTCTCAAATTAAACCTCGACCACAAGTAAGAGTGTTTGCATAACAAAAGTTGATTTGCTTTAGTGAAGTAAGCATCAACTCCGCCATGTGAATAATAATGTTGGGGTTTGAGATTCAAGGAAGTACAGGGGCTGTAGGAGATGTATGGAATAATAGGAAGAAACATGTCAGTACTAAGATTCTAAGAAAGAAATGATGCAGTGTACAACGTCGACAGCTAGAATACTGACAAAAGTCCAAATCGCATGGAGTAAATTTCGTATATAATTGAAGCAAGCAACTACTTGTTGCAAGTCATTCGAATTTCTAGACATGGCATCCATCTCCATGTCTCCATCATTATGCCAAATCCTAGCAGACCGTTGAAAAGTCCTCTCAATTCCAACTAACTTTGGAAATGGGGAGAGACAGACGCAAAAGTAACGAAAATAACGGGGTCTAACGTTAGACTTATTTAAATGGTAGATCTTATCTATTTTGCATATGAAACGTCCAACATAATAAGAATTAAAAAAAAAAGATCCAAATTCCTAACCTTTTAGTCTTTGAGTAATTATATATAATGGTTAAAGTGACAGCATCAAGCTATATCCACCAAAGGATATTTAGTTGTTATTTTATTTGTTAGCATATATCTATTAATACACAGTGCATAATTTAGACAAGCACATGCTCGGTCAAAGCTATGGGAAGCTCGAGCTTTTTATATTATTTTTAAAACTATTCATCTAACCTTTAAATTTTGTATCATTTAAAGATTAATGAATATTAAACAAAGTCCTTGAAATAAAGCAAGACAGACTATATATATAGTCTCTTTCCACTTCCGAAACCATTAAATTAAATGGTAAAAAATTTTTAGACCTTAGATTATTCTAATTTCACATTAACCTTCTCTTAATTTTCAGAATTTATACCAAAAAAAAAAAGCCACTTTTGAATAGCCAATATATGAAAAAAAAAAAATCTGAAAAAGTTAAAAGAAAGTTTATGCAAGTACCTTGACACATATATGAAAATTGTGTCAAATAATAAAATATGAGGCATTTTACTCTGAAATTTGTTAGCCATAAAAGTCATTTTTTAGGCTTGCACCTACTCCTGGAAATCATGCTATTCACCTATATTTTGTTTAAAATCACGGATTAACTTTCAAACTCATGATGCTGTTTATATTAATTTGTCTGTATCAAAAGATTTTTAGATACATTCATCATATATATATATATATATATATATATATATGTATGTATGCATATTAGATATAAATTTTACCGATAAATATACTTTATATATTTATATTTCAGCAATAATTAAGTTAATCTATTAGAAGATTTTTCGCAACATAGTTACTTGTGCCTTGGACTATATATTCTCATTTTAATGAGATAAATTTTAGACAACCACTATATAGATATATATATATATATATATATATATATAGATATATATATATATATATTGACAAGCCAAAATGATGATGCTTCTCTGAGCTCCTTGCATAGAGAAGGTTCACGTTCCACAATATAATAACCCAACATCTGTACGTGAAGAAAAGTACACATATATTGCTTTACAAGATTTTAGCAGTGCATGCATGCGTCCTTATCCTTAAGAAGAGAATCCTTTTATAGTACTAAATATTCACAATAATTCACCTATATCTCCTTTAACTCCTCATTTCTCTTCTTTCACCACTTTACATATCTTCTTTCCAGACTCATCCCACAACTCCTGCTGCACCTTTTCAAAGGAACAGGTTATCAAGTACTCATGCATATCAGGTCCAATGCATTTAAATAATGCCCGAAATATTCTTGTGGACATTAAAAATTATAGCCATATAAGCTAATATATAGCTTTAGTCATGATTAATAGTCACTAACTAGTGCTATCTAGATCCCACCATTATCCATTAATTACAACGGCAGTAAGTTGTAACAATCATTATTATTTAGCCTCCATCAGAGAGAGAGAGAGAGAGAGAGAGAGAGAGAGAGAGAGAGATATATATATATATATATATATATATCCATTATCGAATCATTAACAATGCTCCTTGTGGTAACAAAGACATGTGGATCCCACGTCGACTCCTAACACTTGGGCATAATTCATTTGCCACGTCCTCTTCTGATGATTCTCACACCCTAATGCAATTACAAAGTTATTTAATCCACCTAATGCACTCATTTTTAAGTTGAATTTTGTTATCAAAATTTTGTTATTACTGTATTAAATTATATTATAATGTGATCAAACATATAAATATTTTAAATATACATGACTAGTGATTAAACAATATAAACAAAATAAATAAATAAACTTGTGTGTGTGCTATAACAACACTTAGATTTAAGTAGTTGGATTAAGTTGATATATGAATATGATTATGCATATTTGTATATAATATTAAAATATTACATTGATTAGTTAGATCAACGTTTTAATAATTTATTGAAAAAAGTCTAATCATAAAATTTGGATTAAAATATTTTAATAATTGTAAAAATTTAACTACACAATTTAAAATCATAAGAATCAAATTAAAAATTGAGTGTGCTCTAAGAAATATTATTATAGTTTTCACCTAATAAGTTTCATTAATTTTTATATAATACAATGATTCATAACTCAAGTTAAGTGCTACCTTCCCAAAAAGAGAAAAGTGTAAAATATATAATATTCTTTAATGCACAACAAAAATTTGTGGGGCTGATCACTTTAAATAAGGAACTCCATAACAATTTGAAAAACACCATATTGTGAAGTAAAATATGGACCATATACAATGGATTCCAAGTAACTTGAGCAATATTAATTAAATATTGCTGAAAAATCTGCAACTGCATCCAACCAGAGACAAGTATCTTTTTCCGTAAATCAAACAACAGATTCTTCAAAGATTTGCGGGAAGATAACTATAACCGCTAGTGAAGGGAAATTAAAAGCAAGGGAAATGATGAGTGGGCGCGAGAATTAGCATAAAGGGCTCTAAATTCTATTCCTTTCTTACAGTAAAAAAAACAATATATTAGGACACAGAATTCAACATACTTTGAGTTTTAGCATAAATATGCCAAAAAATTTTATTTTAATTTTTGAATATATATATCATTGTCAAATGACCAATTCTATATGCTATCGACATTACCACAAATATTCTCCTCGTCATTTTTGCTGACGGTTATACCACTGGTCACCGACTCGCCGGCTTTATTTATCATTCAATTCTTGGTAATTCAGAAACAACCTATGGAAATTTTTTTTCATAAAACAAACTATAAAATTTGATTATGGAACTATTTATAATGAAACTTTCTATTACATTTTTTTTCAAAATAGATGAAGCATAATAATAATAATAATAATGATATAAAAGTGGTTGACAAAAAAATTATATGCATAAGAAATTTATTACTTCAAACATTATTAGTCATATCTCTCCCCTCTATTTTTGCAACATGAATTACTCTTAGAAAGCAATTTAATCAAACTTTCAAACACTATAAATTAGATATGCTTAAATATAAAGTAGCAAAGATAGAAATCCTAACACTATCAATAATAAATTCAATCCTAGTAAGAATAGGTTATAAAAGAAGTATATAATAATGACTAAATAATTATAAAATTATTTAAATCATGAAATATAAATCATAAATAATAAAAGAACAAAACATGAAATATGAAATTAAAAACACATCAAAATTAAATCCAAAAAATATGTGTCATGTTTGTTTTTGGTGAATTAATATTGATAAAAATTCAATAATATAAACTTTTATTAAATATCGCATGCAATCACATTTTTTGTTTATAAATTTAAATGAGTAAAATTTTATATAAAAGCTAAAATTAACTATATGACTGGATCACAAGAGCATGCTGATTAATCAAAATTGCATCTATATACTCATCTAGATAACTACAAACATCTAAAGCACTAGCTCAAACAGTGACACATTAAATGGCTGGTATGTAACCCAAATGGTGCAATCAGGCGCACACCCTTATCCATTACGCCGTGTCGTGTCGTCGATGTGGTCTGCTTCTGAAGAATCAAAGGATGGAACAGCAGGCAGTAATGGCAGAGGTCAAAGATTTAGAGTGAGGGACACGTGGCTGATGGGTCTGGCGGCAGGCATCGACTCCACTTGGGACCAAATAAGGTACCCACGTGTCCATCAGGCAAAAGGATGGCATTGAATGAGAGCACATGGGTCTCAGCATATTTTTTCAGAACCCATCGTCCAGTATTACAGACAAACAACCCCATGCGTCTTACTATTTCTTTTTTCTCGTTTGTTTCCTTTTTCTTTCCTCTTTCGATAAATCTCTATTGAGTTGAAGAATAAGAATTCATTCGTATTTTCTGGACTTATAAATAGCCACACCCGCCCTTCTTCGCTCTTCACACACATCCTCTTCTTTCTTCACGTGTTCTGCTCTGCCCTCTGCCTTCTGATTTCTGCCTTCTGCCCCTTTCCCTGCAATTCTTATCTACTTCCTCCTTTTTCTCCATCTTTTGGTCGTTACCCACCATACTTATCATTGAATTAGACAACTAGTAGTTTTGTTCGTTGGTTGACAGAGAAAGCTCCCTGAATTTTTTTACCAAAAAAAACCGAACACCCTCGTCTCTACTTCTCATGGAGAACAAGAACAAGAACAGCAACAAAAACCAAGTCGGAGGGTCTTCTTCATCCACGAATTTTGATCAGCTTTTCGGTCCCAAGGACCCCTTCTCTTCTTCCTCTTCCTCGTCCAGCATCTTCGGCTCCATTTTTCCGCCTCCCTCATCCACTGTATGCTTCTGTTCTATTATGGGTTTTGCTTAATTAGAGCCCTTCATGTTTCTTCTTTCCCATATTTTTCTTCTTTTCTGAGTACTATCAATGCATATAGTACTACTGGCCGACTACTTTGATGGAAAGAAACTTGGCTAATTCAATCATAAACTGTTTTTTAACCCCATGGTTTTTTACAGCCAAAGGACATAGCTTTTCTTTTACTGATATTATTTTTTGTCTGCATAATGGACTATAAAGATGGTGGTTCTGCAAGTTATGATACATAGTCGTCGACTGCTTTGTAAATCCTTTTGATTCTATATACTCTCTAGTCTTTGGAGTATAGCATGCATGCCACTTGTAAGAAGTTTGGTGTGAATTAACAATACAGTTCCATATGCGCATAGATTTGAGTTCTGTGGTATATGCTTTATCCATATATAGCTATACACTGAACCTGGTACTATTTTCTTACTCAGTATGGAGGGAGTGACGCAAGAAAGCAAGATGTGGGATGCAAAAATTATGGACCACTAGGTTCGTTCGGAACTTTCCTCTTATGCCCTTTTATTCAGCATAGGACTAAGTCCCAGAGGGGATATATAAACAAATTTCCTTTGACTTGAGTATGTCTACATTTATATTCATACTGTGATATACCATGTTTAGCCCATGGATCGATCTGTAGAGTTTGGTCTCAAATGTTGTGTGTAGAGTGGGAGCATATATATGGGGTTTATATGGTAATAATGCTTCAGTTGGATTCCTCTCAGGTAACAAAGGTGAACGCAGTGGTGCAATATCTGACAAGAATTATCAGAATGAGAGTGCAATGGAGCCCAGCAACTACTACACCTCATCCATCTATTATGGTGGTCAAGAAAATTATTCCCCAAAAACCAGGACCACTGAATCCCACCAAAATGTTAGTTTCTTGATTCTCATCCTTCAAAATGAGCGTATATAGAAATCTGCTTTAGTTGAAATCTAACTAGTTCACATTGGAATATTGTTTTTATTAATTTATGTAAAAAAACAAAAGAACAAATCACCATATATTATGATCTGTTAATAAGATATGCACCTCATTAATTTTTATATAAGAAAGCTTTTTTAATATAATATTACGTTGTGATTATAAAGAACTAGCTAGTTTGTCAATTTGAATGATGTAACTCTACTTTTTAGTTTCAAAGCAAGTCATGAAAGTCAAACAAATTTTTGCAAAATTATATTATATTGTACATGGCATGATGCATACCTTGACGTTGTAATCAAGCTGACATATTGATTAAATTTGGAATTTAAATTTGCAGTATAAGAAAGATTCGGATGATGATGATGATCCCAATGGGAACAATCCAAACAGCGCTTCCAGAGGGAACTGGTGGCAAGGTAGGACAGCCTATAGGAACAGTATATACAGTGATCTAGGAATTGAAATATTAAAAAAAAGAAAAAGGTAAATCACAAATATTTACCTTAACTTTTAATTCACCCTTGTTATTGTTTTCTTGGGTTTTTGCAGGTTCCCTTTATTATTAGCATAGCCCACTTATATATAAAAGAAACTCACCATCTTCACCAGGTATTATTGCAACTTAGCATACAAACTAGCTAGGTCAATTCCTAGCTATATGAACTCAAGCATCTTCTAAACATAAAAAAATTTTGTTTGCAGGATGGTGATGGGTAGGTATATATATGGAAATAAGACATAGTGGAGCATACTGCGTTGTACGAAGACCATACATGGTATTGTGTTGAAGGTGTCCCTAATAGCTGTATAGCTGCTTCAATCAAGCATATCCCACAGCTAGCAGTCAATAGATCGCCTTGACGCCATATTATTAATAACAATATTCTGAGTTTTGTTTTATGTTGGCAGAAAGGTTGTACTTGGGTGTAACTAACCTTATCCGTTATTTAGAAACTTTGCTTGTAACATTATTAGCTGTATATATACTATATAGTCCTCTGTAGTTAAGGACATTTAAGTTGTAGTAGCTCACTATGACTAATGATATGTTTCTGTTTTAGTTGTGTGTACGTTCATGTGTGCGTATATATATAATATGGCAAATGTATTCCAATTATTGAAACAAAATCCCTCCAGATAGGATTGATTCTCGATGTTTAAGGTAATATGATTATGGATATTAAAAAGTAATGTAATAAATGTTTATTTAGACCAATTTTATCTTTAACAGTTAGTCAAAAACACACAACTTGACTTTTGCAAATAACAATTTTGAGGCAAAAAGTTTTGGGCTTGTAAAATTTTTTTTGAAAAGCTTTACTCAAGAGTCCAAGAGTTGACTGCCGAAAGTGACTATAGACTCAATCTCATGTCTAAATTCAATCACTTTTATAAAGTTATAAGCCACTCAAGTATATTTGACAATTTTGATTTAATTATATATGTTCGATAGTTTATTTTAGAATTTCATATAGTCATAAAAGTGTTATATTAGTTTATAAAAAAAAAAGTGTTATATTTGCTAATTTATTCATACGTAACTTTTCTGAAATATATATTAACTTTCACAGCTTTAAAACTGAGGGGAGGATGACAAACATTTACGTGGACAGGTTATATATGTCATGTTTTGTAGCATATAAATAAGAAGGTATAGAAGGTACACGGGGAAGAGAACAAGAATGAGGTGGAATGGTGTTTTTTTCGCCGTTGTGTCGTAGTGTAACAGTGATGAGTGGCTGAGAGAATTAGAAATTTGGATCTTTCAATTTTTTTATTATTTTTTTTGTAAATTTTAAATAAAGATAGATACAAAATAGGTCTTATAATTTTTAGTGAATGCCACTATTTAAGTACACTTATTTATTCTATGATTATCTCTATAAAATTTACCCAAAGTTAATATTAAAAAAATTGACAGAAATGTTATAAAAGGAACTAGTGGTAAGCAAGTTGACAAGTACAAGGAGAATTAAGTCACATATGACGACTGTTCGCAAGGGGGTGTTTTCTTAGGCCTATTTAGTACACAAAAGGAAAGGGAGTAGGAGTAAAAATAGAAATAAAGATGGGAATAAAGGCCTGTTTAGTATAAATGAAAAAGAAATAATGGAAAAGGAGAGAGAGTGGAAGAGCTAGCAAAGCATATTTAGTAGGGCTACACATGGGTTGGGTCAGGCTGGGCCACTCTTGGATTCGAGGCCCGGCTCGGAATCACATCAAATTGTAAAAATGGGCCCGAGCCCGTGACTTAGCCCAGTGGACCCGGTGATCTAGCCGGGTCGGGTCTACTCCTATTGTTCTCAACAAGAATGATAATCAATGAAGGCTAATTTAGACATCAGTTATCCCTTGATACTACAAAACCACAAATGCCGAGCAACGACAATGGAGCACAACACAATTGTCATGCATGAATAAAGTACAATTTAAGCAAGCAACATTAAAAGAAATCCAGCAAAGACTAGATATGAATATTAAAAGAATATACATAGTGCTTGTACAATCATTAGGTCAGTATACAAACAACATTAAGCAACAACAAAAAGTTCAATAAATGCACTTATTATGCATATTCAAACTTTTTTCAACAAAAATATCACTAAGTGTCGAGAAGAAGAAATTATACCACTTGGTCAAACGGCTTGAAACATCCTTCCTCTTTCTTGTTAAGGTTCTAAAAAAGATTTCCCACTTTGCTATCGTGTTTGATTTATTAGGCAACTTGCAAAACCATTAGTCTTTGGCCAACCTGATTCTTGTTCAATATTAAAGAGAGCTAAAATATTTAGTGGTGGATGTTGTAAAAGGTGAATATAGTGCAACTATTCTCCCAAGAAGGAAGCTAGGTTTGTTATATCTTCCCATGATACCCTATCTCTTCTGCAAGTGAATGAAAATGAGCAAAGAACTATGTTAATTTAAGAAATCTAAAGATAGATCATATATGTAGACATAAATTTATTAATTGCGCACAAGGCTACCGCTTACAACTCAGCAAAAACTTTTCCCTCACAACATTTTGTTATAATATATGGCTATATATTTAAGTGACCAGCTGAACTAACAGATTCATGTATTGGCATCCCAGCATTCCTATATTCAAATTGTTCCTTGCCCCATACACCAAATGAGAAATCATCAACTTTGCACTTCTGCCTAACTAGATTACTCTTAATGATGACATTAAGAACTCCCTTTCCATCCCATGGTAGATTGGTGAAAGTTCCATCTTTAAGATGAAGAATCCCACTGCCCAAAACATTAGGAATATGATTCCTGATAAGGGAGTTCACTCTATGCAATAGACTGTAAAACTCAAGTTGTACAATATACAATGTGAAATTTAGACTTGTGTAGCTGATGCAATGGAGAAACAAATTGCTAATAAAATACCTTTGTCCCTAAACCATAAAGTGCAGGTTCCAGCCATCTTCAGCAAAAATTTTGACAACAGAGTTTCCTACAAGATAAACCTATTGAAAAAAGGGGAGATAAGAGTCATAGGAGAGATAAAGCTTTTCTCTCAAGAAATCGTATTTTTTTAAGAGAGAGAAAACCTATGAAAAATAAAGTTGGTGTAGCTCCTGTAGAGAAAGGTAATGAAAGTTCAAGTGAACTTAGTAGTTCAAATTCTATATCCTTTGAAGTTTTTCAAGGAAGACTCTTTTCCAAAATATAATAATTGTAATCGAGATCTCTTTTAGGATTTCTTCTCTACTGTGAGGAGACATGTACACTTATTCTTTATTATGCACACACACACACAAAGAAAACTAAGCCTAAGTTATTGTAATGTCATGGGGTTTATGCCAAAGTGACTCTAAATATTTAAAGAAAAATTATATCAACTTACTCTAAATTTTGCTAATAAACCAACTTCATTGTCAATAAATAATGATAGGGTAAATAAAGACAGCAGTGAGGTCTCCATCAAAGTGTCTATCTACAATGGTACACTCACCTAGTCCCTATTTTATTCTATATGACCATACGCCTAGATCCTGAGATTATATAAGCTAATCTATGAATAATGCCCCAAAATGTTGACAGTGCACTACAAGGGAGGCAATGCTTAGAATTTGAGCTCATCTTTGAACCAAAAAGCTTTGTAAATGATTCCATTAAAATTCATCACAATTTTGAAGTAGTAGTAGGTTATGAACAATATTGTTGGGATGTCAAGGATTGAATATTTCCACCTAAGCCTAAAAATTCCACTGGTATTTGGTCCAAACTTCTATAAAATAGATAGTCAAATTAATAAAAGCTTAATTGATAACTTGTAGGATTGCTACCCGTACCAACAAAAAGCCTTTCATTATTAATGGGAGATGGCAAATTATGGAAGGAACAAATTTCATTTAGGTGTTCTAACCACTTCCCAGCATTCAATACAATACATGCCCCTTAGACATTGATTAAGTAAAACAGAAGCTAATTTTCAACCCAAAAAGAAACATCATTTATTAAAGTTATCATTTGGGCTAGCTAAGAAATTTAATATGGTAAAAAACAATCAGCATTCCTTTTTCCACCCATATAAGCGCATAAGTCCCACCATAATTGTCGCTAAAATTCCAATTCATTTTGCCAAACGAATGAAGCAAAGATAAAACTCCTAAAAAGTGGCATTAAAAATTACTAACATCATACCAATGAAAACCAATAACATTTCTGTCTAAGACCCAGAAATAACATACATTAAGAAATCAACTGCTAGAGTCCATCACAAATAGTTAGTTAGTTATAAATTGCAAATAAAAAAAACACTGAACTTCAATAAGTGTTCATAATATCCTGTGTAACACTTGAATCTCTAAAAACATATGTAGAAATCAAACAAAATGATATTAATTTTTAAAACTTGACAATGAAAATAGAAATTTAGATATTAACTCACTAAGCTTACCAGATGTAGCACTTTCAAATTCTTCAAATTGGTCAAAGTCATTATCATTAAACTTAGAGTCTTGAAGGGCTAGCCAATCCTAGGCACACACAAGTGTCTCAATCATCCTAAGTGATAGTGAACTCCTAAACACATCAAGCACTCGTCCACCAGTGTTGAATGTTGATTCAGAAGTGACAGTAGTCACTGGCACGGCTAAGACATCGCATGCAATCTGATAGAGTACTTTATATTTTGATAAATTTTCTTTCCACCATGCCAAGATATTAAATACAGATTCATCATCAAATACTTCAGCTTCCAGATACTTCTCTAACTCTAATTTCTGGTCTACACCCACCTTTACACTTTTTAAAGACTTCCATTTATCCCGTAGACCAGATGGGAAAAAGTCTAGGTCATCTAAACCTCTAGAATCTGTAGTGTCGGAAGCCACACTTGAATCTCCAAGGGTTTTGACTGATTCTAGAACAACTGCATCAGAATATTGTTCATCAGGCGATACAAACTGTCTTTGACCCTCTTCTTCCTGCTCTCACATACTTCAGGATCAGGGTACATGTCTTCAAAAGTGACATTCACATATGCAAGCTTGTACCTAGGGTCCAATACTACCCCTATTACAAGCAACATGTTATGGTTTTCTGAGTGACCCCAATATTTTTCATACTTACTTTTCATATTATAAGTCATTTCCACGATAACTGGATTCTGATGCATAAAACTTACAAGTAACAAGGTCTGAACATATGCAATTTCATGGAAGCAGGTATTTACTGTCACATGCAACGATCCAAATAACCTCAATGTCATGTCATAAAACACCCTTAAAAACTTCACAAATACAATTACATTACTCCAATCTAAAGTATTAGGCGGACCTTTTTGAAGTGTATCTTCTTTAAAGTGAGCATTAAACCCCTCATCTTTATCCTCCATTCTATCAAATATCCTTTGGAACTTTACAGCATACTCCAACATCAAGTAAATGGAGTTCCATCTAGTTGGGACATCCAAGCACACCCAACTTTTTGACTCAATTTTTTGGGTCTCCACAAAACTTTTAAACCTTTGCAATCTCACAGGAGAAGACCTGACATATCTCACTGCATTTTGAATGGTAGAAATAGAACCGTGCAAATACTTCAACCCATCATTTACAACTAAATTTAAAATATGAGCACGACAACTTACATGTAAAAAATCTCCCTTACATACCAACCCATTCCAACTTTTCAAATGTTTCTTTAAATAAGTAATTGTTGTGTCATTGGAGCTTGCATTATCAACCATCACTTTAAAATCCTTTTCAATCTTCCATCCAAGCAGACATTTCTCAATGGTTTTTCCTATAGTATTACCCCTATGATTTTCAATAGGACAAAAACTTAAGATCCTTTTTTGCAACCTCTAGTACTCATCAATGAAATGAGTTGTGAGACACATATAGTTGAAGTTTTACACTAATATCTAACAATTAGTTGTCAAACAAACACGATTACATAAGTTCTTCAAGAAAGCCTTGAGATCTTTACCTTCCTCAAGATAAATTTTGTAACAATATCTAGCAATGGTCATTCTTGAGGGAGGAGGAAATCTAGGTTCAAATTGATTCAATAAACTTCTAAACCCATACCTCTTCATGGCTCGAAATGGCACCTCGTCACATATCACATATTTAGCCATAGCTTTTCGGTACACATCTGCATTATATGTGTGTGGGACTAATATTCTTGGCTAAGATGAACCTGGTGGGGTCAGATAGGTTAACATAGATTGAGATGTCTCATAAGCCCTATTGGGATGCTTTTGACATCTTCTTAGGTGTTTTTTAAGGGAATTCATGCCATGTTTGTTAGGGTCACAAGCATACGAAGCCCCACAATAATTACAGGCAGCTCGAACCTCCCCATTGGTCTCTTTTAATGAGAGCTTTGTAAAATGCTCCCATACACTTGACTTTCATGGATGAAGTTTTCTTTTTTCACCTACTACAGTAGACTCCACTACAGATGCAGATGCAAATGTCGGAGCCATGGTATTGTCGTCAAGTCTTGTAGCTATCAGGTTTAGGTTGGAAGAAGGCAAGTTGCTAGCTTAAGATTGACCTTCTCTAAAGGATTGTTAACCACTGCAATCCATTTATCCAACATCAAGACAATGGAACATTTAACAGCATATTAAACTGCAAGTTTGCACAAATGACTTAGCATTACATCTATACATATAGCTAAAGTTTAATACTAAAGCAGGTATTGGGCTTTAAAATTATCACTATCACTTCTTCACAACTTTGAAAACAAAAAAAGCCTACCAAAGCAAAGAGACTAAAGAAACAAGCTAGTCATACCACAACTTTGATCAATACAGAAGAATAAACATGCAAAAACAAAGCCTAAACAATCCCCAATTCAATATAGAACAATTAATGGTAAAAATTTTAAAATCCATATCACAGGATGGCTTGATTTTTCAAGTACTCAGTGAGTACATTTTCTTCCTCACAAACCAATTGAAGGGAAACTACAGATATTCGCTAACAAAGTACATAAGTATGTGTTTATCTAAGAAATTGGGAACTTAATAGAATTAAAAGGTAAAATATTTAAAGTAATTTTATGTGCCTTGCCAAACCCACCCTAGTCCTATTGCCATACTACTATTCAAATTAATAGTTATCTCTAAGCTTTTCCCTACAATCCACATCACATTACAAAAGATCAAAATTGCGAAGACCAAAAAAAAAATAAAGAACACATTTTAATCTTAAAGCATGCCACTGAACCAAAGTAAACACTTAAAAAAAAAAAAGTAAAGTATCTTAATTACTTTGCTTTATAACTACATATATAAAAGTGAATCTAAAAGTCCTAACAACTACCATAAGTTTACAACTAATTTTCATTATTATTTAGCCCTTTCATCTAATACCTAATAATTTTCTTAAATAAGTAATCACCAAAAGACTCCTAGGCCAATTGTCAAAAGAAACTAATAGTAAGATTGATCCTATGAACAATGATCATTTCACAAAGGTAGAAGACCAAAATTGAATGAAATACTTGGAATTAGAGCTGGGGTTAGACTTAGAATTTTATCTTTGATGTTTTAAGTTGCAAAACATAGAATTCCTACAAGGCTGGAGAAAGGATGGATATTACAGCTATCACCTTAAATGTCACAGCTATCAACAACTCAACATGGTACAAAACAATCACTAATAATAGATTTGAGATAAACAATCATTTCAATTGAGGCTTGTAAAAGTTCTAGTGATTAGCTCCCTTTCATGACCTAGTTTGTAAACTCTTATAATGCATAATGCATTTCCTAACTATCATAGTACAAGCATTTACAACTAAAAAGTGATCAAAACACCAAAATAGAAAAAAAGAAAAAAAAAATTTTAAGGCCGATAAAGACTCCCATTTGAAAGGCCTAATCTACTCTTAACAATGCATGACTTGAAATTATCATTAATATCCTAAATTCCTAAGTATTTTTAATCACAAATTTAGGCAAACCTCTCCAACACGCGATTCTGATTTCCAGAGTGACCGAGAATGATGTTAGGAAGAACAAGATCATACTCATACCTTGAATTGCCTCAATTTGATCCATAGTAAGCAAGAACAATGCAACAGTGCAACATGAAGACGAGTTAGGGCAAGAACTAACTAACTCATGATTCTAATTTCCAAGGTGACTGGGCAACTTGAGCAACTTCCTAGGTGGCTCCATATGTAACGAAGGTTGAAGGGTGGCTGACAAGTAACGACTGGCAACAGTGACTCTGGGAACGACTCAAGCTTCATAACAAGCAAACTCACCTTCGTGCAACAACAGACAAGCATAGAGAGACTGCGACGCGACAGCAAAGAGACAACGGCGATGTAAGTGATGGTGTGAGAGTCAATGTGTTCACAGAGAGACCAGTCTGAGACTGAGAGACTAAGTGACAAAGTGAGAGTCGAGACTTAATTGAGAGACATACAAAACCAAAAAATAAATTAAATAAATCAAATAATATAAATAAAATATAAAATAATAATTATAAAATGTCCACCGGGCCAGGTGGATCACGTTTTTTCACTCCCCTAGACTTGGACTGGCTCGGTGCTCTCTTAATCCTTTCTTTTTTCAACATCCAACCCGATGCCTCTTTGTCCCCAACCTGGCCCAACCTAATCCCCGAGTCCCCGATTTTTTGTGCAGCCCTAATGTTTGGTTGGCATGAATCATCTTCCATTATCTTTTTCGATTGTTGCGCATAAAATCCACGTCTTTCCATTATGAATCATCTTCCATTAGCTTTTTCGATTGTCGTGCGTGGAATCCATGTCTTTCCATCATATAAGGCCTCGTTTGGTGTTCAACAAGAAAATAAATGGGAAAGAGAATAGGAAAAAGAACGAGAAAGGAATGGAATGAAATAAAATGTAAAGTTTTAATGTCAAAATCTATTTGGTACGTTAAGAATGGAAAATTGAATAGGGTTGCAAAGTTTGTTTAGTGTGATAGAGATAATGATAGAATGGGAATGATGATAGTTAAAAAGACTAAAATGTCCTTATACCAAAAAGATAAAATTAATTCTATTAAAATTATTTTTAGGGTAGTATTAATAAAAAATATTAAATTATTTATAATAAAATATTGATAAATAATTTTCTAATTTTTGTATTATATAATAAATATTTTTAAAACATTAAAATTTCTATCTTATTTTAAGTAAAGTATTTTTTTTTAATAAAATTTCTTTTACTAACTATTCCCATCCCTTGTTAATAGTGTCTTGTAACAACAATGAACTCTAACCAATAGAAAAAAAAAAATTACCACAATGAAATCCTACGTCTTACATGATGTGTGACGCAATTCAGAGGGTAGTATTGTAAATGTATTCAACTTTCCATTCCCTAGTCAACTTTCCATCAAAGGTTTCTTTGTGAAATCATCGGATAATAATATTAAATCGATCTCTCACTTTTATAATTTGTAAAAAAATTGGTCTATCAAATTAAATGTGATAAATCAGTCCTTCAAGAATCTTATTTTATACAAAATCAGACTCTCATTAATCTAAACATATGGACTAATTATGTAAAAATTTAAATTTGTAAGCAAGGATGGATTCAAGGGGCACTGGAGCAGTAAACCCCTTGGAAATTTAAAAAATTTTATTTGTGCATGTAATTTTGCATCATAGTTTTCATTTGGCTCATTAATTACTAATATTTTATTCCTTTACAATAATGAATGAAACCAAGTTATATAATTCAACAATATTTTCTATAATTTTTTAAAACAAAACAAGAAAAGTAACATCTAAATATTCATGGAGGATATAGTGGAGTTATTTGTCCTTAACTCTACTTTAAATCCACGGGATGATTATAAATAATATCAAGTTGAATATATTACTAAGCTTGTGAATGAGTTTTATCCAAATAACTTTATAGAACAAAAAAAGCAGTGTCTAAAAATTCAATTGGAGCATTTTAAAATTGATGCTAATACAAGTTTAGACTTTAGGAAATTTTTGAAAATTGCAAAGTTGTGTCAAGTGCTAGCAAAAATACAAAAATGAAGAATTTACCCACTTGTTGATAAAATTATTTGTCTTGTGTTAACTCTTTTAGTGTCTACAATAACAACAAAAAGAACATTTTTAGCTATGAAAATTGTAAAGATAAAACTCCAAAACAAGATGGAGGACAATTTTCTTTCAACTTGTTTAGTAATGTACATTGAGAAAGACATAGCTCAAGAATTTTCAACAAATGAACTCATTGATAACTTTGATCTTTTGAAAAAGCATAGAGCACAATTTAGAATGCCTAAACTAGGAAAATGAAATAATAGTTTAAGTTTATATCATTTTTTGAATATTTTTCTGTAAAGCTTTAATAATTTATCAAATATGAATTTTTGTTAGTAAAATATAAAGAAGTATCAAGTTATTTCTATTTGTATATATAGTTCTTTGCCCCCTTGAACTCAATGTCTAGATCTGTTCCTATTTATAAGGGATTGATTTTGTATAAATTTAAATTTGTTATAAACTAACTTATCATAGTAAAAAAAACTAAATGGTCACAAAATACAAAAATAACGAGTATTTTATTGTTTCTCATTATCATCCTAAAGAGCTTGGCCACATGGGCACTGTACGTATTTCCACCAATCATTTGGTTTTTGAGCTTCTTGTATATTGAAGAATTTTTGTCAAATGTAAAATAAATTGCACCGGTGTGCTACAATTTGTTTGAATTTTACTGATTTAGTGTGTGTTTATTAATCTTTAAAAAATTTAGATTAACTTAATTTGAGTTCTCTACTTGAAAAAAAAAAAAAAAAGGAAAATATTTCATTTCAAGATGCATTTTTTTTAATCTCGAAATGAGAGGGATCGTACTTCGAAATGAATTAAAGTTTGATACGATAAGGTGGGAGAAAATAAAACTTTATGTCCCAACTTAATTCGTGACCGCACTTTTGCCTCCTCAATACAACTATTTGGTTGGTGAGAAGTGGCAGTAAGGAAGCTAATTTGCTTTTCAAATTTTAAGTTAAATATTAACATCCCTCGGCTTCGAGTATATTTTAAGATTAAGGCTATCAATTCTTATCATTTTCAACTATGTTATAAAAAATTTAAAATTAAAATTAAAATAATCACACATTTCAAGCCCCTAATTGTTTATGAAGGGGTTTCGAATGAATACTATTTCACAAATTGAAATTGTGAAACCTGTTAAAATCAATCGAGCACTTCAGTCCATTTAAATGTCTGATATTTTTATATTGCCTTATAGATTAAAATAATAACAAATAGTGATTTTTGGCAAAAGACTTCATAAATTAAGCTTTTATGTATTTATTATTACATTTTTCAATTAAAACATGGTATGTAAAAATGACGTGAAGATGTAAAAAAATGACGCGAAAAATCGGAGTCCATGGAACAAATTGCTTGTTAAAAGTTCAAAAGAATAGTCTGACTATAAATGGACATAATTTTCAATTCAAAGAAGATTTGGGTCATATTACGTATTCACATAAAGTTTTCAGAACACAACACATTAGCCAACCGAGTGAATACCGATATGAGTCAAGTCATGGCCCAAATTCTGTCATTGTTGTGCGTTTTGTGAACATTTAACTAATTAAGGCTTCATATTGCAAGAAATTTTTATGAACAATTTTTGAATCATTCTATTAAGTTTTCACTTTAATTTTTATTTTTCAAACTTTCACTTGTTTTCATTTGGTTAGAAAATTTGTTTTTTGAAAAACCAAGTCATATAGTGCTAACCTATAAGAATCCTAAATTATTATGTTATTACAAATTACATGCAAACAAATAATGTTACTTGTCAATGAAGTAATATTCATTCAAGTACTCTAAGATCTTGTTACAAATACCTCATTAGTCCATCAATAAAATAACATTAAAAAAAGTTTTGCTTCTTTTCCTTACGTTCAAAATCTAACATCTTTCTCTTTTCTTTTCAGCTGTATGCGGCATCACTAGATGGAAGCCAGTAATCTACTGTGAAGACGAGATAACCAAGTTTTTATTCAATATAGCTTGGAAGCTAATTTATTTAAACATGGCATAGGCGTACAACAAACTTCAATAGAAAGTTAATTACAATTAAACATTCTCCAAGAGATTTGCACCACTTATTTTGCCATGTTCCCCTGCCATGACCCCTAGTCTTCACTCATCAAGGCAATGAATAAGCTGCAAAAACATATTAGAGCAGATACTATAAAGATAATTTCCAAGGAAAATAGGATGAACAATATCAGTATTTCCATACACTACTAATAGAGTGTGTTTAACGTAGAATACAGAAATGAATAAATAGCTAAGCAGTATATCACAGACCTCCACGCTTGTAACCCACAGGACGATCAGTAATATTGCAACGTTTTGGAATGGTCACGGCAATTTCTGGCTTAACTCATGCACTCTTGGCTGTGTTAGAAAGCATAACAGCACAGAGGCAAGCAGGGTTCTGACCTAGTCTCTTTGTTAGACTGCAGCAGCTGTCAGAAACTGAAGCATTCCCATCCTGTGTTGCCGTTATACAGGGAGCCAGATTCCAAGCCTCTCGGTCAGGGGAAGATTTCCCACATTCACCGGCCCATAATCTTCATTATGGTTTATGAGGCCAAGAATGACAAGAAGCACTAGAAAGGAAATGTACTTCATTGGAGCTTGCGTTTCTTAATTCTGCTCAAATAATTTCAACAACGGAAATTTATACTCCACAGGGCAATGGAAATGTGCTTACCTGTGATGTCCACTATACATGGTGGATCTACCACTAAGCAAAAGATACTTAATTTATTCCTTTACCTACTCCGCCTATCAATGGGTTTAGGATTATCTTGCTATTTTCAGTCAATCATGGTATGCAAAGCTTCCATTAGGATTTGCCCTTGAGAAATATCAAACAAACACTTGTTATGAGAAGCCAACAGCATACCATAAAGCAATTCCAAACATGAGCCACCTCACCCTTTCCACTTGAAGCCTTCTTAAAACTTGGAAAGGAAGTGCTGCACTGAGCAGATTGTGCAAATAAGAAGTCTCTTTTTGGCTTGTCTGAGAGCTATTATATTAATAAGGACAATAAACCAAAGTAATGATATTACTTTACCCAAGGACAGCCAAGATCCAATTGCTCTTAGCTATGAGATAATGTCTATTATATGTGGACTGGATGAGTTTAAACAAAGCTAAATTCAAATCATCAGGAAGATCCTCAATCATTAAAAAAGAAAAATAAACTATCTGTAGTTGGAAAGTGGATTTTCTTTCAATTACACTCCGATTGTTGTCGGGTCGGCAGCCTAGGAAGCCTATAATACCATGAATATATTCTTTCAACGGTCCTTTTTGATTGGCTTTGAGGCATTAGGTCTATAAGTCCTTTCCAATTATACATCCCTTTCGTTGTCCAATTCTATCCAATGTGGACCCTTATTCTACTCCTACTCACACTTGACCTCAACAATTGTTACTTCATTTTACTAGTATTCATACAATACTTACATAATGGTCACTAATGGCTCTATTAAAATTTATCGTAAGTTAATAACTAGATACTGCCTGTTTCAATAGAGGATATTATCTTTACAAAGCATCTAGGATAACGTTATTATTGCTCATGAGGTATACCATTATTTGAAGAATAAGAAGCAAGGAGGGAAGTATGAGTTTGCGATTAAAATGGACATGTATAAAGCTTATGACAGAGTTGAGTGAGGCTTTCTTGAGAAGGTCATGTTGAAGATGGGGTTTAGTGAGGTGTGGATCAGTAGGGTGATGGATTATATTAGCTCTATAAGTTTTAATGTCCTGCTTTCTAGCAAAAAAGTGGCTAACTTGATACCAAGGAGGGGTTTGAGGCAGGGTGTAACACTTGCAAAGTTTTGGTCTTAAAAAGAGTAAATGCATAAATATTCATGGTGTATGTTATTCATCAGATGATGAGCTATGGCTTAGTGATAAGCTCTTGGTGTCTAAAGTATGATGGCCCTTGTTCAAGACCCAACTTCCTCCTCCCTCAAAATTTTTCTGGTGCTGCCACGTGTCTTACCCGGTGAAATGATAGAATTTCCCCTCACTTTCTTCTTTTTCTTCCCTTCATTTTTTTTTCTACATAACCATTTATCTCTTTTCTCTACTTCTGCTCTACACCACTCTGCCCAGTCATTGCCTCAGCCTTCCGATCAGCGTACCCCATCATTGTCACTCAATTTTTCTAGCGAACAACCTTCCTTTTTAGGTTTACATTCGGCAACCTAGAAGAGAGGATTTTTAGAGGTTTTTTGGTGAGTTTTGCTCGATTTTTCATGAAAATGTTAATGGTAGATGGATTTTCGGTCCTTTCCTTTTGAATTATAGCCTTGGAAGCATGTTTTTGGATAAGTTTTTGAGATTGGTTCTTCTAGGGACTAAACTAAAAATTTTCTAGATTTTAGGGTTTAACAGAGAATTGTAGGATTCTAGAATTTAATGGTTTAAGCTAGTATTTTAGGAACACTATGAATGTTTATGCAATGATATCTTATTGTTCTTCATGGCCAAGCTTGATTAAAAGTGAAAGGAAAAGTTAAAGTATGGCAATTTGGGATGAATTTCAAAACTTAGTAAGTTTATAAGGAAGTGAATTTAAATTGATGAAAAACCTGAGTAAGTTATGTGGTGGAATTAAGGAATATGAGCTAAGGCTTGTTTTTAATGGTTAATAAGGAAGTTTAACATGAGTTTGGTAATGAAAATGTGATGAACTATAAAAGAAGAAAATTCTTCTTAATTTGAATTATATGTTAAGTTGATGTTATGAGTTAGTATGAGAATTATAGATATTTTGGTTACTTTTAGTAAATCTTTTCCATTTATGAACTTGTTAAGAGGCATTGGAATGAGCCTAAATTAATGTATATTAGTGATAGTGAATTGAGAAAATTATACTTTTGGTAAACTATTTTATAACCATGAGAAAGGAGGTAAGGTTATTTTAGATTACTTCACCCACCTGGTAAGTGGTAGCTCGTCCAACTATATGACATCGTTATATGGTAGCATAGCTTACTAGACTTAGTTAGTCTTGAATTATGAATTTTATGTGCTGCCATTTAAAAACCATAAAAAGAAGGTTGTATGAAAAATGAATACTAGATATGTTAAATATCATGAGCTTATGCCTCATAACTGTTGATTTAAATTACCCAAGGGCTAAATTCCCTTGACCGATAATAAAATTTCCCAAGGGTTGTGGATCATTGACTGATAAATATATATCCAAGGGCTGAGTACCCTTGATCGATGATAAAATTTTCCTGAGGATTGTAGATCCTCGATTGATAAATATGATTTCTAAGGGCTATGTACCCTTGATCGACTTAACTTCCATGGAATGAATCCATGATCATTATTGTTATATTGCATGTTTATGGCTTTATAGTGAATTGATCATTTTAAAAGGTATTGTAATAGTTTTATTACTGGAATGCTACCCATTTATATTTTATCTAATTTCAGGCA
This sequence comes from Delonix regia, assembly GCA_037074485.1. Lineage (NCBI taxonomy): Eukaryota > Viridiplantae > Streptophyta > Magnoliopsida > Fabales > Fabaceae > Delonix > Delonix regia. Next base: position 15,599,434 of record CM073453.1, on the reverse strand, counting down.
ATCACTTAAAGTAGTTTTTCAACCGTGAGGGCTAGAAGAGCCCTATTGGTATTGTTGAGGATTTTATTCCCTATTTTTGTTGGGGTTTTGTACTTTTGTCATAGTGTAAATTATTAAAAATGTAAATAACTATAAATGAGTATGAATGACCATAAGTAGAATCCTTATTCCCCTATTATGATGTAGTTGTTTCTGGATGATTTAAAAGCTGAGCTCTCTTTTTTGGATTTTGTTGTTCTTAGGCAAATATTTGTAGCAATTTCGGGAGGTCTCAGTTACAATGGAGACTCTGACGAAATTTCTACAAAATATATGAATGTTAATCTGCTTGCTAATGAGATTTCCATGAATTTCCATTATTGTATGATTTACAATTCGATCAAGAAAACATCGTGTTAGGTTTGTAGATATGGGTTAGTCCTGTTATCTGTGCCTGTTGCACTCCAAAAATTTAGGGTGTGACACAGGGAGATCTGATATCGCCTTATCTGTTCATTTTGGCAATGGATGTTCTGTCTTCAATGGTTTCTAAGCATGTGAGGAATTATGATTTGAGGGGTATTAAGTTAGCAAGAAAGTGTCTTATTTTGTTGCATTGTTTCCTTGCGGATGATGTTTTATTTTTAATGAATGCAAAAGCTGAGGAGTGCAGGAGGTTATAGTGGTTATTGAAGCTGTATTAGGGGTCGTTTGGTCAGTTAGCTAGCCTAGAGAAATCTGGTGTTTTCTTTTCGGCAAATACACCTATGGAGGTGAGGATAAGGGTAACTGAGGATCTTGTTATTAATGGTTCAAAGGGTCTAAGTAATTACCTTGGAATGCCAAGTGTTTGGGGAAGATCTGAAGTAGAGGCTTTAGCCTATATGAAGGGGAAGGTGTTCAGGAAAGTGTAGGGCTAGAAGGAAAAACTTTTATTCCATGCTGAAGGGAGGTAATGATAAAGGCTGTGGTGAATGCTATTCTAATTTATCCCATGACATGTTTTAGCTTTCCAAAGAAGTCATGTGAGGAATTTAATAGAATCATTACCAAATTCTGGTGGGGACAGCAAAAGGAAGGGGGCTGTATCTATTAGAAGAGATGGGGGTCATGACAAAATCCACAAGGGAGGGAGGTATAGGGTTTAGGGATTTTCAAAATTTTAATAAAGCTTTGCTAGCAAAGAATGCTTAGAGAGTTGTTCAGTCCCCAGGTGAGTTGTAGGTAAAGGTGATTGGTGGTTTATACTTCCCTAATTCTTCTTTCTTGGATATTAAAAAGGGTCATAAGGCTTCTTGGGCTTGGTCAAGTTTATTAGAAGGAAGGGATCTGCTTGTATGGGGTCTATGTTGGCAAATAGGGGAAGGGGTTTTTATTAAAATTTGGAAGGATAGATGGATACCGGGATTGGATAGTTTTTGTACTAATTCTAAAAGGCCTTCTAAGGAGGTGGGAGCTAACTTAGTCTCTGACTTGATCAAGGATAGGCAGTGGGATTTGTTGAGTATTAAGAGTTGGCTGTCTCCCAAGGAGGTGGAAGAGATTAAAAAGATTCTTATTCCCTTTTTCCCAAGGACGGATAAACTGGTCTGGTCGAGGCACAAAATTAGGAGTTATAGTGTTAAGTCTGGGTATGTGATGGCAAAAGGTTTGGAACTTGACAAGGTGTTTGAGGGCCCAAGTAGTTCCTATATCCCTCCTAAGGAGCTTTTGAAGGCTATTTGGAGGTTAAATGTACCCAATAAGATAAAGCACTTTCTTTGGAGAGCTTGTTTTGGGACATTGGCCACTAAGGAAGCTTTATTGAGAAGGAGATATGGTACCTCAAGTTGTTGTCTTATCTGTGAAGATGATCCAAAAACCGTTAAACACTTGCTCCTCCTTTATACTTGGGTCATCAAGGTTTGGTTTAGCTGTCCATTGACTCTGAGTATTGGGAGGGATCAGATAACTAGGTTTGAGGAATGGTATTGGTTTATGCTTGTTAAAAATGAGAATCTTGAGGAGTATGGAAAGGTTGTTCTTGCTTGTGTTTGTTGGAGAATTTGGAAAGATAGATATTTAAAGGTTTTTCAAGAAACAGAAGTGGATTGTCATCGGGTCATAGCAGGCGCTCTACGGTGTGTTGATGAGTTTTGGAAGGTTAACTCCATCAGGTTTCTCAAGAAGGTTGGCAAGGAAGATGATTTGTGTGGTGACCTTTGGAGGTGTCCAGAGAAAGGGTAGCTAAAGTTTAATTCAGATGGTTCTTTTAGCTCAAAATCTCTGACGGTTCGTATTGGCATAATTTGTGGAAATTAGGAAGGGAAAGTTGTTGCAGGTGCTGGTACTAGAGTGGATGCCTCTTCAGGTTTCATGGCTAAGGTGTTAGCTATAAGGGAAGCTCTGGTGATGGCCTCTGGTTTTTCTAAGTCATAGATGTGTTTTGAAATTGATTGTGCCAATTTGTTCTAGTGCCTTTAGAAGGGATATTGGAGTGGAGTGGAGTGGAGTGGAGTGGTCGTGTGTTTCTATTATGGAGGATCAACAAGCTATCTTGCCTAAGGAATAAAGCTGCTAACTGGGTTGCAGTGTTTACTGCAAAGGAGATGTGCCCTCAAGGGTGGGTGTCTACACCACCATCTCCTCTAGCTGAGATCTTGTTAAGGGACTCCTTCAATGTTGGTGTCGGTGTGCCTGGTTTATATGTGCCTGGTGATGTAGTGGCTGAGAGGGCTGGAGTTGGTTGATGCTAAAGTTGCTTTGGATTCTCTCTGCTGCTTTTGGTTTTTTTGGTTGATTCATTTGGTCATTGCATTTTGTCTCTGTTGGTCCCGTTGGTTTTTGCAGTTTGTCTTTGCTAATGTTGTTGTTCTTTGCTATTTGTCTTGTGATTTCTTTTGTTGGTTTGTGTTTTGCTTTTGTGTCTGTTGTTGTTTCTATGGCAAAAAAAAATCATTGGTAGCAGAGGTCCATGGTCCAAAGTGTTAGTAGTAAAAACCGGGTAACTAAGTAACCCATTTGTGATGATTACAACATTATCAATGACCAACTCAACTCCTTTGAAAAAAATAGGTTGCTGCTACAGATATTTGAACGTTGAAACTATAATATCATATATACTTGTCGTACTGTAATGGGAGATAAACGGGTTCCTTTAAGAAATTTAATTACTAATTGCAATGCCGAAGGCTTGGACTCGGTTGCGATGGCTGTCGTGGCGCTGTGCTTCTTGGATTTCCATCAAAGGAGGCATAGTTACTTGCGAAATTGTGACAGCAACAAATTAAATACATGAAAAATATTAATTAAATTCCATTGTCCAATTTATTGAGAGACAATAACATGTTCTTGGGAACATCTGTTTTGTGACATTTCCTAGACGTGTTTCATTGTTATTGGTTAAGTATTTTTGTTAATTGAAAACAATAGAATCATATAATTATGAAAGCTATTAATTATGGAAAGAATAAAATCATATAGAACAATAAAATTTTAGAAGCATTGAATGCTAATTTATGCAATTACAAAATAAAATATTATTTTATGATAACATAATAAAATAAAAAATTAAAAAAATATAGTATTTTAGTCCTTCACTTTTAATCTGAGTATTAATTTAATTTTTTATGAATTGAAAGTTTCATAATGATATACTACTTTTCAAAATCTAACTCACGATAATTCCTCTCAAAAGGAAACTAAGTTAAAAAATGGATGACTATTTTAAGTTTGATATTGAAAAGTATAAGACTATTTTAAAACTTTTAATTTATAGAGGATTAAAATAAAGTGGAAGACCAAAATTTTTTTTTTTTCTAAAAAGATTTGTTGGTATTATGTTTAAGAATGTCAGAGTTTTTCTTTTCTATTTATGACAATACCAACATTTGTTTTATTTTATTATGGTATTAAAATAATATTTTTTATAATTGCATAAATTATCATTCAATGCTTGTAATATTTTCTCTGTTATATATGATTTTATTCTTTCCATAATTAAAAGATGTTTTGTAATTATATGATAAATTATTTTCAATTAGCTTAAATACTTGTTCAATAAGAGTGGAACACGTCTTTGGAACGTCACAAAATAGAGAAAACGTGCGATCGCTCCTCTTTTTTATTTGGCTGGCCAACACAAAAAATAAGACAAAAGAAAAAAGAACTTAATCAAGAATAAAACGTACAAGGATTAAGCAAAGTTGGTCATTTGGGCAACACACGGTACACGAACTTAACTAGGTCTTGTGGCTGCTTGACGTCCTTTTCTTTTTCTTTGGATTCATTCCTGAAATGAAAATTCCACGAAATTGCCTTTATCCAACGACAATGTTAGAATGAGAACGTTAAAAGTCATCAAGTTCAAATTGAAAATAATTCTATTGATGGATCGGTTTCATGTGCCTTTTCCAGATATATATATATATATATATATATATATATATATATATATATATATGCATATAATACATTTATTATATAAAATACACGATCGTAGATTCGTTCGTAATGTCATGACCATGTCCGCGGAGGAAACCAATTTTAATTTGTACAACAAAAACGTCAACTCACGTGTGAGGAGGTGGTGGCGAAACACGTTATATAAATTCCACGCGTATAAAGTCCCTTGGACAGGTCTTGCATGAAACACATCTGACCTTCAAGCTCATCATTTTTAGCAAATTAAACATGTTCTCTCTAAGCTCGAGACATCTCCATTTCCTCCTAACTCTTGCTTGCACTCTTCTTATCACTCAAACAAACTGTAATGATTCAAAGGTATATAATCTCTCTCTCTCTCTCATATATTTTTACTGCTTAATCTGTCACATTGATTCTTTCTAAATGAAATTTACGAGTGTATATATATTAATATTCTTAATACAATATGTTCTGTAGATATACTTCAGTTTGTATAAATTTTTAGAATTAATAAGATCGTAAGGATAAAAACAGATATAAAATTAATTGGAGTATTCCGCTCAACCTTTATATAACTTAGTCTGAGACTTGCTCTCTTAATTACATTTAAGTATTGAAATGCTTGGTCTTTTTCCATCTGTTCTTAATTTATTTTCTTGATATTTATGATAATTTTATCACATTTAATGTTGAATACGCAGACCTATATCGTGTATATGGGAGATCACCCAAAGGGAATGAAGGTCACAGAGTTACATCACATGAGTATGATTCAAACTGTTCTGAGCAGGTTGTTACTACTTCTTTTTAGTTATAGTTTCATCTAAAATAATACTCTCGCCAATTTATTCAGTCACAAACTAGAAGGGTTAGTCTATTTCGTTTGGGTAAAGAACTTTATATGACAGTTTAACACTAAACAAACAGTTTCTTTTTAACTGGTACGACCAAACACTTTCTTTTTGCATGAATTTGTCATGCATACAAAATTTAAGAAGCTCACCAATAAAGTTGTGTTTTATGATTGGTTAGTGCTCATCTATAAATTTAGTCTATAAGTGGTTTATTAGACAATGCTACCTAAAAGAATCTCATCGTTATATATCTTGGAAGTTTCCGGATAATGGACATTGTCAATTTATGTAGACACATTGATGCGTCTATTTTGGAATCATAGATAATTGCAGCTCCTTACCTGACATATATTCTCCACAATCATGTTATTGCCTGTGAAACAAATCAATAGAGACTGACCATCTCAAATGGTTTTATCCAGGAATTTTGCACCAGAAGCGCTGCTCCACAGCTACAAGAAGAGTTTCAATGGATTTGTAGTGAGGCTCACAGAAGAGGAAGCTGAAAGAATGGCCAGTACAGATTAGATGCTTTCCCCTTCATCTATAACCCTATAAACATATACCAGAGACTAAATTTTGAAACCAAATTGATCAGGAATGGATGGTGTGATCTCTGTATTCCCAAGCAAAAAGCACAAGCTCCAAACAACGAGGTCGTGGGACTTCATAGGCTTTCCCCAGCAAGTCAACAGAACAAATTTGTAGAGTGACATCATTGTCGGAGTAATGGATTACGGAATTTGGCCCGAGTCTGACAGCTTCAAGGACGAAGGATTTGGTCCACCACCCAGCAAGTGGAAGGGTTCTTGCCATAACCTAACCTGCAATAAGTATATATCTATTTACAACAAATGCATTTTCACTATGCCAACCAAATTGGGTTAAATTGTATTAAGGTATAGTCACTCACTCATTATACGCATAAATGCAGCAAAATAATTGGAGCAAAATATTTTCGAGTTGATGGTTCGTTTGAAGAAGATGATATTATATCACCAAGGGATTCGGATGGCCATGGGACTCACTGTGCGTCCACAGTTGCTGGAAACTTGGTTAGCTCTGCAAGTCTCTATGGATTTGGCTCAGGCACTTCCAGAGGAGGAGTTCCATCTGCTCGTATTGCTGTGTACAAGCCCTGTTGGTCATCAGGTTGTGAAGACGCTGACATTCTCGCCGCATTTGACGAAGCAATTTCTGATGGAGTTGACATACTTTCTGTATCACTTGGCGCGAAAATTGTGGGTACACCCCAACTATTTTGAGGACACATTTGCAATAGGAGCTGTCCATGCATTGAAGAAAGGCATTCTAACGTCAATAGCTGCCAACAACTTGGGTCCAGAGCTTTTCACCATGACGAGTTATGCTCCCTGGTCGCTTTCTGTGGCTGCTTCCACTACTGGTAGAAAGTTCTCCACCCAGGTGCAGTTGGGGAATGGAATGGTCTTTCAGGTAATTAACTAATTCATGTTATCAAGTTAGTGATTTTCGTAATTGTCTCTTGATAAGAGAAATTCAAGGAAAATGACTAAAATGAACTCCATCTTATATGTGCAGGGAGTTTCAATAAATACATTTGACCTTGAGAGTAAAACATATCCTTTGATTTACGCTGGAGATGCACCCAACATCACTGGCGGATTCAATAGTTCCATATCCATGTATGTATGATTTATCAAATGGCTCTTTTGTTTTGCTTTTCATTTTTTATTTTTTGGTTCAATGAATTAAGGAAATCTTATTCCAATGGCATTATTAATTCTGGATAGGACTTGCATCCATAACTCTTTGGATGAAGCGTTGGTAAAGGGAAAGATAGTTCTTTGTGAGGGGTTTTCAACTAAGGATGCAGGCCTTGTGTCTGGGGCTGCTGGTGTTCTCGTTCGAACCCCTTCACCAAAAGATGTGGCATCTGTCTTTGCTTTTCCTGCCGCTTTTCTCAGTCAACAAGATGGCACTCTCGTGTACTCTTACATTAGTTCAACAAGGTACCCACTTCACACCAAAGAAATCAAGTTTAGTTAATTCACTATTTCAGCTTATTGACCTCAATCTTTAATTTTTTTTTTTTTCTGGTGCCGTACCCATTTTTGCAGTAATCCAACAGCTACTATATATAAGAGTAAGGAATCCAAAGATTCTTTGTCCCCTTATGTGGCTTCCTTCTCATCAAGGGGTCCAGATCCAATAACCCCCAACATCCTCAAGGTAAATACAACAAGTTATGAATACTTCACCAAGCCCTATTCAAGGTACTAATGATTATTTAAATTATTATGGTGTATTGGTGTTCTTATAGCCTGATATAACTGCCCCAGGAGTATCCGTTCTGGCTGCATGGTCTCCTATTTCCCCCGTTTCATACGTTAAAGGAGACAATAGAGAATCAGACTATAATATAATATCTGGCACTTCCACGGCATGCCCTCGTGCTACAGCAGCTGCTGCCTACGTCAAATCGTTTCATCCCACGTGGTCCCCAGCAGCAATCAAGTCTGCCCTAATGACCACCGGTAATTAATCCACCAATATCTACTAATTAAGGTTTAACGATATGTGAAAAGTTTTGGTTTTTTCAAATGATTACATATAGTTTGACTTTTCGTGAATATATGTTGCAGCTATTCCCATGAGTTCTGCACTTAACCCGGAAGCTGAATTTGCTTATGGAGCTGGTCAAATTAGTCCCATTAAGGCTGTGAGTCCTGGTTTGGTCTACGATATCAGTGAATTAGATTATGTGAGGTTCTTGTGCGGACAAGGTTACGACACCAAAAAGCTACGAAGCCTTGCACATGATAACACCGGCTGTAACCAAACTCAGAATGAAACTGTGTGGTACCTCAATCTCCCATCTTTCGCTCTATATAGAAACGTCTCAGGTTTTTTTAGCAGTGAGTTTCATAGAACTGTCACAAATGTTGGAGCAGCTAAATCCGTGTATAAAGCTAGAGTGATTGCTCCTCCATCTCTACTAAATATTCAAGTGAAACCAGAAGTTTTGTCATTCTCATCTGTGGGTGAGAAGAAGTCGTTCACGCTTACGATTGAAGGAAGTATAAATGTGGGTATTGTGTCAGCTTCTTTGATTGGGGATGATGGCACTGTCCAAGTGAGGAGCCCCATTGTGGTGTATAATGAGTAACGAGCGTCCATATAATGATCTGCCTCCTTCATGTGTCCAAGGAAAAGAAAGAATTAGAAATCTTGGCGGGGAGAATATAGTACAGCTACAGGCACGTGACGAATTATTTCACAATTTGTTTCTTCTTCAATTAATCAACAAAGTCTTGCGATTAAACCCGCTCAGTGTGTTGTATTTACTTTCATTTTCACTGTTTATTCATGTTTTGTATATAATAAAAAGTATTTTGGGCAATGCTTGACCGCTTGGTGGCTAATTAAAGGGCGGTGTACGAAATCTTAATTAGAGTTTACAGAAACAGTATGCCGTATTGGAATTTGGAAGCTTGTGACGGCTATTCCACTAGCAAGCACTCTGAACAAATCTGATTTGATCTTTACAGACGATGATATATTTGCAGAAACATTATGTGAGCTAATTATAACATAATTAATTATTAAATATAAAATATAATATTTTATTAAATAATTAAATGCTTAAAATATTAACTTTATTTAATAATTAATTTAATCTTTGTAAAATTAATAAATATGATTACAGTAATAAATTTATTAAATAAACAAAAATATTGTTATATATTTAATAATTAATATATCATAACTAAAAAAACACAATATCCTCAAAATTATAAAATCACTGCTCATACGAAAGCATGAAACCCCGGAATAAAGATCGAATCATGCAATAATTTAGTCCGTACGGACCTCAACTTTAATTTAGACTTGGCAGTGAAATTGCTTGCCCTTTTATACTCTCATTACAAGATAACATGGCCTGGATTCGTTCGTCGTTGCTCATAATTCATAAGTAATTCTGTTTAGTATATAGTTGACTTGGATTGGGAAAAGCATACGAAAACAATATTAATTAATCCTAACATATTTATATGATAGTTAATATAGTATATTAATCTCAATGAAATCATTCTTTTAATAACTCTCACTTTTTTTTAAATGATTTAATTAAAATTGACATATCACATTATTTATTATATAAGTGTATTAAAATTAACTCATATTGTCTTATAAGATATATGTCATGTGGGGCAACCAAGCATGTCGTCCCCGTCCCTCCCCTAAACTTTCTAATCTATATATATATACAGTATGTGCGTGATTTAAGTTTTATTTGATTCCTCATATTACATATAAAATATTAGATGTTGGCTTTCAAATAAAACACAATTTAACTAGTTTTTTAAATTTTTTTTCTAATATATTATTATGATCTAACTTTTACTCTTTTAAAGGTTTTTCATGTTGTTTAATCTAACTTTATTTCAAATACATATGTTCTCTTTGCTTTCTATTTATTTTAAATTTCTAATATTCACTCTTCAGTCTTCACTATATTACAAATATCTGCACAAGTTTAAGAAAAGATTTCAGGTCTTGGCAGCAATATTCACATTTCACACATTCATTTCATCTTCTTAAGTTTAGTTTATTTTAATTGTCCAAATTTTGCACCTTTCTTAAATATTTTGGCTTTTTGGGTACCTTCACTTCATGTTGTGGTATCATAATTTATTAATTCATGGATCACTACTTCATCGCTTCACCATTAAGGTCATCGTTTATGCCGAATGCCTTTATTTTGTTGCATGCCTGCACTTTACATTGTGCAAAACTATTTCATGTATACAGCCTACAAATAATCTCTCTATTGTACTGCATATTTTATTTATCCTCTGTTTAAAGATTAGTTTTGTGTGTGTAGATTTGATCTCATATTATTTATACTTCTGATTTTATTATTTTAGTTAATATTTTTACATATGTTGTGATAATAAATTTAAAAAAAAAAATTAGTGTATTTTAGTTACTTTGGTTTAGTTTTTTTTTTTTTATATTTTCATTTTTATTGAAGCTCAATTTTAGATATTGTAATTGAAAAAATAAATGTATTGCACAATATTTTTTTTTATGTTTGATGGTAAATTTTAAATATATTTGAGTAATATATATCTTTGATTAAATATCATTTTTTTGATATAAAATATTGGTCGTAAATTTTTTTTTATATATCAAATATCTTAATTATTTTTCTGGCCCCTCTCAATATATATTCTTGGCCCCACCACAAGAAGTAGTCATAAGTGAGTAAAATGAGGCGAGTTTGAATTCTCACTTGTAAATTCTGTAAACTTAAAGAAAACAAAAAGAAAGAAAAAAAAATGAAAAAGGAATAAGTAGGTATTAAAAAATTCTATGCACGATCTCACTCTCTGTATTTTTTTTCTCTAAATTAAGCACTTACAAATTTTATACTTTAAAATATTCAAACGAGTAACCTTAAATAAATGAAGAATTAACAGTTGTCTAATTTCAAAGACCTAATTTTACTAAAAAAAATTATGAAAATTTAATTATAAATTTTCAAATTAAAAGACCAAGTGAAAAAATAAATGTAACTATAGAGGCTAAAAAATTAATTTAATCTAAATCATGTGTTTTAAAGAAAATTTAGAAGATTGAACAACTTAATACATGGATTACAAGGCCAGTCGTTGCCTTTGAAATCCCAAAAAAAAAAGAGTAAGTTCTTATAAATATTACGTGTCTATCTATGCATTGGGTGCTAAAAGAAATCGAAACTCAGTCAAATATCGAAGCAAAACACAGAATATAAGGAGTACTGCACGGGGAAGCTTGAAGGAGACCAAAACGCGTGGCTTGTTGGATATCAAAAATACTGTGTTCTGGTAGGTTGTACACCGTTTCGGATCAGATTTAAAGCAAAAGGAATGGAATTGGAATACGAATAATATTAGTCCAAAAAATGCTATATTAATATAATTGTAACACTTGTCAAGTATGACGCAAAACTTTTGTTTTTAACAAGAGTAAAAATATAAATATTTATAGCATATATTATTAATCAGATATGAATTATGGCTTAGTAATAAGCTCATAATATCCCAAAGTTTAATGTTCCGAATCCGAGATACAGCTTCTTCCTTTCTTAGAAATTTTTGTGGACGTCCCAACTTCCGGCCAGCACTCTCCCTCACCAGCAACTTGTTTCCGATCGCCAAGGTTTAGGTTTTCTAGTGATAGTCTTCGTTTTTCGTTGGTTACTGTTGACAACCGAGAAAGAGGATTTTCATCGGGTTTTTGGTAAGTTTTGTTATGTTTTTCATGAAAATATTGATGGTAGATGCATTTTCAGTCTATTCCTATTGAATTTCAACCTTGAAAGCATGTTTTTAGGCAAGTTTTTTAGATTGGTTTTTCCAATGATTAAACAAAAAAAAATTCTAATTTTTGGGGTTTTACAAAGAATTGAAAAATTCTAGAATTTAATAGGTTTAAGTTGGTATTATAAGAACACTTTTAATGTTTATGAAATGAAATTTCATTGTTCTTCATAGTTAGGCTTGGTGGAAGGTGAAAGTATGGAAATTTAGGATGAAATTGAAAGTTTAGTAAGTTTATAAGGAAGTGAATTGAAATTGATGAAAAATCTAAGTAAGTTAGGTGGTGGAATCAAGGAATATGAGCTAAGGCTTGTTTTTAGTGCGAACAAAGAAGTTGGACATGAAATTGGTAATGGAAATGTGATGCATTAAAAGAAGAAAATTCTTCTTAATTGAAATTATGGGATGAATTGCTATTATGGGTTATTATGAGAATTGTAAATATTTTGGCTGCTTTTAGTAAATCTTTTCTATTTATAAACTTGGTAAGAGGCATTATAATGAACCTAAATTAATGTATATTAGTGATAGGAATTGGGAAAATTGTACTTTTGTGATATATGGATTATTGGGTGAAATATCTTATAACCAAGAGAATGAGTCTACTTCACTCACTAAGTAAGCGGGAGCTCTTCCAACCATATGTTTACTGTTGTATCGTTATATGGTAGCATAGTTTATTAGACTTGTTAGTCTTTCAAACGAATTATAACTTAATGATTTGTATATAATGCCATGCAAAATCCATAAAAAGATAGGATTGTATGAAAAGTGGTACTAAATGTGTAAATAACGTGAGCTTGTGCTTCACAACCGTCTAATAAAAATATCCCAGGGCTAAGTCTCCTTGACCAATGATAAAATATCTAAGGGCTAAGTTCCCTTAACCGATAATAAAAATATCTAAGGGCTAAGTTCTCTTGACCGATGATAAAATATCCAAGAGTTAAGTACCCTTGACCGATAAGAAAGATTCTCCGAGAGCTATGGATCATTGACCGATTTAATTTCCATGGAATTCATGACTGTTATTATTATATTGCATGTTTATGGCTTAATATGATAATGTTTTAAATAATGATTTATAGAGAATTAACCGATTTAAACTGGTATTATCATTGTTTATTACTGGAAAGCTATCCATTTATATTTTACATAATTTCAAGTAATCACTTAGAGCAGTTTGCTTACCAGGAGGGATAGAAGAACCCTATTGGTATTGCTGAGGATTTGATTCTCTATTTTTTGTTGGGGTTTTGTATCTTTTGTAATAGTGTAAATTGTTAAATATGTAAATAGCTATATATGAGTATAGATGACCACAGGTGGATTTCTCATTCCCTTATTCTGGTGTAGTTGTCTCTAGATTGATTTGAGATCTGAGCTCTCTTTTCTGAATATTCTTATTTTGGTAAATATTTGTAACAATTTCGAGAAGTCTCTATTACAAATTAGACTTTGTCAAAATTTTTACAAAATATATAAATGTGAATCTGCTTGATAATGAATTTCCACTATGTATAATTTGCAATTTAACTAAAAAAACAACGTGTTAGGCTGACAGAAATGAGTTATTCTCGTTATATATACCAGTTACACTTCAGAATTTAGGGTGTGACAATAATAACCCTCACTCACCATCTTCAAAAGCAATCCCACCTCACTCCTTTTGTTCATGCTTTTCTTTGAAGCTCTTCTCCTACGTTTCGCTATTTCTGGTGTGGTAGCCAATGCTCCAGCGCCAAATTAAAGTTCTTTGTCTAACTGTCCTCTTAACTTCTTTTCTCCCTAATAATTCCTCCCAATCACAAGCCGTCTAGGTTTAATTTAATTAACCCTCCTTGACCAAAGTTAATTAGATTAAGATTCCTTTAGAGTTTTAATTTTTAACTCTCCTTCCCGTTGAAGTTCTCTTGTCTATGAATTCTTTTATTCTCAATCTAGTTTTGCCCGTGCATGAGCTGTATTTGTATTTATTATATCAGCCATTAATAATTGATGCCCTACTAATCCCCCACACCTTTATATTGTGGAATATTCTTTATGCTAAGAAACTTGTTCAGAAATATTCATGGATTATCGTTGGTTGGCTGTCATAGAATATAGTTTAAGAAATAGTAAAAAATGCATTATAGGATTATCTTTCTTATACACTTGCATTTCAATACACCACTTTTGCTTTAGCATATGTTTAAGGTTGGTGAGATTCATATCTATTCTATGATTCGCGAGATATAATAAGTATGCTTGATTCGTAATTATCTCTGTCAATGACATTTAATAATAGTCACCTTTCACTAATCATAATATCTGAGACTATAATAACTTTTTTTACGCCAGTTACACTTGGCTCAATATAGGTAAATGGCCTTAATTATAAGGTTTAAATTCTAATTGATTACACCTATCTTTTTTTCTGGCCAATATATGATACCAATCTTAAAAGCTAGAATAATTTGTTCCTCATTCTATTCATTTGGTGGCTGAAATAATGAAGTTCTTTCTCTCTCTCTCAAATTAAACCTCGACCACAAGTAAGAGTGTTTGCATAACAAAAGTTGATTTGCTTTAGTGAAGTAAGCATCAACTCCGCCATGTGAATAATAATGTTGGGGTTTGAGATTCAAGGAAGTACAGGGGCTGTAGGAGATGTATGGAATAATAGGAAGAAACATGTCAGTACTAAGATTCTAAGAAAGAAATGATGCAGTGTACAACGTCGACAGCTGGAATACTGACAAAAGTCCAAATTGCATGGAGTAAATTTCGTATATAATTGAAGCAAGCAACTACTTGTTGTAACTTGTAAGTCATTCGAATTTCTAGACATGGCATCCATCTCCATGTCTCCATCATTATGCCTCCACAGCTTATTTTATTAGCCTAGCTGACCGTTGAAAAGTCTTCTCAATTCCAACTAAGTTTAGAATTTGGATTTTTGCCTTCTTTTTTTTTTTCGGTCTTTTCCTGTTATATATATTGGGGAAAGACAGATGTAAAAGTAACGAAAATAACGGGTCTAACGTGAGACTTATTTAAATGGTAGATTTTATCTATTTTGCATATGATACGTCCAACATAATAAGAATAAAAAAAAAAAAAAAAGATGCAAATTCCTAATCTTGTGGTCTTTGAGTAATTATATATAATGGTTAAAGTGACAGCATCAAGCTATATCCAGTTATCCACCAAAGGATATTTAGTTGTTATTTTATTTGTTAGCATATATCTATTAATATACAGTGCATAATTTAGACAAGCACATGCTCGCTCAAAGCTACGGGAAGCTCGAGCTCTTTATATTATTTTTAAAACTATTCATCTAACCTTTAAATTTTCTATCATTTAAAGATTAATGAATATTAAATGAAGTCCTTGAAATAAAGCAAGACAGACTATATGTATAGTCTCTTTCCACTTCCGAAACCATTAAATTAATTGGTAAAAAATTTTTAGACCTTAGATTATTCTAATTTTACATTAACCTTCTCTTAATTTTCAGAATTTATACCCAACAAAAAAAAAGCCACTTTTAAATAGCCAAAATATGAAAAAAAAAAAAAAAATCTGAAAAGTTAACAGAAAATTTATGCAAGTGCCTTGACACATATATGAAAATTGTGTCAAATAATAAAATATGTAGCGTTTTACTCTGAAATTTGTTAGCCATAAAACTCATTTTTAGGCTTGCACCTACTCCTAGAAATCATGCTATTCACCTATATTTTGTTTAAAATCACCGATTAACTTTCAAACTCATGATGCTTCTTATATCAATTTGTCTGTATTAAAAGATTTTTAGATACATTCATCATATAAATATAAATATATATATATATATATATATATGCATATTAGATATAAAATTTACTGATAAATATACTTTATATATTTATATTTCAGTTATAATTAATTTAATCTATTCGAAGATTTTTCGAAACATAGTTACTTGTCCCTGGGACTATATATTTTCATTTTAATGAGATAAATTTTAGACAACCACTATATATATATATATATATATATATATATATATATATAGTGACAAGCCAAAATGAAGCTGCTTCTCTGAGCTCCTT
The DNA here is from genome assembly GCA_037074485.1 of Delonix regia. Lineage (NCBI taxonomy): Eukaryota > Viridiplantae > Streptophyta > Magnoliopsida > Fabales > Fabaceae > Delonix > Delonix regia. The sequence continues at coordinate 15,583,771 of CM073453.1, read as the reverse complement.
GCATGCAGAAGGGTCCACGGATTTATTTTGTAGAACGTTCCGCAATATAATAACCCAACATCTGTATGTGAAGAAAAGTACACATATATTGCTTTACAAGATTTTAGCAGTGCATGCATGCGTCCTTATCCTTATGAAGAGAATCCTTTTATAGTACTAAATATTCACAATAATTCACCTATATCTCCTTTAACTCCTCATTTCTCTTCTTTCATCACTTTACATATCTTCTTTCCAGACTCATCCCACAACTCCTTTTGCACCTTTTCAAAGGAACAGGCTTATCAAGTACTCATGCATATCAGGTCCAATGCATTTAAATAATGCCAGAAATATTCTTGTGGACATTAAAAATTATAGCCATATAAGCTAATATATAGCTTTAGTCATGATTAATAGTCACTAACTAGTGCTATCTAGATCCCACCATTATCCATTAATTACAACGGCAGTAAGCTGTAACAATCATTATTATTTAGCCTCCATCATATATATATATATATATATATATATATATATATATATATATATATATATATGCATTATCGAATCATTAACAATGCTCCTAGTGGTAAGAAAGACATGTGGGTCATTTGAATCCCACGTCGACTCCTAACACTTGGGCATAATTCATTCGCCACGTCCTCTTGTGGTGATTCTGACACCCTAATGCAATTACAAAGTTATTTAATCCACCTAATGCACTTTTTTTTTTTTTTTTAATCTTTATAACAAAATATTTTAATTCTTTGGTGGACATCATTTTAAGTTGAATTTTGTTATCAAAATTTTGTTAGTACGGTATTAAATTATATTATAATGTGATCAAACATATAAATATTTTAAATATACATGACTAGTGATTAAACAATATAAACAAAATAAATAAATAAACTCATGTGTGTGTGATATAATAACACTTAGATTTAAGTAGTTGGATTAAGTTGATATATGAATATGATTATGCATATTTGTATATAATATTAAAATATTACATTGATTAGTTAGATCAACGTTTTAATAATTTATTGAAAAAGTCTAATCATAAAATTTAGATTAAAATATTTTAATAATTGTAAAAATTTAACTACACAATTTAAAATTATAAGAATCAAATTAAAAATTGAGTGTGCTCTAAGAAATATTATTATAGTTTTCACCTAATAAGTTTCATTAATTTTTATATAACACAATGATTCATAACTCAAGTTAAGTGCTACCTTTCCAGAAAGAGAAAAGTGTAAAATATATAATATTCTTTAATGCACAACTAAAATTTGGGGGGCTGATCACTTTAAATAAGGAACTCCATAACAATTTTTAAAAACCATATTGTGAAGTAAAATATGGACCATATACAATGGATTCCAAGGAACTTGAGCAATATTAATTAAATATTGCTGAAAAATCTGCAACTGCATCCAACCAGAGACAAGTATCTTTCACGTGAATCAAACAACAGATTCTTCAAAGATTTGCGGGAAGGTAACTATAACCGCTATAAGAGCAAGGGAAATGATGAGTGGGCGCGAGAATTAGCATAAAGGGCTCTAAATTCTATTCCGTTCTTACAGTAAAAAAATATTAGGACACAGAATTCAACATACTTTGACTCGAAAATTTTTTATTTTTAATTTTTGTATATATATATCATTGTCAAGTGACCAATTCTATATGCTATTGACATTACCACAAATATTCTCCTCGTCATTTTTGCTGACGGTTATACCACTGGTCACCGACTTGCCAGCTTTATTTATCATTCAATTTTTGGTAATTCCAAAACAACCTATAGAAATTTTTTTTTATAAAACAAACAATAAAATGTAATTATGGAACCATCTTTAATTAAACTTTCTATTACATTTTTTTTTTTTGCAAAATAGATGAAGCATAATAATAATAATAATAATGATGATCATATAAAAGTGGTTGACAAAAAAATTTATATGCATAAGAAATTTATAACTTCAAACATTATTAGTCATACCTCTCCCCTCTATTTTTGCTACATGAATTACTCTTAGAAAGCAATTTATCAAACTTTCAACACTATAAATTAGATATGCTTAAATATAAAGTAGCAAAGATAGAAATCCTAACACTATCAATAATAAATTCAATCCTAGTAAGAATAGGTTATAAAAGAAGTATATAATAATGACTAAATAATTATAAAATCATTTAAATCATGAAATATAAATCATAAATAATAAAAGAACAAAACATGAAATATGAAATTAAAAACACATCAAAATTAAATCCAAAAAATAGGTGTCATGTTTGTTTTTGGTGAATTAATATTGGTAAAAACTCAATAATATAAACTTTTATTAAATATCGCATGCAATCACATTTTTGGTTTATAAATTTAAATGAGTAAATTTTATATAAAAGCTAAAATTAAATATATGACTGGATCACAAGAGCATGCTGATTAATCAAAATTGCATCTATATACTCATCTAGATAACTACAAACATCTAAAGTACTAGCTCAAACAGTGACACAGTAAATGGTTGGTTTGTAACCCAAATGGAGCTATCAGGCGCACACCCTTATCCATTACGCCGTGACGTGTCGTCGATGTGGTCTGCTCCTGAAGAATCGAAGGATGGAGCAGCAGGCAGTAATGGCAGAGGTCAAAGCGGATGCGTCTGGCGGCAGGCATCGACTCCACGTGGGACCTAATAAGGCACCCACGTGTCCATCAGGCAAAAGGATGGCATTGAATGAGAGCACATGGGTCTCAGCATATTTTTTCAAAAGCCATCGTCCAGTATTACAAACCAACAACCCAATGCGTCTCACTATTTCTTTTTTCTCGTTTGTTTTCTTTTTCTTTCCTCTTTCGATAAATCTCTATTGAGTTGAAGAATAAGAATTCATTCGTATTTTCTGGACTTATAAATAGCCACACCCGCCCTTCTTCGCTCTTCACACACATTCTCTTCTTTCTTCACGTGTTCTGCTCTACCCTCTGCCTTCTGATTTCTGCCTTCTGCCTCTTTCCCTGCAAATCTTATCTACCTCCTCCTTTTTCTCCATCTTTTGGTCGTTACCCGCCATACTTATCATTGAACTAGACAACTAGTAGTTTTGTTCGTTGGTTGACAGAGAAAGCTCCCTGAATTTTTTTACCAGAAAAAAACCGAATACCCTCGTCTCTACTTCTTCTCATGGAGAACAAGAACAAGAACAATAACAAAAAGCAAGTCGGAGGGTCTTCTTCATCCACGAATTTTGATCAGCTTTTCGGTCCCAAGGACCACTTCTCTTCTTCCTCTTCCTCGTCCAGCATCTTCGGCTCCATTTTTCCGCCTCCCTCATCCACTGTATGCTTCTGTTCTATTATGGGTTTTGCTTAATTAGAGCCCTTCATGTTTCTTCTTTTCCATATTTTTCTTCTTTTCTGAGTACTATCAATGCATATAGTACTACTGGCCGACTACTTTGATGGAAAGAAACTAGGCTAATTCAATCATAAACTGTTTTTTAACCCCATGGTTTTTTACAGTCAAAGGACATAGCTTTTCTTTTACTGATATTATTTTTTTTCTGCATAATGGACTATAAAGATGGTGGTTCTGCAATTTATGATACATATTCGTCGACTGCTTCTTAAATCCTTTTGATTCTATATACTCTCTAGTCTTTGGAGTATAGCATACATGCCACTTGTAAGAAGTTCGGTGTGAATTTACAATACAGTTCCATATGCGCATAGATTTGAGTTCTGTGGAATATGCTTTATCCATATATAGCTATACACTGAACTTGGTACTATTTTCTTACTCAGCATGGAGGGAGTGACGCAAGAAAGCAAGATGTGGGATGCAAAAATTATGGACCACTAGGTTCGTCCGGAACTTTCCTCTTATGCCCTTTTATTCAGCATAGGACTAAGACCCAGAGGGGATATATAAACAAATTTCCTTTGACTTGAGTATGTCTACATTTATATTCATACTGTGATATACCATGTTTAGCCCATGGATCGATCTGTAGAGTTTGATCTCAAATGTTGTGTGCATAGTGGGAGCATATATATGGGGTTTAGTCCCATTCCCATATGAAGATGTCTAGATTTATATCGTAATAATGCTTCAGTTGGATTCCTCTCAGGTAACAAAGGTGAAAGCAGTGGTGCAATATCTGACAAGAATTATCAGAATGAGAGTACAATGGAGCCCAGCAACTACTACACCTCATCCATCTATTATGGTGGTCAAGAAAATTATTCCCCAAAAACCAGGACCACTGAATCCCACCACAATGTTAGTTTCTTGATTCTTATCCTTCAATATGAGCGTGTATAAAAATCTGCTTTAGTTGAAATCTAACTAGTTCACATTGGAATATTGTTTTTATTAATTTATGTAAAAAAACAAAAGAACCAATCACCATATATTATGATCTGTTAATATGATATGCACCTCATTAATTCTTATATAAGAAAGCTTTTTTAATATAATATTACGTTGTGATTATAAAGAACTAGCTAGTTTGTCTATTTGAATGATGTAACTATACTTTTTAGTTTCAAAGCAAGGCATGAAAGTCAAACAAATTTTTGCAAAATTATATTATATTGTACATGGCATGATGCATACCTTGACGTTGTAATCAAGTTGACATATTGATTAAATTCAGAATTTAAATTTGCAGTATAAGAAAGATTCGGATGATGATGATGATCCCAATGGGAACAATCCAAACAGGGCTTCCAGAGGGAACTGGTGGCAAGGTAGGACAGCCTATAGGAACAGTATATACAGTGATCTAGGAATTGAAATATTAAAAAAGAAAAAAAAGGTAAATCACAAATATTTACCTTAACTTTTAATTCACCTTTGTTATTGTTTTCTTGGGTTTTTGCAGGTTCCCTTTATTATTAGCATAGCCCACTTATATATAAAAGAAACTCACCATCTTCACCAGGTATTATTGCAACTTAGCATACAAACTAGCTAGGTCAATTCCTAGCTATATGAACTTAAGCATCTTCTAAACATAAAAAATTTCGTTTGCAGGATGGTGATGGGTAGGTATATATATGGAAATAAGACATAGTGGAGCATGATGCGTAGTACGATGACCAAACATGGTATTGTGTTGAAGGTGTCCCTAATAGCTATATAGCTGCTTCAATCAAGCATATCCCACAGCTAGCAGTCAATAGATCGCCTTGACGCCATATTATTAATAACAATATTCTGAGTTTTGTTTTATGTTGGCAGAAAGGTTGTATTTGGGTGTAACTAACCTTATCCGTTATTTAGAAACTTTGCTTGTAACATTATTAGCTGTATATATACCATATAGTCCTCTGTAGTTAAGGACATTTAAGTTGTAGAAGCTCACTATGACTAATGATATTTTTCTGTGTTTTGTTGTGTGTACGTTCGTGTGTGCATATATATATAATATGGCAAATGTATTCCAATTATTGAAACAAAATCCCTCCACATAGGATTAATTCTCGATGTTTCAGATAAGATGATTATGGATATTAAAAAGCAATGTAATAAATGTTTATTTAGACCAATTTTATCTTTAAAAGTATTAGTCCAAAACTGACAACTTGACTTTTGCAAATAACAATTTTGAGGCAAAAAGTTTTGGGCTTGTAAAATTTTTTTGAAAAGCTTTACTCAAGAGTCCAACGGTTGACTGCCGAAAGTGATTATAGACTCAATCTCATGTCGAAATTCAATCACTTTTATAAAGTTATAAGCCACTCAAGTACGTTTGACAATTTTGATTTAATTATATATGTTCGATAGTTTATTTTAGTATTTCATATAGTCATAAAAGTGTTATATTAGTTTATCAAAAAAAAATTTAAAAGTTTTATATTTGCTAATTTATTCATACGTAACTTTTCTGAAATATATATTAACTTTCACAGCTTTAAAACTGAGGGGAGGATGACAAACATTTACGTGGACATGTTATATATGTCAAGTTTTGTAGCATATAAATAAGAAGGTATAGAAGGTACATGGGGAAGAGAATAAGGATGAGGTGGAATGGTGTTTTTTTCGCCGTTGTGTCGTAGTGTGACAGTGATGAGTGGCTGGGGGTATTAGAAATTTGTATCTTTCAATTTTTTATTAATTTTTTGTAAATTTTAAATAAAGATAGATACAAAATAGGTCTTATAATTTTTAGTGAATGCCACTATTTAAGTACACTTATTTATTCTATGATTACCTCTATAAAATTTACCCAAAGTTAATATAAAAAAATTGACAGAAACCATATAAAAGGAATTAGTGGTAAGCAAGTTGACAAGTACAAGGAGAATCAAGTCACACATGACTACCGATTGGAAGGGAGTGTTTTTTAAGGCCTGTTTGGTACACACACAAATAGAATAAGAATGAAAATGAAAATAAGAGTTTGTTTAGTATTAATGAAAAAATAATAATAAAAATGGAGAGAGAATGAGAGACCTAGTAAAACATGTTTGGTTGGCATGAACCATCTTACATTAGCTTTTTCGATTGTTGCACATGGAATCCATGCCTTTCCATCATATATGGAAAAGGAAAATAAATAAGAAAGTGAATAGAAAAGAAAATAAGAAATGAATGAAAAGTTTTAATGTTAAAATCAATTTGGTACATTAGGAACGAAAAATGAAATAAAATGGTAAAGTTTGTTTGGTGTTATAGAAATAATGATAGAATGGGAATGATGATAGTTAAAAAGACTAAAATGTCCTTATACTAAAAATATTAAATTAATACTTTTAAAATTATTTTTATGGTAGTCTTAATAAAAAAATATTAAATTATTTTTAATAAATAATTTTCTAATTTTTTTATTAGGTAACAAATATTTTAAAAATATTAAAATAGTTATATTATTTTACGTAAAGTATTTATCTTTTTTAAAATAAATTTTTTTTTAGTAACTATTCCTACAACAACGACGAAGCCTATCCAATAGAAAAAAAAACTACACAATGAAATCCTACGTCTTACACGATGTGTGATGCAATTTGGAGGGCAGCATTGTAAATGTATTCAACTTTCCTTTCCCTAACCAACTTTCCATCAAAGGTTTCTTTGTGAAATCATCAGTTAATAATATTAAATCGATTTTTTACTTTTATAATTTATAAAAATTTGATCAATCAAATTAAATCTAATAAATTAATTCTTTAAAAATTTTATTTTATACAAAATTAACTTTTCATTAATCCAAACATATGGATTAATTATGTACAAATTTAAATTTGTAAGCAATGATGGATTCAAGATGCACTAGAATAGTCAACCCCTTGAAATTTTAAAAATTTTTATTTGTGCATGTAATTTTGCATCATATTTTTCATTTGATTCATTAATTACTAATATTTCATTTCTTTACAAAAATGGATGAAACCAAAGTAACATAATTTAACAATATTTTCTATGATTTTTTTAAATGAAACAAGAAAAGCAACATCTAAATATTCAAGGAGGACATAGTAGAGTTATTCGTCCTTAACTTTACTATAAATCCACGTGATGATTATAAATTTTTTTAGGTTGAATATATTATTAAGCTTGTGAATAAGTTTTATCTAAATAGCTTTATGAAACAAAAAAATAGTGTCTAAAAATTTAATTGGAACATTTTGAAATTAATGCTAATACAAGTTTAGATTTAAGGAAAGTTTCGACAATTGCAAAGTTGTATCAAGTGATAGCAAAGACACAAAAATAAAAAATTTACCCACTTGTTGATAAAATTATTTGCATGTGTTAACTCTTTTCGTGTATACAGTAACAACAAAAAGAACATTTTTAGTTATGAAAATTGTGAAGATAAAACTCCAAAATAAGATGGAAAACGATTTTCTTTCAACTTGTTTAATAATGTACATTGAGAAAGACGTAGCTCAAAAATTTTTAACAAATGAACTCATTGATAACTTTAATCTTTTAAAAAAGAATAGAGCACAATTTAGAATGGTTAAATTAGGAAAATTAAATAATAATTTAAGTTTCTATCATTTTCTACATATATGTCTGTAAAGCTTTAATAATTTATCAATATGAACTTTTGTTAATAAAATATAAAAAAGTATCAAGTTATTTCTATTTGTATATATAGTTCTTCGCCTCCTTGAATTCAATGTCTAAATCCGTCCCTTATAATCCGTTCCTCTTTTTAAGGGATTGATTTTGTGTAAATTTAAATTTGTAAAAAATTAATTTATTATATTAAAAAATAAAATTATCATAAAATACAAAAATAACGAGTATTTTATACGTTTCTCATTATCACCGTAAAGAGCTTGGCCACATGGGCACTGTACATATTTCCACCAATCATTTGGCTTTTGAGCCTCTTGTATATTGAAGAAATTTTCTCAAATGTAAAATAAATTGCACCGGTGTGCTACACTTTGCTCGAATTTTACTGATTCAGTCTGTGTTTATTAATCTTTAGAAAATTTAGATTAACGTAATTCAAGTTCTCCACTTTAATAAAAAAAAAAGGGAAAATATTTCATTTCAAGATGCATGTTTTTAAATCTCGAAATCAGAGGGATCTTATTTCAAAATCAATTAAAGTTTGATACAATAAGGTGGGAGAAAATAGGACTTTATGTCCCAACTTAATTCGTGACCGCACTTTGCCTCCTCAATACAACTATTTGGTTGATGAGAAGTGGCAGTAAGGAAGCTAATTTGCTTTTCAAATTTTAAGTTAAATATTAACATCCCTCGGCTTCGAGTATGTTTTAAGATTAAGGCTATCAATTCTTATCATTTTCAAATATGTTAGAAAAAACTTCAAATTAAAATTAAAATAATCACACATTTCAAGCCCCTAATTATTTATGAAGGGGTTTCGAATGAATAATATTTCACAAATTGAAATTGTGAAACCTTTTAAAATCAATCGAATACTTCAGTCCATTTAAATGTCTGATATTCTTATATTGACTTATAGACTAAAATAATAACAAATAGTGATTTTTGGCAAAAGACTTCATAAATTAAGCTTTTATGTATTTATTATTACATTTTTCAATTAAAACATGGTATATAAAAATGACGTGAAGATTTCAAAAAAAAAAAATGACGTGAAAAAACGGAGTCCATGGAACAAATTGCTTGTTAAAAGTTCAAAAGAATAGCCTGACTATAAATGGACATAATTTTCATTTCAAAGAAAATTTGGGTCATATTACGTATTCACAAAGTTTTCAGAACACAACACATTAGCCAACCGAGTGAATACCGATTTGAGTCATGTTATGGCCCAAATTCTGTCATTGTTGGGCGTTTTGTGAACATTTAACAAATTAAAGCTTCATATTGCAACAAATTTTTATGAATAAGATTTTTAAATTTTTCTATTAATTTTCGCTTTAATTTTCATTTTTCAAACTTTCACTTGTTTTCATTTGGTTAGAAAACTTTTTTTTTAAAAAAAACAAGTCATATAGTGCTAACCTATAAGAAGCCTGAATTATTATGTTATTACAAAAAATCTGGAAACCCCATGCTAATTTAGAGTATGCGGAGAATTGAGAGGATTCTAATGAAAATAGATGAGGAGAGATAGAGGGAGGATAAATGGTTAAACGATAATTTTTTAAAATGGAAAAGTTTTTTCATTGATTTCTCTGTATAGTAATAACTTAAATATATAAAGAATAGAGTATTTTAAAAGATTAATTCAAAATCTGGTGGAGAAAAAGTGCATTCCCCCTTGATGAACTAAATTTTAATTTTACAACTGGTATATCAGCTTTAAAATATTTCTTGAACTTTGAACTAAAACGAAAATGTTAAATTTTAATTAAAATTAACGACAAAATTAATTAAGTTTAAATTTAATAATTTTCTTTTAATTCTAAGTTTATAAAGTATATTTTATATTTTAGAATAAACATATAAATTTTATAATAAAATCTTAGTCCAAAAATTAAATAGCTTCTCTAATATTTTATTTTTCCAAATTTTTGTTATTATTCCCAACCCAAACACATAAAAACTGACATCACCATCGTCAGAATTTTTTCCTAAAATATCTCCACTGAAATTTTCCTCGGGATGAAAACTTGTTTTAACCTCACAACACAGATATCAATTATAAGTTTAAGAGAAAATACTCATATTTTTGTCCTCATTTCCTTTTGGCCCCTCAGTTTAACATTCACGCACAGAATTGAATGCTCTTGTAACTTGGGAGGTCAAGAGAAGGAATGGATTATAAAAATAAAAATAAAAAGGAATAAAAGATTAAGAACATGATGGAACAATAATTTAACTCTAACTCTTTTCCGAAATTTTTGAAGTTAAAAAAACCTGATAAATATTTAGAGGCTTAATTTTAAAATGCTTATATAAATATCTTTTCTCTATTAATAACTTCCAAAACAGGTAAAACAAGTAAAATATTTTAATGAAACATTGTTTCTATTACCCTTGTTCAAACCTTATTCTTGAACTTTGGAAAGACTCAACTTTATAAAAGCTAAACATTTTCACTTGTTTACAATTTTATGGAACAAATAAAAATCTATAAACAAATATAAAAACATAGTGATAAAGCCCTAACTTTGTTGAGCTTTTCGCTGTGACAGCATATCATTAACAGTTTCGGGCCTTCTAAAATAATTCAGACTTGTAGTAATAATCTTCCTTGTTTAATGTTGATTTTTTATTGGTTGATGCAACCTATTGTTCTTTATAGATTAAATGAGCTTCAATTTAATCCGTTTTTCCTAGTGCAACGTATTGATGCAGAACGCCTGGTTGATAATTACATGGACTAGACTGATGGATTAAAAGTTAAACACAAGGTCGGCAAGGTTTAATAGTCGCTAGGACCATTTATTTTGTATTTAATTTTCAAAATATTATTTTATTTCTTATTTTGATATTTTCTTTTCTATATTGTAGTGCATATTTAATTTCGAATTGTTTTCTTTTGTTTCTAATCGACTTAGATTACAAATTACATGCAAACAAATAATATTACTTGTCAATGAAGTAATATTCCTTTAAGTACTTTAAGAGATTTGCACCACTTATTTTGCCATGTTCACCTGCCATGACCCCTAGTCTTCACTCATCAAGGCAATGAATAAGCAGCAAAAACATATAGAGCAGATTCTATAAAGATAATTTCCAAGGAAAATAGGATGAACAATATCAGATTTCCGTACACTACTAATAGAGTGTGTTTAACGTAGAATACAGAAATGAATAAATAGCAAAGGAGTACATCACAGACCTCCACACTTGTAACCCACAGGACGATCAGTAATATTGCAACGTTTAGGAATGGTCACGGCAATTTCTGGCTTAACTCCAGCACTCTTGGCTGTGTTAGGAAGCATAACAGCACAGAGGCAAGCAGGGTTCTGACCTAGTCTCTTTGTTGGACTGCAGCAGCTGTCAGAAACTGGAGCATTCCCATCCTGTGTTGCCGTTATACAGGGAGCCAGATTCCAAGCCACTCGGTCAGGGGAAGATTTCCCACATTCACCAGCCCGTAAATTTCATTATGGTTTATGAGGCCAAGACTCACAAGAAGCACAAGAAAGGAAATGTACTTCATTGGAGCTTGCGTTTCTTAATTCTGCTCAAATAATTTCGACAACGGAAATTTATACTCCACAGGGCAATGGAAATGTGCTTGCCTGTGATGTCCACTATACATGGTGGATCTACCACTAAGCAAAAGATACTTAATTTATTCCTTTACCTACCCCTCCTATCAATGGGTTTAGCATTATCTTGCTATTTTCAGTCAATCATGGTATGCAAAGCTTCCATTAGGATTTGCCCTTGAGAAATATCAAACAAACACTTGTTATGAGAAGCCAACAGCATACCATAAAGCAATTTCAAAAATGAGCCAACTCACCCTTTCCACTCGAAGCCTTCTTAAAACTTGGAAAGGAAGTGCCGCACTGAGCAGATTTTGTGTAAATAAGTCTCTTTTGGCTTGTCTGAAAGCTATTATATTAATAAGGACAATAAACCAAAGTAATGATATTACTTTACCCAAGGACAGCCAGGATACAACTGCTCTTAGCTATGAGATAATGTCTATTATATGCGGACTGGATGAGTTTATACAAAGCTAAATTCAAATCCTCAGGAAGATCCTCAATCATTGAAAAAGCAAAATAAACTATGTGTAGTTGGAGAGTGGGTTTTCTTTCAATTACACTCAGATTGTTGCCAGGTCGGCAGCCTAGGAAGCCTATAATACCATGAATATATTCTTTCAACGGTCCTTTTTGATTGGCTTTGAGGCATTAGGTCTATAAGTCCTTTACAATTATACATCCCTTTCGTTGTCCAATTCTATCCAATGTGGACCCTTATTCTACTCCAAGTCACACTTGACCCCAACAATTGTTACTTTATTTTACCAGTATTCATACAATACTTACATAATGGTCACTAATGGCTCTACTAAAATTTATCGTAAGTTAATAACTAGATACTGCCTGTTTCAATAGAGGATATTTTGTTTACAAAGCATGCAGATATCAAAAGTAGCATGCAGCATATGATATTGATGTTCACCTCATAAGTGGTTGATTAAATTGGATAAAACAAAGACAAACAGAGAGCAACAAAATTAGAATCTACTGTACGGCTAAAAATGAAGTTGTTACAGATAAAGGGAGTAGGGACTTTCATCCTGACAGTATAAAATTTCAGAATGACGATAAGAGGACTAATACTTAACACAATTATCTCATTTATAAGAAGAGGGAGAAAAGAAAAGTAATCAAAGTCACAAATTGCTATTTCATCCATTTGTAATGCTTTACACATACATGGCTATGGTTGGAACAGGAGAAAAGAAAGAGGAGTCGATAGGCCCATGAAGTTCAAGATTTATTCAATAAGGACCAGGAAAGAAGGTAGAGGATAGGAAGGCTGTGGTGAAGTTGTTATGTCACGATTTTGGGCAGAGTAGGCAGCGGAATACTCTTAGGATAGGCATGTTTTGGCAATTCAAACACAGAGAGGTTTAAAAAAAGGAAAGAACCAAAGAGAAAGGTCATGGATGACTTTTTGAATGGTTTGGGTGGGAGATTGCTTGCATCTTGAAAGCCTAGCACTGTTACCGGCTTTTCTATATATTTTTCCTGTTTTCTCTGTAAAGGCAACTCTGTCATTCTCGTGGTTTGCCTCAATATGCTATATTAATTCCATATATTCCATTATATATCATTTATACTCTAGAGTATTAGTTTTGGGGTTCCATAAGATGTATAATGACAATACCTGGTATTCTTCCTTGACAATTTAAATCTAGCGTTAAAGGGGCCATTTTACCTTCATTTTCCGTCATTCTTGCCATTGGTTTATGATAGGTTCCAAAGAATTAGTTTACTTATACAGACCAAGTATTACATATGAATATCTCATTATCTAGTTTAGATTTGACAGTACCAGATTAAGAATTTCATCTCAGTCATAATACTATTCTCTTACAGTAATTTTAGTTCCTGTCAACTATGTCACCAGAGTAGGAGCATCCTTTTCTTTTCTCACTTAACTGTGATCATTAGCCTCCATATTTATGTCATAGAAAAACTCCACACGACAAAGTAGTAAAGTCTTAACATCACTCACAAAAACAATGGCCCCTGTTCTTAGTTGGTAGGAGGAGGTCCCATTTTGATTAAGCCACGACAAAGCAACGTAATGATATTATTACATTCCAAAGGTTGCCTAGAATTCTACATTCTCAACCTTGGAGGTAACTTCTGATCACCCTGACATACCAGGAGGAATTTTGCTGATCTGTTCAAATCTTCCACTCCGGAATATACTCAAAGAAAAAATCTATAACAATAACAATAGGGAGGATGGAATTGAAAAAGACAAATTGCAAGTTTCAATTTTACTCAGGTGTGCTTAAGTTACTTGCATCTACATTCTAGAGCAAGAAAATAATTGATGATAATGCATTTCACTACTAATATTAGTAGAACTAAAGTTTGCTGAAAAGTCTAAATGATTTCTTACAGTAATTTCGATGCCTGTAGATATATAAAATTGGATGTAGCATATGAGAATGTTAAAACTTATATTCAGCTGAAAATTGATTGATCAAGTAAGATAAAATTGGAAACCATAGAGCCTTATAGGGTTGAAAGAGTGTCATACACCCTCAACTCAAACCAATGGTATTATTATCTTCTCATCTTTAAGACGATAGGGAAAACTATTTGAAGCCACAAATTAGTAAACTACGATAATATGTACTTTTTAATATTACAATGGTTTAATTTCAAGTTAGATTACATGCTCCACGAATCATGAAAAGTAAGGTATGCTCAATTCAGGTTATAGTGAAGCCAAATATAGTAAAAATGTATGTTTTACTTCCACAGAAATTTTTAATAAAGCATGGTCATATAACCTCACCTCACCTCACCTTAAGAATGTGATACAGATGTCTCCTTTTAGTAAAGTAATAAGGTCCCCATATGTATATAAACTGAACTCCATCAGTAAGACCATACCCATTCCATGATTCACTCTGCCTCATTCCCGAATTCTCCAAATCACTAACACAAGTAACTCATTTTAACAGCCAAAAGGTCAGCAATAAACCCCACGAATCCAAGTTTACATTCTATTTTTCTTTGAAGACACAACAATTCAAAGCGAATCCATCACGGAAAGAAGAATTAGAGATAACTCGCATTCAATGTAATTTCAACTGTATCATATAAGATAAAGGCTGGACATTATATTCCGAAAGGGACCAAATGTAATTTCAGCCGAATCATACACGATATAGGACGCGATCATTTCGGTTGAAGAAACTAAACATACATACATAAATACACGAATCCTAGCGAGTAAAAGCGTACAAAACAACAGAAACGTAAATGAGAAGCGCAGAAGGAACCAGGATGAGGAGCGGGACCACAGCAGAGAAAGTATGTGAGCTCCCACAGGCCAGCGTGCCCAGCTTGATCTGAACCACATTGACCAAGGCCATCGTCAAGAACCCGCAGCCGCAGACGGAACCAGCGCCGGAGACGAGCATGCCGAGGCGGAGAGCGGTTTTGTTGACCTGGGCGAAGAACTCGACGGGGAAGTGGAAACCGGGGGAGCGAGAGAGGCGGATGGCCTGCTTGAGAGCGAGGGCGACGAGGCTAGAGAAGAGGAAAGAGCTGAAGGAGTAGACGTGGAAGGAGACGAGGTTCTCGGCGATGGAAGGGGAGGCGGCGCAGGCGGAATCGGAAATGAGACTGTTGGAGGGGTCGTAGGGGTTCCAGGTCAAACCGAGGAAGACGGCCAAAGTGAAGAGGGAATTGACGTTGACGATGGCGTTTAAGGCACTGATATGAACACTGGTAGTAGAAGAAGAAGACATTCTAGAGAAGAAGATGATGATCGAATCGATTGTCGATCGACCCACTGAGTGCTGGGTATTTCAGTGAGAAAGGTTAAAACACTGCTTTTTCGTTATTTATGCAACAAACTTCTTTTTTCTTCTTGGGACAGCACAGAGCTGCTATCAAGGGAGATGTCTGAAAGGTACAAACGTAACCTGTAAGTTGATGGGAAAAAGATTGACAAGCCAATAAAAATATGGTTTATTTAAATTTTTAACTTTATATTTTTTATCATATTGATTGAATCCTTTTAAAAATTTGTCATATACTATATTTTTAAAAAAATATAGCAACCATATGAGAAATTATAGATAAACTTAATCCAAATAGAATCAAAGTTCTAATCAATCTGTGACATAGAAACATAAATATTTAGTAAGAATTTCAAGAATTCCTCTACTCAGAATATTAAAAATATATTTAAAATTTTCCAATATAATTTATTATTTAGAATACATGTTGAATCGTTTCAAATATTTAACCCCTAAGAATTTAAAATTATTTTTCATAATGTTGTGTTTTCTTAATTTTTGTCAATTTTTCTGTTTTCATGTTAAATAAAAAATTAAAATAAAAGTATATTGATAATTCAATTTCTGAAATATCATTCATTCTTTAATTCAGTTTTTTAAGTAATTTTTCTAATTTAGTTCCTAAAGCCATCCACTAAGCAAATTTTCTCAATTAATAAAGAGCACTGATATGACCATTAACTCAAAATAGATTCGCCTTTCTTTCGAAATAGTATTATTTACTCATATTTTCAAAGTTAAATGACTATCAGAAGTAACGACTACAGTTTAAAAAAAGAACTACTAAACAATGTTGTATTAAAAATGTCACAAAAATGAATTTAGGCTATCAATTAAAAGTCATATAAATGCTGCTTTGTTGATTAGGATAAATTTGCTTAATAGAAAATCAATTTAACTAAGGAAAAAAATGACTATATTAAAAAATTTTACTTTTCAAAATTTAAACTTAAAAAACGTAATTTCTGAAGGAGTTGGTGAGCCTGTGTGGTAAAACGATAAAGGAGAGTCACCTTACTTGAGTGAAACGCAACCAAAAGCGAGTCACCACGTTACTGATGACATGTCATTTTAGATAAACAAAACAAAACGCCGTTGCCGGGGATCGAACCCGGGTCGCCCGCGTGACAGGCGGGAATACTCACCACTATACTACAACGACCGATGATGAAAGGCGAACAACAATCTTACAATAAACTCGATATTCTGTTATTTGAGCTTCATCTGCTAGTTGATGTTGACGGTGGAGGGTAGACTTTTTGAAATTGTTTTCCGTAAAATGAGGAGTAGGTATTCTTTATTTTCACCTAGGTTTGTACTCGTTGAGTGTAAATCTCTAGAACGAAAAACCATGAAAATTTGTCCAATGAATGATATGGGCAACATATTTGTCCATTATTCTTGGTCTTAGCAGATATCTCAAGTCCTTTTGCATAACTAATACCTAGCCGTTCTCCGACTTTAACGACGGGCATTTGGTCTAGTGGTATGATTCTCGCTTAGGGTGCGAGAGGTCCCGAGTTCAATTCTCGGAATGCCCCGTGTTCTTTTGCGCTGATTTTAATGAGCAGATAATCCTTATGGCCGATAAGAAATCTCTTGCAAAATCAATCTTATATTTTCACTCTAAGTCCAAAATAAGAGATAACCACAATTTACAAATAACTGACATTCAATCTCATTTAAAACTCAATGTGATTTCCAGCTAATTTTAGATACAATAACATCTATACCAACTGCTTCATAATTCAGTAAGAGGCTGTAATAACCTCAATAACTATGAACTTCCAGTCTTAACAACCAATAAATATTCGTAAATGATACAAAGAAGAAAAAATAAAAAAGAGTAAAGAAAGAACATCCATAATGAATGGTTACGGAAGGTTATTTTCTAGCGAACATCACCGTTCTCTTTTTCTGGCTGTTCTGTTCTACTTGAGTTCGAACAATTCACCACACTTGAATTGCTACATATTTTCGCTTTCGTCTCTACCCCAAGATAATTCGACAATACCCTTTTCACTCCTAAGCCACGACGATGAGGTTTGATGCTGTTATTGTTGTTGAGGAAAGGAGTTCTCTCCCCCCTTGCAGGGCTAACCAGAGGTGGTGCAGGTGAAAATCTTGGTGTGCCACTAACACCTGCTAATTTGTGAGGAGTGCCTGAGACAGACACCGAGAATGGACGAGAAATCTTCTGCTGCTGATGCTGGCCAACTACATTAACCGTCGAAGAAACCAAGGGAAACCTTTCTGACTGTTTAGTCAAGTCGTCCACATACAGCAAATCATCGATCCGAGCCGCAATGTTAAACGCCATGCTCTCCAATACCCTTGAGTAGCTCTCCAGTATGGACTTACCCACATCCTGAAATTGTTTAACATGAGTAAAAATGATATCTTTAAGAGAAATTTTGCAATTTGGAAGAGAAGAGATCAAGAGGAAATTTAATTTTCGTTTCTCAGAAGATATGTGTTTTGATTTTTGGGTTTCTAAAAGCTTTTACCTCTGTTTATTACTCATTGTCAATAAAAGCATGAGAAATGTACGTGTTTAATAACTAGAGTAAAAATTGAATTATCATCATATAAGGATAAGATTTAAAATAAATAGTTAAAACATATTTCATCATTGAAAAAAAATACATTTCCTTGTGAATTAGTATTGGAACCTTGTTGCAGTGGATCTTGCTGGTGTCGAGGGTAGTTTGAGTTAAACCTGGGAACCTTTGTTTCAGGGAAAGCAGAAAATTTTCAGCTCTTTCCGCTAGCAGTTCTCTCTTGTCTCCATCTGCCATGAAATCTTTCACCATTTCCCAGGATGATTTTGATGTCGAACGGTTAGGATTAGGTGGGGGTCTCGAATGAGCCCTTCTACGCCACACGTAAATTGAGGCTTCCACTCTTTTAGCAATCTCCAGAGCCACATGTTCAGAGGAAAGGTCTAGGCAATCAAGCAGACACTCCGAAGAGAATTGGTCTGATGTTATGTAACGGTATATGAAATCCCCCAGGCAGCTTCTTCCATTCTGAAACAACAAACAGAAAATTGAAATCGCTTATAAGTTTTAATCCTATGATGGCATGAAAATCCATTCATGTTTTGGAATTGATCAGAGTTTAGACCTTGGGTAAAGCTTCTAAATATGACTCGGGGACTTCCATTTCAGCCAAAGCATTGTCGTTGATGGCCATGGCTGCTTTCAGTATTTGGTTGGCACATTCTCGTGTGTGGTTCAATTGCTTTCTGGAGTTCTCACTGAGACCTGCAGGGGGAACGCGGGGTACAGGAAGCCACCACTTCTCCTCTTGCCTCTGCATTGCTTTGCGAAAAGAGGCTGACCCGTCTGCATCTGGGGCTACAATGCCTTGGTCAACGTACCAAAACTCGGTACTGACGAAACTGTCCAATATTTCCTGTGACGAAGAGAAATGCTCATCAACATTCTCAAAATCAGAATGTTTTCTATGTTGAATACTGATATACCAAGAAAGAAGAAAATTCTCTTCTTACCAAAAGCATGTTATCGAGTTTGCGAAGTGCTGGAAGATTAATAAAAAGATCTGACCTCGGCCTGCAAGTCATTACCTGTAGGATTCAATATATGAGAAACGTCATGATTCTGCTGTTTGGAATTGGGCTTAATGTTAATGATAAAATCAAAATCCATTTTACCTCTAGCTTCCTTCCGTCAGGAAATGTTTGACAAGAAGGTGTTAATTCGACAATGTGATCACCAACGCAAAGAAGCCATTCCATCTCTCTTCGCCACAATGCCTTCTTTTCAGCAGGCAGAGGTTCAAGTCTCCATAGTTGCCCAAATACAGTGGCTAAATGTTGCATAAAATCCAAAATTAATAAATTCGTAATTTTAAAAGTTTAAAGCAAAGAAGAAACTTTAAGTCAGTTCTCAATAAGCATACCACAGAGATTGGTAATAGCATTTGAGATGGCCAAAGCTGTGCAAACCCCTTTTCCAGACCCTGACATATCTTCACCCAGCAGTAGTTTTGCAAACCTTTCCTTCATCATATCAGTATCTGTTTCAACAAATGTTTTTCCCAGAAAACAGTAATTAGACAACAATCAGATGGGTATAATAACATATTTTCAAATTGTTGTGCCAAACAGAGCATTATTGGAAACTTGAAAAGCACTAACCTGACATTTTTGAACCGATTCTGCTAAACTTTGAATTGTCCTGATGGGAAATATGTTCGTCTTCCTTTTCATCAGATTTACAGCACTTTGAAACTGTAGCCTTGCGAATAGGCCATCCAAGAGGAGCAGGCGAAGATGACCCTTTTGCTTTAGCTTCTTCAGCAGAATCGGAGGAGCTCGATCCACTTGAACTTGTTTCTCTCGACTCAGCACTCGAATCGGTGAATGACTCAGATTTAGCTGCTTTGCCTCCGGAGGACCGAACCCCATCTCTCTTCTTTTGAAAAGTCTCACACTTCTTAGATAAAGTTTCCATTTTGGAGAACTTTTGGAAGTTTTTACGAAGGAAAAGGCAAATGGGTAGTAACTTACTCAGATGATTCGCGAGGTCACAACTTAGTTTCAGCCATAACAGTGAACAAATTTGAAAAGCGGAGGAAATCGGTATGTGGGTTTCTTGAGCTGAAAAGACGAGGAGGGAATGTGGAATATGTGGCTTTTTCTAATTCAGACTCTGCTCTGTCTCTCTCTTCCAAATTTGATTTCAACTTTGAACCTCGAGGGATAACTGCCAATTGCCACATGCCATGCCAACGTCTCTCTGGCTTTCGCTCTCAGCTTCACTCAAATTTGTGAGTAGAGAGTACGTTCAAAATATTAATAAAAAATTTAAACCTGGTAGCTGTTTTTGTTTGCAGACGGGTGCTAAAAGCCGAAGTGGGGTATAATTACCTTCTTGACCTTTGCCTTCATTTAATATTGAATATTGAGTGTATGTACTATCAAGAGCCAATGATATTACTTTGATTAATCTGTTAATCTTGTTGTGGTAGTAGTATTTTATTGCAAATGGAAGATCTAGATTTCAGAAGACTGTGCATGCATGAATAATCCGTTAGTTTCCCACCATCATACAAGGAAAGGAAGACAAAGCAAGTCAAATATGGTATAAAAATTAAAAAATTAAAAAAAAAAATGAAAACTCCAAATCACACTTATAGATTAGTCAAAATTGTTTTTGGTTGATCCATACTCTCAAAACAAGATCAAGTTCAAAGGTTAATTAGACTGGCCAGTCGTTTGTCTATTTGTCAAGTGAAAATTCTTTTTCTTGTCTTTTTTATAGGGTTTTTTAGGTAAAAAATTATTTTACCTATTGTCTTGTTTTTAAAATTTTTAAGATGTATACCAAAGAACATAAATGCTACAGCAGTACAGATGCACGCATGTTTGAAATAGAGAAAGGAGAGATGAAGAAATTCATCATTAAATGGCACATGTGAACAAACCTAATTTTGAATAAAGTGAATTGAAGTTTTTTTTTAATTAAAATGGATATTTGAATATGAATATGTAATTTCCACATTTTTAATCGTGAACTTGCTATAGTAGTTTGCAAAAATGAAAAAGAAAAACCTATCTCTACCAGCAGAACCACCAGCTTGTTTTACTTTATAACCTACCCAAAAAAATGTTCTACTTTATCTTCATTTATATAGTAATTTGCTTATTCATTTATCAATGCTCAAGTGGGAATCTTAATTGGTTCAAAAATTTAAACCAATTTATCCTATTTAATATAGGTGCGCACGTTTGATAGGTGACAGTCTTCATGTCAAGTAATTATCAAAATTGATATTCAAATTTGTAACAGTTTATTTAATTGTACATTATCACTTACTGAATGCCTTTGATTTAGCTCAAAGCCTCAAATTAATATGGTGTATTGAATTGACCTTCAAAAGCCCAAAAAAAAGGGCTTCACTTTTTTATTTTTGGTGCAAAAATGCATGCCTTTACTTTTAGAAAAGAAAGAAATTAGTTTATCTGTTTTTTTATGCAAAATTAGTATAATGTTTAATTATCAATTTCCCGACAGTTGTCACTATCAATGAATATTCTTTATCTATAGTGGTGTTAAAGAAATTAGCGAGTTTAAGTGAAATTAAATTTATTTTATTCTTACGTGAAAGAATAGATAAGAAGAAATGGTTTGCTTGCTTCTTCACTTCATCTCATTTTGTTTCACTTTCCTAAGTACACTGTTCCTCAGTACTATATCATCCTAGCCTATTGGTATAGTTTATCATGATCTCTTATATATGTTAATTTCGTTTTTTGTTCAAAACATGAGACTCAACATATTTTGACAGGCAGATCATTTTTCAAGATTTGACCTAATTCGATTACGTTAGGTAAGTGACCAGGAGATCAAGTTGGGTCTCTTTTTTTGTTTTGGGATTTTGCAAATTAATGAATTGATCCACACATAAAAATAATTTTATTAATAAAAAAATTTAAGGTAAATATAAAAAAGAATTAGACTTTGCAAATAGATAAAATATAAAAGAAGTAAGATTTAAAAAATTAAAAAAAAAATTATCTTTAATATACTCAAAATTTTAAGTGTACAAATATACTTAATTATAATGTAAAGACATAATTGTAATAATATTATAATTATATTTTTATATTACAATTAGATGCATTGGTACATTTAAAATTGTGACTGTATCAAATATTTTTTTAAAAATAAATATGTTGTTTATAAATATAAAAAATAAGTTATTACAAAATAATATTTTTAATAAAAAATTACAAGATTAGACTAGGTCAAGTATCAAATAAACGAATGACTTGGCTTGATTTGTGCCGCTGGAATCGGTTAAGAACCAACTAAATTTAGGTACACATCTATTCATCATATAATTTTAAGTCTCAGATGTTTCTATTTTTAGAACATTAGCACGTAACACACAAAATTTCTAACTAACGTACCAATTTATTGATGCCATTACGGGAAGGGCAGGCTATAACCTTGTTCATTTATGAGTATTGAATGGTTGGCACATGTTTCATTTATCTTCAGTAAAAATATGTTCAGTTTTCACCAATAGATAACTGATAGTCTAGCTTTGGTTTAAACTCCATAAATAGAAAGTGAGGCAATTAAGAAATACAAAAAACAGAGTCAGCTTGCACTGCAGTTTCATTAATTATTGTCAAATATGACCTAGCTAATTGTTGTCTTCAATTTCTTCTAAAAGAGCTTGTTTACGTGGCAAATATTGATTTAGAACTTTTTTTAATAGGTTCAAAAAATATTTTGATCTTTCAATTTTATTTATTATTTTAAATTAACAATTTAAGTTTAAAACGTTTAAGAACATTTTCATAAATTTAAATTTATCTCAAATATTTCTCTTAAATATTGTGTCCGGTAAAGGAGGCAAAATTTAAGAAAAATATAAACTTTGATAGACAATTTTAAAATGCTTAAAATTTAATAAACTACGTTAAAGTGTTTCAAACTTTAAAATCTAATTTAAAATAATAAATAAAATTTAAAGACTAAAATAATATTTAAAATTTTCTCTTTTTTTCTTACATATCGAACTCCATCTAAATATAGTAATAATAAAATGTTCCAAAAAAACGCTATGTTCAATTAAAAATCTAATTAGGTTAAAAAGTGAAATACAGCATTTTAATGTAGGAATTATAGGGATTGCATTGTTCCCGAATACAATACACACACACACACACACACACACACACATATATATATGCATAGCAATTATCACAGCACACTTCATTTTAAAAAAAATCATGTTCTTCTGCCTAATTGTGTTACATAGTTTATATTAACTAATTCTTGTCTCGATGCTGTTGTCACGTACTTGATGCTTAATAACCGACCAGTAAATGTATAGCTCTAATAAACTTAATTAATCCCATGTTGCAGTCTGTGCACTAATATTTTAAAAATCATGATCTAATAGACGTAAACTAATTCACAAAATTGATGCACATAGTTAAAAATAAAAATTTTAAAAGATTATAACAACAATGACAAACTTTTATTATATTAAGAAAAAAAAATGCAATTCCATGAACTATTGCGCAGAGTTGGTAGAACGTAGAATGAATGCTTTTAGTTCAAATTTCTGCGCCACTTTCTGTTGAATACCGACTTCCCATAAAACGGCCAAATAAGGACCAACAACGGCTAGCAAACTGAGTTTGACGAAGGCATTTTTGAAAAAAATAATAATAATAATGAAATGAAAAATGAAAGCAAAGGGAAGAAGTAGCATTGTTTTTATATCCGTTTGCGAAAGCAGAGGTAACAACGTTAATCCTTGACTCTTGCTTCCTGCGTGGTCCCCATTTTTCCAAAGCTCATTTTGCACCCTCTTTTTCACTCTTTTTCTATTGCTTCATTCATCTTGGAATCGGGTGTCTTCATCAGTAATGATGACTTTCACTCGTCACTTGGAAGATTCAAGCATTGTGTAGTTCGTACACATTCCAATTGCATGATATACCACCCTTCTCTTAATTTAAATTTCCTCTTTTCTTAACTTCTGTCAACTTAAATAGAGAGGAAAAAATTCAAAGAGAAAATGGATAGAATTTTTTATTACTATCTTGTGTGGCTTTTTTATCTAGATGCAACAAAAAAATTAAAAAAAAAAAACCAAATCCCATACTATAAAAAATATTACAAGAAGATATTATAGATTAAGGAGGCTCTGAACAAATCATTCTGAGTCCTCTTTTTTGTTTTTGTGTCTAAACACATAGGACTCAGAAACATACTTTTCAAGTATTCACGAAATATTTATAAAAAAAATGAAATTCAGGGTTAATGATCCAAACTCCAGAAGAAAAAAGCTGTAAGTCTAGAGAGAGAGGACGTGCAGTAGTGACGAGAGATGGAGACACAAATAAAAATGGGCTTTGGTTTAGTGAGAGATAGGTGACCACACTCCTTCAGCAATCAATAATATCAGATCTCCCATTGCCATTGTGATTATTGAATAACAATGGGCCACGTATGAAGAAAGGGAGCAATGGGTGATGTAATATTATTGATTCCCTAAGGAGTACTTAACTAAAGTCCACTTTTATTTGTTTTTCTATCTCTCACCACTGTTACATGCCCTTTCTCTCTCTAGGCTTGTAGCTTTTCTCTTTTAGAGTTGAAATCATAAACTTCGAATTCCTTTTTTTTTTTTTTTAAATAATTTGTGAGGACTTTGAAAAATATGTTTTCGAATCCCATGTGTTATGATACAAAAAAAAAAAAAAAAAGAGAGAGACTTGTGATAATTTGTTGCGAGTCCCTTTAATCTATAGTATCTTGTTGTAATATTTTTTATAGTATAGGATTTGACTTTCTTTAATTTTTTGTTTTGTTGCATCTAGATCAAAAAGCCAATCTTTGTACTCTCTTTTCAAATTGATGAAAAATTTGAAAATTTTGAAAAACATAGAATCATGACATGGGAATATAAAATAATACATTAAAATAAAATTATGTTCTTCGCATGTAATTAAAGATACCACTTGTATTAAGTGATTTCATCAAATTATATTCCTTGACAAAAAAATACGAGTTTTAATTTAAATCATATATGTAGAGATGAACCACATTTGATAAAATAAGGTAGTTATAATTTAAAAAAAAATAAATTTTATACAAAGAAACAATCTCTTCTATGATTTAGAAATAAGCATTTTTTTTAATTACATACAAGATTCATTTTTTACCCCCAAAAGATAATTTAGCATGTTTAATTCGTCATACTATTTTTTCTTATTATGATTTTATCCTTGCTTATATATGTGAGTTAATCCTTATCCCACCTCCTTTCTTACACTTAACTCTTAAAGGTCTTGTTTATTATTTAGATTGAAAAAATATAATGCTTGAATACAAACTTGTTTAAAATTAAAGCCTTACATGCATAGTCTATATATGAAGGCCAAGATTTTGGGTTTGAGGGAGACGTGTGGAAGCCATAATGTTTGTAGCAATATTTGAATAGTGTGTTTCTGGTTCAACTCCGAACGGTTATAAGGGTGTGCGTTTGGTAGGATTGGGTTGTGTGTGAGAGCAGCTAAACTTGAGATTTGAATTTGAAGAGTGAATTGAATGGCAAGGAATTAGGAATGTGTCCTTTTCAAACCCATTTGCTTTACCCCTCACGTGATCTTTCTGATCACTTCAGTTCAGAGGCTATCCAACATCCTCCGGCAACGGCGCTTTTTGCTCCCCCTTTCTCACTTCTCATGGGGTGGACCACCCTTTTTAAATTCGATGTTCATTTTTGTTTTTTCCTTAAATGGCTTTTATTTTTACATACAAGTCAAGTTCAATATTTAAAAAGCATTTGAATGAATAAACTCTAGTGGAAAATAAATAATTGATGACATAATTTTATTTGTAAATGACAAAAATAAAATATTAATAAAAGTCATACCGTTTTTTTCACTTTGCAAAAAAAAATTAAGAAATTAAACTTCTTTACAATTTTATTTAGAGATGAATTAAAGGGGTAGGGGAGCAGTTATATCCTCAAATTTTTAAAATTTTTATTTTTATTTTATATTCTTAATTTAATTATTTTAATTTATAAGAACTCATTCTTTTATATTTAAATTGTAAGAATTTATCTTTATTGATTCAAATTTTTAATTGAAACTCTGTTAGAATAAATTGTATTATTATTATTATGAATTAGCATTAATTTATTATTAGGTCAATATATTCTAGTTAATTAATTGGACAATTAATATACTTAGACTAAATTAAGAATGGATTTGGTCCATGTTATCAATTAATAATTAGTAATGAGTCGGATTATACACTAACCCATTGGGTAAAAATCCAACTTGTAGCTCAAGTTTAATTAATAATTATCCCATCGAATTACTAATAGAAAGAGAGATTATTGGGCTTAATCTTAGGTCTAATTGAATTATTTAGTAATGAGATTAAAGTGTCTATATATAAGATCATTATTAGTCTTCTAAGACAAATTAAGTAATTTCTAATGCACTCTCAATCTTTCTTTCT
This sequence comes from Delonix regia, assembly GCA_037074485.1. Classification (NCBI taxonomy): domain Eukaryota; kingdom Viridiplantae; phylum Streptophyta; class Magnoliopsida; order Fabales; family Fabaceae; genus Delonix; species Delonix regia. Next base: position 15,557,312 of record CM073453.1, on the reverse strand, counting down.
CTCTGTCTTGTGGGTTGATGTTTTTGCCTCATCTTTTACTTGAAGTTTTGTTCTAATCATATCTACACCATGAGGTAAGTTCTATAATTCCCTTCTTACTAATTTGTATGTGATTTGATTAGCATTGTTCTGTAATTTTATCATAATTGGTATCAAAGCCCTGTTAAAATTTTGATCTTTTTTTTCCTATGGGTTATTTCATTGAAAATGGCTTGTGTATATACATGTTCATGTTCTTCCATAATCTAACACTATATATGCTTTTCACAATGTATATACACATGTTTATGATTAAAAGATTTTGGAAAAGATTCATCGTGTCCTTGTTCTTGCATTATTTAACACTACATATGTTTTTCGAATTCAATACAACTCAACCAAGATCGAATCTTTCAAAATTTCTTGAGGGATTTAACTTACTTATGAGTTTTGACTCTACTAGGGGTAATTTTTCATCTTAAACCTACAAAAAAGGTGACTTACCATTGAAAACCTTGAATGTGCAGATACCCCTCATATTTTGATCAATATTTCTCCCTAATGGTGTGTTATTTGCAAAAATTATTATGGAGGTCTTGTAGATCTTGAAAATATGAGTCTTTTGACACCAAGAATGCCCAAAACTAATTAAGAAATTGACGGGCCTACATTTGGAGGTCCAACCGGGTCAAACGACCCATTTCAGACTCGTTTTCGTAAGGAAGACAATGAACAATGATGTTCATCGACGCCTACTCACACCTTGTAGCGTGTGTGGCACGTGGGCCCACCTTAGGCCCAAAATTTTGTCTCTTACATTAATTTTCAATTTCCTAATTAATGGTGATTTTTTTGGAATTTTTTTGAAATACAAAAATAAGTATTCTTGAATTTTTATGGTATTCTACACAATATTTCATATAGGTACTCTCTAAATTTTGGACTGAAAAATTTTGTTCATATTCTAAGTGCAACTTAGCACCATATATTTTTCACACTCTCAAAGGTGGAATACTTTGGTGGAGCAAATAATTTCTTAGAGATTTAGGGCTTAAAAATATGATGTAATTAAGGAATTTTGACCTTAAAAACTTTGTATGTCTATACATAGTGAGAAGCAATATATTATGCTCACTTTCCCTAATAATATATGGATAAATTAAAATGAATTTAGTCTCATTATTGGTGGATTTTATTCCAACTTAGGGAAGTGTCTTAAGGAATAAATACATTGGAATCAGTTATGGACCTTTTTTAGGTCACTCACACCTAGTGGTTGTATGTTGACCTATCATGAGCCCAATCATGATGGTTTAGGTTTATAAACAACATAAGTTGTGGTTGTTATTGCATTTTTCTCTCCTTATAAACACTTTGTAGTAATTATTAGGGATAAGATTGAATGTTAAATAAAGTCCACAAGAGAGTGTATATATATATATATATATATATATATTATATTGGTTGTGGATATAACCTATCAGTAGGATATTATTAATATAACTTTGTAAAATTGACTAAATAATTTTTGGAGAAATTATGCCTTTATGAATTAAGTATTGTGCTGAATGTAATTCTAAAACCAATTTTCATGTGGATTTCATGAATTTAGTTATGGAAATTGTTTTCCTAATTATTTAAAACCTTATGAGCAATATACTTATTTGTTATGGGTGACATAAGTTGTTACGATTAATTAATTAGGCTAGATTGACTATCAAAAACTCAAGTCTATACCTAAATAGGCAACCTGACTTAAAATAGTCATAACTTTTAGCATAAATGAATTTTAGGCTCGTAATACCATTTCGAAAAGCTCATTAAGAGCCTAATGCCTAAGCAAATTGCCAAAGGCGATCTGGTCCAATTTCAAGCCCAAATTCCATCAATTTCATTGACTTAAGGACTTCTTAAATTGAAAAAACTTAGTTTTGAGCTTCATACAATAGCCTAACGAAGATGGTTTAAAGCCAATAATACGTTCAAGAATGGTCACTATACAAAGCCTAATATTGTTTGCTTGGATGTTCTTTAATTTAAACAAAATTAAATATTAAATCATTGTTGGTTTTATATTCTTAGCAATCAATTATGCATCTTTTGAAGTAAAATGACATCCAAAATATTGGCGTTTGCTTGCTTTTAGGATCGCGAAGATCACTTAGGCAATTAACACCATGCAATTGTGAGCTTGCCTATCATGAGACTAATTGTAGGGATGTTTATTAGTTAATTAAAATGAGGCATCTATCTCAAATTAGCATTGCATAGTTATTGCTGGGTAAATTACATTGGCAGTGGATACACCCTATCAGTGTAGCATTGATAATGTGAATTGATATTATTGAGGTTCAGTTAAAATTGATGTATTAATATTTCTTGTATCTTATCGATATGGAGATGTTAAAGACATTTGGTTGTATGGGTCTTTTAATGTATAATGAATTTAGGCATTCGTACGCATGATGACTATATTTTATTATAGTTGTGATTATAAGTAAATGAAATCCCTTGATATGTTATATGGCTTTATGTCCGATTTTGAAAACTACTTTGGAGAAACCTCATGCATCCGGTTAGGAATAACCGCTTGATAAACCATTATTGCAAATACAAATGGATTTCATGCATACTTACTACTTTTCCTATGCATGCTTGTTTTAATTCCATTATAATTGGAATGACTAGTTAGGACATTGGCTACCAACAGTAGTACTGTTAGCCCTTGGTGCACCTAGGTAATTATCCAGCTAGCAGGGTTTATGATTGTGCTAGCCTTGTGTGATGGCCATCACACGAGGACCAATGAATAATAAACTTTCGTGAGTTCTGACCCCACGCCTGATGGTTATTTACCCTCGAGGATTATGTGTCCTTGACTATTGTGATTTGCCCTTGTGGTTGTGTGCCACACCGGATTGGTCCATAGTAGTTCTTCCCTCGAAATGATACCAAGAAACTTATTTATTTTTGTGCAAGACATCTTAAATTCAATACTTTGACGTATGCATCATCTGGCTAGTGGTTTACAAGCAACAGTAGCTATTTTGAAAATTAAAATGTTATCCCATGTCATTCTACTATTGATTACTTTTTGAGTTCAATTTATATATGTAATTTCATTACTAATTTTTGGGGTGCTATCTGCCAAAAAAATTTTGTCTCAGATAGGGAGACAGGTAACTTCCCGGATGAAGCGGAGTAGTGATGGGAAGTCTGTTGGTGAGCTTGCTTGGGGATTTGCAGACTATATTTCTTTTTGATTATTTTGTTATTCATGGCTCATTCCTTTTGGGATCTATATAATTAAGATGATAACCATTGTTTTGTATTCTGGGTTTGTATAGTGACCACAGTGAACTATCCCTATTGTCGTGAATGTATGTTTACTGTATTAGGTTATGCCGAAATTTCTACAAAATTCTTTGTTTTGTATTAACCGCTTATTTCTATATAAAGTCAAATTATATTGTATGAGGTGCAAATTGCATAGTCTAGGCATGATATTGAATGTCCTTCCAGTGTAAGGCTTGCAGGTTCAGGGAATTTCCTCGTGTCTTATGCCGATCCCACTCTAGGGATTTTGGGGTGTGATAACCCTAGCCCTAGAGTGAATACACCTATTGCACTTAACAAAAATTCTACTATTTTGAAGAACCTTTCTTGAACTGTAACACAACCTAATTAGAGTGTGTGTGTGTGTGTGAAGGCATTGATAGAGACAATAGTGGAATATGTGAGGACCACTCAGGACACAACTTAAGCAACTTATTAAGGCTTGAGAAAATTAAAAAACCATAAACATCTCCCAATTTGAAAACATTCAATTTGAAGAAGTGTTTGATGTCTAAAGAATTCATATTGAAGCTTGTGTATGTTATCATAAAATTGAAATCCTTTAGTCATGTCTTAGGGGATAAACCGCATATCTAACACACTTTTGTGTATCTCCTATCGTAGTTTAACTACTGAAGGTTTTATACCATACCCACTAGATAAACGAATAGTCGATGAATTGATTAAGGTTGTTCCTTAAATGGATAAACTCAAAAAGAAATGTGTAATACTCTACAATGAATTCTTTGAATTTAGGATCTAGTTAAGAGTTTACATGTAAGTTTACCAATAACTAAAAGCCCAAGACCTAATTAGTGAAAAGAATAATAGGTAGTGAGTTAATGTAATATTTAAGTTAGCTATTTTCAAACCTTATAAAGGCAATAAATTTTTTATAGTAACTGGATTATGGACTGTCTCTTTGGCTTTAGTTAATCATAATTATGGTTGTCAATTTCCTTTAACTTTCACGATTCCATCATTGGATTTGATATTATAATACTCTTAAGTGTTATGGGACAATTATTTGAGTCATATTTCTAGAAAGAAAAGTTTATAAGACTGATTGAATAGATCATCTCATACAACATTAAGTTTTGGATTCTGCATAGACTATATTTTAGCAGTTATTCTTACCAGAGCTAGGTGCAACGGGATAAGTAGGAGTCTAAGACTATTAAATTAACCACTAACATGAAAGTTTATAACCCTAAGTTCCTTATCATGCTTCTACTATGCTATAGTATGATATGTCAGATCCTTAAAATTTCTAGCTACTGGCATGATTTATTGCAAAACATATTTTGTTATGATGTAAGCTTCATATATGTTACCTTTTATAAAAGTCAGTCATAATCTCACACTATGTTTGAAAATTTTAGAATTCACATTTGGTCTTTGTCAAACTCATGATTATGAATGGGTATTTAAAAACCAATAAATAGACAGAGATTTGAAAATAATTTTAAGCCCAATATGATCATGGTGATTGTAATGAGGTAAAAGGAATTCATTGTTCTAATACCTTTCGTTAGTATCCATTAAAGGACACTCTTTGAATGATTATAAAGTTAACTAGACTTCTGATAAGAGATCAGCAAATCTTAATGGATGGTTTTATCATGGATTGAGTACTTGATGTGCAATTTGAATGATCAATTTTAAGTTAAAACAAGTCTAGGGAAATTTTATCTCAAATTTGACAAGGTTATTTGCAGCCACAATTTTATTTTCATAATGTATGTTAAGTGACATACTGTTAGCTTGAAGTGACATTAACCTCTTTATTATGTTAACTTCTTAGTGTTAACCCTACATGATAAATCCTAATGAGACCTCTTATGTTATTAGTTTTGTTTGTCTTAAAGAACTCCTGTTGATAGAGTACTAGTAGAATTCAGAATATATTCTTGTTCCTTTTGTGGTCCACCTATTTAGATAGGTGACAAAGAGGTCATTTAAACCTCTTGAGTCCTTAATATAACAAAGAGAAAACCAAGATGGAAATAAATTTCTATTTGCTTCTGTTGTTGGCAGCTCGATGTATGCTTAAGTAGACATTTATAGTTGCCTTAACTTGTATATACATCTTTATGATGTCCTGAAGGAACAATCTTGTTGAGAAGTGTTAATGAACACTTATAGTTGCCTCAGCTTTTCCATGCATCTTTACGATATTTGGAGGACTTGCTTTATTGAAAAATGTTAAATGGACACTTGTAGCTACCTTATATATATGAGTGGAGAGTATGTGGATTGTTTTGCTATGACAATTTTTCCGGAAATATGGTCAAGGAAATGAGTTTTTTTATGTTGTGCACATGTTTTAAGTTTTGACCATTTTGTAACAATAACTCTGTTATAGGCTTTTCTCAAAATTACAAGAATTTTAGTTACATTGAACTTTTAATTCATAATTCTTGTTTGTTGAAGAGAAGATATATGAACCTCATACTTATTGAACATTTTGGCTAATCCATTTACCAAGATTAACACATTAGAGTTTTAGGAACTTCTTACTTTTAGGTATTACGAAAATGTAGATGTCTTGGTTCCGTAGGAGTCTTAGTTGTGTTCTTAATGAACGTTTTGATATATTCTGGCATTTTTAACATTTGTTTCCCTATCAGATTCAATGTTTTTAGTTATGTAAAATTTTGGATATAATTCGGAATTAAAACTTTTTTTTATGTTTATAGCATTGTTTTTCCCTATCGGATTCAATGTTCTTGATTCATGGTTTCATTTATGAATTTTTTCCTTATTTTAAATTCGAGTGGTTCACATTAATGAAGAACCTATGTTCACGGATCTATTGACCAAAGGCTTACCCATATTAGTATTTTAAAATCTTGTAACTCATATGGGTCTTATTAAATCACTAATGAAACTTTGGTCAAGTGGGAGTGTGAGTTGAGTCCATAATCATTTCAAATTCCATTCTATACAAATATTGAAACCATTTCATGATGATGTCAATATCGCCTGTTTCCCTTTTAGATCTAGTGATTTTTGTGTTGTTACATTTTTGAATCTTGCATGATTTAGCATACACACACATCCATGTGTTTATGTTAATGATTAATTGTTTAATTCTATCGTCTTTAAAATTGACTTGATAATTTATTAATGTTATCCAAGTAGGAGATTGTTAAAACAAATTTTATTATTATTATTATGAATTAGCATTAATTTATTATTAGGTTAATATATCCTAGTTAATTAATTGGGCAATTAATATACTTAGACTAAATCAAGAATAGATTGAGTCCATATTATTAGTTAATAATCAGTAATGAGTTGGATTATTCACTGGCCCATTGGGTGAAGACCCCAACTTGTAGCCCAAGCTTAGTTAGTAATTATCCTATTCAATTACTAATAAAAAGAGAGATTATTGGGCTTAATCTTAGACCTAATTGAATTATTTAGTAAAAAAATTGAAGTGTTTATAAATAAGATCATTGTAGTCTTATAAGACTAATTAAGCAATTCCTTATACACTTTTAATCTTTCTTTCTCTCTTTCACTCTCAATCAAGCAAGGGTCTTGTAGGTTGATGTTCTTACCTCATCTTCTACTTGAAGTTTTGTTCTAATCATATCTACACTGTAAGGTAAGTTTTATAATTCCTTTCTTGCTAATTCGTATGTGATTTAATCAGCATTGTTCTGTAATTTTATCAGAAACTCTTTATCTTTCTCTTATTTTATTTGCTATATAAGACATATGACTTCCCCTGCCTACGACTCTCTCTCTCTCTCTCTCTTCCCTTGATTTTGAAGTTCTTCTCCGCAATGGACTTATGCGAGGTCATGATTTAAGGTATTTGATTATTTGTATGAAACTTATATTCAACGTTTCTGTTTTCAAGTTTTCATTCTTAGTGTTTAATGTAACTTACTCCAATTTCGGATGGTAAAATTTCCTTCTTTTCAAAATTTAAAAGAAAAAACATTTCTTCCCTCGTTTTCATTCTTTCCAATATAGATTTTGTATGTATCGTAGATATGTTGTGAGTTAGGTCTGAATTACTATGCAATTGTAGTTTGAAGTCAAGGTTCAATTCTAAAAGGAGGAGGATGAAGATGATACGCTCATGGTGGGATTTTGAAAGATAAAGAAAGAAGATGTGTAATCAAATTGCTACTAGCTAAACATTCAAAATGAAATTTAAAACTAATATCAAACTTAAAAAATTGAAAAGAATACTTTTGCCTTGGTATATATCAATCATTTTTTTTATGACGATACCAAAGAATTACAAGGGAAGAGTATATATACCTATATTACAGAAAACACATCTAAGGATGATGCATCTAAAAGAGGTTTATAAAAGGCATTAAGTCAATCCACCAAAGTTAAACTTGCCACTAGTTTTAAAAATTTAGCGAAGACAAAATGTGGTGAATACATTGGAAGACACAAGTTCACCCTTGACCCTTTGTCCATTAAATATGGTTGTTGAGACAATATAGAATTCAATCTGGATCTCCTCATGTTGTGGTGGTAACATGAAGTCATGTACAATTATAGTGGACTATTAAATTAAGATTCAATTATCCAAATTTAATATAAATCTGGACTATCAAATTTTTATCTAATGGTCCACTATGATTGAACATGAGTTTATGTTCCTACCAAAACATGAAGGGATCCAAATTGTAACTTTTATTTAATTTTAAGTCAAGTTTAGATTTTTTGACTCATTTTAATTTCATTATGATGCCTAGTCTCATTTAATATTTATTTTTAATTGGATTCATTTTAGTTCAATTTCCATTGAGAAGTTAATGAATCATTTTAAGTAAGTTTAATTTTGAGTCAATAGAATAAAGAGGTCCGATGATATAGGCACAAAGGACTGCATTTTCCAATATGGTTAGGTAAAATAGAGAATTCACTATACTTGTGTGATTGACAATAAAAATGAGGACAAAGAGATTGAAAGTTAAATATCAAGATTTGACTTATATATAAGCTCCTAAGATTTGAGTAATTTAAATATGTGTATGAAATTGATGTGAGAGTAAAGGAAGCATATATGCATCTTAGCCATTTAACTATACTTTATTTTGAAACAGAGATTGTACATGTATATTTACTTATTAAGTTAACCGACATAACTCAGTCTAAAACAAAGTAGATACATATATATATATATATAGTCCATTGACAAAATTATTTTTAAAATAAAGTGAAATTCCAAAATGAGAAGCAAGGCAAAATAAAGCTTCGATACCAACTATTAGAAATATATTTATATATACGTGGGTACAATAAATAATTAAAATATCTATATGAAATAAATATAATGCGCAAATACACGTACCTTCAGCCATTGCTTTTTCAAAATTTGGAATATCGTAATAAAACACACACTATATATAAGTTCTTTTGAACTTCTATTTCTCACTAATAGATGATGTAAGCAAAAGAAAATTTTTGTGAGAGAAATAGAGTAGGACCCTCATATTTATAGAGAAATGCTAAAGCTTACTTTCTGTCAAAGTGGTATAAAAAAATAAAATATTCTCATATTATACTCCAAATGAATATTCAAAAACGGAATATCTACATATTGTCTTAAATGAGTATTCAAAATTGCAATATTCCTAGATTATGCTTTCTAAAATATCAAAATAATTGAACTACAATCAAGTGAGATTGCATCTAGAATATTGATAACCAACATTCCAAAATATTCCAAAAATAACCTACATGATTAATTAATTTTCATGTGTTGAATTAAGTTATTAAAACATTTGTAATTGTCATATTAAAATTTTAAGAAGTTATCAATTTCATATCCTAAAACTTTATTGAAATTAATAAATTTTCAATCATATATAACATTGAATTTGTACAATTATTTAATATGAACCGTCATATATCTATATTATTATAGAAAATTAAGAATTCAAGTTTAAAATCATTCGAATGAACATAAAAAGCCTACCACTAGGCTACTCCTACTCAAAATTCAGATCCTTCTATATGATCTTAGTTCTTGAAAATCTTAGTTCTCTTTAGAATGACTCACGTTCAAATAAGGTTACATTTCTCTATATTTAATCATGTTTATGGAAATGGTGGATCTCCTTTTTTTACTATGCCATGAGAGAAGAATATTGAAAAAGTTGATTTTTCGAATTCACAGTTATCATTTAAGATAAAAAATATATATATGTAACTTGTTAAATTATTAACAATTTTATTTAAAATAAATTTATGAGACAAGGTTAAATTTAAAAAAAAAATTATTTTTTAAAATAAATACACTTAAAGAACCAACTTATTATTTTAACTTAAAATTTTAAAAAATTAAAATTCAAATATAAATACGATACATTATTTTATAATACCAATCATTCAACACAATTTTACATAGCTTCTCACATATTTCTTTTTAGTTTGGTCCACAACGCACCAAAACATATCCCATTAAAGTTGACGTCACCATTTCAGCACAAATCAAAAAATGAAGGATCAAGAACCGGAAGGTAGGAAAAAGAAAAAAAGTAAATTCCAAAACGGCTCAAACAAATTGTGGATTTACGAACTTGTCTTTCTCCGACGTGGACAAGCGTCTTCGTCCATCGTCCCTTCTGGTATGCAAATTTTCTTTTTCTTTTCTTTCTTTTTTCTGATTTAACATAAAAAAAAGGTGGCCATATCTGTATTTCACAGAACTCCAAAATTCCTTTGAAATATTAATTTGATCTTGTTTTTACGATCTTTCTTGCATTTTCAACTGCCCTGCAAGTTTCTCTTATTACAGTGTATTTGATTATATGAAATGCAGTCCCTTGTCTTCGTTTGAAGCTTCATCAACAGTTGTTGAATTTCAATGAATATTTGGCTTATGGTTATATTTACTAATCGTTTAGTTAAATGGCTGAATCAGGAGTTAACGTTCCGATTTAAATTGAATAAGGCTTCTGCTTCTTTTGGTTCAAAAAGTCGATGTAATTGTTGAACTTTACCAATTACGGATTGCAAATTTTCTCAGTCTGAATCATGCCTTTAAGGAAACCTGAACGAGAGCGCGTATTGTTATGTGTTCTGGTCGTAAAGATAATTCATGTCATAGTATTTGCAGAATTTAGGTAGTCAAACTTTTGCCAGTAGATCCCCGAATGTCCAGTGTCTAGGGGAGTCAAAGTGGTCCCAGAATCTGATTGTTGTTTCCCTGGAAATCAACCTTATGTTGCTAAAAACTTGTGATCTTTGGTGGATTTTTATCATTTTTCTTAGACTGTCATTTTACAGCAACGTGTTCCATCTGATTGTGATACTGCCCGTTTTCAACTGAGTCACTTTGCATTTAATGAAAAATGTCCAGGACTTTTAAGCTGAAATTAACAGAAATTGCATTGAACTGAGTTTGTTTATAATTTACTCTAAGTAATAATACAAATCCGTGATCTCATCATTCTCATTGTCGCGGCTTTTAATGGAGAGCTGGGGCACCAAGTAAGAATGAAACTGAATTATTATATGATTGTCTTCTACTCAGATATATGTCAATACTGCTTCAGGTAACGTACATACTGCTATTTATTCAATCTGGTAAAGACTCATGATACAAGAAACGGACGAGCCAATTTCCTACTCTGTGTTTTGAAGTCCTGAGTCTGTGTGAAAGTAAGTTATTTACTGAATTTGATCATTGATGGGGCCCTTACACTTTCTGTTCAAAAAGGTTCTTTAGACAGAGGATGAAATTAGAATTACAAGGAGATAATTCGCATGCAATAGATCACTTCCTGTTTCAGCAACCATCAACATCAAGTAACATAGGTTGCCATCTTCCCTCATCCCATTCGCACATTGTTGAAGTAAGTGAAAAGTTATTCATAGCTGATAAAATTTTTAAATAAAAACTATACTGCAACTTTTTTGTAATATTCTGATTAGGTTTTATCACAATCATGCGAATAGGTACCCCATATAACCCAACTATACACATGGCATTGTGGCCTTGCATGTGTCATGGTGCTTTTGGAAACTATTGGTGCCAATGACTGCAATATTTAAGCACTGCACAACTAGATTTTTTCCTCTATACAAGCTCGGAAAGCCCCAACTCTGTGTTATCAGAAACTCTTACATATGACTACTTCTATCAGAATCACTGAAGAAAGCAATGTGTAACTTTGTTCATAGGTTAAGAGTTGAAGTAAAGTTCTCCTCAAATCTAGTACTGAAACTTTTATTCATGGAACTATTTGATTAACCTTCATTTTTTAAGTTTCTTGTCAGTTATAGTATTAGTGTATGGAGTTTTGACCTATGTAAAATTAGATTTATTTCTTACTTTGGTTTAATAGACATTGCCCAATTTTCTGGAGTAGAAACGCAAACACCAAGTTGAACTTATCCACCAAGTCTTGATGGATTCCCGCATTAAAAGTGAAAAAAAGAGGAAGACATCTTGGATCTTTCAAGAAGGAAAATTAGAAAAGTATTTTTTCTTAGTTAATGACTGAGTCCTAAACATGATACCAGTTCTCCTTTTTGCAAAGTTTGTGGTTTATTCTGTCTATAACTGCTAAATTTTTTCCCAATAATTGCATTTTATGTGTTTATTGCTTAGAATCAAATTTATGTCATTTATTTGTCTGCATCATTCTCTCTTTGGAGTTTTAACTTTTTGGTCTGAAGTTTGCTCAACTATTTATAATCTGATCTGTTATTGATGGCTTTATCTTTAGTACTTCTTTTATTATAAAAATTAATATTGACTAACAGAGACTACTTATTTTTCTTGCGTAGAAATGCAAACAACAATTTGAAGCTGGCCATCAAGCTTGGTACGTAGAGGAATGCTTGAGTGCTGAAAACAAAGAGTAGTCTTGTTTACATAGAATCTCATATCTTTGCTCTCACTGTTGAATGTTCAGGTTTAAAGCACAATTTTCTTGAATTTTTCAAGAAGCGAAAAAAAATGAGTATTTGTTATTGGTTACTATATGATTGAGTCCTAAGCATGGTTATGGTCTTTCTTTTTGTGAAGTTTCCCAAGATTTGCATTTAATGTGTCTGTTACAGTTGACCATTCATTGATTCAATATAAGTGGACAGTTGATTTCTGACTTATCTCTTCTAAACTATTGTTTGCAGCATGTCGGTTTTTGATTTGGCATATAGAGATTTTCGGTTAGATTCTCCTACTTCATAGTGACTTTTGGTGCAAACCCAAAATATCGTGTTGAATCATTCTACAAGGTGATTCACTGTCATGCAGAAACAGTTAGAAACCCCTTATGTTTATCTCTATATTATGTGTATGTATCTTCAACTTATTGAAGATGAAAGTCTGGGAGACATTAAAAATCTTCAGATATATAGTGTCCAAATATTAAACAAGAGTATTTTGCATAGATTTGCACATTTAAATTGCATACGGTTATCTGATTTACCAGTACAGACAGACAAATGGATTTTTTGTCCAAATTGTTCAAATCCTTTGCTTCGAGTCTTACTGAAAATCATGATTTACCAGAAATGATGGCATGATATGCTTATTTATATAGGTTTTGACCTGTCAGTTGAAGCTTTTTTGTTTTATGCTTGGTTTATTGAAAATTGGAACCACCTTTATTATAGGGAGCACTTTCCATTTCTTAATGCTTTTTTTGTGCAGAAGTTAATGTTTTCGTATAGTTAATATGATTTTTATGTGTTAGCATATGTATGTATCTATCTATGCTGCTTCACAACACATGGTTATGATACAACTGAATTGTTGGCAACAAGAGATAGGATAGGACTGAAGTAATATCTCTGAGTGATTTACCATTTTGTGTACCATTTTCATTAGTATTCAGTATCTGAAAATTTACATTTTCTTTTTTATTATTCATTATTCCCCTCCTCTTCAGCGTTATTCTCTTTATAAATTCCTGTTGTCTATATTATGGCCCAAGTATGATGCATATAATCATAAGTTCTGTGCTTTAGCAGTAAGTTGGAAATGTGTTGAAGTGTACTGAAGCAATTTTTTGATGATCTAGTGAGAATGGATATGCTATTTCAGAAGGCAACAGAGGCTGGCATTATTTAATATATAGGTATGTTGTACGCTTTTGGTTTTGCTTAATTGCTTTCCTTAGGTATCAATCTCTAAGCAAAGATTTCTGAGATAATCACCACTTGAATAAGGGGAAAAAGAAATTGGCATTAGAAGTCAATTTGTCTAATGACTTGTCTTGTCATTTGATGGAACCTAGAAAAACACACACATACACACATATATATATATATATATATATATATAAAGGTTTGAAGTCTGCAAAGACAGGAAAAGAGTTTTACGGCAATCACTCTCACAGCAACACACACCAACACACTCAGCACACACTCACAGCCCTCTGATCTAGTTGCAAAGTACCCAAGACATTGGAACTCAACTGCCCAAACCTCCTAGCATTCGAGAGCTAGGTCTCTCCCCAATATTTCTCCAGAATTCTCTGCACCTCTCCTCTCTACCCCCACAACCCAAGTAATTGCCACTAACTCCCCCATCATGTCAATGGTAATGGCTAATAACTGTCAAGCCTTCCCTCTTATTTCCATTTCTGCCCCTCTCTTCGTCCTCCTGATATAAGTCCTTACTAGGACTTGAGCAAGCCCAATTGCTTAGCCAGTTGGCCAATCAATACCCCCTTAACAAGCCAAACCTTGTCCTCAATGTTAAAGGAGGGAAACTAAACAACATTGATTTCAAACTTCTCCCAAGTACTGTCATAATCTGGAAGGTTAGCCCACTTGATCAAAACCTCACGCCAGCCATCCGTGAGGGTGCGAGTTTGAAGGATAGATTCAGGTTGAAATTGTAATTCCATATCCTCGATCAAGGCGGCTGGAAGAATATAGGTAGGTGTGGTGTGATGAGGAGATTTCTTAAGTTAAGAAACATGAAACACCGGATGAATTTGAGGTGATAAGCTACTGCTCCATACTTTTCAACAATCTCATAAGGTCCATAAAAACAGGGACTAAGCTTTTCATTAGGTTTGTTAGCCAATGCCTTTAATTTGTAAGGTCTCAGTTTAAGATACACAAATTCTCCAACCTGAAAGTTGACTTCCCTATGATGTTTATTAGCCTGATTTTTCATCCTCTCTTGCGCCAACACCAAATGGTCCTTTAATTCGGATAACACCTCATTCTATTTCCTGATCTACGTCCTCTAACCTAAAGAGAGTTGGTGGGTCGTGACCATAAAGAGCCTAAAAAGGAGTCATTCTGAGGGAATGATTATAAGTGGTGTTGAACCAATACTTCACCTATGGTAGCCATTTAAACTAACTCCTTAATTTATCACCTGCAAAACAACAAAAATAAGTTTCTAAACTTCAGTTAATGACTTCAATTTGCCCATCGTTTCCGAGTGATACCCAAAACTATATTTGAGTGTGGTATCCGCAGCTTTAAATAACTCCCTCCTAAATTGGCTAATGAAAACACGGTCTCGATCTGAAACAATAGATTTGGGAAACCCATGCAATTTGATTACTGATTTAACAAATTCCTCTGAAACATCCTTAGCAGTGAAAGGGTGGCGTAAGGGAATGAAATGGGCATACTTTGTGAATCTATCCACCACAACCATAATAGTGTCAAACCGGTTGGAGGTGGGAAGTCTAGTAATGAAATCCATGCTAAGGTCTTCCCACACTTGCTATGGCACCGGTAGGGGTTGTAACAATCCAGTTGGGCTCATGGCTTGATATTTATTTTTCTAACACACCTTACACTTTGCCACATAATCTCGAACATCCCTCTTCATCCTATCCCAATAGACTATTTCTGACAATTGTTTAAAGGTGCATAAATATCTAGAATGTCCTTCAATAAGGGAAGAATGGAACTCCTCTAACAAGTAAGGAATTCTAGAAGACCCTTTAGGAATCACCAAACAACCTTTATGCATAAGACAACCATGGTTTAAGCTGTAATCTAGCAAGATGTTTATCCTGTGAGGAGCTAATCAATGATAAAAGAAAATTTGGCGTATTGCTTCACTTCAGTGTCCCATTCCTCCAAGTCTCCCAACACCCCAACAGAATAATGCATATATGTTATGTTCTCACCCCGTCTAGAAAGAGCATCTGCCAATCTGTTCTTTCCTCCAGCCTTGTATACAATTTCATAATCAAATCTTATAATCTTGGAAATTCATTTTTGTTGTTCTAAATCCAAAACCTTCTAATACAACAAATACTTCAGGGTTTTTTGGTATGTCTTGATTACAAACTGATAGTCGAGTAAGTAATGTTGCCCTTTTCGAATAGCTAACACAATCGCCATTAGTTCCTACTCATACACCAACCGTTGTCTAGCCTAGTAAGACAATACCTGACTGTAATAACATAGCACATACATCTGTCCCCGATGCATCAATTTCAACATCAAAGGTCTTTGAAAAATCGGGCATAGTTAAAACAGGCACAATAGTCATAGCAATTTTCAACTAATCAAATGCTTGTTGTGCTTCATCATTCCATTTAAAAGCATCCTTCTATAATAGATCTGTCAAGGGGCTATAGTTCTTCATAAATTGACAATAATATCCTGTCAAACCTAATAATCCCCTTAAGTCCTTAAAGGTAGTTGGAACAGGCCACTTAATTTTATATTTTACCTTTGAAGGGTCAACTTGCACACCACCTGCCAAGATTATATGTCCTAAATATTCAAGTAGAAATTGTCTAAAAACACTTTTTTTTAGATTCAACACTAACTGATGCTTTTGTAATATTTCCAAGGTCATATGTAAATTTGAAATATGAGTGGATAGATTTGAACTATAATGTTCATGAAAGATGTCATTCATATGGAACTGAAAAGTAAAAGGGGCATCAGCTAACCAAAATGCCATTACCAGGCATTCGTAATGGCCTTCATGAGTTCTACATGTTGTCTTGCCTTCATCGCCTTCCTTGATTTGAATTTGATGGTTATCCAAATTTCAAATCAACTTTTGAGAAAATAGTAGCACCCCCTAATTCATCCAACAGCTTATTAATAGCCGGGATAGGAAACTTATCTGGCATAGTAATTTGATTTAGAGCCTGATAGTCCACACAGAATCTCCAACTCCCATCCTTCTTCTTTACTAACAACACAGGGCTTGAATATGGACTGTTGTTAGGTCTAATGATTATGGCTGCCAACATTTCCCTTATTAACTTTTTTATCTCTTTTTTTTTTTTTTTTGTGAGTGAGGATATCGGTAAGGACGCAAGTTTAGTGGAGAGTGTCCTTCTTTAATCACAATAAAATGATCTTTGGACCTCCATGGTGGTATGTCCTTCTGCCCAGTTGTAACCCCTGGAAGCTTAGCCAATAACTCTTGGATTTCCTTAACTATCACAGGTCCTTCGCTTTCCTCTACCCTTATTTCACCAAATTCAATAAAGAACCCTTAGTTTCCTCCTTTAACAGCACACATTAACGGCTTAAGGGAAATCAAAGTCTTAGCTAGGGCCAGGTCACCATTGATGCAGATCTCTCTTTCTCCCTCTTTATACCTCATAGTTAGCTGCTTCTAATTCATTATGACTTCTCCGAGAGATTCCAGCCATCCAAGCCCATGATTATGTCAGCTCCACTAAGTTTAAAGGGGTAAAAGGATTGTTTTACATCCACTCCTTGCATATGAACACTCACATCCTTGCATATGCTATCCCCTTTCCCTATATATCCATCCCCTACTGTTATCCCATATCTATGGGTTTTCTGTACTAGTATGGACATTTGTTCTACCAACTGGTTGGAAATAAAATTATGTGATGCCCCACTATCTATTAGAATCAACACAGCCCTTTCCTGCAGCTCCCCTTCCAGCTTTATGGTTTTGTCCTTAGTTATCCCGACTATTGATTTTAAGGACAACTCTATTGAATTATTGACTTGTTCTTCAACTACTTCAGTATCACCCTTCTCGTCCATCTCGTCACTACATTCAATCGCACTTTTCTCTTCATTATTTACAGAAAGAATAATTACATTCAATTGATGGTTCTTACATTGATGATTTGGCCAAACTTTTCATCACATTTGAAGCAAAGGCCTAGGTGTCTTTTTTCTTTGTATTTTAGCATCAATCATCTTCTTGTAATGACTTCCCCTCACATTTGTGTTGGAAGCCTAATTACTCACTGTCCCTTCCACCAATTTGGGTCCCCACGAGGGTGTAATTTCTGCATCTCAAACATCAACCCTTTTTGCCACGAACTATGTGACTTGGTGCCCTGCTCATGGCTAGTCCTCACTCGTGAAAAGCTGGGTGTCATTCCACTCCATTTTGAAAAATTAATTGGCCTAGGCTGTACATTTATTCCATTGTTGCGGGATTTCTCCAGAGTTCTATTTCTTTCTTACACCTGTTGACCCCTGTCCATTACTTGTTTGAGAGTCTGAGATGGAAACTGTCTCAATTCAGCCCATATTTCTTCCTTGAGTCCATTAAAAAATGCCCCTATTAAAACTTCTTCAGGTGCTTCCTTCAGAGGTGCTGAAAAAGATTTGAACTGCATCCTGAATTCTTTATACTCCTCATCTTGATTTAAGGACATGAGTCTCTCATACTCCATTCTAGATTGAGATGAATGGAACTGCTCAACCGCCTCCTGCTTGAATTCAGTCCATGTGTTCATGGGAGATCTTCCTTCCAACCATTGGTACCAAGCGAGCACCTTACCTTCTAAACAAAAGGCCACTGCAACCAGTTGTTCCTCCTCAACCATTGCATCTAAAGAAAAGTAACTTTCCACCCTAAAGATCCATCCCTAAACATCTTCACCAATGAATAAGGGTAATTCCAATTTGCGGCATCCTTGTTCAAAAATGTTGTGGCTCTAGTTGCTCCTCCTACACCACTTTTAGCCACAATGAGTGTTGTAGACTGATGATACTCTACCTCCACTGGTCTTTCCTTCTCGGCCAACTGAAGATAAGAAGAAAAGTTTTTACAACGCATTTATTTTCGATCAGCCACTGCTTAATGCTTACCATGTCTTATTCGAAATTTTCAATTTTGCTCTCCATCCTCATATTGACCATACCCAACATAACTCGGAATGTAATGTTCTGATACCAATTTGTTGGAACCTATTTATATATATATATATATATATATATATATATATATATATATAAGATTTGAAGTCTGCAAAGACAGGAAAAGAGTTTTACGGTAATCACTCTCACACCAACACACTCAACACACACTCACAGCCCTCTGATCTAGTTGTAAAGGATCTTAGACACCGGAACTCAACTGCCCAGAACTCCTAGCATTCGAGAGCTAGGTCTCCCCCTAATATTTCCTCAGATTTCTCTGCACCTCCCCCTTCCTCATAACCCCCACAACAAGTAATAGACACTAACTCTCCCATTATGTCAATGGTAGTGGTTGGTAACTGTCAAGCCTTCCCCTCTTTATCCATTTTTGCCCCTCTCTTCTTCCTCCTGACATAAATCCTTACTGGGACATTGAGCAAGCCTAATTGTTCGGCCAGCCGACCCATCAAAATTTAGAATTTCAATTAATATATTTGTTATAAAGGAGAATAATTAAAGGATGTCAAATCATATATTCATTTACTATATACATACAGACATGCTTGTGTGTCAGTGTATCAGTGTGTGTATATAGGCAAAAGTCCTCTTTTAATACCTGATGTTTTACTTAGGTTTCATTGTAGTCCCAAAAGTTTATTTTGGTTCAATGTAGTCATCAAAGTTTCAAACAGGGTTCAATATCATTTTTTTCTTAATGCCATTAACTATATATATATATATATATATATATATATTCTCTAACATGCAGAACTTTTCATTTTTCCTAATTGGTGAAAAGAGATGTTGTATTCTAATATTGTCTGGCAAGTATATTGCAATTGCATTATTAGTCGACCACAGCAGACTGACGTTCAAGGATGTTGGAATCTGTTTTTAATTTCTTTTCTTTGGGCACTTAGTTGACAACAATTGTATGACATTGGTGGAACCTGATATATTTTTGAGGGTAGGAACAAACCATGTGGGTGTTTTTAAGAGGGAAATAGTGATGAGCTGTCCAGGTGAGGTGTCCTATTGCCTAATAAACCACCCACATGCTTCACGGGTCAGGCAGGAAGAGGAGGAATTAGCATGTTATATAAGCAGTAGGAGATAGAGGGAAAGATAGGCAAGAATTCAGTATTGGTTGGGGGAGACTGAGCCTCTCGAAAGCTCAGAGTGGTTACCATTGTTATTTTATTCTGTTATTACTTTCTTTTTTGCATTTCTACTATTTTACTGGAGCTGTATTCCACCCTATTTTGACTGTTATCTAATAATACACACTTTCTGCTTCTCACTTGAACTCCTAGTTCTCTGGGTTCCAACAATTTGGTATTAGAGTGGTGCGATTCAAGGGAATGACGGATCTAGAAGAAAGAGTAGAACAACTGGAGCAAAAAATGGAGACTATGGGAAAAGGTGTTGCAATGATGGAGGAAATGGCTCGGGAGATGCTAGACACTCTGAATCGGATAAAAGAAGGAGAGGTGTTAAGTAAAGTTCTGATCACTCCACAGACGAGGAAGAAACAAGAAACTGTTCTAAGGGAATTGTTAACTGAGTTAAGGCGAGATAAGGTCAATTTCAGTAAAGAGAAGGTGGAGTGCCGACATGAGAAGGCAAAAGAAAGTGAGGAAAAAACTATCCAAAACCATCAATCAGAGTTTCCACCCGTTTCCGAAGCAAACATGGTTGAATCAAACGTTACAGAGACAGTTGAGGTCGTTGAACAGGGGATGAATGAACAAGAGGAGCTCGAACTCAGACCGCCAATCAAAGCTGATGGATTCTATTTCAACAACGGAGCAGTAGATGAAGCGGCCATACTTCAGAAGGTTTCAGATGTTGTGATGACGATAACTACGGAATCAGCATTCAAGAGGACTCATACCCGACCCATGGCCTAGAGTTAGTCTCAAAGGAGTGGAGCAGGAGTGGGTTTTGGATTGGGCTCAAGAAATAAAGTGGGGAAGAAGGCCCAAAGAATTTTGGTAGGAAAAACTGAAATTGCATGGCAGTAACTTGGCCCAACCATTTCCCATACCCATTCAACCCGAGTCCATTACCCATCTAAACAAGAAGACGGGTAAACCTATAGGGACACACCCAACTTCTTCGTTCACAAAAGTGGAATGGTGTCTGCAGCTCTTCTTCAAAGTAGTGGTAAGCAAGGGAAGAGAAACAGGGTTCTGTTGCCACGATGGAAGAAAAATCGCTACAAAGGATAGCAGTGGAAATCTACGATTCAGGCTTTTGCTTATGATCAGTAAAGGAGATAAAGACACCATGGGTACTTTGTACAAAAATGCTGATACAAAGATTCATGATCACGCTGATATACATGCCATCGAGGGGAGGATAAATTTTCATTGATGTGCTGCCAAAAGCAAATGCTTAAGTAACAATTACTGGGTTTGTTTTTCATCGTACTAAGATGGAAACACTATATTTTATTGGCAAGCAAATGATAATATTTTGGAGTTTCTCTCTAATTTTCGACCTACGAGTTTTGTCCTCCACGATGAGTCATATTCTTATTGTTGCACTAACGTTGAAGGGGCATTAGAGATTTTGAAAGTCCAGTGGTGGATCATACAGTTTTGTAGAAGCTTACTGGTGAAGACCTTGACGAGTTTGCTGGAAAAGATTATTGGTGAAATAAAAGAAAAGTATGAAGAGACAAACAGAATTAGTGAAGAAAGCTTGAAGCCAGCTTAGGCAGCAGAAGTAAAAATAATGCAGTTGAAGACTCCCATGCAAAGCTTAGAAGCATGGAAGAGACATACTACATGAATACATATGTGATACAATATTTGATACCATATATTTGCATAAATATAAAAAATTTTATTCTTTGATCACTTTTTTATTAGTTATAATTATGTTTTATCATTTTATCTTTTATTTTAGTAACTTTTCTTATCATATTTTATATAATTTTTTTTATTACTAATCTTATTTGTTAAAATATATATACATGTATACACAAATAAACTTGTACCCGTATCTTAATTTTTTTAAAATTGACATATCTCACGTATCGTGTTGTATCATATTCGATACTCGTACTTGTATCAGTACTTCTTAGATGGAAAGACTAGAAGGGAATATCTTAGATATGGAATCAGGAAACCAAACTTGGCAATATCAGTCCCTGCAGAGCTTGTCAGTAAAGATGACTAAGCAATTCTCAATCCCTGCAACTGAACAAAAGTTGGAAAATGTTCACCATGGGATGAATGGGCATAAAAGTGTTGAAGCAGAAAGTGTGACACTTACAAAAAGCCATTTGATTGGTTCTGCAATTAAGAAGCAAGATGACCAAGGCCATATGGCATATTGGCTGGGCTGTCAAATACTTTTGGTGTTGTGCAAGCCCATGACTTATTACAGAGGAAAGAGAATTGATAAGAGACTATTTGAGTCTCTGACTGAAATATTGTGGTTATGGGAGTATGGAGCTCTTAGCATGTCTGTCAAAATGCTCTTAATTTGGAACTCTAAAACATTCATAGATGGTGGGGAAGATGTGACAGTTGCAACTCTGAGAGTTCATGAACCAATAGAAAAGACAGCAGTTAATGCTGTAGTGCTTAAATTCTATGGTAACAGTGAAGATTGCAACGGAATTTTATACTTGTCAGTCACACTCCAGATCTGCGATGTGGCAGAGATCACTGATGAAGGCCATGTAAAAGGGTTTGCTGAGTCTTTTGGACCAGTACAAATCTTTGGAATGAGCTGTGCTGATGGACTGAGCAGAGAAAATCTACTTAAGTGTAGCATTGGCAGTGGTGTTCGGCCTGGTGGTAAAGCAGGGAATGCATGCCTTAATGATGATAGTTTTGATGGTGTTAAGGGAGGCATGGAGGGCAGTATTCTCCTGTTTTCCTATAGCTTGGCTATTGGTCAGTCAGTTATTATTGTTAGTAAGGGGAAATGTAGTAGCTCAATTGAAGAGAGTGGTGGAGGTTGTGAAAAAAATTTACTTTCATTGGTCTGGCATTCCCACTGAAGATGTTTATAAGCCCATGGCTGGTATGAAAAGAAGCATACGAGTCAAAAATTCTGGATTTTGTTCTTTGAGGAGGCAAAATCAAAGTCGTGTTGGGAGCAAGCTGCCTGTTCCAACCTCTAATTCTCACCTTGAGGGCAAGGTGAAGCTTCGAGGGGCCAGTAATGGTGGAACTTGATATAACCATGTGGGTGTTTTTATGAGGGAAATAGTGACGAGCTGTCCAGGTGAGTTGTCCTATTGCCTAACTAACTACCCACATGCTTCCAGGGTTAGGGAGAAAGAGAGGGAATTAGCATGTTATATAAGCAGGAGAGATAGAGGGAAAGATAGGCAAGAATTCAATATTGGTTGGGAGAGACTGAGCCTCTTGAAAGCTCAGAGTGGTTACCATTGTTATTTTCTTCTGTTATTACTTTCTTTTTTGCATTTCTGCTATTTTACTGGAGCTGTATCCCACCCTGTTTTGACTATTATTTAGTAATACACAGTGTCTGCTGCTCACTTGAACTCCTAGTTCACTGGGTTCCAACAGACATTTATATACTCCAAATGTTATTTCCAAGCTTCGATGACACGAAGTAAACCTTGTCTATTCATTGGTATGTTAATTTAATTACTGTTTTAGAAATTTTGCCACTCCCAATGTGGAAACGGAATGAATTTCTTCAGTATTTTCATTGCATGTCATCCTCCATAATCAAGCCTTTTCTTTGGTGATGAGGAATTTATATATGTTTCTGAAAAGTGTCTGCAGTTATTTTCGGCATCTGTTCATGACCCAGGTATCTTCTGCAACAACTTTGACTATACAGGTAACCATAATATATTAATATTAAGTGATTTTTATGAATTACAAATGCCTTCTTTTAAATGGAAGTTGTTATTATATGACCATCGTATACATCAACTAAAACCCTTGGGATATAAAGGAAATCTTCAGAGCCTTAAATTATGGAGGTGAGAATTGCTGGCTTATTGTTATGTAGTGCTTTATCTGTTACTCTAGCACGCATGGAGTGTTGTATATGGCTCTCTATAGACAATTATTTTCCAATTGCAATCCTGAGGATTGGGTGGCTGGCTAGAATTTACAGTTTTTCACTGAGCTTCTTTCATGGAGATGAGTAAAATTGAATTTGTAATATTATTCCTCAATTCATTTTATTTACTCTTATTTTAAGAGGACATTCAAGCACCAATTGACAGTCCAGTAGTCTTACCAAAGCTCTTCAGTTTTATTTAACCCAGATGTATTTTGAAACTGAGGCTTCTTTGGATTTGGGCAACCCTGCTTTAAATTTATAAAGTCATTATTGGTTGTCAACGTACCCCAGCACAGGCTAGCTGAGGCTTCTCGGGGATACTTTTATTACATGTGCTGTAGCTACGTTAAGTGCATCCGCTCAAAATTGACAGGACTTGTAGCTTTACCTTCTAATCCCCGAAAGGCTGAAACTGTAATGAATTGAGAATCATAATTAAGAGGTCTTACATTGCTATGCCCTGAAATTTAGTCAGTCTCCTAATTCAAATTCAAACTTGTATCACTATTCATTCAAGCATTCTGAAATTATATCTATTACTAAGCTGACAGTTGCTACTGACAGCTCACTATATGTTGATATGGTGGCTGTGATGTTGGAGCAGATATGTTTGAGATTAGAGATCCTGCCAGCAAAGTACACACCTTCCCTTCCTTCTACTAACTAGAAATTGAATTTGTAGATTCACTTGGGTCAGTATATTGTTAAAAAATCTGCACGTAAGACGATTTGTTCATGATTGTGATTGTTATCACCATTGTCTTCAGCTTGTAAGTATTGATTTTATTTGAAGCATGAACGCCTTCAAAACTATAACTAATTGCTGCAATTTCATGAAATTGATAAATGCTTTCTAACAGCATTTAGTGCTTATGCAATTATGTGAAAGCAATATTTGTTTTAAAGAATGTCGGGATAGTTTTTATTACCACGATTTTTTATGTTCATGGTCGAAGCTTTTATCGTACTAGCTGCGTTAATGATCTCATGATTTCCTTTTGTCTGGGTTTGCTGATATAGAAACGAGCAATTTGATGATCTTGTTCATTTGTCAGTAGTTTACTATTTTTGTAAGCTATCTCTAGAATATAACAAACATCTGCATTCATGAACTATTTACTAGTTGCTTTTGTGGTTAATAATTCTTGCAAGAGTTGATTGGTCGTCTTCGCACATTTACCAAATGTTCCCCTGAAGTTATGCAGCAAACATAAGAGGGTCTCTTAACGGTCCTTAGATGATGCTCACAAAGCCCTAGGTATGGATGAGGATATTCTCTAGGTAAGCTAATGCGCTATACTGTATACCACTGGCTTTCACCAAGCTTGTCCTTTTATATCTTTTCTTTCCTTTTCTCTCCTTTTCTCTTTGGGAATACATTTTACACCACTGATCTAAAGTCTAATACATTAATACATGGACACTGTTGTACAGGCAAAACGTTAAAATAAAAACGTTACATCTTAGTTAAAATTAATGGCAGAGGCCACATGATTTTGACTTTGATGATAATGCTTGGCTTAGCTCACTGTTGCACAGGCAAAAAATTTTTTTTTTTATAGTTTTAATAATTAATTGGAATTTAACCTATTTTATTTAGTCTAATTAAATTTCATGGGAGGTTTTGCTGACATTTTAAAGTCTATGTACTAATTTTGTAACCAAGCCTTAGTTCAGATGGGTGAAATGTAGCCCCCTCCCTCCTTTGAGTCCTTTCCTTTTTTTTTTTTTTAGTTGTTTGGATAACCTAATGGGAATTGGGAACCCAAACAGCAAACTGGTCTTAGTTAATAAGAATTTAAGATCAGTTTAGAGTCCTATGCCCGATGGTTAGGTGTTTGGGTTTTGGCCAATAGGCCGAAGCACTTGCCAATTGCCATCAGGCATGCGTTTTGCCTTAGATCAATGTAATTGATAAATCCTAATGAAATGTTACCTTTTAAATTATTAAAATTTCTTTTTGTCGACGATGGTCATTGCTCATGGTCCAGTGGGATTGAAGCTCAGGCAACTAGAAATGGTGTATGGAGAATAGAGTCACACTTACAGGACTATTAAATCAGTTCTAGACTCCTTTATTGTTGGAGGTATTAATATTAATGAAGGAAATAATAGTCTTTAATCAGCAGTAAGGTTGATTCTATGCATTATTTTTGGCAAAATATATATCCATCCTTTAACCTGCATATCTTTTTTGTACAGTCCTTTAGTTTTGCTCAGGTCTTATTTTCATAAGAGCGTAACTCGTTAAAAGTTTACAATTTATACATGACTAAGATGATATGTTAATTATGACCAAAATGATAAAAAAGATGATTTGGTAATTAAGTAAAGGCAATCTAGATTATTCTGTTTCTGGCATTCTTTTTATTCAAACTTTTCGTTATTTGAGCAAGATTGAGCTCTATACACGTTAATATTACCTTTTTCTTAACATAATGGAGATTAAACTAATAGAATATATCGATATATAAAGGGATAATCACCATTTGTGCTCCGGCTTACTAACTCAACTGTTAATTACCATTATTGTGTTTCAAACTTACTCTCTTTCATTTTCTGGCTCATATCCTTTTTATTCACTATCCCTTAAGTCTCCATCACATTTCTTCCTTACTATGCGTTAATTGTAATAAAAAAAATATGAACTATAAAAATTGTGAAAGTTGAAGCTGCAACAAACAAGGGATATTCCCGTGTGTGTTTGCCCTAGCGCAAAAAAATAGTTGAAACCAGAATGAACAAGAAAATATCTCAAGATCTTTATTTGTGAATTGTGACAAATGCATTCTCTGTAGAATAAAAGAGGCAAAATAGGAAATTAATAGAAGGAACTTTTATTACTTTCCACAAAATTATAATAACTACTAAAGACACATTTTACTATAAGATTCTCTCTATACTTCTTCTCACGTCTCACACACTCATTCAACTTCTCACTTTGCTACACACTATTAATTCAATAATTCTAAAAATTTCTTCTATACATATTTTTTAAAGACGCTTACCTACCCTTGACAAATTGCCACCAACTTTGAAAAAAGTACCATCAAGTTTTGAAAAATTTTCACTAAACTTTAAAATTCTTAAAGTTGTCTTCAAACTTTGAAAGATTTTCACATAACTTAAAAATTTTTAAAGAGACAAGTCAGTGGCATATTTAATACTCTTTATCACCGACTAATCTCTTATATTGTTATTCTTGAAATCCTTCCAAGTTACTTTTGAAATTCTTCAAACTTGACTTTAATTCAACATTTAGTAAGTATATCAGCAACTTAATGATATGTGTCAATGTACTTTAGGTTAATTTCTCCCTGCAGCACTTTTTCTTGAATAATGATAATATATCTTTACATGCTTTGTCCTAGCATGAAAAATCGGATTCTCTGCCAAGCGAATTACTTATATGTTATCACAATATAATTCTACTGGATATTTCACCATTGATTTAAATGTCTTAGTAGTTGTATCAACCACATGGTTTTCTGTGCCAATGTCGTTGCTGCTCTATATTTAAGTTTTGTACCTGATTAAGCTACCAAAAGTTACTTTTTATTGTACCAAGATATTACTCCTGACCCTAAGTTAAATGCATACCCAGTAGTTGAACAACATGTGTCATAATCACCAGCATAATCAGTATCACAATATCATTTTAACTTGCATAAATTTCCTTTCTTGTATAGTAAGCCATAATCTAGAGTACCTTTGATATACCTCAAAGTGCGTCGCACTGCTTCCAAATAAGGTTTTCTGGGATTTTGCATTAAACAACTCAATATACTAACTACATAGGAAATATCTAAACGAGTCATTGTTAAGTATATCAGACTTCCTACAAGTCCTTTTCTTTTTCTAAGCAGAATATTGCATTTGCCTTTATCAGAATCGAAATAGGTTTATGGACCAACATTCTAAACTTCTGGAGAAGATCTTTGGCATACTTTTGTTAACACAAAAATAATCCTTCTTTATTGCATTCAATTTCAAGTCTCAGAAAATGTCTTTGTTCTCCAAGGTCTTTCATTTGAAACTACTGTTAGATTGGCTCTTATTTGACGAATTTTTATTTCATTGTCTCCAGTGATGATTAGATTATCTTCATACACCAAAACTGCTGTCATTTTGTCTTCGCGAACTCTTACAAATAGGGTTGAATCTGCTTGTGCTATTGAATATCTACTCTATATTAAGAGCTTAGTAATTTTTTCATACCATGCTCTTGGTGCTTGTATGAGCCCATACAAAGCTTTTTTCAACTTGTATAAATAATCAGATTGTGTTGTACTCTCAAATCCTCTTGGCTGATTCATATAGATTTTCCAAATCCAATTCTCCATCCAAAAATGCATTCTTTACATCCATTTGACATAACTTCCAGGACTTTTTTGCAATGAGCACCAATAATACTCAAACAATGATAATTTTAGTCACTAGACTAAACATTTCTTCATAGTCAAATTCGTACCTTTGGGGAAAACCATATGCCACTAACCAATCTTTGTATCTTTCAACTGATCCATCAGGACAAGTCTTTACTTTGCACACCAATTTGTAGGAAATACATTATACATCTTTAGGTTTTAGCACCAACTCCTATATCAGGTTATGTTTCAATGCTTCGATCTCTTCTTTTATGAGATTCCCCCTATCATTGGTACTAGATGCTTCTTCTTACATTGCTGGCTTATTATGTCTTCCATCTTCAATCACTGCTGCATTTGCATACTTCAAGTTTGGTTTTTTTTTACCTTGTTAATCTTCATACTTGTTATGGATGAGGAATATCTTTTACTCTCGAATCTTCTTGCTCCTCGAGTTGACTTTGTCTTTCTTCTTCTGATGTCACATGCACTTTTATCTTCCAAAGGCTCTTTTCATTTTGTTTAGCTCTCAAACTACCGTCAACAATCGCCGGTTTCACTTCAACTTCATAGATTGGCTAGACTTCACTTTCATTCTCATTTAACTTCTCTTGTCAATTTTCTTCAATCTCCCTTGAATTAGGATGATTTTTGCTTGTAGTGACCACTATAATGACACTTCATCAAATACAATATTGTGAGATGTATAACATCTGCCAGTGGTTGGATTGCAACATTTCCATCGTTTTTGTTGATTATCGTAACCCACAAAATATACAATAAATTGCCTTTCTTACTAAACTTATTACACTGATATTTAAGCGTGAAAATATAACACACATAACTAAACATCTAGAAGTGACTTACTGTGGGTTTGATGTTCCAGAGCTTTTCATAAGGTGACATAAAATTAAGCTTTGCTTATGGCAACCTATTGGAAATATGAGTGGTGGTCTTCATGCATCTTGCCCAAAGCTGTGGCGGTTCATTTCTATGATATTTTTTTGCCCTCTCTCCCTCATTTACACTGATCAATTTAGTCCAATTTGCTTTAGAATTGAATAACTCTAATTTCAGCATTGTTTATTTGACAAAGAGGTTAATTTGAGCTCAATTCGGGTTGTTTGCTTCAAATTGAGTTAGGACTACACTTCATAGGTGAATTTCGCATATTTCTCCCTTGAAATCACCAATCAATTGTAAATTTTGGCTTCCAGATTTGGGTTCTAGGAGCAATTTTGGAAATAAGTGAAATTTGAGTTCTTAGGGCTTTTTAAATTTTATTATGTATATAGGGAGTGATTAAGAATTTTTGGAATTTCAGCTTGAATTTTAAGGTAAATTTCTAATTTTTCTAGATTTTTCATGAAGAAAAAGGGAAGAAATTAGAAGGGAAAAAATTGTTTGGCTTGATTAGATAACAATAAATAGTATTTGAAGTTAAATAGAAATTTTGGAATATAATAAATGACCCCTAAGTGAAATTTCTGTGATGGTAGGTGTTAGAAATTTAATAAGTGCATAATGGAATAAATTGAATAAAATAATAATAATAATAATAATAATAATAATAATAATAATAATAATAATAATAATAATAATAATAATATGAAATATAGGCTATAAATATTTTGAAGTATTATTTAGGAAAGAGGTCCAAAAATTTAATTTCCTAAAATTGAGTAAAGATATAAGGCTAAATTGGGTTGAAGAGATGATTTAATTAAAAGTGAATAAGTAATAATTAATTAGGTTGGTGACAAAATTAAATAATTAAATTTATTCATGAAGATTATATGTTAAGAGTAATTTATTTAATGTGTTAGGTGGCTAGGGAAATTGTCAGCAAAAGAATTAAAAACAAGGATAGGAGGAGATTGATATACTCCTCTCAGGTGAGTAAATAATCCTAATTATGCATGATATTATTCTGAATTTTGAATTATTAGAAATATTGAAATATGAACTTTGAAGTGGTATGATTTTCAAATTCTGATATCTA
Source organism: Delonix regia (assembly GCA_037074485.1). NCBI lineage: Eukaryota > Viridiplantae > Streptophyta > Magnoliopsida > Fabales > Fabaceae > Delonix > Delonix regia. The sequence goes on along the minus strand of CM073453.1, from coordinate 15,527,489 downwards.
TACATTGGAAATGTGCCTAAAACAAAACCCTGTAACTAATAGCAATAGGCATTAGCTGTAGTGCAATGCGATTGGAAATCTAATGTGGTTGAGCATAATGCCATTACCACCTTATTTTGTATAAGGCCTAAAGCCATTATTACAATTACTCAAAGTCTATGGCTTAAATGAATATCTGTTCTGATTTGTTTTCACTAGTCTTAGGCTAGTTCTATATTCTGTAATTATAATTGGTTCTGTAGTAAATTCCCAAATACATTCTATTAATGATTATTCTCTATTTTGGTGATATTAAATTATGAATGTATGATATCTAGTTTTTAAATTTCAAAAAGTAAACCATTATAAGTTTTTTCTATTTCTACAATATTAGAATTACCTGCTCACTGAGTTTTCACTCACCACACTATTCAACATTTTTCATATTCTAGCACTAATCCAAAACACTCATATATGGAATTTTAATCGTGATGATTAATTCCTTGGGGAGCCTAGCCTACTACTAGAGCTATGTTTTTATCTTATTTTATGATTTTATTTAGTCACTCCCTTATTTACAAACTAAATATTTGATGTATTATCATGATATGTCACATAACATTACTGTAGAAATTAGTAAGTCCATAACTCAGGGAATAGCCTGCCCAACTATCTACACAGAGATTAAACTAAGTTAGTTAATGTTTATGTAAAGGTTATGAAATTTAATGTTATTTACTGTGGGCTTACATGAGTTATATTGTTTTAAGGATTTTGATGGGTCCATGAGGATGAAAGATACCTCTTCCCCGTGTCGATCACATTCTACCGACCTAAGTCGTGACAAAGTGGTATCAAAACCAAGTTTAGAGTCGTTGGTATGCCTGTATCTTATAGAGCAAGGGGTTTCCCAATAGTACCTCAGTAATCATTATGTACCCAGGTATAATCATAACTGAGTTTTTGTTGGGGATCTCATAGGGTATCTAATGTCATTTATCTAGTCCATTTCGTATCTCATATTTATGAGAGTCTGTAATTATGGATTTGGTGCTGAACAAATTTATTCTTATGTATGAAGAGATAATGTTATCTAGATCACATGCCACCATTGATCAGGCCATAGAAAAGGCGTCAATAGGGGCTGCTGTTCAACTTGACATACCACCCTTAGTGGTCGAGGCAGGGGACAAGCACATGTGGGAAGTGTTGGCAAAGCTTGTGCAAGGGGTGGGCAAGCAACCAGGCCTCCCATCAGAAATGTTCTTGAGGAATGGACAGTACTTTCTCAATCTTAAGTCCCTACTAATATAGAATTAGCAGCCAGACTTTAAAGTATTTGGACAGCTGTAAAGAGTCTTATAGCCCTGATAGCGACACAAATGACTGGCCATAATGCCCCTCCTACCACTATGCCCCCTATAGAACAAATAAGGGCTAGAGAACCTCAAGATGGAGCTAAAGAGGGTAGTAGCAGAAGGATCTTAACCGAATTCATCAAATTCAGGCCTCCTACTTTTACAAGAATGGATAATCAGAAGGACCCTCAACAGTTTATTGAAGATATTGAGCAAATATGTTGTCACGCCCCGAATTCCCTGGGATGTGACCGGCACAGATCACGAGGAAATCCCCATGACCTGCAAGCCTACACTAAAGGGACGATCGTTAAAATACATTTCCAATACCCATAATGTCGTTGCCTTAATATATATGGTGAGAATGTCAATACAAAACGAGGCCTCCTGTAGAAATTTCGGCAGCACCTCCCTAGTAATTAGGACGTCCCGAAATTTCTACAAGGTCCTGCAAGGCATACATAAATAGGGGAGCTCCGCTCCCACCAGCCCAAATTCACGAATACAACAAAAGACAAAAACCTGGCGGGTCCAGCTGTGGTCACAAAATAATCCCGCGAACGGAAATGGCTACCAAACTAAATATATATATATGCATCCCAAAAGGAAATGCCAAATTATAATCAACAAAAAGGGGCACGTCTCGCACCCAAAACAAACGGCTTAATGCAGCTCCCTGGTCAATGCTCCGCCGACTCCAGGAGATCGCCTAACTCTCTTTCTGGGACCAAAAGTTTTCCGGCAGATAGCACCCTAAGTCAGTAAACCATTTCATATATAAACAGAAGCTTTAACAAAAAATCAAGGAGTAATACAGTGCAATAGTGTTTAAATCCATAAACTTGCAATTTAACAGTCGAACGAAATAACCATTTATCATAAACGTCAAGTCAACAACCATTCTCAGTTAAGCAATCAATTGTGACAAACAATCAGGATTAAGACTGCTAAGAATCAACGGGCGAGGGTACACAACCCTCGAAAGCATCTAATCAACAAGCGAGGATACACAATCCGCGAGGGTAACTAACCAACGAGCGAGGACACTCAGTCCTCGTGGGTAACTAACCAACCGGTGAGAACACTCAGTCCTCGAGGGTAACTAACCAACCGGCGAGAACACTCAGTCCTCGAGGGTAACTAACCAACAGGCGAGAACACTCAGTCCTCGGGGGTAACTAACCAACAGGCGAGAACACTCAGTCCTCGAGGGTAACTAACCAACAGGCGAGAACACTCAGTCCTCATATATTTTCCAGATTTTTCATTCTGGTCCCTGTTTCAAGCCCTAGCCTCCATTTTAATGCAAATCCAGCAAATTTCTTAGTTCTCATGCCTAATAGTTTAAAGGTATTAATCTAGAGTAAATATGGATCAATTACAAGTCAAAAATTTTCCATTTTCTCAAGAACCCAAAATTTTCGAAAATTTTCACTTTGGTCCCTGTCAGCCATTCTTCTTACAAGCAGCCAAAATCCATGATTTTAGAGCTCAAATTTGTTGTTTAAGGGCCGAAAATGCTACTTCTAAGCTCAATCTGAAGAGAAAACTAGCTTAAACGTACCAAATCGTCCCAAAATGCTCAAGATTTGAACTCCTCCTTCTCGCCGGAAAAGCGGCTCCAACGGCGGCCAACTGAGCTCGTCTTCAGGTGGAAAGGACCGGCCAAAACGTGAGGATCACAACCCGTCCAAGCCACGCCAGGAAAATAGCCCACCAACGGCCAAGAGAGCTCGCGGTCCACGGTGGTTTTTCGCCCAAAGGAGTGGCGGTTTGCCGGCTGGAATGGCGAAGAAGGTGGCCGGTGGTGCTCGGGGGGTGCAGCTCAGCTCAGGCGAGGTGGAGGCTCAACCACGGCGACCCTCTGCTCTCTCGCGAAGTCTCCCTCTCTTCTCTCGCTCTCGGCTGCACGCAGGAAGGAGGAGGAAGAAGAAGACTTACGAGGGCAATTTCGTCCTTTCACTGTGGAGGGGACACATGGCAGCTCCAGAAAAAAAAAAAACACTGGAGGTTAGCTTCCCAGTCTCGAACCCGCGTCCTGAGGAAATGCAGCCTGAAGCCTGACCACTGAGCCAGCCTCAATTTCATTGTATTAGTTCACCTAACACAATATTATACCATCAGTTGCATTTAAAATTTTAATTGCTTGGGTTATTACATATGTATGGCACTTAATTGTCTTTCAAGGAAATCAGTTACCATAGGTGCTTTCTAACTAAAAAAAGTTGTTAAATTATGGTATAAGTCACTGCTAGAAGGAAGACCATCTGAGTTGCCTCTTCTCGAATGGGAAAAGTTCAAAGAATTACTTATGGAGTGATTTTTACCTATAAGCATTAAGGATGCTCGTGCTAAGTAATTCAAGAGCTTATGACAAGTCCCTGGGGTATCAGTTGATGAATTTGTCATTGAATTTACTGAGTTGTCCAAGTATGCCCCTCATTTAGTTCCCACTGAGAGTGACAGAATTAAACGATTTGTGATGAGCTTCACGAAGCCATTATTCAGGGTTATGACGCCCCATATCAGTCAGTTTACCTCCTATTTTAGCAGCGGCAAATTGTGCCAAAATGATTGAGATGAGGGGTAAAGAAGACAATACAGTGCAGAAGAAGAGCAAGTGATAGAGGAAGGAAAACCTTTAGGGAGTTTTTCCATGGGTGGATCATTTAGAGGGCCTAAGGCATTAGGCCTGGCTCAAACATTTTAGTCTAACCTAGAATCTTCAATTCAAACAATAGCGAGTACCGAAAGACACAAAGAGAATTTTAGGGATTTCAAACCTACGCCTCAATTTGACTTAGCACAAAACCCAAGGGGTAGACCTCCATGTTCCACTTATGGGAAATCTCATCAGAGTCCATGTCATAAAGAGTTTGAGGCATGCTTTAGATGTATGATATGAGTTTGCCCTCAAACTCGCCACTGCTCTAACCATGGTTCAATATGTCTGTCTAGTTTTATGTATACGAGACCTAGGCCTCATGGTGCATTTTTAGCTCAGGGTGGCAAGGGTCCTGTCAAATTAAAAGGTTCTTTAATGGTAACAACTTTGTTCGGAGAATCCATTTTAGTGGATCAAGTATACAAATCATGCATAATTATGATTGACGACCATGAAATAATGGTTGATTTAATTATTTTGGCTATGACTGACTTTAATATGATCCTTAGAATGGATTGGTTGGCTTCTTGTTATGCCACCATGGATTGTCATCTTAAAGTTATAAGATGCGAATTCCCATATAAACTATCCATTGTTATCCAAGGCGATTGTATGGTGACTCCTAACAATTTGATATCGGCCATTGAGGCTAGGAAGTTGTTAAGAAGTGGATGTCAAGGCTACTTAACCTTAGTCTAAGACATAAAAGTAGCAAATCCAACATTGCATCAAGTGTCGGTAGTCAATGAGTTTCTGAATGTATTCCCAAAAAAATTACCTGGACTACCTCCTAATAAAGAGACTGAATTTAGCATTGATCTAATACTAGGCACCCGACCAATCTCTATAACTCCTTATAGAATGGCACCATTGGAACTTAAAGAATTAAAGGATCATTGCAAGATTTGTTAGACAAAGCCTTTATCCACCCAAGCTCGTCACCATGGGGAGCTCCAATTCTATTTGTAAAGAAAAAGGATGGATCCCATAGACTGTGTGTGAATTATAGGCAATTAAATAAAGTGACAGTGCAAAATAAGTACCATTTACCTCGCATTAATGATCTATTTGATCAGATATAGGGTGCATAATGTTTTTCTAAGATTGATTTACGATTAGGATATCATCAATTGAAAATTAATCAAGAGGATATTCCTAAGGCAACTTTTAAGACTTAGTACGGGCATTATAAATTGTTAGTGATGTCCTTTGAACTAACTAATACTCCCATAGCCATTATAGATATGATGAATAGAGTGGTCAAGCATTTCCTTGATCGATTTGTTATAGTTTTTATTGATGATATCTTAGTTTACTCAAAGAGTCAAGGGGAGCATGAATAACATTTAAAAATGGTGTTGCAAATATTGAAAGAAAATTAATTGTATGCAAAGTTCTCTAAATGTCAGTTCTGGCTTAATAAGGTAGCTTTCTTAGGCCATGTGGTATCAAAGGAGGGTGTTCAAATAGATCATTATAAGGAAGTAGTTCAGAAGTGGCCTCGACCCACTACGGTCACTGAAATCCATAGTTTCTTGGGTTTGGCCAGCTATTACCGTCGATTTGAGAAAGCTTTCTATAAAATAACTACTTCTATAACTGAACTAACTCAAAAGAATGTAAAGTTTCAATGGACCGAAGCATGAGAAGAAAGTTTCTAGAAGTTTAAGGACTATTTGACATCAGTACCTATTCTTGCATTGCCATCAGGATCTGGTGGCTACACAATTTATTATAATGCCTCCAGAATGGGGTTAGGATGCGCTTCGATGCAACATGGTTGTGTGATTGCCTATGCCTCAAGGCAATTGAAGAAGCATGAGCAGAACTATCCTACCCATGACTTAGAAATGGCTGTAATGGTATTTGCATTAAAAATTTAGTGTCACTATTTGTATAGCTAGACTTGCAAAATTTATACATACTATAAGAGTCTTAAGTACATTTTTGTACAAAGAGATTTCAACCTGAGACAGAAGAGGTGGATGGAATTGCTAAAAGATTATAATCGTACTATCTTGTACCACCCAGGCAAAGCCATAGTTGTGGCAGATGCCATGAATAGAAAGTCTATGGGATGTCTGTCACATATAACTAGAATGAAAAGACCATTGATTAAGGATTTCCCTTGGTTAGCAAAAAAGGGTGTTAGGCTTGGAACTAAAGAGCCAGGTGTGTTATTAACAGGTGTTCAAAGTTCCTCTTCCTTGAGTGAAAGGGTGAAGGTTGCTCAGGGAACAGATGCATAGATTCAAAAGTTAATTGACGATGTCGAGAATGGAAAACGAAGTGAGTTTACTCCGGACTCAGAAGGGGTGCTATGGTATGGTCAAATGTTATATGTACCCAATGATGGCGAACTCAGAAGAGAGATCCTAGGAGAAGCTCATCAAACCCCTCATACCATCTACCCATGAGCGACAGAGATGTATCAAGATTTGAAACAGTAGTATTGGTAGGAAGGAATGAAGAAGGATGTAGTAAACTTTGTTTCTTATTGCTTAGTTTATTAACAAATGAAAGCAAAACATCAAAAGCTAGTTAGGTTACTCCAGAAAATATATATACCAGGATGGAAATGGGAAAGAATAACTATGGATTTTATAACAGGCCTACCTCGAACTTTAAAGGGTTTTGATTCTATATGGGTGGTTGTAGACAAACTGACTAAATTTGCACACTTTCAGGTAGTAAAAACAACTTATGATGTTGTCAAATATTCTCAGATATATCTGAATGAAATTGTGAAGCTTTACAATGTCCCTATTTCAATTATTTTTTATCGAGGGCCCCAATTTGCCTCTAGGTTCTGGAAGGCTTTTCAGGATGCGTTTGGCACTTGATTAGATCTCAGCACAGCCTTTCACCCATAGACTAATGGTCAATTCGAACGTACAATTCAAACACTAGAGGATATGTTGAGATCATATGTCCTTGACTTTTGAGGGAGTTAGGATACCTACCTACCTTAAATTTGCTTACAATAATAGTTACCAAGCGAATATTCAGATGGCACCTTATGAAGCTATGTACGGTAGGTGATATTAGTCTCATATCGGCTGGTTTAATGTAAGTGAAGCTAGGATATTAGGACTATAATTAGTTCAAGACACCATATACAAGGTGAAGTTAATTAGGGAGAGATTGTTAACTGCCCAAAATAAGCAGAAAGCTAATACGGATAATTGAAGGTGAGATTTAGAATTCATGGTGGGCGATTAAGTGTTCTTCTTTGTGTCATCGATTGAAGATATAATGAGATTCGAAAGGAAGGGAAAATTAAGCCCCTGTTATGTAAGGCCATTTGAAATTCTGGAAAGAATTTGAGCAGTGGCAAGTCACTTAGCTCTACCCTTAAAACTAGCAAGTGTGCATCTTATGTTTCATGTATCTATACTCAGGAAGTATTTACCTGATCCATGTCATGTACTCAAAACCTAAGATGTTCAATTAAATGCAGGGTTAACTTACGAAGAAATTCCTGTGGTGATTCTGAATAGGCAGGTTAAGAAACTTCGATCAAAGGAAATTACATTGGTGAAGGTTTTATGGTGTAATCATTCCTAAAAAGGAGTGATGTGGGAAGTAAAGAACAATATGGTGCCAAATGCCCCCAATTATTTCAAAACTAAGGTATGTAGATGATTTAATTCGGGGGCTGAATTTCTTAAAGAGGAGGAATGTAATATGCATGAAATTTATACACAAAAGAGAACTCAGTCAAAGTTAAATGTAGATGAAGATAAGATTTTATTTAAAAGTGTAACCAAAATAAGTATCAAAGCCTCACCCTGCGCATTTTTAGTACATGTAGTTCAACAAAGCATGGTAACTAAGTATTTGTGAGGAAAATTTTGATATGATAAAAATATAAAATTTTCCATTTAAAATATTTTAAACTCCTAATTTTCCCACTAACTCCACTTACCTTATTTGATTGCCCCAATTATATCACTAACATTATACAACCCCCACCTATCATATTTTAAACCATTAAATTATACTACAAAATATGCATCAGGTACACCCATTCTTGCACCTCTCTTCTTTTCGGTTCAAAATGCAAATCTTTCTTCTTCACGCCAGCAACTGTTCCTTCCTGCTGGCGAGTGACCGATGACCCTCCAGCAACCCCTTCGACCCTCCGACAACCTCCCCTGTCGGCCATATCACTAAAAAGTTGGGATCCGAGCTCCTCACTGTGTAAGTTTTTCTCTGGCCAATTGGAGCTTCCTCCGACCTTGTTCACCTTGTCAGCGCCATCTCTCAGCTGCAGTGGCCCCGTTGACCCCCCAGCAACCTCCACTGACTGCCACATTGCCAAAATTTCATCGATTTTCTGGCAATTCACGTGAAATCTGAGCTCAAAATTAATGATTTTGGTGTGTATTTGCTTTAATTTGGCTTGGGCTTCAATTCTATAATGTTTTTCATCCCTTTTTCCCTTATTTACACTGATCAATTTGGTACAATTTGCTTTAGAATTGAAGAACCCTAATTTCAGCACTGTTCATTCTAAAAATAGGCCAATTTGAAATTTTAATATCTGTACATGGATGCAATAGACATTAGTCGTAGTGTACTGCAATTGGAAATTTAATGTGGTTGAGCATAATGTCATTACTACGTTATTCTGTATGAGACCTAATACCATTATTATAATTACTCAGAGCTTATGGCTTAAATAAGTATATATTCTAATCTGTTTTCACTAACTTTGGGCTAGTTTTATATTATATAATTATGACTAGTCCTGTAGGAGATTCCCAAATACATTATATTAATGATTATTCTCTATTTTGGTGATATTAAATTATAAATGTATGATATCTTATTTTTAAATTTTGAAATGCATACAACTATAAGTCTATTCCATTTTTGTAATATTAAAATTACCTACTCATTGAGTTTTCACTTTCCCTACTATTTAACATTTTTCATATTCTAGTGCCGATCCATAACTTTAGTAATTCTATAGAATTGGAATCGTGGTAATTAATTCCTTAGTGAGCTTTACCTACTGTTAAAGTTATGTTTTTCTCTTATTTTATGATTTCGTTTTGTCACTCCCTTGTATACAAGCTAAATGTTTAATGTATTATCATGATAGGTCAAATAACTTTACTGTAGAAATTAGGAGGTCCATAACTCAGAGAATAACTTGCCCAACTTTCTACATAGAGATTAAACTGAGTCAGTTAATGTTTGTATAAAAAGTTATGAGATTAAAATTTATTTTTAATGTATGTTTACATAAGCTTTATTGTTTTAAGGATTTTGATGGGTTCATGAGGATGAAAGATACCTCATCCTCGTGTCGATCACTTTCTGTCAACCCAGGTCATGACAATAGGCACATAATTGTATACCTAACTTCTATTTCATTTTTCTTTTTGAATAGATTGAATCTAGATAATGCTTCTGACTTCTATTTCATAAAATCTACTCATACATACCTTAAGTAGTTGTCAATGAATGTGATCATATACCAATATTCACTTATAGAGGCTTGCTTTATTAATCCAAAAACTTCAGAGTGCACTAGTTCAAATAACTTCGTAGCTATGAAACTAGACTTCTCATATGGTAACTTACGTGCCTTATAGTTTTGGCATCCTACACAAATTATACCATCTCGAACTTCAAGCTGCGAAAGTCTTCTAAGTATTTCCTTCCTTATTATTAATTCAACTTATGATAGTTGATGTGGCCAAGCCTTGCATGCCATAAATTTGCTATCTCACTTCTTCTTGTCTTATTTATATATGCTATATGTGCTAACATTACGTAGATAGACTCTACATGTCTATCCTCCATAATTAGTGAACTTGTTGGATCTAGACTTCTATATACCTTAACATCATTTAGCCTGAACACCACATAGTTGCCTTCGAATGCAAGTTGTGACACTAATAGAAGATTTTTCTTCATTCTAGGCATATGGTAGACATTTTATATATGTACTTTCTTTGTACTGTGGTGGGGATTGATTATCATCCTGCTAACATAGATTATTGGCAATCTTAAATTGTTTGCTATTATAACTTGACATCCTCTATATTTAAACATTCTTCATAACTTCTCTTTATCTCCTATCATATGGTTAGAGCATCGAGAATCAACAATATGGTCCTCTTCATAATTAACAAAATTGTCGCTCGTCATTACTAGTGCCATATCTTCTTGTGGTTCTTCAACACAAGTCAACGTAATCTCTTCTGATGCTTGAAAGTCTTATTCTTCTTCTCTATAGTATTCAGTTGTAGCATTTCCTTCCTTGCAAAGTACTCTACAATTTCTAGCAAAGTGACCTTTTTTGCCATAATTGTAGCATTTAATGTCTCCCCATCACTTTTTCTTCAATTTAGGGTCTTGTGAATCTGGGCAAGCACCCCTTCGATACAAGCCTCTCTTACAATGGTTTCTCAGCCAACGATTTTGATGCCTTCTATTATCTCTTTTTTTTTTTCTTCAGCTAGATTCCTCTTATTAGCCTTTTTGTTTGCAAAAAGAGAGCTTCTTCTTCATCTTTCAAAGAAGCTTTGGACATTTTTGAATCCAACGCCTCCTAGTTGGCCAGTATACTTTCCAACTTTGTTGAAGCTGGTTTCTGGCCAAGCCTCTTGTAGCAACGACAAGGTTATGATACTTTGGGTTTAATACAGCAATAATAATTCTCCATATTCTTGTGTCAATAGCATCTTACCAATCTAATTTTGAAATCTCAATACAAATAAATTTAATCTTTGGAAAAATATTCACTTACCGACATATATTATTTTGTTGAATTAACACAAGCTCATTCTTCAGTCATTGTAACTTTGCATCATTAACCCTCACAATCAGTGTGGAAAGTGCAGTCCATGCTTCTTTTGGTGTCTTGGCTTCCTTAATGTATCTAACAAATTCTTGTTCCATAGTAGAAATTAATATGTAAAAAGTTCTTTTAACACTTCCCTATCATTTCTTCAATTCATTTGCATTTGTTGTTAGAACTGTTTCATCTCTGTCAATAAGGTTCCAAAGACTCTAACCTCCTAAATAGAGCTCAACTAGGTGTTCTAGACCTAATAAGTGTCATTATTTAACTTCTCAATTGAGCATGTATTCGTCGACATATCTGCCATAGCGATTTTGGCAATACCTTGCACTTAATCCAAGTTCTCTTGATTTTTTTTTTTTTTAGAGTTTCTTCATAGTTTCTGAACGTATTTTGCCAAGATCTCCTTGTATGACGATCTTAGATGTCGTATTCGAACACAGGAACATCCTGCCTTAGAGACTCGGTTGACTAGGCTCGAGCTATGAACGAACATGGTTAGAGCCGAACTCTAATAGTCTCTAATACCACTTGTAGAAGAAAATAGGCAAGAATAGGAACTTAATTGAAAAAACTTTTTATTATTCTCTACAAAATTACAATAACTACCAAAAATATATTTCACAATAAACTTTTATCCACACCTCTTCTCACGTCTCTTACACTCATTCAATTTGTTACTTTGCTACACACACCTATTATCACATCTCCAACTATTTATAATGCTAGCAAACTATTAATTCAACAATTCTATAAATTTTTTCCATCCATATTTTTTAAAGACGATTACCAACGCTTGATAAGTTGCCAACAACTTTGTAAAAATTACCTCTCACTTTTAAAAGATTTTTACTAAAATTTGAAACTCTTAGATAAGTCGGTACTATGTCGTGGGTTCCCTTGTAATAGATATTGTAGTCTTTATTTTGAGTGGAAATAACTTTCCTTTAAATTACAACGCTGTCATCGCTGGTGTAAACTGTAAAGTATTTAACAAACTTTTTTGTAAGATTAGAATCATTAGATGATAGGACGTTGCAAGTTTCTTCAATTTAATATTGGACTTGAAATGGAAGTGTTAGTTGCATTGAATGAAAAAGGAAGTTTTGGCTATTCGTTTGAATGATTCGCTCCCACGAGTACCTGAGATGTTTGATCTTATCAGTTCATGCTCTAATGCTACATAACTGAGTGGGTATTATGTGAAATGATTTCTTTTTCTTGAAAGGGCCAAGCAGATATCTTTGGACAAGAGGAAGAACCGACACCAACCTTTTGTGTGACTGTCTGTTGACGTCAATACCGATTCGTGATTTTATTTTATTTTACTTTTTTCTTTTTTTTTGGGCCACGATCTGTCGATCATGTTGCTTCATTTTTCTTTTTTGGCATATATTATCACACACTGATTGTGTATATTCCGATGAGGGTATATTCCCTCCTCCCCGTAAAAGCTACATGATATGGTTTCTTCGGGGGCTGTCTATATGCATTACTTCATGTTAGATATAAGAAATACAAGCCCAAAAATGTATGGCTACCAATTATTAGAATCTTTTGTATTCTTTCTTAGAAACGTGTGATACAACTGTCATGTTAAAAAGGTTTCGGAGCGTAATTGTATTGTTCAACATGGACAAGGAAACTTCCAACACTCAATAAATGCAGATATTTCTTTGTTATCTTCTGCAAGTACTGACTAAAACACTATGATATTTGTAATTATTTATCTACCGCTGTTATCCTTTGCTTAGTTTATATTCCAAACAGAAGGTAGTGAAGTTTTATAAAGAAGAAAATGTCCATGTAACTCAAGTAATTCTCAAAAAGACGCCAATGCAATTCACTCTAAGTAACAGCATTTCCCATTACTAAGAAGATAGAATTGTTTCAGGTATTTTGCAATACAGATTAAATGCAATGCAAGTGGGCAATCCTTCAGTGAACTTAATCTTCATTCATGAACTCCATGGCGTAGTATTGAATGGCTTCACTCATTTGGCATTGCATTCTCTCTTCGTAAGAAGACGTTTGGGCTCTAAATGCAGCCATGCTTTCTCGATTTGTTAAATATAAATTGATTGGTTTAGTCATAATATATTTAATTCTATGAGCTTAGTTCACTTATATCTAACAGATCAAACTATTCTTTAAAAAAATTTTATACCACAATTTTTTGTGCATTCCCACATGCAAGAGAGAGATAGAAATGTGTGTGTGTGTCGCGAAGTACAGCCATACCTGTTTTGGGGGTTTTCACGATTTGGCACCTTATTTGATTATTGATGTTATTGTTTGCTTCGCAGGATTTGGATCTACTTGCGAAGGTCCTTTAAAATAAACATCTACTTTTTATTTTTTATGGGCAAGCATGGTTAGAAGACAAAGAGCGCTGTATATTTTATGAACAAGATTACATGAAGTATGTAGTGGGTGTTTATGTGATTGCTATATTTTTGGCAAACAATGGTTGTCTGTATTAGGATTTGTTTATGTAAAATGAGAACAGTGGAGACATGGATGGAAGAAAGATGGGAATAGGGTTGGTCAAAACGGTGATAGATTCCTTAGTGGAAACTCACTTTAATTTCCCAAGAATCTTCTAAAACAAAGCTTCCCGACACACCCTCTCTTTCCCGCAGAACAATGAGACATGTTCGTCCCTAACTATGTTTTTGTTATATTCTAATTGCATACTTTCATAGTTTCATGTTCTCTTCTGAAGTTGTTTTATGCCATTCTTAGTGGGTGATGATGCCACATATAATTTAATTAAAGGTCTCATTTCATTTGATTTAAGTTTCGATACATGATTTAATTGACAATAATAAGGGATTTATGATTATTTGTATATAGAGGACAGAGTTCGATGTATGATACAAATATATAGATTATTCTAGTTTGAAAAAAGCTTTTACTGTACCACGCTTAGCAATTAGACAACGTCTTTTTCGATAAAAGAAACTGTAATTAATTAAGAAGAGGAAGACAAAGATAACATGTTTATTCAATCATCGAATAAACAATAAACATAAATTAAGCTTCTGTTGTTTATCCAACAATTAATGTGGAGCATCGCACTTCAGAATACGTGCAAACATAAATGCTCTCTTCATATTCTATAATAATTTTAATTGGAAAATTTATCGATAATGTGAAGTCTTGCAAATTACTATTGAGACACAGAAACTGTTTCATTCGTTGTCTGAACCAGTGCTTATTTAAGATCATGATTAAAGCAAAATCAATCTGGTATTACTGGTTATAATTTTTAAAATTTCCTGACCAAACTTTTATTATTGCGGTTAAGAGCTTCTTCCAATTTTGTCTGGGATAATTCTCTTCTTTGGGTGATTTTAAAGGTCACTTCCCCTTATATTTAAAATTTACTTAATGAATGTTCTCTATGTTGGGAGGCAAAAGGAATAGAAGCAAACCAAAGAAAGAAAAATGAGAGAAAAGGGAGAGAAAATGGTTGATATTCAAATGGTAATTTTTTTTTCCTCCTTTCAAAATTAGTCAAATCGTAAGAACTTAAAATTAATAAAAAAAATTAAAGAGGGTTTAAAAGATTTTAAAAGGTTAATCCAAAAACCTTCTATTCACCTTCCCTCCTTATAATGAAGTCTCAAATTATAGGAGAGTTTCACTAGAACATTTCCCTCCTCCATTATTATCACATCCGAACATACCTTAGGATAACGGAACCCAAATTGTTTTTTAAAAAAATACTAATTCTCTTACCAACTCAACAAATGGGTTTAAAAATTGTCTTTTTAATTACATTGAAAACAATGATTGGTAAAAATATTATATTTTAAAAAGTAGAAAAGGGGGGTGTGAAGATATTCCGGGGAGGCACACCTAACGAATGTGTGTACTAGGTAAGAACAAAGAGTGGCTCAAAAAAGGGAAGGCATGTCGTCCATATTGCTCAGTCCTTGGTGCCCATTACTGTAGCACAAACTGAGCCACCAGGACACGATTATTTTCATGAATAAAGTACAAACCTAAACCCATTAAAAAAAAAAAAAGGAAAAAGCTGAGACTGAGCCCCAAATAGCCCATCTTACTCATACCAATTTCCCACCTCTCCATTATTGTAAGACGAATCATTGTCCTTTTCCTGAATCTTTGGCTCCCCATTTGTTCAAAGCAGATCATAGAATGAGCAGTGTGTGTGTGCTCTTAGTGGATATACGGTGGTCCAAATCCAATGCATCCCCAGACACTGTAGATTCAATATTGCCATTATTCTCATCTCATAAAACTTTGTTTTTGTTTGTTTCAATTGCATGCCTCTCTGTAATAACCTTGTTGTTCTTGTACTGTCACTATGTAATGCTATCTCTCTCTCTCTCTCTCTCTCTCTCTCTCTCTCTCTCTCTATATATATTGATAGGAGGAGTAAAATACTGTCTTTTACTTATTAATTAAAATTTTATTAATTTATTTTGAATGAAGTCTCTCTCTAATCTTTAAGTCAACACATTTAATCTTTTAATTTAATTAATGAGAAGAATCAAATTGAGAATCAAATTACAAGTAAGAGGTTAAATTAATAGTCAATTGATAAATAAAAAATTAAAATGAGAATAAATTGATAAGTGTAGTGCTAAAATAATATATATCTATATATATATATATATATATATTTTGGAGAGAGATAATGAGTTTGTATGTTTGCGGAGCGTGCACTATACAAAGTCAATTTTAAAGCATTCATTATAAAAAAAAAATATTTTATATTCTTTATACACTTATACAATAACTAATTTGATATATTAATTTAAATAAAATTATTTTAAAAAATTAATAGAAGTTCTAAAAAAATAATTTTATTAAAATTAATACATTAAATTAACTACCACATAAATATATAAGGATTTGATCATATATTTTCATTCATTATTGGGCCGATTTGTCCAATGTTGCTTCTTGCTTAGATCTGCATGTCGTCCTACGCTCTTCATGCAATTTGAAAACCACACCGCAGTTTCCATTTGTTGTGTTTGAGCATCATGCGGAGATATATAGCTGTAAGTTAATCGATGGCCGAAAGAAAAAGAGATAACTGTAAGTTCATGCAAAGAGAAATAAATAATTGAAGTTATTTAAGATTAAAGAAACTAATCTTGAGGTGGGTTTGTCTGTCTGTCTCTCGTTAATTAATGAAATTCTGATTAGGGCATGGAGTAACGGACATGTTATAGCGCCTCAAACCCGTGAAAATTCCATATTCTCATTAGTCCTCACTGCTTTACACTGTTTCTTCGTCCTTTGATATCAAGACCTTTTTCTATCTTTTTGGGTCCAAATCAATTTGTGTCGTCTTGTTTCCAAATTCCAGGCCATTGAAGCTGAAAAGAAAACTCCACTGGGATATATATGATATGAAATGAGAACATTTGTTTAATAAGAATAATTAAAGTCGCAGTTTTTTCTTTTTCTTTTGTGATTGCTAATGAATGAATGAATCGTAATATTCCATTTCACACAGGAGGACAAGACAACGAGAATTGAAACAGGAAAGATAGTGGGATCATTAAGGGAAGAGATAGCTAGAAGACTCTTTTCCCCAGAAGCTTGACCATTGACTTTCCAATTTTGAGGTTCGATCACGTGACACTCTTGTGTGGTACTGGTACATCTCTATTCTATTTCTAGATATCCTACATGGCCATTTAAAAAAAAAAAACGATTTTCTTTTTATAGGCTTCCCATCTAATCCCAATGGAATCCCATGCATTTGATCATCCAAGTGGGACCAACCATCAATGCTTCGAGTTTGAATTGATGGCTAAAGGTCTCAGAATTTCCGACTTTGACAATCAGACCAGGCAGCTTACAGCTAGCATGATCAGAACATATTGAGGCGCACAATCTTTTTTTTTTTTTTTTTTTGAATTGGTGATTTGCAGATCTATCATGTGGATATCAGAACTCACATGGAGGGAAACCTACTAAAGTTATATCAATAATATTAATGAAACGGATTCTAGGTTAGGAAAAGCTTGACTTTTTACAGGTTCCACACTAGTACGTATGAATATTGCAGTGATTCAATAAATAGAATTTTTTTTGCAATTAAAAGATTGAATTCTCTATAATGAAATTATAGTTTTTAATGTTTGTTTTGGTATGATGTACTGGTGGATGACATGTGGGGGTTGGACCCTACCACTCTTTGAAGTTTTGAAATTTGCCAGCTTGTCAGACCTTCATCGTCTTCATGGTCATGGAAATTTTAGTGTCATATGTGGAAAGAAAGAAGATTGAGATTTACTCAAATCTCAAGCTCACCTTCTCCCACCATACTCCAATCATCACAAATACAAGTGCCTTTTTTTTTTTTTTCCTTTTTTACACTCACAAACCATATATCTTTTCTTTTTCTTTTTTTTCCAACACCTTCGATGTCAAACCCTAATGAGACCCTTGTTGGTATAATCTTTTGAACTTGATGACAAATTCATACGCGTCCTTTCAGTCTAATAAAGATGATTCTGCTCCTGGTTGGTGTCACACATAAGTTACTTTATTATATTATAAGGTTTGTCCTTTTCATTATTTGATTACTATATTATTTACCATAAAAATTACCATGTATTTATGAATTAATAATGAAGATAAAAATCAGCAAAAACCAAAATATCAGTACAAGAAAAATTATAACTAAATATTTCCTCTGTATCTTTGTTATTTGTTTCAGGTTGTATTTTTTGATTCAAAATAAAAATATAATTACATAAATAATTGTTATAGAGGTACAAAGGATTGATATAGTAAATAGTTCAAATTATTTGAAACACAATAGCTCTTAATATAAGAAGACTCTTTTGTTCAAACAGCCTTTTATAGTGACCAGACCACTTGATCAATCTAGTTGCATCGTTAACACCCCTCATAGAGCTCAAGAACGAAAACTATAGTAAGATTTCAAGAGGGAACACAATGGCTTTAAGACCCATGAGCATAAGTCCTTTGTACGTTATAATATATATTAGTCATTCTCTTTCGTCACTGTTGCACTCTTTTAAGAAGTCTTAATTCTAATAATATTCATTCTCATCCACGAGCAAATAACAAGGAGGTACCACAAGTCCTAGAATCTCGAAGAATTAAAGGATGGGAATAATTATGTTTCACTGATGGAGCTACGATTGTGGACAAGAGAATATTAGGGTATGTCGTAATATTTAAAAAATTAAATAGAGAATTTATATATTCTATATTTTATTTTCACAATGGAATTAATTGAAGCTCTTATTCTTATAACTGTAATCCAGTAGATTTTGTGCAACTTGAATTCTAATGGCATGTTCTACTTAGATGCTCATGATCTTCATCATAGCCTTAAATTCTTTTGATGATGATCTAAGTTAGGTGACATAATCCAAGATTAAAGACATATTTTGCTTTGCAAGCATGATTACTTGTGTGCATTAATTGGAAGACACCTCAATTTGTATGCCTACAGGACTACAATTTAGTTAAAAACTCTTTGTATTCCCATTACTCTCAAGTTAGGACCTATATTTCTAATTGTTTTCATTTACGTACTCTGTTTAATTTGAAATGAAATATTTCTTATGAAAAAATAATATTCATTTTCATCCTCATTGTAACATTTCTATGTGGAGAAAAATACTATTTTAATTTGTATTTAGTTTTATTTTTCTCTTTCACTTTTAAGTATAGTTTTATTTTAATTCTCCAAATTTTAAAAATTTTAAAATAGTCATTTATTTTTCAAAATCTTATCAAAATTAATTCCTTCATAAAAATTAAATTTAAAAGTGAAATACTATTTTTGAGATTTTTTAATTTGTAGAGGAATAAAATAATATTTTTTTCTCTCTATTTGTCTATGTTAGTATCATCTCTCAAAAGCCGGAAATAGTGATAAATATAAGAATAAATTAACTAATGTAAATTTAATCATAAAAAATATATTTTTTAATTTAAAAAGAGTATTATAGAAATTTGTAAAGATGGAAAAAATATTATGAAATCAAATTATTTTTTAATAATAAATTACATGATCTTTCTTGAGGTTTGTTAATTTAATTGGATACTTTCTCGTTTTTTTAAATCATAAATTTAAATCCCTTAATATTTGATATATATATATATATATATTTATATATTACAAAAATCCTGCTTCCAATCTACATTAGATGAATAAAGTTGACTTAATTTCTACATAATATAATTGATTTCAGTCTTAACATGTACAATAAATGCAACAAAGTTAATATTAAATTTGAACATAGAATTTTAATATGTAAGTAATAAATATTTAAATAATTTTATTTGTTTTAAGAACACTATAGTAAAAAGATATTTCATTGGTAAAAAAAATTTAGAAAGGAAAATTTTGTTACACATGTGAAATATTATTAAAAGAATTGGATGATGTTTCTGAAACCAAAAAAAAAAAAAAGAATAGATATACAGGCAAAGTTAAATGTAATTTTTTGTTGGTAAGAGAAAACTCTTTATTACAATAAAGTAGAAGGATTACGGTGAAAATATGAAAAATTTGAACCCTTTTAAAAACAATTTTAAAAAAGTTGTCCATAAATTTTGAAAAAGAATAAATAATAAAAGATGGTTAAGTAGTGAAGAGTGAGAAGGGGTCCAAAGGGCCATTGGCAGGTACCAATAGTCACGGTAACAGGTGACACTGGGGAACAGTTGCCCCCTCCCTCAACATCTGACCGTTGGGTTTTCAAATATCGGACAACGAGAACACCCCCCATTTTCCACTTTCTCTTTCTTCATCTTTCAAATATACATAAATAATAATAATATTTATTATTGTTATATTTTTTAATAAAAAAAAGCAGAAAATAGTAATAGTAGTAATGGAACCAAGCCCAAAACATACTAGCATGCAATACAAGGTTGTCTTTTTCAGTGTTTTAAGATCAGATATTTTGACAGCGATGGCTGACACCCCCACCCCCACCCCCCTCTCTTCTTTTTAGGCGCTATTTTCCCTTTTCAATTTTACCGCCATTTCTCTCTCTCTCCTTTCTTCTTTTTTAAGTGTTTTTCCTAATATTTCTCATAACCCATTTAATTCCCATCAATTTTTTTAAAAAAAAGAAAAATAATTCATTTATCTATTGTTAAAGTGAAAGGAAAATGTTATTAATAATGGTAATGGTAGTACTTGTAAAGGTTGTGAAGAAGTGGAAAAGGCTCAAAATTGGACATGCCTAATTATAAAAATATGAAATGGACAACACGTAATTAAACATATATAAATATAAGATTAAGAACAAAAAAAGAAAAAGAAAAAGGCATGTATGAAAAGATGATGCGAGTAACTGTAACATGTTTCCCGCCATTTTGACAAACAGAGTTGTCCGTTTCGGCAGGTAATTTCCTGCTGTTCCCACCGCAACTTCTTCAAAGAGTTCAGTTCAGCAACGTCTCTTTTTTTTTTTTTTAAATAAATTTTGGATAATAAAATAAGATGTGAATTTAGTTTTGGCGGGAAAGGAATAAACGGGAATGAATGGTGGGCTTGGAATCCGTGGGCCTGCGACGACGATAACGTCGTATCGATAGTACGTAGTACCGTGGGGGCCCACTTTGCCACCTCACCCTCAAAGCATGCATTGAGATCGGATCTCCCCATTTATCGCTGTTTCTTTATTCGCCCACCATTTCACGGGATTTTCCTGATCATTCCTACACTACTACTTGTCCTCTAAGTTTTCCTTTTTTTCCTTTTTTCTTTTTTTTTTCTTTTTGGTTTAATTGATTCTATACTTATTTGTTCTTATTTATTAAGAAATTATTTAATATAGTCTTACAAAAATATAAATATAGAATTTGAATCAAACGAAAGAATTTAAAACTACGAGAGAGTGGGAAGTTATTGAATTTCTCACTTTCTTTTTTAAAAAATATATTTAAGATGACATTAAATTAATAATATTAACATTGTGTTAATACATGTCAAGCTAATATATTACAAACAGTAAGATTTTGACGCAGGAGCAAAATTATATTTCGAAATCAAGTAAAGAAACAAAAAGTCACCATGTTTATATGTTTTTAAAATATATGAGAAGATTTAAATTTGTATACGAAGTTAGAATTCAATAGAAACAAGTATTTTAAAAGTATATAATAGACACTTTACAAAGTTTCAGGCCTGAAGGGGAAATTAAGAGTAAGAGAGACGACAATTATTACAATCCAAACAAGGTGAAAGCGAATAAACTAGAAAACAAAAAAGAGCAAAATAAGACACTAACGGATATTGGATTTCTCTCTTAATCTGAGAGTAAATGTTCGAGGTACTCCTTGATTATGCACTTTGAATGACACTTTTAACCCTAACACTAATTTTATTTCTCCCACATTGCCCGGGTCAACTTAATTGGGGAACTTGTTTTTATTCAGCTAAATTTAAAAAAACAATAAATTAATTATTTCAATGAATTTATATTCTCTAAAATATAAAATTTATAAATTGTTTTAAAAAATTAAAGAGATATAAAAAAATTAATAAAATGAGAAAACGTGAATTTAATTGTACACACTTTCACTTTTTGTATTAAAAATTAGATTATGTAAAATATGAAGGCAATATTATACCTCTAAAATTTAGAATAAGTGTGACGTATTATCAAGGAGGGGATGTAAAAGAATCATATTCTATCTCTTCACTCATTTTTTTTTTCACTTAAAAAAATCATATTCTGTCTCTTCACTCTTTTTTTTTTTTGGGACTCTTTTTGATTCTTCAGGTATTTTATAGATTTTATACGCTCATCCAAATCTCAATTCACAAGAGTAGAATCAATGTCAATGTCTCTCTCTCTCTCTCTCTCTCTCTCTCTCTCTCTCTCTCTCTCTCTCTCTCTTTGAGACAGATGAATGGATTCAAGCAAGTATAATTTCGTATAAAAAAATGAAGAAGGTTTGGTTCAGTAGTATCTGAAGTTATAAAATACATAAAGGTGTACAAAAATCAAATTTGTGACGTTTAGGATGAATCCGACTTATTTGAACTCAAAGAACAATCAATGCTTTCGAGTTTCACCGCTTAAACTTTAAAATCCAAACAAAAAGAAAAACAGATAAACAAGTGATCCGCCTTGTAAGGCCGACAAGAATCGTTGAAGAAGGCCACAGTGACTCCAATTACCCATCATGATAAAACACCCTCAGTCCCCCAACTCAAACAATATCAACCCCTTCATTATGGGTCCTGGGGCCGAGACATTTACTTCCAATTTCAATTCTCTCCTTTGTTTTAATAAATACTTTCAGAGTCAATAATCATTAATTGGACTAAAATATAATAAAATTTTTATTCACAAATATATTTAAAAAAATAAAAAAAAAATCTATACAATATTAATAAAATTCAAGACACATTCATATAACTTACTCAAACTTTAACTCATTTGACATGTACTTAATACATATGTAACTCCCCATGTACCTAGTCATTAAAAAACTTATAGTAATCTATAGTTGTTGAACTGCCCATACGCAAAAGGAGTCGGAATTGAAGACCGACGAAGTGACCCTTTTTTGACCTTATTCCATCAAGAGCCATTTCTGCGATCTTTACCAGCAATATAGTACATATTAAATTCTATTGATTAGACCTAGGTGTGCACACATTAGAAATTCATTAAAAATATAAGAATATGGCTAACCCGAGAAGAGAAGTGGAAACCAATATATCCGCAGCCGCACGCACCTTTGCGGCGTGAAAATGGGGATGTTCACCAGCATGCGTATGCGTTACAAAGCAGTATGAATATTGAATAGCAAGTATGGGGACCTTACCCTATTGTTTTATGACTAAGCAATGAAGATGATCGCCCTATTATGAAACTTTGCATCTCAGCAAAGGCACACACACACTGTTCTGGGTATCTTTTAATTTTGACCATGTCACTGTGTCTAATCACCACTCATAATGCACTGTTATGGGTCAAATGTTGTAATGATTGTGTCCCGTTCTTTTGTTACCCACACATTGCTGCCTCATTAAAGCAACGATTAAAGTTCACAACCCACGGGACCACCCTCCCAACACTTCTCATTTTTTTCTTAATTGTGGGTTTACAATGTGCTCATCTTTTAATTCATGCTTTTAGATTTGTATCACTTTTTTCTTTTCTTTTTTTCCTTGGTTATGATTTGATTAAGGTGAAGAAGATTGTAATTTATAACAAATTAATGGGAATTAATCCTTGTTTATTTAATTTTGGACTTTTGGTGCAATCAATTAACCCAACATTGCATGCTGCACGTACGTCATTTCTAAGCAATTTACGTGGCACCACTATCCATTCACCCATTTACACATGCACGTTAATTAGTTGCTCTTATCTGTTTCCTATTATAATTAATTATATACTCTAAATAATTGTTCTAAGGTTCCCATTCAACTTTTTGGGGATAATTAAATACACAAAAATTGATGGAAATCCTCCTCATCATTATAAAACCTTGTTGATGACCTGTATGATGAGACCATAGAATATTTGCATTATTATGACAGGAATTAAAGTGTGTATCGATGTTATTTCTTTGTTTTTCACTTTTTTAAAAATGTTTTTCTCTAAATACAAATATATTTTATTGTAAAAAATCTAGTCTCATATGATGAGATTGTCAACTGCATAATAGTCGAGAAATTACTCTACAACATATATATGCGTGTACTAATACGTACAAAGCCATAGCTAGCTACGTTATTGAAGTATATATTGAGTAAACAATGTGAAGATTTACTCTCAACTTGACATATTAAATGACATTATAATGATTCAAAAAATATATAAATATAACAAATGGAGTACATGATTTGACAATATATACAAGATTATTGGCACTTGTTAAGATTAGCGTTTATTGTAAGAAAATCCCGTTCGTGTTCTTCTATAAGCAAAAAATTTATTTTAAAATAACAATTAGTACGTAATACAACGTTAAAGTCAACTCTATGTATGGCTATTCTGCGGGACAAGCAACAAAATGACTTCCAAGAAAGTTTCACAGGAAAGAATATATATATTGCTAATGATGTTTTTCAAAGATTTATGAATTATCAGAAACAGTTGTGCTAGATCAGTTATATATATATATATATACAATTAGTTTGTTAGTTATGTCGCTTGTATCACAAGTATAAATATACGTATCTCTTCCTAATCAGAAAGTCATGGAATAATACTCGCTCTACCTGCATCTTGATCCCTCTCTCCATATGAGTTTTCTCAAGAATTTTTAATTTGTAATTGGCTATAACGTAACATATCCTAACCAGATCAGTTCCTAATAAAAATCCTATAAATAAGCCCTCTATTTTTCGCTTAGGTACCATAACATACACAAACTGTGAGGATTAACTATGAGGGTGCAATTGGAATGAGGATCGCCTGCAGTAGTAATACCCTACTGTAGGATTCTCATGTAAAATCTTAGTCATTAGATTTAATGGCTAAGATTTTATTATATATATTTTAAATTAAAATTTCAGTCATCGGATTTCAAAATTTAATAGCTGAGATTTTACAAAAAAAAATTTGCAATAGAATACTCCTATTGCAGATAATCTATAGATGTGTAATTGATGTGTTGAAAAATTGCATGTCAAAAAGGGTTAATAATTTTATACATTCAAAAATTGTAAATTTTAGATTTAAGAAGAAAATTTTCTTTTGAAATCGTAATTGTAGGTTTATTTGAGGGACAGAATTACGTTAAATTTTTTAGTTAAATGTTTTGTGTCCCTATTATTTTAGAGATCACTTCAGCAGGCAGTCCAAACAATCAATTATTCCTTGGTGAGTATGATTGGGGAGGCACTATATAGGGATATTATCGAATTCATGAACCATGCAAAAAGCCTTGTCGTTACACTGGTGTTGGATTTCACAACCCAAACTCGCCCAAAAATGCATGGTACGATCTCTGGCTTAACTTGACCCAATTTACTTTGTTTACGGTTTTGTTTTTGCCCTTGATCCTGTGTCAGTAAGAGGGAGGCAAAAGAAACAATTCCACATTGAAAGTCACATGTTATGTTCTGTGACATGTCTTCTGATATAGTCTATGATGTGTTATCATGTGCGCATCTAGCTAGTGTGCTATGTTTTCTTGTGTTAACCATGCATTGATGGAGATTCAACTCTCGGAACCTGTTTTTATTGAAAATATAGATCGTAAGGGCTCAATCAGAAAATTTTAAATTATAAGGACCTTACCAGAATTAAATATACTTTTTCAAAAAATGCATATATCCATTTTCACACACACACACATATACGAGCTTTAATATGAGGTCAATGAGATGTTTGTATTTCCTGTTTGTGCGATCATTGTACAGGAGACAGGGTAGAGAAGATAGTTTCTTCAAAGTAAACAAGCTACACAATGAAAAGTGTAGGTATTTTCATAACTAAGAAAGCAAGTCTTTGAATTGAAGACTACATGTTGTTAATTATACAGATTTTTCACTGTTAAATTACACCTAGTGGTGGGTTACCAATGAATTATATATGAAATTGTGGCAGACAAGATGGATGAGAGAGTTTACAGGACCAGCATGTGTAAATGATGGGCATATCGATCTCTTACAATCATTGTACATATGAGATAACCACCTTTTGTTTTGGGTAAAATTAATTAACTATCATACTTCTTGCCTTTTATAATTCATATATATTGATACAAAAATGATAAATGACTTAGAAAATATTTCTCAATTATTTTTTAGCCAAGTATGCATCATGCCTAGAAATCGACGTGTGTAAATATGAATAATTGCTTTGAAGAAGAGGGAAGTGAGTATAGATAGGATAGCACTAGCTATATATCACTCTTTCTAATCATTTATAAAGCTCATTCTTCTGGTCTATACTTTCACAAACTAATTTGCTAATTTTGCAAGCCAATCAAAAGCAGAAGCTGCGAAAGTCACTGAGGGAAATATTATCGATTATCTTCAGATCGTGAGGGGTAGGAGGATACTGTTCAAGCCATTATCATTAATCATTATAACTATCCAAAAGGATGAGCAAAGCTGGAAACTTGAAAGTCAGCATGTAGATATATACAGGAGAAAGTGGTATCAACATATAATCAGTGGTGATACCCTATCCTAATTTTCCTGGCCAAGAAAAAAATAAGAGGAATTGATATTCATAGGCTGTTGGATCGTCTGGCTTCAATACTTGCTGCTAATTTGTGAATGTCAAGTATTCCTTTTAGTTGAATATATCATTGTATGTTCAAGAGGTAGACCTATCAAAGTTGGTTACCTTGAATAAGGCTCGGGTTAAAGTTGGATTGAGTTTGTTTGGTACAGCGTATAAGATTGATATACAATGTAGCCTACATCTATTATGTTTTTGGTGTGCACCTTAAATTATATCAATTTATATAGTTAATTGCAGTCGACTACTCTTTATATGATGTAAATATTACTAATTCAGCTTCTTTTAACCTAGGAAGTCCTAACTGTATTAATATATATATATATATATATATATATTTCATTTGATATCTGATAAATAAATTATTTATTAGCAGTTTTTTCAAAACATAGGTTAATTTCAACAATACAAACTCATAAAATTTTTTTCAATTTGATTTTTTACATATAAAATAATTTTTAATTTAATTCTCTCATAAAATTATCTTCTCAATTTAGTTAGAACTATTTTCTTAATTTGGTCTCTAACATATAAACAATTTTACATTTGATTATTCAAAAATATTATTTTTATCAATAATATTTTTAAAAAATATTTTAATTTGTTTTTAAAAAATACAAACTCATATAAAATTTTCTCCATTTGGTCACTCACATATGATATATATTTTTAATTTAATCCCTCATATAATTTTTTTCTCAATTTAATCTTTGACATATATACATTTCTCCATTTAATTTTTCACAAATAAAATTCTTATCAATTTTATCGTAAAAGAAAGTTAATTTTTTTATAAAATACAAACTCATGAATTCTTTATCAATTTAGTCCCTTACATAAATGTCTTCTTAATTTAGTCACTCGCTTATAAATATTTTACTGTTTTATTTTCATCAATAAAATTTTTATCAATAACATCCTCGAAAAAATAAGTTAATTTAAAAGATATAATTAATAATAATAATTTTGTTTGTGTAAGACCAAATTGAAAAATATCTATATGTGAGAGACCAAATTGAGAAATATGTTATTTGTGAGGGGTCAAATTAAAAAATAACTTCTATAAGGGACCAAATTAAGAAATAATTCATATGTTATGGATCAAAATAAAGTTTCACTCTTTTATTCTTTGTTTTAATTTTTGATTTTTCTGATTGTACCTTAAATATAGATTAATGTATATTATTAATATGAATAAATGACAGCAAATTCTTTTTACTTGGGCGTTTTGATGAATATAATTTTTTAAAGTCAAAAGCATTTTTATCCAAATAATTAATTTAATTATATATAGTGTTATATAATATATCCCAAAAAATAGAATAATAATATTTTATACAATGTAATATAATGTCATACTAAAATTATATAGTATTAGATTTATGTCTAATTTTATCCTATCAAACTTTGTACAGCGTAGTAAATAAGGTCTGTTTAATGTTTTACACAAAACCTAACTTAGAAAAGCGCAATTATAATTTTAAATAGAAATATTGAAGCACCTAAACTAGATATGAGCGCTACAGATCTCTCATGTCTATTGCGAAGTCAATAGATGTGGAACCTCCTCTCGAATTGTACTATCGAGCTTGAATTAGTCCTCCATTATTGAATATCCCATTCTTTAGATTGAGTTTCCTTGACGTTATAATGAAATTCTGCTTCTTCGCAATATATAATGTAGTTATTTTAATTTCTTTCCTTTGAACTATATGACCCCTCGGCTTTATCCAAAAATATCTATATTATTTGCATATATATATATATATATATTGTATGGATATTAAATAGTTTAAAAATTATTTCAGAAAATTAATTGTAATATGTAAATTCCATTCAATATTTGAATGTCTAGTATTTTTTTAGTTGTGTATCTTCTCAAATCTGAAAAACTTATTTCCCTGAAATTGCCACCTCTAATATTATACAGACACCACCCTTTTTTTTATTTTTTCCTGTAATCCTCAGCAAATATCAGAGTCAGCATCAGCGGCAGATGTAATCACTGCTATAAACAAAAAAAATAATGGTATTAGGAATAATTCAAAGCAAGAGCCAAAAGCTTCAAAATTTAAACTTTAAAAGTGGATATGGCCAAACTCGAGAATTACACAGAGCAGAGACAAAATTAGCGCAAGAGTGGAGTATAGGTAGTGAACACTGAAAACTAATTCCGCCTTTAGTACAAAATTTAAAATTTTAAAATTTGATTTTCAAAAGAAGAACAACAACCGTAGTTAAGAGATGGAGGAGTAGAAGATGTAAAATCCCATCCCAAAATATGCCCAATCAAAATGAATTAAGCATCATTTAATGTGGAGCTTAATTAAATTAATGAGTGGTGGACTGGACAAATGGCAGTTGAGTTACATACAACTACAAGGACAAATGTCTCCAACCACTGGGCCCATCCTTCTATGTCTCCCTCTCTCTTTCCTTCATATTTTGAACTGCCACAAAGGGACCCTTGAACCTTAATAAAAGCAGCTTGTCTTCAACATTCTATACTCCAACTCTTCGCCTCACCTCACCCCGTCTCTCTCCTTCGTCCTCTTTTTCTCTTTATTTTCTCTCGCCTCGTTATCTATTACTGGGCCTGCTAAACCCAGCATACTCAGCTGGGTCACTGTTAAATCTGCAACTTTTCTGCTACTCCCTAGCGGCAAGTGCCATACCAGCATGGCTAAAGCTGTGAATGATGTTGACTTGTGGCTTCCCTCGCAGTTCCTCACCGACGCCGACATCCTCGGTGACAAAGAGAACGATAAGAATGGCGTCAACGCTGATTTAGACGCCGCTTTTGGCTTCCCGTCGGAGTTCCCTTATGAGTTTGACTCGTTCGGGGTCTCCCCCTCGGCTCTGGGCTCGCCGGTGGAGTCCGTCGCGGGTTCGACGGAGACAGAGAGCAGCAGCAGCGACGTCGACGAGGACTTCTTCTCCGCCTTGACTCGCCGTTTGAGTCAGTCGTCTCTTTACGAAACTCCGAAGCTCACTGTCCCCACTTGCTGCGCTAGGGACAAAACTGAGGTAAATTTTTGGGGATTTCGTCGAAATTTCAAATTTCATTTTCCAACTCGCTTTCGAAAACTGACTTGGGCCGGGTCATGGTTTTAGGGCCAGAAAACTTGGGGTTTGTCTCGTTCGCCGCAATCGACGTTGAGCGGAATCGGCAGCTGGTCGGGTCGCAGCGCCATCTCCGGCTTCGGAAGCTCAAACAAGTGTTCCCAGGTTCCATCCCCAACGACGCCGATTCCTGTCAAGAACGACGTCGCTTGGGACGTCATATATGCCGCCGCCGGGCAAGTTGCGAGGTTGAAGATGGGTGGTGAGGCGTCCAAGTATGATTTCCAGAACAGTGGGTTTCTGAGTGCTCCTCGAGCTGCGATTCCAAATAACCCCACCGTATCGTTTTACTCGAACCAGAACTTCATTCAGGTGTGTTTAGTCGCTGACAGAGCTTCTTCATAGTTTTGTGAAATCTTACCACTTGCCTGCTTTTTCTGGCCATGTTCTTATGGGTTTCTTGTTTGTGGGGGTTTAGACTCCACAGGTGAGGCAGCAACAGTGCGCCTCGGTTTGGGGAAGACAAGCTAAGGCTGACTGGCTAGCTCAGCAGCAGCAAAAGATGCAGACCAATACAGGGCGTAATGTTGGGTATGAGAGTGTAAAATGTGGGCATCCCGTGTCTCTGTCGCAATCTGCTTTGCCTCCTCTCCAAGTCCAGCAACATAATCATCAAGTGCAGCACAATGGATCTGGCTCAAGAGCCGCTGTGCACGGTGGATCTGGTGGTAGAAGGGGATGTGGGGGAACAGGGGTTTTCTTACCTCGCCAATATGGGAATCCCCCAGAGTCTCGCAAGAAAACAAGTAATCATTCGTATCTTTTTTGCAGCGGTTTCTTATATTCTGTGTTTTTGTTGAGTTTATGTCTAACATACAATGTGTTTCATTTCGGTCAGGTTGTGCGCCTGTCCTGCTTCCGTCGAAGGTTGTTCATGCTCTGAACTTGAAGATCGAGGACTTAAATGCAGCTAACCAAACAAACTTCTCTGGTTCTTTTGCCACCGAGTATGGTGAGTTTCATATTTTCTCAGAAAGTCCTTTAAACAAAGCGAAGTTCCAAGCTAAAATTTGTTACTGATGTTCCTTTTGTTTTGGGTTTCTGTTTTGCAGACGCATTGGTAGCCCGGAGAAATGCTCTACTCATGCAGCAGCAGAGATTAAGCGTACGGCCTGAGGAGGCAGTGAATCATGAACTCCGCTTACCTCAGGAATGGATATATTGACTGATTTTATGGAAGTTGTAACAAGAAGATTCAGTGTTATCCATTAGTAAAGGGTAGTAGGTTGTGTAGGAAATATGGTATTTTGCCTTTATATTTTTTGGATAGGGATGATATTCAAGAATGTTGTGGTAGGTTAGTTGCAATAAAGCATTATTTTTTGGGAGAAGATTGCAGCTTCTAGGATCTGGTTTTTGGTTGAAGAAACAGTGAACGATGGATAGGAGGTTAGGTTTTTATTTTGGTTGTAATAAGCTAAGTAAGCTAAGCATACTGTTATCTTCCATGCACTGGGGGTGATGGATGGAAGAAGGGTAAGGGTGGGAGTTGGATTGGCAAAAGTGTCAAGCAAGTAGCGTCAGTGGTTAAAGTTTTTACCCAAAACTTGTAAAATCGCTGGCTCGTAATATTATGTAATAACTTAAACTATGTAATAAATATAGTTTTGCCACTTCTCAATCTACCCTTTTGATCTCTTATGGTTCTTGGCTGTGTTATTCTTTTCTGTTGACGACGATGGTTAACGAAATAGAATCATCAAGATTACATAATGATGATACGATCGAAAAAAGGGAGATTGTGAGTTGAATCACGGGAAAAAGACTGAGTAATAAGGCAGTGAGTTCGGGATATGTTATGTTGGTTGCTTTAGAGCTAAGGCATTGAAGGAAACAGGTGGTGGGGATCATACTGAAACGGTACTCGGTCCCACTCAGCGTATGGGGCCTTTTCTTTTCTTAAAAGAGGCAAAATTCAGTCCCAAAAGCAGAAAATTTTTGCGAGGCAAACCCTTGAGAGATGGAGACATCTTTGAATGCTTTAAATGTTGTAACTTGTAAATTTTCTTCTACAAGAATGATGGGCAGCATCTGACATGTTTACCCCTGTTTTTGGACGTTGTGCCCTTTTTTTGTTGTATTTGATAATTTTGAGACTTTTTGACAAATAAATTTTATCCAAACTGATTTTTACAAAATAATAATATTTATTTTGCAAGTGACATTAGTTCAATTATATCTTGATTCAATATTTTGAATGTGTTCTATTATTTTAAGACCTAAAGTTATAATTTTTTAAACTAGTTTTTACATTTAAAGGGAACATTTTGAATTGTTTGTGTTCTTGGGAATTTCAAATGTCACGTACTGGTGCTTTGGAATTTTGGAGTACGTTATCTATAATAGTTTTTTGGTCTCATAAAAGAAAAAGGTAAATCTTTTTGTTTAAATTATATAAAATTTTTATTATTTTTAAAATATAAATTTTGCAAATAAATTGTTCTTAAAATACGATTCAATGATCATTTATTATTTATAATAAATTAATTTTAAAAATAAAAATAATCTATAAATATTTATTATTATTAATAATAAATACAATAAATAATAAATGATCTTAATTAGTCCCAGACCTGTCAACAAAACTTAAAATATACACTCTCCTAAGTCTAGACGATGCACTATACTTGTATTGTTGTAGCATAGGATTACAGTTATTCTAATTAATATATATGCTTATTAATTATGCAATCTAGGAACAATTAATTAACTTTTTAAGTTTGGTAAAAGAATAATTTATTGAAAGCAGAATATGTTGACAAAATAATTTATAAATAAGAAATTCTAAGAATTACATTTGTATTAATTATATATCAATAAACATATATATTATCATAAACTTAATAAAACTCAAGTAAATAAAATATAATTTTTAGCTCAAATAATATTTAAAACTTAATTTAAATTAAGTTTTATTATAATAAAACATAAAATTATTCTTATGGTCATCTTAATGATATTTCTATTAAAGCGAATAAGTGTATATTTTTAAAACAATAGAAAGGACTGAATGATTCAGGCGTTTGTGAAAAGATAGTCATTAAAAAATTAGAGTAAATGCATTCAGCCTAACAAATTAAATTCTCGTTTAGGAAGTAATTATTGGAATTGACAATGAGGAAGCATTCTCGAGTTTGACTCAGTCATATTTCTAGTTTTTTAATTTCTTCCAATTGTTCTTTAAAATTTTCAAATATTTTGTTCATGTGAACTGTCGCTTCCCTTTCACGTATCCGATTATTTTACTCCTCCCTATTTACCACACTCCCTCTTTTATAATTATTATTTATTTTAATGGCCAATGGAACCTCGATTTGGTAATAAGCCTTGACAATATAATTTAGATGGATTTTAGTTAAACTCCTCTTGTTCGTGTAGCTTTCTGCATGCTTTGTACGGCAATCATAAACTTGTGGTTATTTGTTTTTATGAAATTTTATCACTGCTTTTAACTGTGATATAAATTGAGGAGCCAACTATATTTGTCTTTTACCAAATAAATTCAAATCATTTAACAAAATATTAGAGAAAGTCGGAGAGAGAGAGAGAGAGGAGGGGGTTAACACTACGTATTTTACATTGTTGATTTTCAAAATATATCATAATAAGAATTTAAAAAGGACACTTGATTTTCTTAATTAAAACAGTGAGAATTGTATAAATTTAAGAGATAGAGTATAGAGAGCGGTAAGTACGAAGTGGTGGAGTACAGCTATAAAGTAGCGAGGCAGAAAAGACTAATAGGGCGTTTGATTAGGCGTGGCGTGCATGTGGGCGGGGGTGTACGGTCCTGCTTGATCATTTTCCTCCTCAGCATTAACATTAATGTTCCCACTAATCACCTGGGAGCTTCGTTAATTAAGGTTTCATGATTTAATCGTAGCTGGCTTTTCAGCATCCGAGGAACCATCTCATGCCCCAACAGTTCACGTACTATTACGTTACTGTTCACCTACCTTCCCCCGTTCCTTTCTCTTATTTGCTTAATTATCATTGGCCCCTCAAATGAAAACAAGAGTTGTGCTACATGTACATCATGTCACCATTGAAATAATTTTCCAGCAAATTATTTAATTGGTGTGGTGTGTAGGCGTGCATGGATGGCTTTGTATAATGGTTGAAGAGCCCCCTTAATGAAAATAACCAAGACTTTGGTAGTAAGATAGATGAACAAGCAGTGAGATTCAAGTAAGATGGTGCGACACACATCATGGGCGATTCATTCGTATTTTTCTATTTTTTATGATAATTAGTTGCAATGTTGATGGGCCCTTAATAACTACTTTTTTATTTTCTGGCCCATATCCCTAGGCGTCAATCACGTTTCTTCTGGGTCCATCCGGATCCACATATCCGCTCCAATGTTCTACTTTACACCTTTTTTGCTCATACCACATTCCCAAAATTACCACATACGGTCACTCTCTAAGTTTTGGTTCACTTATATATATATATTTTTTATCAGAATTCTGTAATTTTGACTATGAATAAGGCTGTCAATTAGCATATAGCTCAAACAACACCAGCAAAGAATTGAAATGTACTTTATGTCAATATTTAGTTATGGATGCAAATTTTCTATTATTTAACAAATTATATGTAGAACTTAGTATGAGTAATCCATTCTTTACACTTATACGAGTAGTCTAATACTTGAATATCAGTGAAGGTAGATATTATAAATTAAGATATAACAGTAAGTTAAAAAAATAAATTATATGTTCTACCATATATTCAATTCTAATAATGTTAATTTTATTTTAGAGTGATGTAGTTTAGACTATACAAGATAATCATATAAGATAAACATGATAAATTTTTAAGGATATTTCAATATAATGTGTACAACATGTGAAGCACTTGGAAATTTGCAACACAGTTAGATGCTTTGGATAGAAAAATTATTTGTTAGTCTTGATACACTTATGTGTCAACTAATTTGATGTATTAATTTAAATAAAGTTATTTAAAAAGAAAAGTAAGAACTATTAAAAAAATAATATTGTTAAGATAAGTACATCAGATCAAATGGCATCTAAATATTTTCTGTCAATATTTTTTTCTTACGGAAAAGGAAAAACAAAAGCCAAGAAATAATGACATGTTTGGTTTGAGTTTAAAGACATTCCAAAGTGTGGTTTCAATGATCTGTAAAAGAGGAAAGAGATGTCTTTAAGATTAAGGTTTTTTTAAAGATAAGAAGTATAAAAATAATCTTTTAAAACTAAGCAAATGATTTAATTTATTATTTTTGAAAAACTACTTTGATTCTCCAAAGATCATTAAATTTTTTTTAAAATTAATGTTTTAAGGATTATTTTGATATTTTTTTAATTTTAAAAGAGAAAACTAATTTTAAGGCGAAAAATAAGAGAGTGCAATTACATTTTACAAAAAAAAAAAAAAAACGAATGATGGAAAGGATTATGTGTAGGTTGCAAAAATGAAGGCGTTGATTTAGGATTGCCAGGTGGATGTCTCTAATTAGTATTGGATTTCATGTGCGCCTCATTACTCTCAATTTACGTTTTTCCCGCTGTGATGTGGATCATACCCACTTCCTACGCCACCATTTTTCTTTTTTAATTAAAATTATAAGAGTTTTTTTATTTTAAAATATCAAAACATGTTATTTGAAACAGAAGTTATCTTATATTATATTTTTGTTTAACTTAACTTTTTTTTTTGTATATTTCTATTTATTGAGATATTTTAATAAAAAAAAGTTAGATTAAACTGAACTGTAGAAAAAGGATTGCTTTATGGGAAAATTTATTTATATATTGATAATAGAAGTGATGTACATATAATTTCAGCGAATTAAAAAAATGTGCAGTTTACTGAATGATAAGGAGGGTCACAATTTTGACCGCAGACGCAAGCATCCGTTATGTTTGTTTAATGGTTGACAAAAAAATTCATTAAAGAAGTATCTTAGGCATTAATTATTAGTGTGGAAAATTAATTTATTTTGTAAAAATTAATAATATAATATTGATCCAATCATGCACGGAAGCTTAATTCCTTTAGGAGAATCAATGGCGGGTATCATGGTATGGCTCCACTCCTCCTGGCATGCACTTCACCTAATCAGTCATTTCCCCCCCCCCCCCCCCCTGCCAATCCATTTCAAACCCACAAAGTTAAAACATAGGCCCACAAGGCTGACACATCATAAAAGGTTCAATTCATTACTTATTTATTTGGTTGAGTTCTTTAATGCATTTTATAAGAAAATCATATTATCCGTATCACAATATATAGTTAGATATCAACTTGAAACAATTTATTCCATTTATGTAATCATTTTAATTTTTTAAAATTTTATTTATGAACTCAAAGTGTCTATTTACACCATTTATGTTTTTAATAATATCAAATTTTAAATTTTTTAATATTCTCATGTAATTCCCAATCTTTGATTTTTTCCCCCATAATTTTAATTTATAAATTAGAAGGTTCAATTAATTATTATTTATTTTGTTGAGTTCTTTCATGTATTTTAAAAGAAAATAAAATTAGTGTAATAACTGCGCGAAACAAGATACATGATTATGACAAATCAAAATATGTTATTTGATATTACTTGAAACAATTTCTTGCATTTATATAATAATTTTAATTTTTTAACAATTTTTATCTATGAACCCAAAGCCTTTGTTTTTTTTTTTGCCTTGTCAATCTATACTATTTAAATTTTTAATAATCTAAAAAAATATTAATTTTTAAATTTGTTAGCATTCTCTTGTAATTTCTTTTTTTTTTTAATAAATCTAAATCTTTGATTTTTTCCCATAATTTTAATTTATAAATTAATGTTTTTGGGGTTATTATAAATAAATAAAATGAGCATCAAGAAATATTGAAAAGAGAATTTGAATTATTTAAATTTGTTTTTAAAATATTAGAATTAAAAATGTAAAAACAACAAATTAAAGATGTTTTACTATTTATTTATTAAAGCTTTGAAAAGGTTCAATTCTACAGTCATCCCAGCTTAATTAGATTTCTAATCTATAGAAACCCATCTCGCTTTATATTGGGCCTACTTTACCAGAAGAATGCAAGGCCCACGTCTAACTAACCTCTTGAGTCTTATTTTATGGACTATTGAACCATGAGGCCCATGACCTACAAAACTACCCGACAAGAAAATGCTTATGAACCTGGCCCAAAATAGTGCTAACATTGATAATCCTGGCTTGAAGCCTGGATACTAACTTTTTTACCGACTTTTAAATTTTGATGTAATTGAAATTTAAAGTGAAATCGCTTACAAGCGTCACAGGTTAAGCCGCTAGCTAGTCAATATTTCGGTTTGATATTTTATATATAACTTTTTCGAGAAAAATATAATTTTAATTTATCAAAATTATAAATATTAAAATAGCTTTTCAAAAATTTAAAAAAAAACTTTTTTGGTCAAAATTAAAAAATTAAAAAAACTAATGACTAAATATTTGAAAAAAATAGAATTTTTTCAACATGTCCCTCTTTCCTGTCGTTTGGGTGTCGCCTTGTGTTTCTTGTGATTTCGTACTTGCCGTGTTTCGCAAACTCAAACTCAATAATTCCATGTCAGATATATCTTGGGTTTGAATTTGGTGAATTTAAAATTTTAAATGTATAAAAATTTGATAAAATTTAAATTATTAGATAAAATTTAATGAGTTAAATTTAAAAAAAATGTTAAATATTATTTTATATGCATTAAAATTTAAACCATTTAATAAAAATTAAATAATCTAAATCTTTTTAAATAGAATAAATTTAAACTCTCAAAACGTAAAGAATCCGCATCCATATATCAAGCCCACACAGAGAGTTCCCGCCGGCCACTCTGTCGTTGATTTAATTGTTTGCATCACGTTGCAAGTTAAGGACTTGATAATTATATATTATATATTAAAAAAAGAAGATTTCACAAGCTCATAAAGTAACACACATGACATTAAGATAGAGTGACAATCATCCAGCATAGGCGAGTCCGCACGCAAACTCAAACCATGCACTTATTCTACACAAACACAAAACCCGGGAAGCCAGTAGTGCATGCGATGCGAGTAGAGCAGTAGGATGGAAGAAGCGGTTTCAGGTTCAGCCGGTGATCTGAACGGCCTTGACGTCGGGCTTCTTGACCTCCTCCTTGGGGACCGTGACGGTGAGCACCCCGTTCTCCATGGACGCCTTCACCTGATCCAACTTGGCGTTCTCCGGCAGCCTGAACCGCCTCAAGAACCGCCCGGTGCTCCTCTCCATCCGGTGCCACGTGTCGTTCTTCTCCTCCTTCTCCCTGCTCCTCTCTCCACTGATCTGCAGCACCCGCCCCTCCTCGATCTCCACCTTCACCTCCTCCTTCTTCAGCCCCGGCAGGTCCGCCTTGAACACGTGCGCCTCCGGGGTCTCCTTCCAGTCAATGCGGGTGTTGGCGATCGCCGCCGTCTCGCTCGCTATGTCGGATCGAGGGGCGGCGATGGGTAAGTCCTGGAATGGGTCCCATATGTCGAGGGAGAAGGGGTCGAAGACGTTGGTCCTTCGACCAGTGCCGAAGAAGCTTGGAATCAGCGACATTGTTGGTAAAGCTTAGTGTAGAAAGAGAACTGAGAGTGCAAGTGATAGAGGTGAGATTCTTGTTTGATGCTGTGCTGTGATAGCTGCTTCTGGATGTGGAAGAAAGAGGCGAATGAGATGTATTTATAGGAAGAGGAGGAGGAGGAGATATTGGTAATTAGAGGATAAATAATGAGTTCGTGATGCTTCAGGAGATGATATAGAGAAGAATGGAAGTATCTATCAAAGTGAAAGGTGAAAGGTGAAAGGTGAAAAGAAAGGAAGATAGGAGAGGGGTCTGGAGAGTTATGGAATGACACAGTATGAAGAAGAGAGCGGTAGACTCTTCCCGAATATTGCAGATATTTATTTATAATCTTATTTTAGTATAGCCACGTAACCATGTGTCTTGGCGGCACGATCTTTTCTTGTTTATAATGATTGCTAAAACAAAGAATAAATTACATTATATTCTTTTAGGATATTTATTCAACAAATTTGATCTAAAATTTTAGGATAAATTTTTTTTGATAATTTAGAGTAAAATTAGCCTTATAATATTTTAAAATAATTTTCAAATTCAATTATTCATAATAAATCTATTAAATTTATGATTTTTAAGATAGAAATTCTAAACAATAAATTTATGATTCCATTTCATATCATCTAATAAAATAAATTAATAATTCAAAATATGAATTTTAAAAATAACCAATTACGAAAGATTTAATGATATTCAAATTTAATAGTAATATATTATAATATATTTAATTAAATATATAAGCATTATTGCTAATATAATAATATATTAGAATATTATGTTTCATGTTCTGTACAGAGAATAAATATGATTGAAATAAAAGTTCTAAGAACAATATTTTAAATAAAAATAATATTAACTGGACATTTATTCAGTGAAAAGTGAGTCTGATAGTAAAATATTTTTTAATTTTAACATAAGACATCATAAACATTAATAAAATGACTATATTCAAAATATAAGTGAAATAAGGAAATATTCAATGTGGAACTCAGTACGCGGTTATTCTTTTTACTATGAATTATAATAATAAAATAATTAAAACATAAAATTAAAATGTACAAAATCTGTTAAACTTTAAGTTATACGTAAATAATTTTTTTAATCTTCAAAATTTGATAATTAACTCTTAAATTTTTTATGATGTCCTAGACTCCAATCAATTCCTTAACATTAATTAGTCTATTATTTTAAAATGTAAGCATAATGTATTAGAAGTAATCTACACATAACTCTAATTTAAGAGGATTATCTCTCCAAAAAATAAAATATTATTAAATTTATTTAATATGATATTGTTAGATAGGATAACCAACCCGTAAATTGAATGTTTACAATAATTTCAGTTCTTTTTAAATTTTGATTTGTAAAATACTTGTAATGAAGTATTGACTATGAAATAAAACAATAATTATATCAAACAATTAAGACTTTATGTTAATGTTTGAAGTATAAAAATAACAAATTTTTTACAAATAGAAAAAAGAGCACTTCAACAATTTGTAGTTAAACTTGATTCAAAAACTTATTTCCATGTAAACTAAAACAACTATATAATTTTTTTAATAATTGGGTTGCTTATAGTAGATAGAGAAAAATGTATTAAGCAAATAATAACAATACATCAAACAAAATATCAACAACAAAACATAACATTAATTGTAAAGAGTAAAAGGATAAAGAAGACATATTCCAAGAATCCTAATTTGGCTCTAATCTAAGTTTACATTTAGTCCCCAAGCTTTTACTTGAGATTTTTTCACTAATTCCATAAATTTAATTGGATACTTGTAAACCTTTATAACATCCAATATAAACTAGAGTTGTTTCTCACTCTAAAACCAAAAAATATCCCTCTTCCTAGAGGAAAATAACTTAAAAAGATTCCTCATTAGGGATACACTACCTTTGTCTTATAAATATTGAAGATGAATAATATTGCTCAAAGAAACTTTCTTAAAAAAAAGACATATAAGATGAAGCTCTATGAATTCAAATGATATATATTAAGCAAGTTTTTGTTCAATAATATTTGTTTCTCTCTCAAACATATTAAAACAAGTTTAAGATTACATTATAGAACTTGATTTTTTTTCTAAAAAATATGTTTAAAGA
Source organism: Delonix regia (assembly GCA_037074485.1). Classification (NCBI taxonomy): domain Eukaryota; kingdom Viridiplantae; phylum Streptophyta; class Magnoliopsida; order Fabales; family Fabaceae; genus Delonix; species Delonix regia. The sequence continues at coordinate 15,487,633 of CM073453.1, read as the reverse complement.
GTCATATATATATTGCTCTATAGAAAATAGCCATTAAACATGAAAAAGAGCCATTTAAAAAGCTGACTTTTACTTTTCCATACAGTATCAATTAACGGTCGAGCCTATTAGTCAACTGTTGCTTTAGAAATTTGAATTCTAGGCATATGTGCTTCATCAATTGACCAACGGATTCCATCAATTGACTAATGACTTATAGAAGTTTCATTAGTCATTGTTACGTAGAATATACTTTAAATGGTCATAACTTTTTCGTTTCAACTTTATTTTTAAATGAATGACCTATCGTTGGAAAGTTCTCTAAGTCTATTTTCTCATATAACAAATTTCATATCAAATTTTCATACGATTTATAAAATATAATCAAAATAGTAGTCACAGGTCTAGAAAAAGATATTTGGAAAGATTTATATTTCAATTACTTTTTAAGTTTAAACTTATATTTTGAGAACCAAATTTTTTTGAGCCAATAAATGCAAATATAAAACATTAAATTTTACAAAATAACTTTTGGCCTACAATAAATATACTTATTTAATCTATTGGCTATATTAATGAAACCAAATATCCAAATCTATAAATCTTTAAATTCTTCCATGCTTATATCATCTTTCATGCTTGCTAATTTTGCGTAAAATATGGTACTGATATTTTTTTATATTCACTTCAATATTTGCTCTTCTTTCTTTGGATCATCTTATAAAAAAAAAAAAAATCAACTTTGCAAGCTAAATAGTTAGTCCAATTTATATTTAACAATATATACACTTTAAATAGCAATTAGTGCAAGATAAATATTTTTATCATGTATATGAGATTCTTATAATCATGTATCTAATTTAAATTATATATAATATTAAAGCCTATTGAATATAATATAAAAAAACATATCTCATGTAAAGAATGATTCAATTATAAAGCATTGCAAGTTTATGATGAATCAACTAAGCATATATTAATACTATATTTATAACTTATTTGTTATATATTTGCCATCATCAAAACTTATAGTATTGTCAACAAATTTGTTGCCCTTTTATTAGTAAATTAATAGATTTGCTAGAGGCATAGATTATTTACATATTTTTAATAATTTTAAGGGGTCAATTATTAAATTTTAAAGTTAAAGAATCATTTATGTAAAATTAAAAATTAAAAATTACGTACGTTCTAATAAAAGTAAAATGAACAGACCGTATAAATATTAAATGAGATATTATAAATCATAGAAATTAAATAAATCTTGAACTAGGAAACTGTTACCATTAGTGAAAGTGCGAAATCCATCATGCAAGAATCCGGTGAAATCCCACAAAAAAGAAAAAAATCGTTTCAAAACTTATTCTGCAACCAGAGCGATGATGGAATTGTGCAATTGGATAGCATGTCGACCCGAAAAATGATCTATAGTGATAACATGTACCATTAAATCATGGTACGTCCTATTTTGATCTGTAAATCCCACCATTCAACGATTTACGTTGTACAATATACTGTGCTGAACAACACTAAATCCAAGCTCATATTAACCGTGTATGCAACAGAATTGTAAACCATCAATTTGTCTTTTGCGTGTTTAATAATGTGAAAAAAGAAAAATCAATTTACACGGAAAAATTTTTTATACATCGAACTTCGTATAATTTATTATACAAAACATATATTTAAATTGGCGAACATTACGTCAAAATTAAATATGTTAAAACATATTGTTGATAAATTTACTTCCAGCTTTAACGGTTATAGGTTATACTGTTATAAATATAAACTGAGCTTGAAATTAGCAGGAAGAAGGCCCACTTCAGGCCGCCCGCCATTGCCAAGACTCCACCCACAGTCTCATCGAAACGACACATCACATATATTATTTTGAGAGTGAACGACACCTCATGACCATTTGTTAAAAAAAATACATATCCACGCATACTTTTCATAGAAAATCCTCGAACATCCTAGTCACTTCTTTCCGTTCCTTATATATACCTAACCGCTCTTTCCCTTTCCACTCACCGAGAGCAATCAACAGAGCTAAGAGAAAATCGAGTCCAATCCCAACAATTAATCCAAACCCATCAACCATGTCGCTCATCCCAAGCTTCTTCGGCAATCGACGAAGCAACGTCTTTGATCCGTTCTCTTTGGATCTATGGGACCCTTTTGAGGGCTTCCCTTTCTCCGGCACAGTGGCCAATGTGCCTTCCTCTGCTCGTGAAACCAGTGCCATAGCCGGCACTCGCGTGGACTGGAAGGAGACCCCAGAGGCTCACATATTCAAGGCTGACCTTCCAGGGTTGAAGAAGGAGGAGGTGAAAGTGGAGGTAGAAGATGGCAGAGTGTTGCAGATTAGTGGGGAGAGACGCAGAGAGGAGGAACACAAGGACGATAGGTGGCATCGTATAGAGAGGAGCACTGGGAAATTCATGAGGAGATTCAGGTTGCCTGAAAATTCGAAGATGGATCAGATCAAGGCTGCTATGGAGAATGGGGTGCTCACTGTCACAGTCCCTAAGCAGGAAGAGAAGAAACCTGAGGTCAGGCCTATTCAAATTGCTGGCTAAAGCTTGTGCTTGCTTCCAACTTCCGTGGTTTTTACTGTTTGTCTACCATAAGAGCGAGAGCTGTACTGGTGCTTGTCATTCCCGTTGCGAAAACGTGTGTCGTTGTGTCTTGTATTGTGTCAATGCTTTGTAAATTAAGAATCGTTTGGTGCAAGTGAGCGGAAGTTGTTTGTTCTATTAAATAAATGTCCATATTATAAAATTACTGCTATTTCTCAGGTCTTCCCTCCTGAACATTTATAACGTATCTTAAAAAATTAACAATTCCACACTGAGAGAAAAATCTATAAAAGTCAATGCCTTTCTCTTCGGATAAAGAGAAAACGAGAGAAAAGAAGTACAAGTAAACCATTTGTAGCTCACCAAGTTGTTGCCTGTATAATTTATTCAACATTACAACTTGGTACCCTCCGCATGTTCCCTGCAACCTCAGGTGGCCTTAGCCATTTCAAAATTATTGGGTATTGCGGCTATTTTTAATTAAAGTTATCTTGCGTCAGAAAAAATATGCATTTACATAAGAAACACGGGATAATGTTCTCGAAACACTAGAGCACAACTCTAAGTTGTCCACAGAAGGATACCCTTAGATTCTGTAGACGTTTGAAGGCACACAGGTTACTAATATGAAGGTACATAATCGATCACTTTCTACCACCAACAAGACAGTAACGGAAATATAGATCCAGGGAGTGAAACTGTAACATCCAACGCATATTATATCGTAATCACACATTCAATCAATTGAAGAATAGCGTTCTTTCGTTATACGAGGGCACTTTTTTAATGTCAAATTGCTTCATGATCATGCCCCTATTTCTTCACCTTGATTTACGTTGCTTGTCATCGGCAATCGCCTCCATCACTTATCATTGAGGGGAAATATTCACACAAAAGAAAAAAAACAAGAGCACAGTAAACGTCAGACATTTTCAGATAGTCTTAATGACATACCGGAGTTACGCAATCCATTACAAAATATAGCATTTACAGTGCTTCGTACCAGACACTAGAGTTTCAGATCAAGCAAAAGAGGCATATCAACCCTTGACGCAGGCAATTATTTCCCACACAAAACCTAGACATAAAGCCATTTCTAGTTTGTAGAGAATTTAACCAGAAATTTGAATGGTCCTGACATCCACTTTCTTCACCTCTTCTTTAGGCACAGTCACAGTGAGAACTCCGTCCTCCATTGCAGCCTTGATCTGATCAACTTTAGCGTTCTCCGGAAGCTTGAACCTCCTGGAGAAGCTGCCGCTGCTGCGCTCAACCCGATGCCAGGTGTCGGTCTTGTCCTCCTGTTCACGGCTCCTGTGTCCGCTTATCTGAAGAACCTTCCCCTCTTCGATTTCCACCTTCATTTCGTCCTTCTTCAGACCAGGCACGTCGGCTTTGAACACGTGCGCCGTAGGAGTCTCCTTCCAATCGATGTTGGCGTGGGCGAAGGACGACATCTCAGAGGGGAACCCCGAGAGGGAGCGAGAGTGCCATCCTTCGAATGGGTCCCACGGTTGCAGCGAGAATGGGTCGAAGGCGTTTGATCGGCGGCCAAACCAGCTTGGAATCATCGACATGGTTGCTGTTCGCAAACGCAAAGAGCGAGATTGATTTCTGAGAAACGGTTTTTACTTATGAATTTTCGACATTCAAAATCGCGCTGTTGAAGGTGAATATAGAGAGATGGTATTCTTCATGATGGTTCGAGAACGTTCTTTTCGGACCGTTTTCGATTGCGCTAAATCAGGTACGCGTAAAAATACCAGAAATCTGCCCCTAGTTTCCAGGAATATCTAGAAGCTTCCCTTTTCTCTAACTCAAGTTTATACTGATACTAATTTATTTTTTATTATTTAAAAAGTTCTTAATTTATTTTTTTGAAAGGAAAAAATTCTTAATTTATATATGTAAAGCAATTTGAAGTTAAAAGTTATTGCTCATCTAATGTTTGACCATGTACCGTGTGAGATGATGGTATATATACAAAAATTGGGAAGACAGATTTACAGGTCTTCATCGCTTTCACTGGTACTTGAATCATACACGTTAATTGCTGCTACTTTAGAAGCACTAATCCTAAACGAAGCCGAACGAATCTTATAGGGCAATTTGGGATTGCTTTCAACCACGCCACACTCTGCTTCCCCTTTCTCTTCCTCTTTCTTCAAATCACTAGGAGGCAGGAAGCTATCCATGGACAACCCCTTAATGTTAAAATCCACTTCTTCAATCTCCCAAACCTCTTCCATTCTCGTCCTCGAATGGCTTTCGGGTCCTTCCCCAAACCTAAACAAGGACACCCAACTCTTCCCTGCGTGTGCTATGCTAATGCCATCCACGTTTCTATAATCTTGTATCAAAGACTCCATGCTGGTTTCCCAGTATACGCTGTCATTTCCAGAGGATTTTATTCTGAGCAAGTGAGAGTCTTCTAGTTGTACCAATAAGCCTGTTCTTTGGCTGAAGTAGCCCCACATAGTGTGGCGTATTATCTCTACATTGCTGCTACTTCTTGCTCGAAGTGCAGAGGATTCGGCTTCCAGTTTTAAAATGAAACAATCTTCGTTATTCACTGTTTTCTCGCCAATGCATATAGAGTTGGTGAAGAGATTGGCTGTTGACCTTGGATCAAGACCCTGTTGAAGAAAAAAAAAAAAAAACAATGAAAAGTTCCTCTTTACAGTTCATAGCAAGCTGAACATACTAATGGATGGGTTTCACTTCACTCTACTCTTATCATATATTCATATGCCAAAGGAATCGGGCCTCCGGACTGTCACGGGCCTAGTTCATGATCAAGGCCCTGTATGAACGTTTCAGTTTAAAAGTATGAAGAGGAAGAATACAGGTTGTCAATTGTCATTTAGTTTGATAAGAAAGATATTGTCAAGACCTTTGAAAAAAGGGGAAACATAATTGTTTGACTTTTTGCAACTTTAGGAAGAACTTTAATCCGCATTCCCCTCTTAAATTGTTGACTTTTTCTTTAGAGAGCCACGGATAAGGGCAACAATTTCTTAGGAAGGAAACATTAGGAAAGTAGGTCAACTTTTTCCCACACTTTTTTTCTTTGCTTGTGTTCTCTTCTTTCTTTTTTTTTGGCTTAAGGCGTGTTAGAGATTAGGCCGACCAAATTCCCAACCCTTTCTTCTGTCCAGGCTATGATGACTGGGAAGCAACATCAATGGATAGAGTGTGGAAACAGCAAATATGAACACATTGAATTCAGATTTCGGACTAGAAGAATTTAGATGACGAAAAGACGTTATGAAATCAAAACTGCTTCGTACTAGTAGTATAATACTAGATGAAAACTTGCACCGTATTGAGGGTCTTTGTCCCTTGTGCTCATATTGGTTAGAACAACTCCCATAAACCCAGATTTGCATTTGGTAAATTTAAAATTTTAAAATTAGGTAAATTTGATAGAATTTAATTTGTTAGATAAAAATTTAGCAGTTTGAATTTAAAAAATTATTAAAAGTTATTTTATATATATTAAAATTTAAACTATTTCATAAAAACATAATAATTTAAATCTTTTTAAATTCAATAAATTTAAATTTACAAATGCAACGAACCTCGGGTTTAGATTTCTTACTGTACAATCTATTAGACTGTACAGCGACAAATCCTTAGATCAAGATAACGGTTCCTGCTGCAGCAAGTATCCTAATTTACGAACTCCATCGGTTTTAAACAGTGAATTCCGAACTCCAACGCATAAAATCCGAAGGAAGCAGGAACCATGAAATTCAGGGAAATATATGGCCTTTGACCTTTCTAATCCTGACAAGAAAAAACCCTACCATGTCTAATACAAACGCATCCCAGTAAAAGTTTGGGTGCATCAGAAAAATTTACCTGCAGGAAACGCCGAAGAGGTCTCGGAGGGCCGCGAGAAGCATGGGAGTGGTGCCAAGGGGTTTGCCTCCACGCCACTTTTCCGTCGCTGCCGGCGCTGATCTTGTAACCGGAAACCACCAGCTCCAAGCACCACAGCTCCGGCCTCTTCTGCCAAACCACGAACCCTCCCATCTCTCCCTTCGTCTGCATCTTCTTCACCTTCACCATCTTCTTACTACCATTCACACCTGCTTCCCCTGCGCCAAACTCCGACGTCCCCATTCTCACTTGCCCCATCGCGTACATGCTTCCTATCGAATTCAACGCAGCCTCTCCTCCCACTGCCGCCACATACTGTTTCACTATGTATTTCGCCATGGACGCCTCCTGCACACGCAGTTAAACTCAAATTTAGCTAAACCCGAAAAATTGGGGTGTCTTGTTTCACTACGATCAATGATCAATTTCAAATTCATTACTGACAATGTGCTGGTCTTTAATGCCGCGACAGATGGGCTGGTTCTCGGAACTGATCGGAAAAGGGATCAACGGCGCTCCGACGACACCCAGCAATAGCTGGATCTCTGTATTGCGGCCCCCGAAGACGGCCGCCATGGACGCCGATGATCTGGTATCAGCATTCGGTTTCATCCAGGACTTCATGTTCTGCCACGCTCTGGTGGTAGTGGTGGTTCCGCTCTTGGTGGTGAAAATTTCTTCAGGGATTGGGACCTCCAGCACAGTCTCGAGCCCATCCTCGCGATCAAGATTGGGGCAGAGCTTCTTCATCAGAGAAGCTTAAGAGAGATTCTGGGGATTTAGGCTATAGTTCAAGGAATGGAAGTATGAGACTTGGAGACACAAAGAAAGAGGGATATTGAAAAGCAAGAAGAACTAGTACCAACCGAGTATGGGTCCCCCTTTGTAACGTGGTCTGCTTTGTGTGTCGTGTTTGCACGCCTTTCTCTTCCTGCCGTTTCACACCATCTTAAAGGAAACTTACCTGCACCGAAAAAGGGAACACCAAAAACAAAAAAGGAAAGAAAATGAAAGTTACAGTTTGCTTGGTATTTAATTTATTGATTGATGATGTGTCACTCATAATTTGAGTTTCAAGTCAACCTTTTTCAAGGGATAGATAAATAGTTGTTGGTTATTAGAGTCCGAGGATTACTGTCTTATGTCACTTTCCTAAGTGGACCCTATCACTTTCCTGTGCTCTCTTTCACTTGATGGGAAAAAAATGGTTAGGAGATCAAATTGGCCTATTTTTAAAAAAGAAAACAAATCCATGTATTTAATATCATGTTTCCATTACTGTGATTTTCTTTAATGTATTGTTAATAAGTGTTTCTAGAACATTGATTAATGATAATATATTACGTAATAAATGATATTAATCAATGAAATTAATAAAAGATTATTTATTATACTTATTATTAATAGTAATAAATACTTATAAATTAAAATTTATTTATTAAGCATAATAAATTATTTTTAAATAATATTCTAAAGACACGCATTGTCAAAACTCTGCCAAGTATAGCACATGTCAAATAAATCATTTATAAAAAAAAAAATTCAATCCACGAAAAGTATATGAATTGGATTAATCTAATTAAAACATATGAATTTTATTAAAAAGTGTGTTTAATATATTTATGTATATAAATTTTAAATTTGGCTTCAACCACTTTAAATTGCATTGAAGCATTCCTTGTTTCTTTCTTCATTGCTAAATTAAAGATGAAATCTTATCGATTGGTGTTAAACATGTAATGATTTGTTCTTAACGAATGAATATGACTAATTTGATCATTTAACCTCACTAACTTGAGAAATGTCGGGGAGAAAACAAATAAATAGATAGAAGCATGCATGATCTAATACTGAAAGGCTAAAACAAAACAAAACAAGATGAGACCAACATTCGAAGGGGAGAATTGGAGCCCATGGGTGGTTAGGATTTAGGAATAGGAACACATGAACGACGAATCTATAGATATGTCTCTAAGAGGCACGGCCATGTGAGCTGTGTTCCAATCCAATTTCCCATAATTTATGCTTTAATTAACCATAATGGCCTACTGTTGCAGCGACACGTATCTAAATCCGATTGGGTTGAGCACCAACGGTGTTATGCGACAAAGCATACATTGTCGTTTCCAATAATGCCATGCACGTTCTCACCAAATACTATTATTATTCGTACTAGTCTTTATCTGTTGGAGTGGCGACCAGGTAAACTATCTTGTTTCGACTTACCGGACGTTTTATTTCTTATTAAATATTGAGATCATTTATATATATATATATATATATTGTCTTGTCGTCTACCAAATCTCCATAGATTATTACTTTAGACTGTGTGCCAGCATTGATACACAAAGCAATGATTCATGATCAGGCTTGAGAAATTTCAAACCAATTTTGCAGGTATTTGAATTTTCAGACCAATTTTTATTCTTTCCCTAAAGTGACAGCTTCGAATCAAATGGGTAAATAGTAATAATGCAGATTACAAAAATGTCGTAATAATGAGAAAAATAAAAGGAGTCATGATAAAACTAATAATTACGCCTGAAATAAATGAATGAAAGTAATTAAGGCGGAGGGAGGTGCAACCCCCACGTGTGAGCCACGTGAAGGATGACGAAGATGAAAGTTAAAATCCACGTCAGAGTGAGCAGCGCTAATGGCGCCGAGTTAGTCGCAGCGAAGCGTGCACTGACACAACTAAATCGCCTTTCAGTATTTAATTTATAAATTTATAATTTTTTTAATTGATCATTGGATTCTAATTGCAACCTCAACCAAAGCAGCTTCCCGCCTTGTTTTGTTTACTTCGGCACAGACACACAAACTCTCCAGACTTCGTCGAGTTATGTTGATATCATAAAAAACCAAAATATTTTTGCATCAGATATAGATAAGTATACTGTCTATTTTTTGGAATAAAAAGTCAAAAAAAAAAATGTTAAACTTCAGTAAAGAATCATTAATGGTGTAATCTAACGTATTCGCTTCACAGAATTACAGTAAAAATTAATGAAAATAAATGTACAGTAAGTTCAATTTTTTTAAATATTTATCTTAGGTACACAAAATATGTTTTCTATCACAATCTGTAATATTTGTTTTAAAAATTCTTCATTAATGTTTTATTCAACCAGTAGAAAGAGCAATACGTTAGCATAAGAGGGCAAGTTGCTTGGCAAAATTCGGCCGTCTTTGTCAGAGTTTGCCTTTTTTTTTTTTGTTCGTGAACTTATTTATTTATTTATTTTATATAAAAAGTATCATAATACATAAGTAGAATAATAAGACTAATTCTTTTTATTGAAAATATCTTAATTTTGAAACATATATCATTATTATTTTAATATATAATTCGTTTAGTGTTACAATGCAAGTCATGAAAGAATTATAAGGTGTACAATTTAACAACTTCTAATGTTAAAAGTTATTCAATATTTATTTATCAAAAAAATTAGCACAATACACGAATAAAAAGTAATAAGAATATTTTATAGTACTAATATCTTGATATTTTACATATATATATATATATATATATATCATTATCATTTTTATTATATAATATGATGCATTGTTTTCTTGCAAATAAGATGCCATCTTGTTGAAGAGAAAAAGATTATATTGTATAGGCTATAACATTTTCTAACTAGTTTATGTGCCAGTGCAATGCAGAATTTCAAATACATTTTGATGGAATGGTTACATTTATTATGCTCTGTGCAAGTCCTTCAACTATTATAGTCTTTCCAATCTTGGGATCCCCTTGAAAGTAGGGGCTATTTTTTTTTTTTTCCCACTTGTATAATATTTGTTAGAGCCTCTCTATTTCTTTGTGCTTTCCAACGATGGAATCTAACTTATCCTTCACAATCTAAAAAAATGCTTATTATTTTTTTGGGCTCGAAAAAAGGTTTATCATTCCCATATAATTGGTTGGCTAAATTTTTTTACCTTCATGTACATAATCTTTACATCATAGCTTTGAGATTTTCTTGGCAAGAAAACATTCATCTTTGAATATATAGGTAAGAATATTTTAGCTTTGTTCACCTCTTACGTCATTTAGGTTAGGTTAGTCTTATATAGGTTTAGCGTTTCAATTTGAGCTTATACTTTTAAGGTTGACTTATACTAAGTTTGAAAGTTGCAATGTTATTAATAGAAAAAAGTAGCATGTATTTGATGTTTATATTTTGAAAAAAATGAAGCATCCACGATAATGTGTATTAATTACAATGCCTGGTATTGCATACTATTTTCAAGACTATTTTGCACTTCCCTTCACGACCTCAAATTGGCTTCCTAGTATAAAGTATGACTAGAAGGTTACAATTTCAAAGGAGTCTAGAAAAGCTAGTTTATTCAAGTAAAAAATAATAGATGTTGTTTATTTTGCCTTTTTCCAAAGGTTATTGAAGACAATTAGCATCGACTATGCTAGTTTCCTCAAGAATTCAAAGCCCATTTTGTTATAAGCATTGGATCATGATTTATTACCTCAGCCTAATCAATGACTCTCCTAATTAATATAAATTACCTTATATTGATTGTCGTACATATATTTATTTATCAACCTTCTTATTCTACCATTGACTAAAAGTACTTGGGCATCATATACTTTATCCAATTGGAGTAGTCACACATATTGTGTTTTCAAAGTTTAAAACACATTGCTATCATATATTTTTTCTCTTTTTCATAAACGTGAGATTATTATATAATTTCTATTGTGCCTTAATATTATTAACTAAAATAAGTTTAGCGTAATTTTTACCTTCGTTTTTCTCGTTAGATTTAAGACTAAAACAATTAAAAAATTTATGTTTGGAGTTGATGAGTTATTAAATTTAGGAATAAAATTTTATTATGAATATAATAATAAAAATAATTATGTTAAAGATAGTTAAAAAGTTGTTCAATATAATACTAAAATTTTATTCTAAATATGTACAATAGGAACAATTATGTTAAAGGGAACCATGGAGTTGTTAAATATAGGACTAAAATTTATTTTAAATATAACAACAAAAACCATTATGTGGTTAAATTTAAGACTAAAATTTTATTTTAAATATAACAATAAAAATAACCATATTAAAGGAAGATGATTTTTTAAATGCAACACAAAAATTAGTAAAAATTATTATGTTAAAAGAAGTTGATGAGTCATTACATATAAAGTAGAATATTTGATCAAATGAGACATCTTATTCATCCAACGAAACTCTCATATTAAAAGTCTACTTTATATATATATATATGTGTGTGTGTGTGTGTGTGTGTAATAGATGTTAAGAACTATTCAAAATTTCCCACCATCTACTTAATAAAATGATGTCTTGTACGAGGATCTAAAATGTTAATATTGCCTTCATGTATTCCAATAATTTTTTAAAAAACTAATATTTACTAAATTATAATTTTAAAAATGTAGATGAAACGTCCGCAATTTCAAGATAGGATGTGTTATAAACACAAAAGAGGATTCAATTCCAAGCGTACTATATTACTCCAAAATTTTTAGTATACAAGATTTACCAATGGTGATAGACAACAATTTCAAAATTTTCCTCTTTTAAGAAAAATTCATAAAAAGTAATGAATTAATTATTTTATTTTGTAAAATTTAAATTTAAAGATATTTTGTATATAAAATTTTCCAATTTAAGTACAAAAATGACTTTTTTTTCCAAGTTTTAATGGACACATAGTTTGCTCTTTATTATTGTGACTCCATTAAGAGAATAATCATGAAATTTCAGATGAAATTGAATTAAATTTTAAAAATTTATGTATAATATAATATATTGTTTTAACTATAAATAAATTACATACATATATTCCAAATACACACAGTTATGATTTTTTAAAATTTTTTAATTTAATTATGGAAAAATAATCTAAATAAGTAAATATTGTGTTACCCATAGGTATAGCACTAGTTGCAAATTATTAGAGAAACAAATATTTTGAAATGTATTACATCGTACTCATTTGGGCATAGTAATTTTGATGTCAATTTCTCACTTTCACAAATTAAAATAGTTTTCTATTGGATTAAATTTTAAATTTAAGATATTTTATATTATTTTAGATAATTTATATTATGATATATATCTTATTTGATAGTTCGTTATGATCTTTTATTTAAAATTTAAATGGTGGTCCACATCTCTGGTTAGGGTTTTATTGACGACAACGTAAGGTGATAGCCATAATAGCCTATAAATAGGAGGCTAGGCATAGGGTTAACATAATTGGTGGAAGAGTGACCAATATAAAGAATTTTGAAAGGGTTATTAACTAAGTGAGATAGATAAAATCTTTAAGTGCCTATTACACATATTGCCCTTCAACACTAAGAAAATGATTATAATACACTTGATACTAACCCCTTTCATTTCTTGGTATTCAAATCTTCTTGTTTGGGATACACAATGGTTGGAGGTTCGTTCTTTTGTTTTTGTTGCGTTCTATTCATGAATTTGGTTTATTGAGTTTAATGCATGTTTATCATTATCATCTATAACTCAATTTGTTCTATTTGTGTTTCATGGAATTAATTAATATGCCTATTTGATAATTCTTATAATAGTATTAGAGCTTGGCTCCACTCTACTTAGCATATTATTTAGGTTAATTTTTATGTCTTTTAACTGCCCTCTTGTGAATCTTGTTTGACCCACTTTTTCCTAGAATTGTTTTTTTTTTTTTCATATTTAATCTTGTGTTGCCTCACTATTCAACTTTTATGCACATGGGTATACTTTCTTACAAGTTTAATTTGGTATTCACATCATTATTGATTTATGTGAATAACATCTTGCATTATTGGTGCATAAACCCATTGCCTTTGTGTTTAAAAAAATTATGAAACCTTAACATTTCGTATGTGTAAGTATTTTGGGCAAAATCTATATATATATATTTTTAGCATTTTGACCACGTAATCATGTTCGTCTCCAAAAATTAATCATTTTTACTTTGGAATAATCTAAAATGGAGTTTTAGAAAGCAAAATATGGCTAGGTCAAATTTCGGGTTTGAATTGGATCAAATTTAGGTCAAACAACTTGTTTAAAGGTTGAAGACGATATAAACAACTAAAAAAGGCGGGTGTCTCAACAACACGTCATTTTCTCTATGGGCTTTCACATTTTGGGCCTATTTTCTAAAAAACAAAAGGATGGAAAGGCAAATTGGGTCATTTTTTGAAACAAAAATTTTTTTGGGCCTTTTGGACAAATTTTTTTTGGCTTATTCATTTTTTAAAAAGAGTTTCTATAAGAATTATTTATTCATAGTTAATGGATAATTTATTAAATTTTTATTTTTCTACAAATAATTTTAGAAAATAAATTATTATTCTTTAAGGGCACCAATTAATTATGAAAAATTAATATTGGGTGTTATTTAATTGTGAAAAAAAAAATTTTTAGCACAAATTAATTATGAAAATTAATTTTAAGTGCCATTTAATTTTGGAAAAAAATCATATTTGGTACCATTTAATTATGGAAAAGTATTTTGGCATGGTTTTAATTCTATAGAATTGTTTTTGGGTGCCAATTAATTTGAAAAAAATTGTTTTTTGGTCCCACATAGTCATGGAAAATTTTTTTTGCAATATTTAATTTTGAGAAATATTTTTTAGCTAAATTTATGCACTTTTAATTAGATGACCACATATGGATAAGTTGGTCAATTAATTTTAATAATTCTCATAAAGTAATCAAATAATAGTGCTTTACATGCTTAAATGCTCATAATGAGTTTAGATGTCAATTGATTAGCTTGTATAGTTAGAGAGTAGCCACAATATCCCTACATAAGTGAATACATGCATTCTTGGTTTGTTTTAACAAACCTAGAGATCATATATGAAATTAATGACATCAATTCTAATTAAATATATAAGTATAACATATCTTTACTCACAGGGAGATATTTATATAAATATATTTAATTATGATTAAAAGTTGCTTTATGCTTTCTAAGTAGCCTATAGGTATATTAGAGAACCATAAATACCTTTTAAGTTTCATCATTAAATGTGCATAAATTAATTATATGCTAAAATCTTTGTTCATAGGTAGATTTAGTGATATGTAATTTATGTTTTGGTATGACTTACATTAGTAAGCATACATCTACATGTGATGATTAATCACTTCATTATGAGTGCATATATTAATATATTGGATTTATTTGCAGCATCTTCAACGTCTCTTATACTAATAGATTCTAGTAATAAAATTATTTTGGATGGAAGCAACTACTAAGCCCTGAAGGAGGACATCATCTTTTAATTAAAATGCCTTGACTTGGACTACGCCTTTCGTAAAGATGAACCTTCATTACCCACAAGTGCTAGTTCCTCAATGGAACAAGCGTTGTATGAATGCTATGGGTGATCTAATTGCCTCAGCATGATGTTGATCAAACAACGCATGAGGAAAAGCATTTATGGGTCCATACTTGGCTATGTTAAGGTCAAGCATTACATGAAGGTCATTAATGAACTATTTACTTTCATAGATAAGTCATTTTCAAGCACATTAATGACTTAATTGTGCTATTTAAAATTGATTGGCACTAAAGGGGTGTGCGAGCACATAATGTAGATGAGAGACATAATAGCTTAATTGAAGTCTCTTACGATAGAGATTGTTGACTCTTTCTTAGTACAATCAATTCTTTACCTATTGCCTCCATAATATGTGCCATTCAAGATATCCTATAACACACATATGGAAAAAATGGACAGTAAATAAATTGCTGGCCATGTGTGTGTAAAAGGAAAATAGGCTCATTGTGGATAGTGGTGAGGCTCTACTTGGGGCTCATTTGGTAACAAGCTCCAATAAAAAGGGCTATAAAGGAAAAGTCAAGAATAAAGACATCCTTTCTATTCGTCATATTAACAAGGGTGTTGCTAAATGCTCATTTTGTAAAAAGAAGGGGCATACGAGGAAGAATTGCCATAAAAGCAAGGCTTAATTAGAGATTTATCTCATGTGCATTTTGAATCTAACTTAGCTTAGATTTGTCATGACGCTTGGTGGATTGATATTAGATCCATGATTCACATTTTCAATATAATGCAGGGTTTTCTCAACAAAAGGAAACTGAGCTTAAGTGAGCATGAAGTCTTTCTTGGAAACCAAATTGGCTCACAGGTGGAAGCAATAGGGACATCTAGGATAATTTTGACTACTGACTATGTTTTGGACCTTGAATAAACATTTTACATTCCAAGTTTTGCTAGGAATTTATTTTCAGTTTCTTAACTTATTCCTTTAGGATTTTCATTAAACATATATGGACCATATTTTGATTTAATGAAAAATTCAGCACATGTTAGAAAAATTACTTTGGATGGTGGTTTGTACAAGATTCATACTAGGTTAAATGTCCTTAGTACCTTAATGGCTATGAATGAAAAAAGATGGTTTAACATTGTGTCATGAATGAAAAATCTTTTAGTTTGCATCATAGGAGATTGGGACATATCTCTATTGAGAGAATCAAAAAGTTGGTGAAGGATGGGTTCTTGCATCCCTAGACTTTAATGACTTTAAAGGTAATATGGTAAATAGATTAAAATTGTGAGATCATATGATGAGGTCAATACTTTGGTAGTTTGATAATGGACAAATACCTAGTTCATTTGCCAAGTTCCTTAAGGAGCATGGCAAAATTGCTCAATACATTATGCTTGACTCACTTGATATGAATGGTGTAGCAGAAAGAAGGAACATGACTTTATTAGACATGGTGAGAAGTATGCTAAGCAACTCTAAACTTTCTCCCTTCTTGTGGAGAGAATCACTTAAGGTTGTTGAATACATTCTTAATAGGGTTCTAACAAGGCTATTTTTAAAACACCATTTGAAATCCAAAAGGGTTGGAAACCTAGTTTAAATCATTTACGAGTATGGAGTTGTCTTGTAGAAGTAAGAATGTATAATTCATAGGAAAGAAAGTTAAATCCAAGAACAATTATTGTATGTTTTGTTGGTTATGTAGAAAAATCTAAGAGTTACAAACTTTATTGGCTTACTCATACCATGAAGGTCATAGTCTATGAATGCCAAATTTATTGAGAATTATGTTATTAGTGGGAGTGATTAAAACCATAATAGTGTCATTAAAGATGATCATATTTTATAAACAACCTCAACTAATGATAATGGAATAGTAGTTCTTAATGACACCCATCCAATGGGAATAATTAATGAACATACTAAAATTCTACAATCCTTAAATGATCATACTGGTAATAAAGAGAATCATCTGAATTCAATCATTGCTAATGAGGCTCCTTAAGTAATGGCAGAAGATCTTCCTATTGAGAGGCCTCAACCTTCTCAACTGGTTGAATTAAGGAGATCTATAAGGACAAGGAAACTGGTAATTCCTAATGACTACATGGTGTATTTACTTGAGTCTGACTATGATATAAATGTAGAGAATGACCATGGTGGCAACAAAATTTTATGCATACCAGAAAGGAATTTAACCATTGTAAAAATTGGTTAGCCAATAGGAATTTAATGATTTGCATTACTCAATCATTCTTAGCCTAAATAGCGATTAATCTCTAGCAATTTAAGCAGTTGTATTTTGTCATGTTTTAACTCTTGTGGGGAGTTTTAAAAGAAATGATTTTATAACTTGTATTTTTTATAATAAAACTTAATAATAATAAAATCATTTAAATTATTAGAAATCATCATAGGAACTATTGTTTTTCTTTTTTTGGGAATCAACACTATTAGACAATTGATGTTGGTTAAGCCTTTTAGATTCTTTTCCCTATATTGTTATGCAAGCGAAGCTTGGAAAGATCCAAAACTATTAATTAATAGTTTAGTAGTTGAAATATTAATTTAGTTTAACTTTATGAAAATATTTGAGTGTAAAAATTAATTCTTAGAATTAAGAAAGTTATTCATTTGTCATTTTTTCACTCAACTTGAAGATACCAAAAAAATTAATATTTCACTTATTATTTTTTAATTATTAATTCATTCTTGCTTATAGCTTTCAAAAACTAAAGTTAAGTATGTTTTCACAAAATTATAATTAGTTATGCATACATGTTTATAACAAAACTTGAACTTCGAAATGCCAATTAAGAAGATTTACTTCTCAATCTTTTGATATACTTAAGCTCAATGAGCATGCCGGTCACAAAAAATCATATATTTGACTTCATCTCCTATTATATATACTAAATAAAGTCTCGCATACAATTATCATTCCCTTATATGTCTAGCTTGTCCATTGAACACAACTTCTACATTAGTAAACCAAGATGAAAAGATTAAAACATGACACAAATTCCATTATGAAAATAAGGATTATAACCATACGTGGTACTCTAGATTGTCCAAAATAAGATCAACAATAATACAACAAAAAATAGACAAGTGTGCTAGGTTTAATTTGACCATCATGTATGTAACAAACATAACTCTAATCAAGTATGGAAGAGACACATGTATTGAAGAAGTTACTTGTGTTAAGGGTCATAGGCCTACTATTAATCCCTCAAGGCCTCAATCACACCTGCTTCATCTGAAGTTGCAAGATCTCATAAAGGCATATTGAAATGAAAAAGCCAAGATATTTTGAAAGCAAAGACCATACTGGCAGGTAGGAAATTTTAGAACTTGTATCATTGCCAGAAACTTCAATTTTTTACATGAGGCATAGGTCTAGTTAATGGTGCCATGGTGGCATTATTTGCTTTGTTCCACTGTTCAATTATTTCAACTTCAAATGCCCCAGCTACATTGCATGCAATTGATCTATAGATTTCACAGGTTTTGTTAATCACACAAATAAAGTAGTTAATGCTGTGACATTTAAACATTTCTTTAGGACAAAAGTATTCCATCCGTTTCAACTAAAAAATTAGTCATGCTTTGCATCCCAAATTCACATGAATTAGTCAAAATTTAGAATATCCTATCTAACTGAACATGGTCATCTACAGCCATCATTTACCTCTAAATTATTGTTTCTTCTTCTAAGGCAGGGTAAAATGGTTACAAAAGAAACATGGGCAAGGAAATACAATTATGACACTAAAGAGATTTTATATATTAACAAGAAAAAGTTAGGCTATCTTGAAATTATGGATTAACTATAAAGATAACCTAGAGTATATGAATGTGTAAAATTGATGCCGACTAAAAAAATCTTAATACTAGATTTCATGATTAGATAACTTCCAAACTTAAAGATGGAAATAAAATAACACAATTGACATACTTCAAATAAATACCTAGAAGGGAAATATGATCATAAATAGAGAAGTATTGCCAAAGTGAATATCAAAAACCAGTGCTCACAAAAATTGGAGTTGGAGTCTGAAGACAAATAATTAAACTGTAAAGTCGATGTATGCACATGTAATTTATATTAGTTTTTTTGAAAATATATGAACTCATCTAAAAAAATCATATGGCATAATCATTATGAATGTGAGTATGATATTGTATAAACCCATACAATTTAAAAGCTTTGCTATGTCTTCATTAGGTAGCTTAAGCATGATAGCTTTCCAACTACAAAATATTGCTAAGTTATTGAACAGTTGATATAAGACATCAGGTTTGCATATAAAACTTCAACAAGTAAAATAAAAAGGATCTTTTTGCAATCATGTTTTGATCACATTGACACTAAGAATTTTTTTCTTCTTTTTAGGAAGGGAGGGGGAGTTTACAAGGGAAAGACTCGATATCACAAATATAAGTAAGTTATAGGGAAAAACTTATTACAAAAACCTCGTAATAAGTACTATGGAACCTGTTATATGTCTCATGGATAATTTCTAGTTTTTCCATAAGCAATCATGGGGCATTAATAATAAAGAGACACTATTTTAAGAAAGTGTGATTAGCATCTTGATCTTGAATCCACCAATGATAGATAAGCAAAGTATCTTTTGGGTTTTTAACCACTAATTGTAAAGCAGCTTGTACTAACCAAAATGGCATATTATGATCATACAATTATACTAGGAAAAGATAATGTCATGGCTAGACTTTAAGCCTTCCAATAGATTAATAAATGAAGTGGCAATGATAGTGAAGGCATGAACCAAATCACAATTGGTATAATTTGGCAATATATTGCAAATTTCAGTAATTTTTACTTCACATTAAAGCATCTGTAATAAATAAACATATAAATGACTATATTGTTTCTACAACTACCTAATGAGGTAAAGACCTTTAAACTTCCCACAAGAAAACAAATTAAGAGCTTATGATCGGCTAGTTCATTATATTGTATAAATCAATATGTACAATAAGGATTGTTATAATGAATTGAATTCCTAAATCCTAGTTATAGTAGGAAGTTTTTTCATAAGACTGGAGAACTATATAGTTCTTTCCCTAAGACTTTCTCTTCTTAGTCAGCTTACCCAAGAATAGTTAGATTTAAGTCTGTGCCAATTAAAAGATGAAGCAATAGGTGAACATTAAACTTTGTGAAATGCGGTTAAATCATAAAAGTCAATGTTGTGTTAAACTGTTTAAGTATCTCTTGGTTACTTTTCCAATAATGTAGCTTAAGTTAATTCACAGTAAGTGCAGTTCTATAGCCTACATTATTCCAAGTTGTTTTTCATATCATAACCCAAGGGTAAGTAGAAATTAGTGAAGTCTAAATTCAAATGCTGCAGATTTAATAGTAACAAGAACAATATAAGATCATACTACCAAACTCAATCTAAAAAATTCCTAACATCAAGAGCATAGTTCAATCGGTACTCTAAACTTAACCAAATAACATATAAGTTTGTTTCACAATGTACTTACTTGTTACCTTTGATCTAGAATTAAGCCTTAGCACACTATTTATGGGTAACAACTAAATCTTCCTTGCAAGAACATCTTAGCTCAATGGGATTACTAGATTCATGATTGGTTATAACCATGCTTAGTTGACAAATCATACAATCCCTCTCCATGTCACCTAAATGTACCTTAATTACAGCCACTACACTTTCCAAATCCACCTCTACCGAACACTCTGATGCAGAGGATCCCCTCTCTTTTCCTAACACTCTTACAATCTTGACACCAGACACCTTATGGGAAGACCATTGCTCGTTATCTTGTTGCCAGCATTCAAATACCTTTCATTGTCATCGCCATTGACGAAGCTAATACATTAATGACCATTGTCTATATCAATGATATCAGACTTATTTATCATCACCATTTTGAAAACCCAAGTTAAGAATCCTCATGAAACAGCTTTATGAGGCAGCAAGTCATCAATAGCCACCAAGGTTAAAGAGAAGATTAGAGGTTTTCTTGAATGTCAGTAAGGCATGAATGATGAATGTTACTCTAGTGTGGTAGATGACCTTTCTTTTTAAAGTCCTTTTGCTCCTAATAAGACTTGAAGGAGAGAGAGGAGGAGAAGAGACAAGGAGAATTCAAGAAAGATCTTATTGGAGAAACATCATTAGGCTTAAGCATTCAGATTTTTAAGGGCATATAAAAAAAACAAGCTAAAATTTTGCCCTTTTTTTATTGTTTTTGAAGCAAAATTTATCCTTGGAAATGGTAGACTGTTACTTATTCATGGTTCCTTCTATGATGGGTTTGAAAATCATGAGTGGTAAGAAACAAAAAATGAAAAGAACCAAGAAAAAGGAAAAGAGAGATTAAGGAAGAAAGAAATTGTAGATGATACTTATGATTGAAATTACTTACAAGTTTTTTCTTTTGTCGCATAACCGACATATATATATATATCATGAAAGGTAAAAAAATATTTTGTCCATTTAACTACTTTTTCATTTTTACTGTTTAATCCTTACATACAACTTGATTTTCCATTAGCATGGTTCCATTTATATATCAAAGAGAGAGTCAATATAATCCTTGCACTTTAACAAAGTATATTATCTAAGTAGGGGTACATTTGACTTCTTGGGATGGAATTGTATAATTATGTATGGCTTTATTATGTTTTTGTCTTTACGAAATGTAAAAGGCCTTAAAAGTAATAATTTTCATAATAATAAAAGTGATGTAAGTTTTATGATTTCTTAAGCCAACTTAGATGGATAATTAATTTTTCTTGTCATTTTTTTTTAATGGCAAACATTATAAATAAATTACAACAGTTGATGATCTTAATTAGTATTGTCTGATAAAATGATATGCTAAATAGGTACTCATAGGCAACAAAACTCTTAAAGTAGTTAATGAACTTAACTAATAATTCTTGTTTTAAAATTAAATAATGCTTGTCTCTTCTTCTTTAATTTCTTTTGCTCATTTTGACATGTCTCAACTACCTTATTTTACCCCCACAAAAAAAAGAAGAAGAGAAAAACCATTTCCTGTTAAGAAATGATAGGGAACTGAACCTAATTTAAGAAAGAATGGGAGATAAAGCTACATATGAAAAGCTTAGAAAGGCCATTATTTGAACTTTTAGTCAGTCTTTAAGACATTAAGCCATAATTCTTCTGACCAATTAGTTAGAGATATATGGAAAAAATGAGTATGATAAGAAGGTAGAAAATAAAAAATGTTAGGAACAAAAGCATTTCTTTACTGTAACAAATAGCTATGTATAATTTCATATGAAAACTCTATCGACGAATTTCATGAAAACTATCATGCATGATCTTTTCATATCAAATAAAAAAAAATGCCACAACAATCTGAAAAACTATCGTGGGACAAGCTTGTGTCACCCACTATGATATGCCACAAACAAAGATGGAAAACCACCAAAGATAGCTATACAATCCATTAAACTTTTGCAGGCACTGCAAAGGTTGGCTTGGCAGCTACGTTGGTAACATCTTCAGCATATTGCTAGGTCGCTTTTCAAGGTGTATGTAATCATTCATCACACCTTACTTTTAGACAACCTATTTGTGGAGGCAATACCAAGCCCTTAGGATACTATCAACATTACCGTATTATTGGTTACACCATGACTATCAAGGCCATTCTTGATCCAAGTAAGATTGTTCAAATTGTTGCTATAAAGATCAAGTGACTTAAAAAAGAGGGGGAGTCCAAATAGTCAACAAACTTTAGGCCTAATAATGAACCGCAACTATTTATTCCCTTCAAATCTACTACACAACAGCCATGACCACATTGCAATATAGTTATGGGCTCATAGCATACACCATCAAATAGCTTGGAGGCTTCTACCTCTGTTTTGAATAGTTTAACCAAGAGACCTTGCATTGGAAGCATATTTGAAGATGTAGATCTAGTTATTAGCCTGCTTTGAGGATTGTAAACACTAAATGCATTGATGCATACTATTAGTTGATAAAGGAAAGGATGTTCCTCCACTTCAACACTATCTTTTGTTCCAAAATTATCTTTAAACTACTTAATACCAAGGTTGTCAAACTTGTGACTCTAGGCAAAATTGTTTAGGGAAGGTAAACTTGTAATATAAAATCATAAGAGTTTACGTATAATAAGAAATAATTATTAAAATATACGATTACATAGTTAAAATCAATATTTTAAAATTTAGACTAATAACTAAACTAATGAAGACAATGATTAATAGTTTATTAGTTTGATTATAGTTGAATAAGTGATAATTAAATATAGAAATTTTTTTAAAATTTTATATATTTAAATCTAAATATAATAACTATTAATAAACAAATACTAGTAATTTTAAATTCGAATTAAGATGATTTATAGAGTAATAAATATAATCATTAAAGATTACTTTGTTAAAATAGGTCAAAAGATAATAATATATCACTTTTCAAGCTATGACTAAGGAAAAATTCAAAATAAAATTTTCAAAAAAGTAAACCAACAATATATATATATATATATATATATATATATAATGCATTACAAATGATGAGCATGAAGCTTTTGTTGGTTACACAGTAACTAATGTTATAGTCATTCCTTAGCATCTGGGTTTAAGTCTAAGTAGATGTGTTTTTTTAAACTAAGGAAATGAACATAGACTTCTATAACATCAGCACGTGTTGTGACATAGCTTCCTAATTCTATAAACTTGCACTTTAAGGTAGAATTCTAGTTTTTTTTTTTTTTTTTATTGTACTATCTGTTCTGCTTGGAAGAAGCCTTGCAATTACTGCCTATTTGTTTCCATGGATTTCATGAGCTTCAATTATAACACAATCCTCTTCCTTTGTTGTAATTTACATTTCATGTGAATTTGAGAGACACTGTTGGGTGCAAATATGGTTAATATAGTGTCACATGCAAGTGTATGTGATCAAGCAAGTAGTGTCATGATGAATAAAGTGTCAATCCCTTAGAGACTCGGTTCTAATTGCTACTAATGACCTTATTCATAAGTCTTTGATTATTTTAACTAAATGTAAGCAAAGATTCAACTATTGATTAATTAAGACTTATTATCTAACGAACCTAAGATTTTGACACTCATTGCACGCATGTTTGCTTTCTATTATAGTTATTACTTCGGTTCACTTACTGATTAGATTGTTAACCTATGAATTATACTTGCCTATATACTTTTGTCGAATTCATATAGTCTAGATTAATATTCCATAATTCCCTATATGTCTATAGAAACTAGTAGAGATAATACCTCTTAAGTTTTAGACCTAACATGTGGTTATCAAAGACAGTCAAGTACTTTCGTCTTGATTGTGAATTGCTTTAATTTAAATAGTGATTATATGCATATAGTTTTGAAAGTTGAGCTACCTTGTCAGGTTAACTTAATTTTTAAACTCTTTCCTAAGATGATCAGGCTTAGAAAGTAATAAACGCATGATGAATATAAACAATCTTTCATTTAAGCAAAATTGAAACAAAAAAGCAACCTCAACATGGGTTCAATTAAAATTATAGAAACAACTTACTTAGCCATGCATTGGCATTAGTTCACAATAAAAAATATAAAAAGAAAATTAAAAGGAACAAGAGGAGGGAAAAGGGAAAAGTTCAGATGAGGCACAACTCTTAATTGAGTAGCCTACTTTGTAGGAGAACCCTTTTTTAGTCGCTTTGAAACCTTACTCGGTTGCTCCTTTCTTAGTGTCTTTGGCACTCTCTCTAGCTTGATGTCATGCTACATTCCCCTAAGGTCCAATTTATAGGCTTAAGAAAACCCTAGAGTTTGAGTTTAAATGGTGCAAGAAGTCTTAATTCATCTTAAACTCTAATTATGCTTTTTAAAGTTTCTAATGACACACCCAAGCGAGGCTCATTTGGAACTGGGCATTAACTCTCTACTTTTGGCACTGGATCTATGGTGCCTAGGCTATGAAATCTGCACTTCAATGGCACCTGGGTGATGAATTCATGGCGATTGGACGTGCAGTCTCTAGTTTTAACGCTCAGGCGCCATTTCCCCTTACTTGGATCTGGACTTCCTCAGTAGCTAGCACTTGGCATTGCTATTGTGGTGCCTGGGTACCACCTCTCTAGTTTTGGCGCCTGGGCACTGACTTTTTAATTTTGGGGCCTATGTACTAAAATGATGGTGCCTGGGTGTTGGAATCTTTTTGTGTTTTTCTTACTTTTTCTTTTTGTTTCTGCTACTGCTATTTCAGCTCCATTTCCTGAAAATTCATAACAAAAGATACTCAAGTCATTGTTACATGAAGGTTAGAGATGAACTTCTAAGTTATAAATGAATTTGCTTAAAATCAACAAGATTTTGTTAAGGTTTCAAGTGTTTCTACTACTAATATTTCTCTATATAACTCTCTTTCAAAGAGTTATCAAGTACAATATATTTGTCATGAGCAATTAATTTGTCAATTAAATGAACACGACTTTACTTCAATCGATAATACATCATATAATACTATATTCCATTCACTAGTGGACAAATAAAAGATTAAGACAGTGTTTAATATGAGCTTTCCATAGAGTAGTTAGGTAGCAACTACTAAGCTTTGTATTTCTTATCATTTGGTTTATTGCAATGCCACATAATAACCATAAAAACCATATGCCAAGGAACGCAACATTATTCAGGAAATCAAGCTCAAGGGTTAATCATGTTATTTATGTTGCTAACGTAAGGAAATAAAACAAACCTTGGAAAGAATCAAATTAAGCTCAAAGAAGGCCATACATTAGTGAATAGACATAAACACATAGTGCAACACGAAATATGGTAATCATTGTCCTAAAATCATATATAAGCCAATTGATCAACCTAAATCCTAGTCCACATTGGACATCCTCATGAAAAACTCAAAGTTTGTACTTGTTACAGGTAAAATGATTGAAATTGGAGGGGAAGAAGGAGGACAAACTATATCATGCATACTAGAAAAAAGGATATAAATATGGGTTACAGGTATAAGGATATGTCTAACTACAAGACAAAAAATCAAACAAGGATTTTCCTAGTCTAGCATTACAACTCAGACAAGGATACCAAGGATATACATTACATAAGCTATCTCTATCCCTTTGCTAATCACTAGATCTACAATAACTTTAAATATCGGAGTTGTCTCCCTATGATAATGCGCAATATCAATAAATAAAGGGTAAAATTAATATACAAGGTGAAATCTCAATAGTCTAATATGCTTAATCTTAATGCAGTCAAATCAAGGTGGTAATGGCTTTACCTTTGAAAAGTCACATTTACTAAATATTCTAGCCAGTTAAACAAGATATATCAGTAATTTTAACAATCCTTCAGAAGTATCTAGCCTTACAAAAACGTATAGTTAGTTTGTTACTGAAGGAAAATAGAATAAATCTTACCATGTTGTTATTAAAATCCTACCATGATAATCCAAGTGTAAGTACTTAATTAAAAATGCATGCTCCATCATATAACATTGCCTTCAATAGCCACTCCATAGCCAATGTTTTAGATAGTTGCATGCACAAACAACATATTCTTTTTTTTCTTTGGTCAATTAGCAACACATTCTTGTTAAAGTATAGATTAGTCCCACAATTGGCAAGTTGTAAACCTCTAGGTTGAAGGTTAGTTCAGTTTGCAAATTAACTATAGCTTTAATTTTTTAGATCACTATAAATGCATTGAATATCATATCAAAGGAAAGGATGTATATTTTATAGCTCAAAATTATTCACTAAGTATCATTTTGATAAAAAATATAGGAAACCTTTGTATAAATTCTTGAGGTATTAATTAATAATAATAGTGAATAAAACAATTGTACTCATTTAATAAAGCAATCACCCAACCCTATCTTACAAAAATAACATTGGAAAATTGCCCAGAACCGATAAAGATAACCATTTTCAATTAGGAAAATATCAATTGGTGGAATAACTTACATTAATCGTTGTGAACACCTTATCCTTAATTAAGATTATTTGATTAATTGAGTTACCAATTAATTAATAATTAAGCAAATAGGGAAAATTAAAAATGACAAAGACTCAAATGACATCTTCAAGTGGGGACACTTTGAAATTAAAAATAAATAATGGGGGGACTTTAAGATAAGCAAAATGAAAATCCAAAAATAAAAAATTAATTAATAATAATAAATCAAAGTAAGAATCATAAAAAAGAAGAAGAAATATAATACAAATAATAAATAAATGAAATGATTATATATATATATATATATGTATACGAAAATTGCCAAAAGGGAAAGAAGATCCTTTACAGTAGCTAGTCATAGCCTCCTTGGGTCTCATACACAATATGAGAAAGCTATAGGATCACTTATATGCTTCCCTCCTATTACGCTTGATGACAGGATACAAAAAGAAGTATGAACTAGGTTAGAGAACAAAGAGACCTACTCCTTCGGCTAAAATGTAAAGCAGAAGAAAGGAAATTCCTAGTAAGGTGGAACGTTGACTCCTCAAGCATCTTTTCTAATGAGAAAACCTAAGAGAGATTGAAAGAGACTTGAGATGGTCAAGACTGTAAAGGCAAAACTCATCTTTGCACTCTGAACCATATGAAGCCTACTCCTATTCAATGAATGAGGGAGACCGAATGTATTGGCAAGGAAGAGCTTAGGCAGTGAGTAGGAGAAAGAAGAGAAAAGGACTTGATTTGAGAGAGAAAGACAGAAATGGAAAGGTGTAGATGGCTCTGAGGCTATTATTCAACTCATTGTCATCGAAGAGGAAAAAAGGAGAAGGAGTTGGATTTTGGACTTTGTTCTCAGAGCCTCGTTTTCTTGGTTACATGTAAGCTTGGTTTTTGGGAGGAGCAGCTGAAAAAAGGTTCAGGGGAACAAACTGAAAAAATAAAAACTAAAAAAAAAAGAAGAGAAAAAAGAAACAAAAAGAAGAAAGACAGAGAGATAGAGAGAGTGAGAAAAAAGCTTGAAGAAAAGCGAGAGACTGAGAGAGCTTTAGGTGAATGGGTGAGTAGAAAGCGGATTAAGAAAGAGAGCAAAAAGCATTAAAAAAGAAGAAGAAGAAGAAGACAAATACAGAGAGAGTGAAAGACAGGAATGGCTCACCATTCTCCTCTCAGCACCGAGGAAGCCAGAAAGATATAGAAGAAGAGAACTTGAGTATGCAGCAAAGAACGGAAGCTCCTTTGTTCATCTTTGTTATAGCGATCAGAGGCAGAACATTATGAGAAGAGTAGTAAAAGGAGGAGAAAATGGAAAAAGACTGAGGAGTTAGAAAAGAAGACAAGGGAGGGAGAGGCTTTGAACTCCCATATTTTTCAGGTTAAGAAGTAGAGTTAGAGAAGAGAATGAAGATGGGAGCACTAGAATGAAGAATAAAGGAAGACGAGGAAGTAGTTGAAAGAGATAAAATTTGAAGAAGATACAAGGAACAATATGGCAGCATAGAGAGTTCCTTGTTTTGGCAGAAAAAATGCCAAGTGATTCTAGAGGAAAAAATAATCAGATGTGCAGACTCCATTGTTAATGTTGTAAAATAGATTTTACAAGGCAGACAAGAAAACATAGTGGTGGTTTAAGGTGTTTTAATAGAAAAGTGAAAGGAAGAGGTGAAGCTTAAGTCAAGCTAATACTTCATAAAGGTAAGTCTCTATGGCTTGTTCTTGGATCTTCTATTGTGCTGGGTATATGTGTCTTCTGTGTAGGCAAATTCAAATAAGGTGATGGTTGTTTACATGGCTATAAAGAGTGATTTGACTGAACTTGGGTAGGATAAAGTTGATGTGTTTTCATCCTATGCTAGCCTTATTTTCTTTCTGTTTTGCTTTGACACCATGCTAGTTCCTATTTTATCAATGGGTGATCCATTGTATTTTTCTTCTTGTACATAGGCTGCTTTATGTTGTTATGAGCATTTTTTTTTCTAAGTTGTTTGAGTTTTCAAGAGTTCCATCAATTTTTTTTATTTTTTTAGTCATTAGTTGATGAATGGATTGAATGCATTTACTTGATTAATTGATGTCTCATGTTTTGGGTTATTGTTCATTAAGCTAAGTTTTGCCACTGCACACCAATCTTGCTATTATTGATCAAAGTAGGCTTAGGACATTGGAAGATGAATGATGAAACACATGCACACACAAACACAAAATGGTTGATGATTGTACATTTGTTATTATTCTTATTATAATTTATTTTATTTTTATTAATTTTGGTTAATTTAGAGTCAATGTGTAACACCTCATGTACCTTTAGGTTTCAAAAGTTAACATATGATTTTTTAAAAATTCAAAAACTAAAACTACAAAATAATTCATCACTTTGTCTTTTATTTAGAATTGTTGTGTGAGATCATCAGTCTCTAGGCACTTAAAAAATAATTGATAGAGGTCATATGAGATCTTTAATATCTTTAGGCTTTGAAAATTAATACATGATTTTAAAAAAAAGTTCAAAAATATATATTCAAAAATCATAAAAATCCTTTTCTATCATAGTTTCATTTTCACTTTCAAAACTAAAATAAAAATCTAAATTCTAAAATTCCAAAAAATCTAAAATTAGAAAGAAAGAAAATGAAAAAAGTAAGGAGTGAGATTACATTGATTTTTTGAATTAAAATATACCGATCAAATCCTAAATTCATTTTGTTCATAAACACCAATTTAATTTTGTCAATCTTGCACTTTTCCCAAAAATAAAAATTAAAAATCCTAAGAAATCTTGAATAATTTCTTTGGCATTTTGAATTGCCGTGTGAGATTGTTAATCTTCTCAGAAACTCGAGAATTAACTAGTAGAGGTTACTTGAGATCCTTAGTCTCCTTAAGTCTTGAAAGTTAAGATTTATTTTCCAAATACAAAGATGAAACAATTCTAAAATTAAAAAAGGTATTTTGCCCATTATTTGTAAAAAAAAAAAAATTAAAAAAATACTTTTCCATTATAATCTCACCTCTATTTCAAAAATAAAATTCTAACCTCAAAAAATCCAAAAAGATCTTTTCCCATTATCATTTCATTTAAATTTCAAAATAAAGGTTAAAATTCCAAAAAGGAACTAAAAAAAAATTAAAAGAGATAAAACAAAAGGAGCAAGGAAGTGATATTAGATCAATTTCGCAAATTAAAACACACCAATCAAATTTTGGTCTTATTTGGTTTGCAAAAATTTATTTGATTTCAACCATTATGTTCTTTTCACAAAAAATAAAAAGACCTAACAGATATACCATTTTCAATCGAACTATATTGACTTTAATCCATATTACAAGATACATAGACGCTAGACTTTCATCCTAGGTCAAGTCCACCTTTTGTAAATATCTATTTGTTTGCTTTCATTATTATTGTTTTTGTCTTCTCTTTTAATGAGCATGCATGTTAATAAAGGGTAATTGATATAAATTTAAGATCATATTCTATTTTATTTGACTAGTTTAAGGTAACTGTCTTTATGGACGGGTGTTGTGGGGGGCCTAACACCTTCTCCACACTCAAATAAACTTCCAAACCCATCTTTGTTTTTGCAGACTACTTTGCCTTTTCTTTTTGTTTTAAATTGATTTTCCAAAGTTTTTCGTTAAAAATTTTGGTGGCAACTCCAGTAAATTGATTTTCAAGATTTATTGTAGGAATCAATTTAATCTCTTTTTTTTTTCAAATTTCTGCTGTAAGGTCGATTATGACAATCATTAAATCCAAAAATGCAATCTAAACAGGCATTCCAAATCCATGAAAAGAAATCAACTTACATATACACACCGGAAATATAAAATTGAGGGCAATAGAGTATAGCAGTAAAGGGCTTGCGTTTAACATAAGGGTTAAGTTGATTACACTAATGGAGATGACAAGACTTGCCAGAGTGCCAGGGTATTCTTCAGGTGATCATGCTCCAATTCCTTGCCCCAAACTAGCTCACTAATTGAGTAAGAACCAAGTCCTCCTCCATGGACCATGGTCCCTTCACTCTCCTGGCAGCGTTATTGTCTAGGCCTTGACATCTCAACATCGTCGCCAGAGGGTTTTAGCTCAAGCCTACCATCATAACGACTGTCAGATTCGACAAAGGGTGAGTCAGTATGGTCTTGATCGGTTATAGTGGCATTTGATTTTGCAGTGTGTTAGTTCTGTTTGTTTGGACTAATTTAAGTTCTATTTCTTTGACCAAACCCACCGCCTTATTGCTAATGTCTCGAACCCTAAGAAGAAATTAAACAAATTTAAGATAGAAAATAAAATGAGTAAAAAATTAAAATTAAAATTGAATAATAATTAATATTAAAAAAGAACAAAAGTTTTAAAAAATTAATCATAACTAAAAGTTATTTAAATAAAATAAAATAAAAATTAACCATAGGAAAAATCAAGTTTAGTTTTGAGTGGACTTGAGATTTAACCTGACCTAATAAAAAAAATATTAGTTTTTTTAATTTGGCTTGACTCAATTCAATTGAAGGTGACCGAACGGAACTGTATTGGCCGGATCATCTGAATAGGTGCTCACTCCTGGAGTCATTCACCTGGTTCGCTAAGTGTAATCTACCAGATACCTACCGTATTACTCATGATCGTAGTTTCATGCTTCCAGCCCATTGTTCGGTGGGCCTATACATGAACCCATGAACAATGGACTACATCTGGGCTTGTGGTGTATGACGAAGGTGGTCTTGGACCAGAAAGAAGAAAGAGAAAATTTTAAAAATAACAACAACAAAAAAACGTGTATCTAATGGTAGAAGAAAAAGTTTAGGGAAAAAAAATTAGGTTAATTATTCTTTTTTTATGATTTAATTATATAGTCCTTGTTTCTAAAATAAAAATTTTATTCTCCGCTTTCTGAAAATTGAAAGTTAGAGTAAAATACTCTTTCAACCTTTGAAGGGTGGTTTTGTTATACAAATTAGCCATGTCTATATTACAAAAATAGTCACAAATCCCACAAAATTCATTAAACCAAAAGATATGTTAAAATTATAATTATTTTGACTCAAATACTCTGAAAATTATTCTATAAAATAGACATATTTTCAATCTAATAAAATTTTAAATCATTAGATATATATATATATATATATATAATGACAAAAAATAAACAATATATTCAGTAAATAATTTAAAAAAAATTAGAATCAATTAAAAGATAATAATTGATCATATTTATTCAGTACAAGTCTACATTTAATCTTTGAGGTTTCCTCAGATTTGTTTTTCGTCACAGAAGTTTATTTTATAATATTCAATGTGTTAAAAGGAGTTCAAAATCCTCCTTTTCTGAGCACTATAATTAACTCTACCAACCAAATTATCTAACGACTTAGTGGGTTGACTAAAGATGCCAACATGAAAACTCTCATCTATACTACATCACTTCGCATCTTCTAGTTATTTTAACGCCTAAAAATCTATATCTTCGTCTATTTCGTTCATGCATTAATGGTGGGAAGAAGAGAATAAATCACAAACTACCATGCAATTAGTTGTAAATTGAAAGCCCATAAGTGTGGATTTAAAAATAAATAAATTAGTCCTAAGAAATGACAATATTGAATATTTGTTTTATTCGCTTCCAGAACATTTAACTTTAAGAAAGTCTAGAAAACTCAACAGAAAAATCTTATTAAATTACATACAAATAACTAATGGAGCCAATTGATCGAAGTTGCTAACTTCAACACGACATGTTATCCTCGCTTAAATAGCTCTTATGGTTTATGTTGAGAAAAAAATATGTTTTTATCCTTTTTTTTTTGGTGTGTCTATGTCAATTTTACTAATTGGGCTAATTATTGTCTTAGATAGATATGTGTTATAAATGAGGTTGTTAAATTCGTGAGTTTAAGTAAATTCGTAACGTAAATTTGTAAGAGTTTGTCTCGATTAATAAATAGTTATCAAAATATATAATTTTATAATTTAAATATTATATACATTAAAAAATTATTCAAATGTAATTCAAATTATACTTAATCAAACAAAAGTTATTCATATTTTATAATTTGTGATACTCAACATGAATATTTTAAGATAGTCATACATAAATAATTATTCAATATAACTAATTAAATAATATTTATTTTATTTTATTTAATAAGTACATATTAAATGTAATTTTATTATTTTTTATGCATATTTAAACCTATAATAAAATAAATTGTAAAGACTTCATGAAAAAAAAAGTTATCTATATCTTATTTAGTCTTGAGTTTAAATAATTATGTTGCTAACTTTACAAGTTATAAAATTGTATACTTAATAGATTTGATAAATCAACGTGCAAGTTTATTTATGTTTGTATTAAATCTAAGTTTACAATAAATTAATTTATTTTTTTTATATATAATTATAAATTCGTAAATTCAAATAATAACTTTTACGAGTTTGACAATTATAATTATATATATACTGTGAGCAAGCCCACCTTGAGAAATATGACGAAAACAAGACGTGAGTCTCAGTCAAATAATGCCTAAGTAGAAGCAGTACAGAGAATCTAACACCTTTACATGTTTAATTTCTACTTACCATCTGATCAACTTTCCCTAAATCTCTCTCTTGTGCAAATCCAAGACGTCAAAGAACTGACTAGTATTTTTTGAGCTATACCTACCATCATCTTCCTAGAGTAGCCACTGCCATTTCTAGCAAAAAGGCACGCTTCGAAGGGAGACATACATGTTACAGAGAATCAAAGAATGGATATAGTCGTTAGTGATTGTTGAAGTCTCTGCTATATATATTTAATGAATCTCTCTCTAAAAAGAAAGAGTTTTACTGACTAACCTTCATCTTGTTGTTTGCATCCTACTTAGTGCAAAAAGCTTGCTGCAAATTCTCTTCGTCTAAAACCTCAGTGAGATTGTGCAGTGTTAGTGTGTGAGTACTTTTGAAGAGCTTGAGTTTTATTTTTAAGTATTAAAGTTTATTAGCTTGTGTTCAAGATTTTGGGTAATTCATGAGTGTATTGCTAAGTCCGTCAAAGTCCTTGTGATTGATCATTGCTTTTGGATTATTGAATTATGTGTAAAAGCTAATAAATTGACCCCTATGGTATAAGGTTGGCTATTTTAATTAGTGAAATTCCTAACAAAGTATATTAGGAAGTGAATGTAGAATCAGGGTTATCTGACCTAGTATGAATTTCTTGTATCTTCCTTTACTTAAATTCTTATGCTAAAATATGCTACTAACCTCATAAAGCAAATGATTCAACCAGCTATTCAAGAAGCTCTAAATTATAATATAATATATATATATATATATATATATATATTGTTAAAAATTTTAACTATGCAATTCACCCTTTCTTTACTGTATCTATGCTAACAGTTAGTTTAGGCTACTTGATTTTATTATAGTAATTAACACACCTCTGAAAATACTTTTAAATAAAGATATTGACAAAGACAAATTTTAAAAAACTTAATCACTATAGTCTATTTAAGTTAAATACAAATAATTAATATAACGAGTTGATCGAGTTGCTTTAAATAAAATGACTTCCGTATAATAAGTCACCTTACTAAAACAGCTTTTATAGTTCTACTAGACCATTTGATGTTATCATAATCATTTTAATACAAAAACTTTTAGGAAATTTGAGTTTAATATTATAAAATAAAATATTATTTTTTCATATATTGGTTGAAAAGTTTTTATACTCAGATACTTAAACCACGTATCTTATTCGTTCAGGATTTACCCTCGAATATGGCAAATACAAAATGCACCTCCTGACATGGCACATTATTTTTTAAAAATATATATATATATATATGATTTGCCCCTTATAAGGGTGAATTAGTATAGGTGTCAGGTCTTCTATTGATTCACCCCCAATAGGGGCAAATCCACCTCAATTAGTTTGACTACAAGCTAAAAAGTAGGTGACGTGGTGCATAAAGATAGGATGAAAAGATTTCATTGAGACCTTATTAGTTGAAACAGATAAGATAAATTTGTTGAAATTACAATCATGCCCTTCTGCCCTTCAGAATTTTGTATAAAAACTTGTGGTCCTTTCTTCTTGACCCATCCAAAAGCCAATTTTTTGGCTTACCAACCCCTCGTTTGTTTTTTAAAGAACAAATGTGGGGTTTAATTTTATTTTTTGAGGAAAATATACCAAATAATTTATATTATTTATGTTTGAAATAACAATACAAATTTAGGTAAAAAAAATGAATGAATAATGTAATAATATAGATAAATAAAATAAAAGAAATATGTTATATTGAAAATTACTTGTAAAGATTTAACATGTTGAAAAAAAAATAACAATATAAATTTACTTTTAAAAATTAAATGACATAAAAATAACATATTAATGTAATCAATGTAAATAAATAACATAAACAAAATCTATTATATTATGAATATATGAAATTACAATAAAAACTTATTTAAAAAAATAAAGGGCATGAAATTAACATAGTAATGTAATGAATAATGTAATAATATAGATAAATAAAATATACATAATATATTGTATTAATGTATGGAATTACAATATAAATTTACTTAAATTTTTTTTTTATTATACTTGTTAGTATTTAATTACATTTCTTCATTTGTATTTGAAATTTGCAAAACTTATTGTAAAAGTGATACATAACCAATTATATTTTTTTTCACATCAAAGCCCTATAGTAGGGGAAAAATAAGTAGTAGGATAGAGGTAATATGCATTTATTGGAATGGAGAAATTTATGAGACTAATGAAGGAGTTATGTTTATAGGCAAAAGAGTGCGAACTATGAAAGTTGATGTTGATGTCAGTTTGGAGAAGTTAAAGGAGCTAGTTGGAGAAAAACTACGACTAGGCAGATTGCAAGTTGTGATTGAATTGGTTTACAGACATTTAGTGTCACTAAATCCTACTAGGTATCGTATATGTAGCCTAGAAGATGATTCTAACATATACATGATGTTGGAAACAAATGCACAGTTTCCTTCGCAGTTGAGTTGTCCACAGTTGTATGCTTTTATCAGTACCAGTAAGGTAGATCTAAATGTAGCATCTCAACTAGTGGGCGACTATATACCTAACACACTCCCATCTATTATTCAGTCATCACATTCGCAGCTTCACTTTAATCTCCTATATGGAACCCCGCAAGTTGATCACACATTCTACTTAAGTTTGTCCAACATACCATACTACTTCACTCAATCTTTATCTCCCTTTATGGTAGTTAAAGACATAATGGATGATTTTGACAAAGAGGATGATGACAACAATGATGTACTAAACCTTACATGTTGCCAATGTGTTTTGTATACTATACGTCATATGTGGGTAATATATTCTGTGCACTGTACCTTCCTATAACTTTGTTATTGTCACTAATTTATTTGAAATTTAACTCAATTTGATGACTTTATGTGTGATAGATCGTCTAGGTCACGTAGTCAACCCAGGACTTGAAGACTCGTCATTACTTTATTTACAGACTAGACACGTATCACAAGCTGTATGGCAAGGTAGAGTAAGTATAATTACTATCTATGTCATTGTCTACCTTGTATATTTACTTATACTAATAAATTGTTACTTAGATGATAAAATCTTCTGCCTATGATGTGTCCAACATGTAGATCGACTGAGTGATCCCCCATTAGCTATAGTTGAAAAACTTTGACAGGATTGATTTTATGATGCTTATAGACTTGGGCAATTTGAATTTGATCTAGCACTTCTGTCAGCGCTTATCGAGAGGTGGCATCCTAAGACTCATACCTTCCATACTACACGTGGAGAATGCACTATCACACTTGAGGATGTGGTTGTGCAATTGGGGTTATCCTGTAAGGGCACTACAATATATGGTTGCACTAACTATGATTGGGCTATTATATGTGAATTGTTATTAGCGGTTTAGCCTCTTGTAGATAAGATAGATGGCCAGAGACTTAGCATAGCATGGTTGGTTGAGCAGCTTCATGACCTCCCAGGCGATGCAGATGACGAAACCATATTACAGTTCACTAGTGTATATATCCTTTAACTGATTGGGGGTTATTTTATGCTTGACTAGTCAGGATACAGGATTTATCTCATGTACCTTCCACATCTAATGGATATGGAAGCCATCAGGCAATGCAGTTGGAGGTTTACCATCTTAGCATATTTATATAGAGAGATGTGTAATGCCACAAACTATGATGAGCAAAATATAAGTGGATGTCTGTCACAACTTCACTTGTGGGCATGGGATCACTTCCCATGGTTAACTCCACCAAGACCTTTACCTTTAGATGCCAACTTAGAGCAATTTCCTTTGCTACCCCTGTTAGGTTTAGGTGGAGAAATGTTAGGTGACCACTAAGACCAAGTGAGCATGCCTTGTGACAATATAAGGTAACTCTGAACTGGATGGGAGACAATGAGGTTCGACCTTAAACTTCCTTTTATTTTTATAATACATTAACTATTTAACAATTTTAATAGTTATTCTTCAATGTGATCAATGCATATAATTTGGCATATATATAACTTAGCAAGTGTCCATTAGATGATCCTTGATTATTATTTGATATCCCCTAATATCTGGCGGGCTTCTATTGCCCTTATATGTTTTCACATCATTGAGTGGCATTAGCCTAATTATGTGCTGTGCCAGTTTGCTATGCTGCAACCTATACCTATTGAACCGGTTAATATGTGGGCATGCCATACATTGCAACTAAAAGGAAAAACCATGAAGGATTAGATGCAATAGCACATTAGCTTTATTGCATTACGGGATAGATGGAGCAATGCAGTTTTTGATACCCCAATGTCCATCAAGCCTTTGGATAAAATGTCTGAGTACATGTGGTGGTATTGGAGATACACATGACGGTAAATCCATCTGATTAGCAGTGTTGATAGCTTCATGGTATATTTTTGCATATTTGTTGCCCCTATATAATTTATGATCACACTTTCTCATATGCATACATATTACGTTATTTCTGAACCTTTTGTTTCTTTAACTTTATTCATACTGATATAACAAAAGAGTTATACAGGTTCAACACATTTGACCGACCTTCCACCATCGGCTATTATGGACTTTCGACAAACTATTAATCAGGACTGTAGGAACATATTACATGCTCTTAGAGAGTAATGTGAGTCCTTGATCTTTCAGCCTGTGCAGCCAACAACTCAATTACGTCGTCCACATAAACTATTTGGTAGGCCAGGGAAACAGGCACATGGATACATGTTCTTATGCGATCCTATTATTGATGAGGCAAATCGGCATCATTACCCTAATCCTGGTCATATTGGTCCTCCTCCTATGTGCCATCTCAGACACGACCTCTCGTCCAAACTCCATCCACACCCCTGCATCAAGATGTTGCATATGGATCATTCACATCATTATTTAGTAATCCATTTACATTCTCCGTTGCATATTTCACACCATTTTTTGAGCTTGGTGGATCATTACATGCAGTGCAACTTGACTTTGTCACTCCCCAATAACCAATTCTTCCATTTAATCTCTGACATCTGATCTAAATCCTCTAACAACTACAACATACCTCAACTAGCAATAGAGGAGGAAGAGGGTGATGATGATGATGATACTCCACATTTGGTGCAACACAGACCTCATAAAGTTACCAAATGACTTTATTGCGGAACCGGTAGCCATTATTTTGACAAATAATTATTATGCATGTATCTTTTTTTTTTTTTTTAATTTTCTCTTAAAACACACTTAAATTTATGGTTGAAATTGCCACTTATGTTGGCGAATGTTTTTCCACATCAATGCCAGAAAATTTGTTTTTAAATTTTAAAAAAATAAACTAACATGATTAGTTACCATAGGTACAATTACAATAAGACAAGTAAAAAAATTTTTTTTCCCAAACTTGATTAATCATGGTAAGAGACAAGTTAAGAAAAACAAAAAACAAAAATTTGATTTGTCAATATAGGTGATAAGTTAGATAGAAAATTAAATAAAATTGTTAATTAGTGACCAACAATGGAAAAATCCCTCTGAAAATAATAAAAAAGAAACAAAAATCTTCCTTGGATTGTCACCAATGGTGATGAGTTGACATAAAATATTTTTTTAAAAAAATTAAGCATCTTGAACAAATAATTTTGTTAGAGGAGGTTAACAATTTTTAATTATTTTATTTATAATATTATAATAAAAAAGCCCAAACTTTTAAATAGAAACCGTGACAAGAGAAGAATACAACATATAAAATTTACAAGCTTACAAAAAAAAAAAAAATACACAGCTCTGTTCGACCTCAAATACAGACACCTTATTTTCCTCCATATTGCTGTTCATGCTTCATGTGAGCTTACTTTTATATATATATATATATATATATATGTCTGTGAGTATTGTTTTTAACAAAATTAAATAATATTTAGCTAAAAGCTATACAAAATATATGCGTTATTAAGTTGTTTTTTCAATAAAAACCATACTTTTATCATAGAGAGTACTTTGATCAAAATAAATTTGTAACTTATTTTTTATTTTAAATTAAAAATATTTTTAATTAAAAACGTACGTAATTAAACCATTTTTAAATATTAGATAATAATTTTCTTCATAAAACTATAAATAACACATCATTTGTCATGACCCATGAGACTATGACGAGTCAGTGTAATTATCCTAAAATTATTGTGTATAATTCAATTGTAACATCATAAAAGGGAAAACACTACCTTATATTCGTCTCGGATAATTTTGATTTAATAAAACAAATAACTCTTGAATGAACGGTAAAACTTTTCCAAGTGGCGTTTCCTATGCCCAGTCAACGGCCCACCCATCCTTATTGGGTATAGGAGAAGTGAAACCCATGAATTATATGTCAGTGTTCTGAATTGCATTGGCCCACAAAGAGCCACTCTTTGGTCCATATCGGATGTCTCCTTCTCTTTTAACTTACAGCACTTTCTCTAGATTTGATCATGAAATTAGTTTATTTACATTGACAAAGAAAAACATAAATATGGAAGCTTCAATTTACTTTGTATCCACACGAGGATTCAAATTATTCACGTTGATTTTTCATGCAGTAAGGTAAAATGGAGTGGCGGGATCAGCATGTGTTGCTTTCAAATGCATGTTCTGGAAATGGAATATATGCAGTATTGAATAATGTAAAATTAGGTATTGAAACTTTAAGCCACGAAGTGGCACCTTCTTTTTAGATTACTCTCTTTGACATTCTTCACACTTATCTCACATCACATGGTCCTCTTCCCTCTAACCCCATATGGCCAAACCAAACCACCTCACCAAAAACCTAATTTCCTTCCTTTACTTCTACATATAACCCTTAATTATAATTATTTTTTGGAAATATTTGCTTTCATTAAAGGCTTAACTGGGCAAATAAAGAAAGAAACTTGGTTAGCACCATGATTAGTGTTTAGTGTTAACCAACCAAGTGCATGGACCCTAATGAATTTGCAAAAGCTGATTAGGCCATTTCCTTTTTTAATATAGACAGGCCAACCTGATTTCAGTTTTATGATGATTCCTGGAGGATTGAACTTCGCTGTACAATATCTGTTTGATATGACTAGGATTTCCACAATCCTATGTAAGCAACTGAATATAATATTAGTACTAACACATTTCTGTCATGATAATTGCTTGCAGTTTCGGTGATTATGATGCAAATTCTTCACAGAATAATGTAATTAAGCTTGGAGTTGAAATAACTTTGGATATAGTATCAGAGTCTCTTTAATAAAGCTATTAATTAAGGAGTTTAATTCTTCAAAGTTGAGCTGTTAGCCGCGAATCCATGATTAGATTCCGAAATGCTTCATATTAGGGAGAGATTAGGAATCTAAACCCACCGTATTAATTGAAAGAAAAAGGCTAATAACTAACAGCAAATCGTTGAACGCAAGGTTCTCTAATTATGCTGAGAAACTTGGGAAAGAAAGCAAAAGAAAGGATCTTTATGGTGAGAAAGTTCAATCAATTATGAAACTGATGATGAGCATCAAATGCCTCCGAAGTATATAAAACTAAGTTGGCCTGTCCAAGCCGAAAGCATATGGCAAGAAAGGAAAGGCGACTACAAAACTTATTATATATTAAAATGAAACAAAGGGAATCCAATGTAGTCATCCAAGTATGCAAAGTCATGAGGAGAGAAAAGAGAAAAAAAGAGAATAAGAAGAAGGAAAGAAAAGAAAGCAATATAAATAAAGAACATTTGAATGAATATTTGTAATTAGTCTCTGCTTGTGAGGGGTCCAAATAAAAACCCTAATTCCTTTGGAGACAGTCTATGTCCCCTGGTATCAGATTGAAAGTTATGGAGTTTGAGAGAAAACTAAATGGGCGTGTATAGTTAGAGAGGAAGTGGGGTAGGAGGGTAGGAGTTGTCAGCACTAATTGAATTGTCCTTTGTGGGATACCCTTGTAATTGAGTCCATGTGACAATTGAAAATAATCCATGTGCTTCTCAGAAAACCACAGCTTTGCACCTTGGGCACCCCAATTGCTATACCCTACAACATTTTATAAACTCCAAATTGATGTATTTAATTTAGATTAATTTTGATGATTTAAACTATTTTTGAGTAAAATATTATTACTTTAATTGACAATATGAAAATTAATGCTAAATTTATTTGATTTAGAGTAACTTAATAATTTAATTTCTAAAAGATAATTTTCATATTGATTTTATCCGTTAAAAAAAATTCTATATTTAATCCTTGAAAGATCGCTAGAGATCTTTAAAATAATGAGGCTTCCCAATTTTGTTCCTTAAACATTTTTTTTAATTCAAAATGATAGAAAAAAATTTATGTATATATAAAGTTTGACAAGTCCCAAAAGTTGGTAAAGAAAATTCCTGATCTGATTTGGTCTTTGAAGTCAACCAAAATAGAAGTTATATAAAATAA
The DNA here is from genome assembly GCA_037074485.1 of Delonix regia. Taxonomy (NCBI): domain Eukaryota; kingdom Viridiplantae; phylum Streptophyta; class Magnoliopsida; order Fabales; family Fabaceae; genus Delonix; species Delonix regia. The sequence continues at coordinate 15,445,920 of CM073453.1, read as the reverse complement.
TTAGAAAATAGATTTGAATTTTGAATTTTGAATTTTATTTAAAAGTTTAAATTAGACCTTTAAATTTAAAATGTCTCAAAGTAATGTCATTTATTTTTGTTACATAAATATCTTAAATAATTAAAATCAGTCGACGCAGTGACGATTTGAAATAACTATAGTTAACACTATTAATATGGCATCCAATCTGGTTTTTTGCTCTATTAATGGTCTCACTATTTTACTTGTCTGTGCAACAAAATTAGTCTATTTTATTATATGTTAATATATTTTAAATCAACAATATTTATAAGTGTTAGCAAAAAATTAAATTTAATAATATATTGCAATATAAAAAAGTATAATAAATTAAACAATATATATATATATATATAATTGAATCTATGACATCAGTGAGAGAGAAGTAATGATAATTGACTAATTGGAAGAGCACCACCGTATGGAATCTTCTTTATCATATGAAGCAACTCCCAATTTTGCTTGTATAAAGAACTTTGGAATTCTAGAATGGATAGAACTACATTTAATTCTATCTTTAACTTCAATTATATATGACAATGGATGATTCAAATTGTTGAATAAATTATATATCATTTTTTATTTTAATTTTAAATTAAGTCAAGTTATATTTATAATTTTTTATTAGGAAATTTAATAGGTAATTAATTCTAAAAATTATTCAGATTTCAAAGAATTCCAGATTTAGAAGACAGTTAATTAATTCATTAATTTTTTTGTTCATTCCAAAAAAATTTTAAATAATTCTTGATTTAACATATGACTAATTAATTAATTAATTAATTAATTAATTACTTTATTATTTTCTCATTAACTCCTAATAATTTACACGCCTCAAAGAATTCTTAATGTATATATGAGAAAAGTAAATAGTAATTGTATGAGGATGTGATAGTTTAATCAAAGGAGGTTTCTCATCAATCAAATGAAGCTTATATGTTAAAAAGAGTCTACTTTACACACACACACATATATATATAAAATAGACTTTTTATTCATTCCTTGAAGAATTATTGATTGAAGACACAGTTCATTAGTTCATTAATTAATTATTTTATTATTTTTCTTGTTGACTCTTTAGAATTTATACGCTTAAAAAAATTCCTAATACATGTATGAGAAATGAGAAGAATCATTGTACCAAGATTTGAGGGTTTAATCAAATGAGACTTTTCATTGATTAAATGGAGGCCTCATATTAAAGGGAGTTTACTTTACATATAAAAAAAAAATATATATATATATATATTATAATAATAATAAATTCATTAATTATTATATTTATAGACCCTTATTAAGAAATTTAAGAGACAATTAATTAATTCATTCATTATTTTCTCGTTGACTCCAAAAATTGTTCAAAATTCAAAGTACTGTCAATTAATTCATTTAATTTTCTAGTTTAGTCTAAACAATTCTTAAACTTCAAAGAATTTCTAATTTAAGAAGTAATTAATTAATTAATTAATTAACTATTTTTCTCATTGATTCCAAAAAAATTATGCACTTCAAAGAATTTTTAATCTGTATGTATGAAAAATCTAAAAAGTCATTGCACGAAAAGATAAGCATTTGATCAAATGGGACTTTTCATCAATCAAACGGAACCCTATGTTAAACGAAGCATACTTTACTTATATATAATAGATTTCTTCTAATACCCCATGAAATAAATAATAATAATAATAGATAATTTAATTCATTTTAAGAGCTAAAGAAGGGAAGAGAAATTCACTTGGGCAAGGGGTAAAATTTAATTTATAATACCCACTTACATTATTATAATACTCTAATTATCCCTACTCACATTATTAAATTATCCTAATTACACCATATAATCCCATCCGCGTATAATCTTTCTTCGCATTTCTTCCCTTCCCATCACTACACAGATCACACTTCTTCCTTCTGGCAACCATTTACCCTTATTGGCAGTGAGCGACCGGCGACCCACCAGCAGCCTCAACGGCCTCCTAGAGACCCTTCACCAGCCACACATCATTGAAAAATCGTGACTTTGCATACCGTCATTGTGTAAAATTTTCTCCAGCCAACTAAAGCTTCCTCCGACCTCGTTCCTCCTCGCTGACACCTCCTCCCAATTGCAGCAGCTCTGTCAGCCCGTGAACCACTAGAAACGGCCACCACATATTCAGAAAATCGACAAATTTCTGGTGGGCCAAAACAAAGTGAATTTTGCGTCAAAGTTTGCAAAAATTGGTGCATTTTGCTTTAATTTAGCTTATGACTTTTGTTTCTGCATCAATTTTGCATCTTTCTTCCTTATTTACACTAATCAATTTGGTCTAATTTACCTCATATTGAAGAACCTTAATCCACAACACTGTTCACTCAAAAAAGAGGTAAATTTGAGCTCAACTTGGGGTGTTTGCTTCAAATTAAGCTAGGATTATACATCATAGGTGAATTTCGCACCTTTCTCCCTTGAAATCACTGGTCGATTGTAAATTTTTGCTTCAAGATTGAAATACCCCAAATTATGGGTCTAGGTGTGATCTTGGAAGGAGGTGAAATTTGAATTTCTAGGGCTTCTTAAATATTATTATGTATCTAAAAAGTGGTTTAGAATTTTTGAAAAATTTAGTTTGAATTATAAGTTGAATTACTAATTTTTTGTATTTTTCCTAAATTTTTCATAAAGAAAAAAAGGCAGAAATTAGAAGGAAAAAACTTGTATAGCTTGATTAGATAGCAATGAACATTTATTGAAGTTGAATGAAGGATTTTGGAATTTAATTGAATAACCCCTAAGTGACATTGGAGTTCATGGTAAGTGTTGGAATTTTTAATAAGTGCATAATGGAGTAAACTGAATAAAAATATAGGTATTAAGTATTTTGAGGTATTATTAAGGAAAGTGGGCCAAAATTTTGATTTTTAAGATTGTGTGAAGTAAGAAGGTCAAATTGGATTAAAAAAATGATTGGTTAAAGGTGAACAAAGAAATAGATAAATAGGTCGGTGACAGGATTAAAGAGTTGAAATTATTCATAAATACTAGAGGTTAAAAGCATTTTATTTAATGTTTTAGGTGGATAGAAAAATTGTCAAGGGAATTGTAAACAAGGATAGGAGGAGGTTAGTATATTTCTCTCAGGTGAGTAGATAATCCTAATTATGCAAGATATTGTTTTAAATTATCCATTTTTATTTTACAATAAATGTTTGATGTCTCTAATATCTAGGACAGACTTCTAAATTTATAAGTTTATTTCGTATTCTGAAACTTGGAAATTTGTTGGTTCATGAGTATTATGATTTTTTATTTTGAATTACTTGAAATATTGAAATTTGAACTCTGAAGTGGTATGACTTTGAAATTTTGATTTCTGGATACGAATGCTTATATATTTTCAAAATATTTAGGAATGTGCCCAAAACATAACCCTGTAGCTAACGGTAATAAACGTTAGCCGTAGCGCACTACGATTGGTAATCTGATATGGTTGGGTATAATGCACTCACCTCTGCATTCTGTTTGAGGCCTAAGGCCATTATTATAATTATTCAGAACTTAAGGCTGAAAATGCGTAACTGCTCTGATATGTTTTCACTATCTTTGAGTTAGTTCTGTATTATGAAACTTGATTGGTTCTGTAAGAGATTCCCAATGTATTATGTTGATGGTTTTTCTCCACTTTTGGTACTATTAATTTATGGCTGTAAGTTATCTGATTTTTAAACAATGAAGAACTTACCATTGTAAGTGTATTCCTTTTCTTGCAATATTAGAATTATCAGCTTACTGAGAGTATCCACTCACCCTATTATTTAACATTTTTCAGATTCTAGCTTCAATCTAGAACACTCACTTACGGAGTAAGAATCGTGATGTTTTTAATATTCTGGTGAGCCTAGCCGGTTACTAGAGCAATGGTTTTCTAGTTATGCAATTAGACTTAGTTACTCCCTTGTATACAGACTGAATGTTTTGAAAGATTACCATGGTTGTAGGTTGTGTTATAATTATGTGTGAGAGAGTGGAACTCTCTAATATGTTGTATGTCAAGTAATTCTGCTGTAGAAATTTCGGAAGGTCCATGTTCACATGATACTTTGCCAAACTTTCTACATAGAGATTAAACTGATTCCTTTCATAATTGCATGCAAAGTTATGAGTCTTGATGTTTAATCAATGAGGGTCTATATATTGCTAAGTTCTATTGTCTAGTGATATTTGATAGATTCACAGGGATGAATGATACCTTATTCCCCGTGTTAGTACATCCTATTGGCTCAAATTGTGACATTTTTGAAAAACTTAATTAGTATTGAACCACAAACTATGTAATATAGGAAAAAAGTTACAATGAAGAGTAATTAATTAATAGCTACACGTATGCATAAGGTGTCATTTTTGCACATTTCAATTATGACTAGTTGACAAATTTGATAATTGAAGAGGCATATGCGATAAAATTAAGGTAAAATACTTTTATAATGCTTTTAAAATTTAATTGACTAATTTTAAATTTTAAGTATAAATATGGAACTAAAATACTAATTAAACCAAAAGTAAATTACAATTCGAAAATCGAAATATCCTTGAAGCTCAAAGATGATCAAGAAGAACCATTTAACTCCATTGAATAGAACTTGGAACAATAACAAACAATATAAAGTTAGCTTAAAAGGTGTAATTGATACATATAGCGATTATGTGGAACGTAACACAGCGACTAGATTTTCCAAGCTATCATCTGAAACCGCTTCCAACGTTCAACATTTAAATGACCATTTATATATAACTAGCAGTGACTTAATTTGGTAATTGGTCCAATAAAGAGAATATAAGGTCAAGATTTTATACTTTGTGTTTGCAAAGGCACTATCAGATTCATTCATTTCTGTATTCTAAGTTTCATTCATGGATTATTGTATTCATTCTGAAAAGAGTGAACTATATATATATCTAGCACTATATAGTTAGAGTGTTAGACGGCTTACTTCAGACAAGTTTGTTTTCTCTTCTTACACATGTTTAAATTACATTTTTTTTTTGTTACAATATAAAAGTGTGCACAAGCTTCTTTTGTGATGAAACAAATATCATAATACTCTTATATATTAATTTTTTTAGTAAAAATTATTTATAGAAATATATATTTTGAACTTCTAGTTCAATATTATTTATTTTGTGTAAAAAATCTGTAAATTTTAATTTATTCTAAATTTAGAAAAGGAGCTATTTTATATTAGTCAAATACATATTATAATAAACAAAAGATGGATATTAATTATTTTAGTCAAAATGTACGTAATTATAGCTTATCTTTTATTATAAGGGAGGTTAATGTAGTGCCTTTTTATTTCAAAGAATGGTGTATAATTTTTAAAAACCAAAAAAAAAAAAAATAGTTGTACAATGGATATTTGACATTGTTTATTTTGATAATCAAGCAGATAATTTATTCAATAAACAATACTTGTTTTTAAATTGTAAAGTGTTTGGCAATTTTTTCAATTCGCTTTTACTTGGTAGTAATGTAGATTCCTTTGTTGGGAGATTTGAGAAATTTGTTGCTTCTTTTTTCAAGCAAAATTAGAGACAGAATATTGATTTTTTAAGATAGAAATACTCTTACTCAAAACTATTGATCATTACCATAGTATTATCCCTTTCCATTTTATACCTAGTGTCCTATTTTTTATTCCTTTTTCTTTCCCTTACATTCTATATTCTAATTCATTTTTTCTTATATTTATTTAATTTTATGTATTACATGCATACAATTTTGATTAACTATTTTATATATTTAATTTTAAAATTTTTTTATATATTTTCAAAAGTGGTTGTTTCGGTGAACTTGCATATCATTATACATCGAGCAAATTCAAATAGAAGGAAAAATTTGTCTTCCTTGACATCAAATTTTAGGGCCTCTTTGTAAGTGATCGAAATCTGATAAATTTGAAATTTTGCAGTAGAAAAAACAAAAATGATTGGCTTGAAGGTCAATTTAAAATGGTCTGTCACTCTATTTGAATTACTCTCATCTGATTTATTTAGCCCTTGTTATACAGTGATGATCAAACTCAATTACTTTACTTCTTATTTATTGGCTTCACTAATTTCAAACACAAGCGGATTTTAAAAAAAAATCCAATATCAACAAAATGACGAACCATTTTCCTAATAATTTTTGGCATATACAAGAACAGTATTCTTTCCTTTCCGTCCTAAATGCTATTGCTGTTCAGACTTCAAAGATTTATATATAGTCGACAAATGTGGTCCATATGGCCTACAACATTGAGGGGGCAAACAAATGTAGCCACAGAACTGAAGGACCACCAAGCATGTTCTGTAAACGACTTAATTCCCTTGTGACTTGTGAGAATCAAAAAGCGAGAGGGAAAAGGATAAGAAGAAGAAGCTTATAATCATAATCAAAGTCATTTAATATATGAGGCCGACACACATCCAACTTGGATTGGAAGTTTTGAAACCCTTTATTAGCTCCTGATTTTCAATCATCATTATCATGTTTTTGTAGTACTAAGAAAGTTGTCATAGTCATACTTTCATGTCAAATTTGCATCATTCACGCAACGAAGTACTAAGCATATGAACATCTTGTTTACCTTTAGTAAATCTTAATTGGAAGACCAATTAAATGAATTAATCATAGCTTTGTGCATAAGAATGACTCTCAGTTTAAATTATTCCTTTTCCCATGGCCTGTGATGTGTTTGACAGCCACTTTCTCGAAGCCATCATTACAAAAATTTGTGGTACAAAAGGAGAATTATAATCTCAATTAAACCAAATTAATTACTTCCAAGGTATTATTATACTTCTCAAACATATATAAGGGACGACTGAAATTGACAGGTACTATAGTACTATAGTAACAAATGGTGACACCCAAAATCCCTCAATATGGAAACCATACAAAAAAAAAAAGTGAGCGGAATTTGACAGTGAGGAGGAAATTCTTGCGTGGGAAATGGAAGATACGATAAATACGCAATATAGGAACAGGAAGAAATGGCTTTTGTGGGCTACAAGGAATGGGTGGAACAAACGTAGTAACCTCTGTGTCCCTCAAGTAACAGACAACTTATGTCCTTTCGTCTGAACCAATAACCCTACTCCCTTCATATCACTTCAGGCAGTATCGTTCTTATACCCCACTTGGAAGGGCACTATGCGAGAGAAAGAGTGGTGTGTAAATGTTTATGGGGTGGTAGGGCATATCAAACTCCATATATACTACATTTGTATGCTTCACTTTTCCTAAAAATTTACTGTCATGATTTCAAAAATTAATTAACAAACAAATGTGTATAAAATCTGCTACTTCACGATTATTTTTGGAGATTAACACGGTAAGTTTGTATTAAAAAAATTTAGGGATAATAAAAATTCAAAAATATATGTATTTGGTGGATGGGTTATTTTTCCCAAGGAACACAAACAAAATCATCTAGTATTTGCTTTTCATCCGATTTTTCCACTCGCACATAAGTTTTACCTTTTATTAATTGTTAAAGAATATAATTAGACAAATCCATCTAATGCAGATAGTGCCTTAATTGCACTCATGCTAGAATCTAAAGCCCCTGGACCAGTGGAAGAGTGTAGTGTTGCTTCATTAGTGTGGACAAGATCTAGCACCTTCGGTCATAATCTGAAGTGGTCAAGTGATGGATACAACCATAAAACTTGTGAATAGGCCTGCGCATGGGACGGCTCAGATGGGTTCTTGCTCGGAACACTAGTGTTCTTCTCCACCACTACATGTATATAGTAGCATCACTTTCCTCTTATTCTTTGCATTATAGATGGAGAAATGATTATATTTGTTGTACATTGGGTACAGTTGAATCTTACATGCGAACCACGCAGTCATAAATTAATGTGGGATATATATATATATATATGGCTCCAGTAGCTATTTGTCTGCAAACATGTTCCGCGGGAAAATGAGTGCCTGCAAGTTAGCAAAAGAAACAAGTAAATTAGGGTTAAACTATTCTTTTCTTCTCCTTATTTTTATTTAATTTTAATTCATAATCTATAATTAAACCCTCACAGTTTTAAAAAAAAAATTATCCACTATTAAACTTCAATATTTGGTAAAACAATATCATTTTTATTGTAGATTGCAAAACTAATCTTAATTTAGATGTAGGGTGAGCATGTAGTGTAGGTTCGAACGCTTGGTAGTCCTTCATTATTTGAGTTTTCTTCCATTCCTTCTGGCCAGTCAAATGTCAAGGACTTGTACTAATTTGAATGTTAGAAAAAATGTTAGCGGGTAGGTAGCATATATGATATGTTAATCCAATTAATTTATGATAAAGAGAAAACAGATAGGAAGTTAAAAAATAACATAATTTTTTTGTGATTAAATTGATTGGGTTAACACACTACATAAATTACCGCATAAGTGTATAATTAGTGGCTAAATAATAACTTCCATTGTCAAGGGACCACAATCCCTAGTGTTTGCGAGGTTCATTGTCTTTGTCGCCCTCATGGCACTTACTCTCGCATTAAAAAGGATGTGCGAGTAGTGCTCCACGCAAGTCATAATAATCTAAATGGTCTAGGATAACGTCAGGTCCTCATCTGAAGCGAAGTGATATCTAGCCTATGTACACCAAATCAAAGTAACACATAACTAGAAATGAAATGTTTATTACTAATTAAACAACATTACGTACAAACATTGTTTCCTCCGTCTCTGCTAGGTGATAATCGTTCTACTTCGCAGTTTCACCGGACTTCCATATATGAATCTCATTTACAGTAGCCTCTTCCATCGGTTCACTTCATTGTACAAGGAAATGGATTCTTCGTCTCCGGTGAAGACTTGTCTTGGACACATGTTTTTGGTTGCAGTAAATGGCAGCCACTTCTTTCAACATGCATGGGGTGTCTTCAGTGAGTGTCTGGGCTGTGAAAAGTTTTGGTCTGAACTTGCAAGCTACCTATCATTGACCATTGACTCTACCCAGTAGGTATCTGGTATAGTATACTTATTGTGATTGCTCGGTCAATACAAATAACTTAGCGATGCAAAAAGGATAATACTCGAGCTTAACGTCAACTAACTCATACTTGTCATTAGCCTTTACTTCATCTTCAAGCTCAAACCAATGATACCGGAACATAAATGTACTTATTCAAACTCCTATATATATATAGAGAGAGAGAGAGAGAGATATATATATATATATATATATATATATATATATATGAGGCTAAAGTAGTTTTTGATATAATAATAAAGTTTTAGTGATCAAATAATGAGATAATAAATTTTATTATAATGAAGTTAAATTTAGCACAAAGTATTAGAAGCTTGATTTTTAGTTGATACTTTTATAAAAACAATCATTTTTTTTCCATAAAAAAATAATTCATCTATGCGCGGTCATTTTGTTGTATTGTCCCTTGTAAAATATGTAGACATTACAAAGAGTACATAATTCTTTTACAATTCTCTTCTTCATATGTAATTCATTTCATTTTACTGTACTTTTATGTAAAGCACAACGTAGATGTTATTGATAATCATTGTTAGTGTCAAAGACTCTTCGTTTTAGCACAAAGTATCAGAGTTAAAATTTTATGCTAATTTAGCTAATTAAAGGATATTGTATATATACTTGGTGTGGTTAAGATTTTTCTTCTATTAATTTTCTGAAAAAAATAATTTATGCGGTTGTTTTGATTGAATTGACCATTAGCTAGCTAGCTAGCTCATATTTGATATTTTCCCTCATTTATTATGAACCAATAACTTAAGCAGGTGGAATATAATGCATTACTTTGTAGGAGCGCAAAGCAAAAGAGTGGAAGACGAGTCAAATACGCAATATATAAAATCAAAGAATATATGTTTATACATATATATATATATATATATATATGAAAACATATATAATTAGTCATTTCTCTTCTCCATTACGTCATTTCATTTTAATGTACTAAATTTACAAAAATAAATAATAAATATATATTTAAAAATGACATATTTGCAAATCATTGATGGTGTCTTTTGTGCCAAAAGACTCAATTCGACGTCATTTCTACCTTTATATCTTGCAGATTCGCATGTCTACCCTTTTGCCACAAAATGAAATTGATAGTTTCCACAAAAAATAGGATGATGACACAATATGTGAAAAGCATACCAAATATGTTTTAGAATGCAGAAATGTCGCAAGACAGTTGCACGTGAAGATTTAGGCTAAAGGTTTGAAGTATTGCTTGCACATGTATTAAAAATAAAATAAAATAAAATTCTCAAACTTCACGAATGATTGACAAGCATGTATGTGGCCTCATAATTAGGAGGTGTCTGTTTCTTGAAGAAATTATAATTTTTATTCACACCTATATTATTATGAGGCATAGGATCTCATGTGGGGGAAGATTTACATTAGATGGAGAGAAACAAATGGAAAAGATATGCAGGGGATCTACACACCTAAAATAATAATACCTGTTTATAATTGGTGCCTAACCATGTGCTAACTTAATCACTGGCTTGCAAGAAGTTGGAATGAAGCTATTGCTCCTCTCTTTGGCACCCACTATGCACTTGTCTGCTCAATAAATGGGAAAATTCTAAGAAAAAAAATGTTTCCAAAATTTCACTAGATTATATATTTATTATTTATTTTCAAAAATATCTTGACTTAAATGAAAAATTAATTCCTTTTTAATTGATTGAGCAAAACAAACAAAACTTTTTTTTTTTCAAATGAACTGATATTTTTCAAAATTCAAATTTTTACTTTTACTCATTTTTAGAGTTTAAATAACCGATGCAACCTGTTAACGTTAAACTTCAAATTCTAAATTCTAAATTGTGTATAAATTAATATCAGAAGTTTTTGATTAAACTGGTTATTCAACAATATATATAGATAGTCCACAAAGTTACTATTTTTTGCCCCAGAAAACTGTTGTGCTCCAAATTACATTCACGTAAAATTATTTCGATGTATAATCACTTCTTCACTAATTGGCTTTAAGTTGCCAAATGAAATTATAGAAAAGAACTATTTAGTTTAATTAAGAAACCCTCTGCTTAAGGGAATATTATGCCACTAAAAAAAATTTACAATTAATGTCATTACCTTTAGATCTTGAGCCGATCTCGCGGTTACTCTCGGATTACCTATAAAAATTTAATTTTTTTAATGTTCAGAATAAATAAAAACGTGTATACATATGTGTGTGTAGTGTAGTGTGTACTATAGAAAAGTATAATAAATGGTCATTGTAATTAAAATTTTTGGAAAAAAATTAATTTAGGAAAATTTACAATATTAATTAAAGGGCGAAAATTAAGAGAAGTTCATTCAAATTCTCTTTTTTTTTTTTTTTTATCTCCAAAAATTACACTGAAGATTATCATATTTCCTTACCTCCCATCCAATTTGCCTCTCCCAAACATACCTTTGAAAGCTAATTAAAATCAGCCAACCACTCAGCACATGATGGGATACATTATGAACGATATATATAATGTACGTACTCTGATTACTTGACAAGTAATTTAATTACATATGCATCTTTGACCAAGCCTAGCTACCCCCTACATAAACACAGCTTGGGTAGGATACTATAGCATTATTATATATAATTAGTTTCTGGCCAGTCATATGGTGATGCGTATTTATTAATGATAGTGTGTGTTATAATTCATATAAATTGCGAAGCGAAGTATTAATAGAGTTTGGTGTGTGTGTGAGTGGGAACATGGATTGGACCACACAGGCCTTTCGTTTAAATAAAGGGGAAAAAGAAAATGAATAGGAAGAGAATAGAATTAATATGTATAATGGTGGCCAACTAGTTGGGAATTTCCAGTAATGGATAGCTGACCCACTGCCCTGTAACATTTCTTTCCATGTGTCTCCATTGTTTGGGAATGGGGTCTGCGTCTGGGTAAATATCTATTGTGGCAACAAAACAAAAAAAGATGATTTGGCAAATCTAAAGAAATATATTAAAAAAAAAAAGAAATTATAGGAATTCAAATAAAAGTAAATTGGAAAATCAGGAGAGTCTTTGTTAATTTAAGCAATACCTATTCTCTTTACATTGAAGGCTCTCCCTCATCAAAGCCTCATATTACCCACCTTCCTCCACACACACAGAGAAAGAGAGAGAGAGAGAGAGAGAGAGAGAGAGAGAGAGAGAGAGAGAGAGAGAGGGAGGGAGAGAGAGTGAGGAATTGAGAAGATGAAGTTTGGTTCAACTGTACTGCAACTGGAGGAGGCATCCAAAGGGATCGCATTGATCCCAAATCTCATGAGAGTTTCGAACTCTTGTGTTAATTTCTACCCTTCAATTAATTGGGATCATGCTATCCCTTTGGATTCTTCCTTTGGTGGCTTCTTATATAAAATAAAAATATGATTATGCGCATCTGTGACTCCATTTCCTGCTTCAGAAACCATCGAAGATATATAATTCCTGTAAGTACTATTACCATTTATATGGGTTAACCCTCTTGCTCTTGTTTATCTAGCTTTTGTTTTTCTAATCATATTTCTTAGTTCACCGGTTAAATCATTGTAAGACAAATCGTTCTCCTGTGCAACAGTTTGCGATATCCTGAGATATTTGGCAATAGCCCTTTTAAAGTTCTCATTTCATGCATAGTTTTTCCAGAACATATCATTGCTGTATATTCTTATATCCAGAAAAAAAAAAAAAAATCAAGGTCTCTCGTGGTTTCCTTGTTAATTTCAGCATCTGAGCATGGTTGAAATTCATATTTCTCTTGGATCCTTTTTTGTTTTTTAAAAGTTCCAATTTCCAGCCATTGAAGCAGAAGATATAACTGATATTAGAAGAAATTCATCTGAGATCAGTGTATGGTATAAATTTATATAAATGTTTTTCAGAGTGAGGTCACTGGAGATGACCTAATCCACCAATAAATTACAGTATGCAAGTTAATGACATCTTTTACTAAAGTACATTTAGCAACACCTTTTTGCAGTTTGCGAGTTAGAGAGAGTCATTCTATATATGTTTCTAATAATTTATATGTACCTTTGACTGACCTGTATAGATTGAATCATTGACATTGAATTTAGTCAAACAAGGTTTTTTTGCAGATATCTTTTGAGAATTAATTAAGAAAGATTAATTTAATTAATTAACTCAAAAGAACTTTATTGATCTTTATCAACATGAATGGTACTTTCTTTATGCGGTTGTATATTTACAAGAAAAGAAGGAAGAAATCATCTTTTGCTGATGCTAAAGATCCATATATGCGCATTTTCTGGCTTTTATTATATGAGAAAAGGAAACTCATGATGATTAAGTTCAATTACAAAGTGAAAGCAAGCGAATATATAAAACAGTACCAGCAAGAGAGAACACAATAATTAATTTCTTCATTTTTAATACCTCTGTGAAAATGAACATCTACCCCATTTTGGAAGCTTTTGATCATTGCGTATAATATCCAACCAATTGATTTCACCTTTTAATAAAGCATCTTTTCTTTTTCTTCTTTCTTTTTTTTTTTTGTTCTCCATGAAAAATGATCATTTCCGGCACAGTACTATCATGCACAAACATGGCACACTTACAGTTTTCTGGCCATATACACTTGAGTTGTTAGGTTGACATGATCATGATCGTGATCATCATCTTGTGCTGAACTAACCAAACAGTTCCATTAATACTATATATATATATCTATATATATCTATATATATATATATATATATATATATATATATATATATGAATGCTGGAATTGTAAGCTTCATAGTCACACTCATGTGGTGGCCCTGAGTCTATTGCACTTCAAGAACACACATGCTTTTAATTATTTTTTCCAGTTTTAATTAGAATCCAAGGCAGTGAATTGAAAGTAGTTTGTTTAAGCACTTCTTTATTGAACTTTTGGGCCTCACTGTGAGTGCTCCCAGGGTATAATGCAATCATACATTTGCTAAGACTTCAATGTAACAAAGTCTTTTAAGAATTTTTCTATATTTTTTTTAAAAAAAGGGTTTTTTTTTTCTTTTTCTTTTCATTATATATATATATATATGTTTTACGACTTTGATAGATGTAATATGTGAAGTCGAAAAGAGATTTCACACGCACTATCGGTACACAATAGTGTTAGATTAACCTGTCTTTATTTTTATTTTTATTTTTATATTAAAAATGAATTAAAAAGAAAATAAAAACTATTGCTCTTGGCACATGACCCCAACATTCTGAATATAAACCCATGCATTGCGTTCGTCATGATTCCTTTTATCACATGGCGCCAACCTTCTCAAGTCTCCCCCTTTTCTCTGTCTCTTTCTTTCTTTTCTCCTCTATTATTTAATTTGAACAAACAATGAATTGTGAACTCTCTTTATCATCTGCCCTAAATGGCAAAAGAATATGAGACTAACTTAAACAATTAGGGAAATAGAAGCTAGGTACCTGCAATTTAGTAGCACCTTTATTTATTATTTAGAATTGTTATTGTATATATATTAGATGAATATCGATCGCCTTAATAGAAAATAAATTAAATTATTAATGAGATAAAGTACTACAGTATACCATTAAACCCTCCAAAAACAAAACACACAAAATAGGATTTCGGGTACTAAGTTTATGTTTTATATAAAAGTACTTTCATGGTTATATGTTTTATGCACTACGACAGTAACGTTTGATATGTATAATGTTGTATAAAAGGTTTTCAAGTAATGAGTATATACATACATACATGCATACATATATGCATATATATATATATATATATATATATTTATATATATATCTACACACACATATGCTTTGATGTTGTATAAACATGCATTTAAATAAATTAGATCACTTTTGTTGGAAAATATAGGATGACCAATGGTTCAATTAGTTATTGACTATTGATTATTAATTACTTGTTGAATAATAATTAATTTTAAAATTTGAAATTAAATATAATAGTTAATTTTTTCAAAACGTTAAAATAACTGAGTGTAAAATAATAGAGAAAAAAGGACTCTGTTGTTAAAAGTACAGAAGATTACATTGTTAAAAATCATATTGCTTCAAAAGGACTCTGTTGCATTGTTGTGAGAAAGAGATTGAAGTTTATCCGGTAATTTCAATCCATACCGTTTAAAACCATAACATTTGAAAGATCTACGGTTCAAAAAAAATTTTAGACGGTCATTTAATTTTTCACCCAAAAAAAATGTATTTTATTTGTTGAGTCCACAGCGTATTTATGATCTATTTTTTTATAAGATGTTTAAGATGTATTATCTATTTTTTTATATTGAGAAAAGGACATTGATATGATGAAGCATTCTAATTAATTGTATATATTCTATGATGGAATAAATGTGTCCTAGAAATTAAAAAAAAAGAAAAGAAAAAAGAAGCTACATTGAAGTATAAGAATATATGTAGCTTATGCTTGAATGGTTGGGATTAAGGTATCTTAAGTTTAGATTTAGACAAAGTCTCCAACAAAGAAAGTATTTTTTTAATTTAATTTTTTATATAATTGATTTTTAATATAATTCTTCACAAATAAAATATTTTTCAATTTAGTTATTTATAGATTCATCTTTTCAATTTGCTTAATCAGAATAAAATTATTATCAATAATAACTTTCATAGTTTGAAATCAACATTTTTAAAGATATTATTAATAATTGTTTTATTTTTCAGAACTAAACAACTGAGAAACACCCCGTTATAAACGATGACATTAATAAAATAAGTTTATAAGTAGTTAAAACGAAAAAAAAAAAATCTTATTTGTGAAGGACTAAGGTGATAGGTAAGTTCAATCTTCACGGTTTTCTATTCATCTAATTGAAATCATATACTAACACAACATATAATAAACTTGTGTTTTGTCCAAACTCCCAAAATTAAGAAGGTTACTTTCGTTGATATAAGAAGGTTATATATGAAGAAAGGTTAATCTTTTCGTGTTTAACCTTTAAGAAGGGAAAACAGCTGGTGTATACTCTAGATAACTACTAGATGCAAATGCAAATTAGTTATTTTACATCGGAAATATGAAATTGTGATTATTGCATTAGAGATTTGCGGAAATGTAAAGAGAAAAATCAATTAATATATGATGAATTTAAAAATGAGGATGATGATGGGGATAGATTGTCCAAATTGTTGGGAGTTGGAGTGGGTGTAACCAAAATCCCCGATTTTAAGGAAAGAATCTTAAATCATACAAATAGTTGAAACTTGAAATAGCGAAATTGACTAAGCAGCTAGAAGACGCAGTATATATACCCAACACCAAATCTAACTCAATAAGCAGGACGATGAACAAGATTACAAGAAATCCATGGTAATGTGTGTGGAACCCTACGTAGCTAGCATCATTCATTTTGTATAATTCATGATCATGTGATGACCCCTAGCTTATGAGCAAAGTATATCAACAAAACATCGCTCTTGTCTCTTGTGACCCAAGATTTTTGGGATTTGGATTGACATTATAATCTATTAGCATTTATAATAACTTTCATGCTTTGTTTTCATTGTAAACTTCAAAAACTTGTATGACATCTGAAGCGTAAGCTGCCTAAATTTGTAAACTTTTTTGCTTGAATAATTACTTCTTATATTAAAATATTGAAAATATATATATATATATATATATATATATATATAATTTTGGTTTTTCACCTATTTGTCTTGAAATCAATTTGATTCTACAAATTGTCAAAATATCTAAATAAAAACTCTTTAGAAATAAAGTTCCTCTCTTATAGATGAGAGGATTAAATTAATTCGTGTTTATATTTTTAAATGATGATTTTGATATTTTTATTTTTGAGAGATTAAATTGAACTAAAAACAAAAAGTAAAGACTAAAATTAATTTTTTCTTAAATTTTATAATTTTTAAACATACAATAACCTGTTATATTCCTTTCTTAAAACTTCCAGAGAATAGAATATTTAGGCCAGTTCAATTTAACTCTGACAAAATGAAAAATTGTCAACTGGGCTTGGGCTGGGGCTTGGAGTGTAACCTATACAGGCTTCAACGTCAAAGGCTACCCAACAAGTTATATTTGGGCCTGACTTAACTATACAACACATGCTAGTACTGGGCCCAATTCGATTGTGAAGACCCTCAATTGTTAGCCCAGTTATTTTAAGTTAAATTAAGCAGATAGTATTGTTGCGTAAGAAAATGTTCTACATTCTAAAAAATGCGAGCAATTTGAGATATAGATATGAAATCCAAATGTGAAGACAGTGGTACCTATCATAAAGTCATGCCACGTCAGTGAAGTGAGATTTACAATTTAGGTCCTATATTTTTAGCTGTATATGACCAAATCCATGTAGAAGTATGTCCTCTGTAATATATCAATCAAGGGGAAATAAAAAAGAAGACGTCGACAAATAAAAATTGATCTTATTATGATCATAGTTTGCAATATTATATATACTAATTAATAAGTTTAAAATTATGGGATAGGCCTTCCTGCATTAATTTTCATTTAAAGTCCTTTTTGTTGCGGCTCTTATTAATTTAAAATAATACAAGAAGATGATGAAAATTAAAATAAAAATCTAAAGTATTTAATCCAAGTATAGCTTGTTGGAATAATTTTAGTGGATTAACATTAATCGTATTATTAGAATAATTTTGTGTAATAATTAATTAGGCAATTAATATTAATTTAAATCAAGGATGAATTGGATTTTTGTTAATAGTAGATAATCAATTATGGGTCGGATTATCCACTAGCCCATTGAGTAGAGACCTCAACCTATAACCCAAGTTTAGTTAATAATTATTCCATTAAATTACTAAAAGAGAAAAAGTACTAGACTTAATTTAAATGAATATTATTATGGGCTTATTTTAAAATTACTCAACTTATTAATTTCAGTAAATAAATAAAATAAGTTGACTGAATAATTTATAAACAAAACCATCAATTACTTTAGGAAAGCTCTAATTACTATTATCCTAAATTTTTTCAAACTCTCTCTCTCTTGAAATAAACTAGGGCTTCGTGGGTTGTTGCACTCCTCCTTATCTTCTACATTAAGATTTTCCCTATGTCTTCTGCACATTCAGGTTAGATCATTTTTATTTTTATATTTCCCATTTTGATCATATGATATTCTTGCAATTGGTATCAGAGGTAAGTTTTTAGATATGATTATTTATTTGAGCAAATCTAATGTTTTTATTGGCCATGGTTGCAACTTTCATATATGTATAAGCCATGCACATGTTACTAGTGAAATTAGAAGACAATTATGTTAAACCAAAGGGGTTTTTGGTCAAAATTATCATAGATATTTTATAAATCAAGTAATTTCGAGTACTATAATGCCTTAAACATGCTTAAACCTTCAAATGCAAGTCTCAGCCTCCATTTACGAGTGAGGAAGGGAAACTCATAAATTTTCAAACCTCAATGCTCACAAATGGAGGCATTTCACATGAAATAATATTAGGGGTTTGGTAGAATGTGATATTTTGAGTGTAATGGTGCATAATCACAACTTAATGACACCTAAATTTCTTGGACTCAATTGAAGCTCCAATTCAAGAAAACCCCTAAGCTTTTCAATCCCAAATACTCCCAAGTGAAGTATTCTTTGTCAAAATCATTATAAAGGTTTTTTAGATCTATAAGTTCTGATTATTTTGATGCTAAACACATCCCAAAAAGCTTTAGAAATAGATGGGTTGCATGATAGAGCTCCAATCAGGTCATTTGACCCATTTTAAAACCTAAGAAGTGGAGAAGATGATGACAGTGGCGTTCATCAAAGCCCGCTCGTGCCTTGTAGCATGTGTAGTGCATGGACCCACCTACAAGGGTCATTTTGGCCCAAAATTTTAGTTTTCACATTAATTTTTAATTTTTTAACTAATAGTAATTTTTTAAAATTTTTTTAAAAAACTAGAAATATGAGTTCTTGAATTTCTATAGCATTCCACATTGTATTTAAGATAGGTACTCTTCGAATTTGGGGCTGAAAATTTTTGTGCATATTCTAAGTGCATCCTAATACCATATATTTTTCACACTCTCAGAAGAAGAATAATTTGATGGACCAAATAATTTTTGGAGAAAATTATACCTGTATAAATTCTGTATTATGCTAAATTTAATTTTGAGACCAATTTCTGTGTGAATTTAGTGAATTTGGTTATGAAAATTGTTGTCCTAATTATTCAAACCTTTTGGGCAATATACACATTTGTCATGGGTGACATAAGTTGTTGCGATTGAGTAATTGAATCAAATTGACTGTAGAAAGTCCAAATGTATATCTAAACAAGAAACCTGATTTAAAATAGGTATAACTTTTAGTACAAATGTAATTTTTAAGCTTATAATACCATTCTAGAAAGCTCATTCAGAGCCTGATACCAAGATAAATTGGCGAAGGTGATTCAATGCAATTTTGGGCCTAAAATTCCATCATTTTCATTAACTTTAAGACTTTGAAATTCGAAAAACTAGTTTTTGGGCTTCATATAAAGGACTAACTGAGATTGTTTAAAGCCAATATTACCTTCAAGAATGGTAACTATATAAAGTCAAATATTGTCTGTTTGGATTATCTCTAATTTAAACCAAACTAGATGAAAAGTATGATCAGGTTTATATTCTTGATAGTCAACCATGCATAATTTAAGATAACTTGGCATCCAAATTGTTGACGTTTGCTTGCTCTTAGGCACGATTAAGTGATTTCACTTCCTGTGAAGATCACTTGGACATTTGGCACATTGCAATTATGAACTCACTTATCGTGGGACCAATTGTAGGGGTGTTTGTTAGTTGATTTAATTAAGGCATCCATTCCAAATTAATATTGTATAGTTATTACTGGTAAATTGTATTAGCAAAGGATACACTTCGTCGATGTAGCACTACAATGTGATTTGATATTATTAAGATTCAATTGAATTGATGTATTAATATTTCTTGTACCCTATCAGTATAAAGATGTTAGAAACATTTGGTTGTATGAGCCTTTTGATGAATAATAAGCTTTCTTGGTTTATTATAATCTGGGACTCTTAGACGAGATTGTGATAAACAATCTTGTTAATATAGTTGCATAAGCTAAGCCTTTTGGAGGAAATTTTGTTTTATAATTATATGCAAACATATAATACATGTTTCTTAATTTTGTTACCTTAGCTCTTGTTAACAGCAACTATCAGCAGTGAAAACTCTCAATGGGACAAACTATAATGATTTTTTAAAAAATCCTTAAACTTTGTTTTGGCAATTACACTGATGGCCTTAGTCATGGGCTGGATACACCTATTACACTTAGCAACAATTCAACTATCTTGGAGAGACTTTCTAAAGTTATGACACCACCTAACTTAGAATGCATATATGTGTATGTGTGAAGGCATTAACGGAAACAATAACAAAATATATGAAGGTCACTTGAGAGATAGTTTAAGCAACTTGTTAAAGCTTGAGAAAGGTCATGACCTCTCCCAATTTAAAAATACTCAATTTAAACGAGTGTTTGGTGTTCAAAGAACACATATTGAAATTAGAGTACATAAAGCTTAAATCCTTCAGTCATGTCTTAGGAGATAAACCTTACATTTGACATATTTTTTGTGTATCACCTGTCATAGTTTAACTACTAAAGGCTTTGTATTATACCCAGCTAAAAAAAAACGAATAGTTGATGAATCAATTAAGGTTGTTCCTTAAAAGGATAAATTCAAAGGAAATGGGTAATACTCCCACTATGAATTCTTTGAATTTTAGATTCAGTTGTGAGTTGAATGTAAGTTGGCAAAGAACTAAAAGTCCAAATTCCTAATTAGTGATAAGAATAGTGGATAGTAAGTTAACATAATATTTAAATTGGATATTTTGGGACCTTGTATGAGCAAAAGATCTTTTTATAGTAACTGGATCATTAACTATCCCTATGACTCTAGCTAATTTGAATTTAATGTTGTTGAATTTGTTGTTCTCAATTGTTTTTGAGTTTTATAATTCCATCACTGGATATGACATTATAATACTCTCAAGTATTGTGGGGGTAATTATTTGAGTCATATTTCTACAAAGAAAATTTGATAAGACTTATTGAATAGAATATCTCTTACAACAATAATTTTTAGATTCTGTATAAACTGCATTAGAAGCAATTATTCTTGTTAAAGTTAGGTGCTAAGGGACAAGTGAGAGTTAAAGACCATTTAGTTAACCACTAACATGAAAGTTTGTAACTGTAAGTTCCTTATTATGATTTTGCTATACTATAGTATGATATGCCAAATCCTTAAAAATTTCTAGTTATTTGCATTGTTTATTTGCATAACATATTTTGTTATAATTAGTGCTTCATATTTGTTACCCTTTATAAAAGTCAATCATATTTTGTCACAATATTTGTGAATTTTAGAATTCACATTTGGGTTTTTCAAACTGGTGATTATGAATGAGTCTTCAAGACCCAGATTATAAAGGAAATTTGAAAAAAGGGTTTTTAAGCATAATATGATCATGATGATTGTAATAAGATAAAAGGAATTTATAGTTCCTATACCTTTCATTAGTATCTATTAAATGTTACTCTTAGAATGATTATAAAGTTAATTGAACTTCTGATAAGATATGAGCAAACCTCAGTGGATGGTTTTATCATGGAATAGGCACTTGATATGCAAATTGAATGATCAATCTTGAGTTAAAACATATTTTGAGAAATATTATCTCTAGTTTAATGAGGTTATTTACACATATAGTTTTATTTTTGTAATATATGTCAGATGACATACTATTAGCATGAAGTGACATTAACATCTTTGTGATGTTAACCTTTTAATGTTAACCCACCATAATAAATCTTAGTGAGACCTTTTGTATTCTTAGAATTCAGTTCCATTGTGATAAATCTCGCATTTTTCTAGTTTGTCTTAAAAAAAGGCCTATTGATTGAGTGCTATTAGAATACATAATGCATTCTTGTTCCTTTTATGGTGCACATATTCAAATAGGTGACAGAAAAGTCATTTAAATATCTTGAGTCTTTAATATAACAAAGAGTGGACTAAGATGAAAAGAAATTTCCTTTTGCTTCCACTGTTGGTAGCTTGATGCATGCTCAAGTAGACATTTGTACTGATATAACTAGTGCTATAGTGTACTTCGAATATACTTTAGTGATCTTATTTTGGACTATTAGATAGTTGCTTAGATAATTGTTTTTTTTTTCCTACAAGGTATTTGGAATCGCATATTCTGTTATAATGAATTTGATTCACTTGTAATTATTAACAATTTAGATTCAGATTATGTGATTTGATTGATTATTTGAAGTCAAATTTGTATGTACATCTTATGATGTTTTGGGAAGAGCTGTTTTGTGGTGAAGTGTCAAATAGACACTTATAGCTACCTCAACTTGTATATACATCTTTATGATGTCCTGGAAGAACCATCTTGTTGGAAAGTGTCATACGAACACTTACAGTTACTCAAACTTTGTTTGCATCTTTATGATGTTTTAGAAGAGCTATTATGTTGAGAAGTGTCAATGAACACTTATAGTTGCCTTAACTTTTGCATGCATCTTTTACAATATTTGGAAGAGCTGTTCTATTGAGAAGTGTCAAGTGGACATTTACAGCTACTTCATATATATAGGTGGAGATAATGTTGCTTGTTATACTATGACAATTTGTCAGGGAATGTGGTCAAAGAAATAAAATTTTGTTGTACACTTATTTTAAGTCTTGACCTTTGTTATTGCGATAGTGACTCTATTATAAACTTCTTTTAGAATTACAGGAATTTCAATTATATTGAACTTTTGATACATAAATCCTGTTTATTAGAGAGAATATTTATAAATATCATACTCATGTTGAATATTTTGTGTGATTTGTTCACCAAGACTAACCCAATAGAGTTTTTGGAAACTTTTAACTCTTGAGTATTTCAACTTTGATGTCTCGGTTCAGTAGGGGTCTGAGTTGTATTTTTAAGGAATACTTTGGCATATTTTGACATTTAAAACATTCATTTTCCTATCAGATTCAATGTTCTTGATTGTGCCAAATTTTGGATATAATTCATAATTGAAACTTTACCAATGTTTATAACATTGCTTCCTTATAGAATTCAATGTTTTTTTATTTATAGTTTCATTTATGAATTTTTTCCTTATCTTAGACTTACATTGTTTACATTCATGGTAAACCTATGTTTACGGATTCATTGACCAAAGGCAACCTATAAGAGTATTTCAAAATCTTGTATCTAATATGGGTTTTATTGAATCCCTGATGAAGCATTGGTCTAGTGGGAGTATGAATTGAGTTCTTAAGGGATTTTTGTGGTGTAATATGACATCAAGATATCATTTCGTATTCTATTCTGTTTAGATATTGAAACTAAGTTTATGACAATATTAATATTATTTGTTTCCCTGATTTTGTGTAGTTTCATTTCTAAACTCTGTATAGTTTAGCATACACATTTATGCGTTCTAACAAATATTGATTGCTTAGATTTGTTAATTGATTGTCCTAATAATAATTGATTAATGTTATCCAAGTGAGAGATTGTTAGAATAATTTTAATGGATTAGCATTTATTGTATTATTAGAACAATTTTTTGTAAATATTAATTAGACAATCAATATTAATCTAAACCAAGAATAAATTGAATTCTTGTTAATAGTGGATAATCAATTATGAGTTGGATTATCCACTGGCTCATTGGGTAGATACCCCAACCTACAGCCTAAGTTTAGTTAGTAATAATCTTATCAAATTACTATAAGAAAGAGAGTACTAGACTCAATTTAAATGAGTATTATTATGGGCATATTTTAAAATTACTAAACTTATTTATTTTAGTAAATAAATACAATAGGATGACTAAATAGTTTATAAATAAAACTATTAGTTACTTCAAGGAAACCATCCTAAATCTTTTCAAACTCTCTCTCTCTTGAAATAAACTAGGTTAAGTGGGTTGCCGTACTCTTCCCTATCTTCTATATTGAAAATTTTTGCCATGTTTATTGCACATTCAAGTCCGATCATTTTTATTTTTATATCTCTCATTTTGTTCCTATGATACTCTTCTAGAAATTTTAAAACATAATAGAAAAAAAAACTAAAAGAATCTTATTCGTATATAATGAATCTCACTGTCACAAGCCTATTTGTCATTGCAAGGGATGATGCTTTTCAAAATCAACATCTTTGGATTTAGATTTCCAGCGATTCTTAAAAAAGAATTACTGACTGTTAGATGACATATTTCTTTATATATAAATCATTAGATAAAAATCTTAGACCGCATATGGTTATTAAGATTAATTTGAATCGTGAGATCATGCATTTCATTTAATATTAACTATTGCATCCTTATATTTTCTAAAAAAAAATATAGGAAATATAGACTCCTTTGTTTTAATCTCAATAAGGTTGCTTTTTAAGGTTTTCAAAAATAGTTGACTGAGAATTCAAGTTCCATTCAAGGTACTAAATACTAATATGAGGAATAAATTTCTATCAAGTAAAGAACCTTCGCTGTTGTTAGTGTGTCCAGCATAAAACCCAATTTCTTTCATCCTCCAGAATTGGAGATTTGAGAGAGAATGTAATGATTTTTCCTAACCAATTGCAACTATATGCTCCCAATTTATATGAGTTTGTTTTATAAAAATTAATATTTAATAACTAATATATAAGCTGTTTAATTTCATTAATTTTTATTATAAAATACAAAATAATGAAAGGATGCATACCATTTTATTCTACTACTTATCATTCTATCATATCATTATTATTTATTCTATTTCATGCTCTTCTAACTTCAAAAAATAACTTTAAATCAAAATTTAATGATATTTATTATTAATTTTATAAATTTGATACTAAATATTTAATTTTTTTATTATAATATCTTTTCCCAAATTAATTTTAATAATAGGATAAATCTGATCATTAAGTAGAACTTTTAAAAATCAAATGTAAATTTGAGTTAAAAAAATTTAAGCTTAACTTATTTTATAGAAATAGACTTTTTTCATTCAGACATTTTAATTTTAATCATGTCTAATCACAATATGATCCAACACCATTTATATAATTTAATTTAAGTAAACTATATTCTCTTTTCTTATTCCTACACTAGGAAATCACTAGTCAGTTCAAATCTAAAGAGATTATATTCCTTGGGTAAAGGCTAGTCAATATTAGATGTGTATAGTTATCACAAATCAAATTAGGCGACATAAATGCAATTAGAAAGAGTCAAACTATACAATGTTATTAATTTTAATCTAAATCCGCGCTAGGCGTTCAATCATGAAAACAAAGTAAAATCTATTTTTTATTATCAATTAACCATGTTTAAATGTCTGTTAATTCAAAATAAAATTGCATAAGAGGGAAAAATAAATAAGAAACTGAGAAATAATTTATTATCATAAATTTTCCGGTCAATTATTGCAGTGGAACTAATGATTACACTCTTATTGCTTTCTTGACTCCCTCAAATTGACGTGCTTTATATTTAATTGAGCTAAAAAGGAGTCCAGGGACTAAAAGGTAAAGCAATTGCAACGAATAGAATAAGATAGGACAATTGTCACCAAATAAAGATCTTGCAAGATTCCGTGCTCTTTTTAAATTTGTGGTTTAGTGAGTAATCTTTCAATTCAAGTCTATATTATAAAAACTAAACAATGCCAAACTTCAAGAAGAAGGAAACTTTATAACGAAAGAAACATCTTAAAGTGCCTCAATAATATCTAAAGATGGATTAGTGCGAGTACGACAACCCATCATTTGGAATCACTCAACGTTCATGGTCATGGCCACTCAACATCCAAGATATTAACAATAATATTGCTTCAATTATTTAATCGTCGACAAAATTACACTTATAATCTTTAAATTTTATTTGATATTTCATTTGTATCCCTTAATTTTATTTGATTTTTAATTTAATTTCTTAACTTTTTTTTGAGCCAAATCTCTTAATTTCATTTAGTTCTTATTTAATTGTTTTAAACTTTATGGATTTTATTTTTATTCTTTAACTTTGTATAGTTTAAATTTAGCCTTTTAATAATTTAACTTTTAAAAAAATACTTACAAAATTGTGTGATGCATTGGTGACTTAACTCTAATAGCCTCTTATCAATTATAGAAAATAAATAAAATTTTGTTTATTAAACAAGTTGGTAGTGTTAGAAATAATTTAAAAAAAAAAGCATTTAAGTAGTTTTTGTGAGTTAAAACACGAGGGAGAATTTAAAAGAGGTACGGGATAACAGTTAGTCTCTTTGTAATTTTAGAATTTTAAATTTTATATGTAATTTTATTTTAAATTCTTAATTTAATTCTTTAAATTTTTAATCTAAAGATTTTTATATTATTTTAAAATTAAATTTTAAATTCGTTTATGTAAAAGACTAAGTTAGAACTAAATGAAATTAAGTTATAAAAAAATTTAAAATAAAATTAAGGAAAATTATTGAAATAAAACAAATGTAAGAGATGAAGGTAAAGTTAAGATAAATTAAAATTCGAATTGGCAGATTTTGAAGAATAAAAGAGAAACTTAAAATTAAATTATTAAATCAAAAATGAATTTCAACCAAAACTTTTTTTGAAAGTGAATGCTCAATAATGTCTCCACTTTACTAGTCTCGTAATATGATCACAAATTAACGGTGCAAGATTTATGTTACTCTTTTAATATACAAAAAGGGCATCTTAAAAAAGTATTATTAAAAAAGGGGAAAAAAGAATAATATAATAAAAAGCAAAAAGCGATACTGGCTCATTAGTGTCGTCAAAAGCCATTTCAATATTTCGTATGGAACGCCGTCACTCTCCACAGTGCGAATTGTTTATGCTCATCCTAATTCTTTGATTCATCAATTTGTCCGAATATATTTCAGCGTTGACCTCTCCACTACTCACATTTCTTTATTTTTTAATTTATTATTATAACATTTATCTAAGATTTGAACATGATGCTACTCGAATGAGTATAAGAAACTTACTTCTACTATATTCTTTTTTATCTTTTTCTAACAATAAATTCTGTAATTAATAGTTTTAATTTATTTGCACGCACTTTGTACATGCCTTAAATATTATTAAATTATTTTATTATATGTTAATATATTTTAAATTAACAATATTTAAAAAAAGTTTATTTAAGAGATGATTAATAAATTTAATAATTAATTATTTTATTATTATTTTTAGTTGACAATAAAAAATTTATGCAAATTAATAATTTTATTATTTTCTATGTTGACTATGAAAAATTTATGTAATTCAAAAAATTTTTAATACATTTATAAAAAATATGTAAAGTTATTTCATGAGGAATTGCATGTTTATCTAACGAGCTTTATCGTCAATCAATGAAGCTCTGTTAAAATGAATCTATTTTAGTTATATATATAAATTTGGTGTGTTTTCTTAGGCAAACTTCTTATATATAAAAAATGATGAATATTTTATTTAAGCAAACTTCTTATATATAAATTACGAAAGTTAAGTATAGCTTGTATTATTATAAGTTATTGACAGTTGGACGCATCAATATTAGGATGATAATGAAAAATATTTCTCCTGTTTATGGTATTTGTTTTACTTTTACACTCAAAATATTTTATTTTAAGTTCATTTTAAAATTATATTAAATATAAGCTCAACGTTAAGTTTTTGTTTTAAAAAAAGAAAAAAAACTCAGAAGAGGAGACTGTTTGCGGCAGATTGAAAAAGCTCACATAGGGTTAGTCGATACAGTCGGTAAGCACGAGGAACACGCACCTTTTGGGTGTACCTTAATCACGGAATGAGAAATTACGCTTAATGACAGTAAATTTAATAATATATATATATATATATATATATATATAAAATTTTAGGTGTATTGTAGACTCAATTATAATATAGAGATATAATAATAATAATAATATAAAAAATAATAATATTATAATTATATCTCTATATTATAACTAAATGTATTGGTGCACACAAAATTATAAGTATGTTAAAAATTTTACTTTAATTTCATTTATTTGAAGGATTAAATTAATATTATTATTTTTTAAATGGTTTCATTTTTAAAGGACTATTTTAATACTTTTTTTAATTTTAGAGAATTAAATTGATCTTGAAGTCAAAGTAACATATTAAAAGTATATTTTTCTTGTAAATTTAATATGATTATTAAAATAAAATTTAAATTTTAGAATTACTTTAAACCACTTTAAAATCAAATTTCAACCTGACAAATAATTTTTTTTTTTGAACTTGACAAAGAATATTTTTATTATGTGTTGAACATTAGATTTTAGACTAAGGTTATTTATAATAAATAAAATTAAATTTCAAGATGTTCACAAATTTATTTTAAGATCTTTTGTAATCAATATGTTATAATTATAGTACTTGACTATAATTTTTTTATTATTAAAAGTCTAAAACTGAAAAAAAAAAAAAAAAGCATGTGAGTTATAAATTAATATCCTTTAAAACAATTAGTCAAATTTCATAAAGAACATAATTATTATAAAGTAATTTATATTTAAAAATTTTTAAAACTTAAATTTTATTTACCATGAATGACCTTAGTTTACGACCAATTTATCATGTTTATGTACGTCATATATTAAGAATTTAGACCAAGAACATTCAAAATAAATAAAATTTCGTCTCTGTCTATTTGTATTTGAAAATAATTTTACAAATTAAACTCTTTAATAAAAAAATGCTTTACTTCTAGTTCTTAAATACATATGTATATATTATTATTATTATTAAAAGTTTGGAACGGAAAACAAATAAAGCGATACAGTATGAAAACAATTCATCAAACTTAAATTCTCAAGCTCAAACGTATGCTTAAGGTTATGCCTGAGTTTAGACGACGAAGATTTAAAAATATAAAAAAAATGAAAGAAATGTTTTTACCGGAAAAGAGAACGATAGGATTGGGCTGAGGAAAGACAATGAATAGCGAACGTGCAGTTGGGATACGGAATATGAAGATTCATTATTGGACGTTGCTCGTTCTCAGCCGTTGGATCATTATCTGTGATCATCGTCATCTTACATGCCAAGAAGAGGGACCCACCGGACATGGTGGGAATGCATGCACGCAACTACTACAACCTTCCAAGCTGCACGCCATACACGAGCGAATTGGAAAGATCTAAAATGGGACGCGAGCCCATCTCCTGAACGAAGTAGCAAAAACGAACCCAAACCGCGTTGTGTCTCTGCGTCGCCGCGCTCTGCAACTCTACGCGCCAACTCGACGAAAATTCGTTATGAATATTATTTTAATCATTTAATTGTTAGCTGAATTTATGTTGAGTGATTGGCTGGTCCATCATCTTGCTTTGGAATCTTTGAATTGAATTCGAGCGGGTTGGAGGTGGCTCCCAGGAATATATAGAAATATATATAAAGGGGTTGCAGAGCTCGCGCTCATGCTGACTGTCGCCAGTTGCATATCGGCTGAGGAGGAGGGGCAGATGAGCGTGACGCTGCTGTCGTCGCCGAGACAAGATCGAGCTTCCATGGCCATGCCGGACTTTGAGGTTAATACGCAGAAGTTGCGCGAGGATGGAGCCGCCGACATTGAAATCCCCGACACCGCTCACCAGATTAGCAGAGGTTCGTGCTTCGTACCCCAATTACTCACCAGACTTTTTTCTTGGCAAAATTAGTTGAATTCAGAGTATGATATGAATTGTGATTGAATTGGGAAATACAGCATTTATGGTTCATTGCTTTGCTAAGAACTATTATTTAGGAATTTCTTTCACATCATAGTTTGACTAGTATTAAATAGAGAGGGATTTAGTTGCAATACAATTTCCGTCATATACTTATTATTACTGAATTTATATTCTTCTGGGGATTTTTTTTTTTTTAATTCATAGATTCGTGGTTTCAAGTGGGTTTTGTTCTCACCACCGGAATCAACAGCGCATATGTACTTGGATACTCCGGAACCATCATGGTTCCCCTGGGTTGGATATATGGTGTGCTTGGTTTGATTGCTGCTACTGCAATATCACTTTATGCAAATTCCCTTATTGCCAAGCTCCATGAATTTGGAGGAAAGAGGCATATTAGATACAGGGATCTTGCTGGATATGTATATGGTAAGTTGAAAGGTGATGATAAAAGTGAAAAACAAGTAGACTCCATTCTTATGTATATTTCAGTCTCATAATTTGTTATTATCATTTTCATGTCATTCTCGTTGCAGGTAGGAAAGCATATTCCCTCACATGGGCGCTGCAATATATCAATCTTTTCATGATAAATACTGGTTATATCATTTTGGCCGGTTCAGCATTAAAGGTAATGCAAATTTGGGATTTGGGAAGGAAGTCCTTCTTTCCTAACCATAATGAAATTTGATACTTTAGTGGCTTTTCTATGGGAGATAATTCAATCTTTTTTCTGTGCAAAAGAATTCAATAGTTTCCTTGAAATATAGTGTTCTCGTTTCTGAAACCCCTAAATTTATCTGCCTTTCTTTTCCTGTTCATGTTAATTTCAACCCAGTTAATAGCCCCTTTTCTTTTTAGTCATTTCCTTTTAAGGTACTTGTAATCTTCTTCAATACTTGAACAATTGTAAATCTTCTGCATATAATCAAATGATTATTGAATTATTCTGATGTTTGATCAGTTAAAAATCATGACACTGAACCTATCCATTGTCATTTCTATTTTTGCTGTCCGCGATGGTCCTGACTCCTGACACAGTTCTTTTTTTCAATTCTTTTCTGTACCTTTTGGTGCAGGCCGTTTATGTTCTATTTAGGGATGATCATCAGATGAAGCTTCCATATTTTATCGCCATAGCTGGATTTGTGTGTGCAATGTTTGCCGTATGCACTCCCCATCTTTCAGCCCTCAGAGTTTGGCTGGGATTTTCAACAGTGTTCAGTCTTATATATATTGTTACAGCATTTGCACTGTCGCTTAAAGATGGTAACTACTCACATCTGTTTTCTCTGTGCCAGTACCTTGATCATATAAAAATTTGTTGTTATTCTATGCTTTCGCTTAATGAAATAAGATATCTGATCATCCAAAAATTAAATGTCCTCTGCTGTGAATCAATTCATTTCAAATTAACTTCATTCTATCATCCGCTGCCTCCCTTCCAATTTAGCAAATCTGATAATCTTTCCACTTCTTTCCATTTTTATAAATACCTTTTTCCTACATGATTGCAACTGATGCCTTATACGTGCTTTCTAAATTTGAGGATTTACATCCCTCATCATTCATATTTGATTCACTTTAGTTATTCGTTATTGCAAACCACAAAGCAATATCTGAAGCCTACCAAAGGAATATTAAATTCTTCTTTTGTCAGCAACATCTAAAATTTTCTAATATTTATCTCACTGATACGTTTGAAAACATTTTACACCATGTAAGCAGGCTGTAGAAGGATAATTTTGTCCCATAAATTGCAAAGTTTTCTATTTTCCTGGATTATGAACCTCCAATGGGCTGTAAATATTATTGACTGCCTTAGAAGTTGAAGAATTGGAATGAGATCAGCAATGTTACCAACAGTTCTTTTTCATTTGGGCTCCATTGGTTACTATGAATTTATACTTTTAACTTCCGGTTCATAATTTAACCATGTAAATGTGAACTAATCACCAGTGCACCCTCAGGTATGAAATCACCAGCTCGAGATTATAGCATCCCCGGTTCAACAACAAGTAAAATATTTACCACAATTGGAGCGTCTGCTAATCTTGTGTTTGCATATAATACAGGAATGCTTCCCGAGATACAGGTAAAATAGGAGCTTATTATCCATTTCGCAAGTTTTATGCTGACATATAAATCTCATTTCTGTATATTTGCTCTGGAAACTGATACCTATATGGTTGACACTAACAGGCTACAATCAGGCAGCCCGTTGTCAAGAACATGATGAAAGCTCTGTATTTTCAATTTACCGTTGGAGTTGTGCCCCTTTATTTGGTTACTTTTACAGGCTATTGGGCTTATGGATCTTCCACCCAAACCTATTTGCTGAATAATGTGAATGGTCCAGTCTGGTTGAAGGCCACAGCCAATATTGCAGCCTTTTTGCAGTCAGTCATTGCATTGCATGTACTTACATCTAACTAGAATGCTTTCTGTTTCAGAATGTTTCCTTCAATGATTTCCCTGAACTCATAATCACTCTTCTGCTTCTGCTAGATATTTGCAAGTCCAATGTATGAGTATTTGGATACTAAATATGGGATCAAAGGAAGCGCGCTGGCCTTAAAGAACCTGTCATTTCGAGTTTTGGTAAGGGGTGGTTACTTGGCCTTCAATACTTTTGTGTCAGCTCTCTTGCCATTCCTTGGAGATTTCATGAGCCTCACAGGAGCTATAAGCACATTTCCACTGACATTTATACTGGCAAATCATATGTACCTAGTGGCAAAGAAGAACAAACTAACGTCCATACAAAAGCTCTGGCACTGGTTCAATGTTCTTTTCTTTGGCATCATGTCTGTTGCTGCAGCAATTGCAGCCCTACGGCTCATTGCGGTTGATTCCAAAACGTACCATCTCTTTGCTGATTTATGAATCAATTCAATCTATTCTTTAAGCACACGTAGTGGCCTTGCTTTATTATTTATATAGGCCTTGATTAAATAATAGAATAGCATTCCCCATTAGAAGATTGTATACCAGTATTGACTTAGAAACACATCGCATTGTATTTAAACGTTACCATAAATTGTAAAGATAAACCCAATTCAACGGTAAACTAAAGTATCAAACGTATCACCGGTGAGTTTAGTCCTCTGGCATCATTTAACTTCAATCATGAATCATCAGTGAAGGATAAATTTATAACCAAGATTTAATATTTGAAAATTGAGTACATTGTTGGAACTAAAACATTTCACATTAAGTCCAAAAGTATTGATGTTGACCAATTAAAGTAGAGGAAAAATTATGTTTTCACTTTCTATAGTTTCATGTAATTTCTAATTTAGTTCATACAGTTTAAAATTCTTTTAATTTGGTCATTTATAGTTAACAAATATTATAGTTAAGTTCTTATTGTTAAAATTTCATTTATTTTGTTAAATTTTATTAATGTAATTAACTATTTATTGCCTTCACACTTTATGTATGATTTATACTAATATACGAAATAAAAATAGACAATAAAATAAAATAAATTAATATATCTAGTTGATTCTTGACAAATACAATGATAATGACCAAATTAAAAATGACTTACACTATAAAGACCAAGTTAAAAGTTGAATGAAATTATAAGAAATTTTTTTGGTCATAACCATAAAGAATGAAAGTATAATTCTTTTATAAATAAAAATTGAAGCATTAAGGAATTAATATCTTATAAAAGTCACTAAGTGCGGAACAAAGTGATTCACCAGCAAATAAGAAAAAAATTATTTAACAAATGTTCTAATTACTTGAAAAGAAAGTTGAGACTCCGAGCAAAAAAGAGTTGAGATGAAAGCAAAAGCAACTTCTAAGGATGTACGTATAGAGTTAAAACCATTTTCATCATATTCAGGGAATGTATTCTTTTTTCTTTTTTTTCTCATATTACCCATCTTTGTCATATTACTATAGAAAATGTATTATTATTTTATTCCTTTTATCTCTCTTCCTCTTATCTTAAATGAGAGCTGATACTCACCAGTTTTGAACCATTTAATATACTATTTTAATATATTAGATTAAAATTTTTAACTCATTTAATATAAATGAATTAAATTAACTTTAATTCACAAGTTGAATTCGTTAGCTTGGCAGGTTAGTGACTTTGATTTTGTGGAGTTTTTTTTGTGAAAGATTTAATTTTCAAAGTAGTTTTTATGCTTGTTTTGTTTTTAAATATTCAATATTTAATTAACAATGGATAATATGAATAAAATTTTAGTATTAGAATTCAACATTTAATTTAATGATAGAATATTTTTCTTTTGAATTTTTTATATAATTTTTAGTGATAGGTTTAGCACCTCAACTCATCAAACCAAGCCTGCGCGGGTAAGTTTAACTTGATTTAACAAAATAAATGTTTAACGGCAGCACTTAATGAGAAAAGAAAGAGAAACTATCCCTTTGTGCTTTCATGGAAATCTTGAGGACATTTTATCAAGCAAAGAAGGAGAAGCAACTCAATCTTTTTTCTCAATGCAAGCCAAAAGCACGTTGCTCTTTGCCTCCAGTCTTCCTCAGAACATCACAAGCAACCAGTGAAAAGAAGAAAAAAAAGAGGGTCTCTGAAAGGGTGCAAGTTGAAGAAGTATCTAACTGCTAGTTGTGAAGCTCTCTCTCTTAAAATGAAGAAGATGGAAGAGATGCAAAAGCAAAGATAACAAAACCAATTCATATCATAGTCTTTCTTGTTTTCTTCACCTTAGTTCTAAATTTAGCCTCCAATTTAATCCAACTCTTGAAACCCTCAAAGGGTGAGCCTATTGTAATCCCTTTATAAGGATTAAAATCCATTCCATCTTTTGTAGATCTTTTTTCGTGTGAAAAAAAGTCAATTATTGGATGAGTCAGTAAAACTCGTTGAGAGTTAAAGGTCAGCTTAAATTTAAGTGTTGGTGAGGAGCACTTGCTCAATCTATCTTCTGTTAACTATGATTTTTAGTTGAAAAAAATCCTTTAAAATTCAAGACCGAACATACGATGAAGGGTCTGAACTTTGAATCAGAATAGTTTCTTTCTTTCTCTCTTTTTATGTTTTTATCTCTATTTCTGATTGCATTATGTTTCAATCAACTTATATCAATTTTAGTTAACTAAACTAGTCACTTCTGTTGTGGGTTTTGGGTTGCATTGCATTTCGGACAAATTAAGTATCTTTTCTTCACCGGAAATTATAAAATTAAATATTTCAGTCAACTTTTTAATTAAAATTGCATTAAATTTATTTTTACTCAAAACACATACAGTCCTTGTAGTTGAATCTTCGTACAACACCCATAAAGTCAGAATGTCCTCAATTCGTGCCTAATTATGCTGCTATGGGTAAACAATGATTTCACTCACAAATGCTGTTCAAAAGCAATTTGAATCGAAAAAGAAAAGATTCAAATCCAGATCAAAAGCCCAAAAAACCAATACTTTAGGGGATATTTCTACAGATAAAATTTGTCAAACTTTACTTCCTAAGAATAAATTGCTGAAGTAATCTGATGAAGATTCATAAACCTGCAATCTTTCGGAAAACGGAAATAGTGTAAAATTTCATGTTACTTTGATTTTCCCAGTAGCCACTTTTTCTTTTAACTGCGTA
Organism: Delonix regia; assembly: GCA_037074485.1. NCBI lineage: Eukaryota > Viridiplantae > Streptophyta > Magnoliopsida > Fabales > Fabaceae > Delonix > Delonix regia. The sequence goes on along the minus strand of CM073453.1, from coordinate 15,410,536 downwards.
AGGCTGAGAAGCTTTTGAAAAAAGCCATGGTTTGCTGACCACTCTAGCTGTTGGTTATTGCCTTTGCCATTGGCCGACCTGCCAAGTACAAAAAAATGAGTGTTGCCGATTCTGGTTCAAATACCTAAGTTGAAAAAGAAACCCACATTCCAGTAATTATTTCATAGTGGTGTTCCACAATTAGATTGCAGGTGAACATAAAACCAATGATTACTAAATCAGCTTCAGATCAATTAAATGCAGCTCTGCGTACATGTGTTCAGCAGTTGATACATATAGTATATATGATAGAACAAAGACATCCATCATAAATGCTTCGAACATGGCTTTTCAAAAAGTATACAGCTTTATCTAAAATTTCAATACATAAATTTTTTTCATGCATTATCTTTCATTTTCGAAGCATGCAAAAAGTTGACAGTACTCTCATAACAACCAATATTTCTTATAATTAGAATAAAACTCATCATACATCTATACCCAAAAAAGTCAACAAAAAGTTTAAAATAGATAAGAATTGACATCATACCGTACTAGGCAAGTATGCATCATCCAGAAACCAACTTAACAATTATGAAAATTGAGTTGAGAAGTATGAGAGGATCTCTCAGATACTGGGTTGCATAAATGAGACCAATGAGCTGGCCTCTAAATGACTTTGCCGTGACATCTGAAAAATCTGAAAAGCTCATTCCTCTAGGAGCAAGAAACCGATCCTCATTTAGTATTGCTAGTGCATTTGCAAGCAGTAGCCCCTCAAGTAATGTCCACAAACCCATTTCCCTGCATTGTAAAGTCTAAAGAAATCCAAGCCAGCTTACAAATATACTTGCAAGTGATTTGCACTTGCTCTTTCATATGTAGTGGTAATTCAACCAGTAATAGAATTAGGAAAAAACAAATGACAAAGACACATAATATGAAATTACATGTAGGAAAGCCAGTGATGATCATCCTTCAAGCTCCTCCAGTTGTCTCAGTCTCAAATAGTATCTTAGAGGTTTTACTCTTAATAACTCCTTAGCCAAGTGAGGCTTTATTTTAAACCATAAAACTAAACACTATTTCCTGATTCTTAGTTGTGCTTGTAATTCAAAATTCTAACTAAAGTCTGTAACATGAATTAAAAAGACCTTGAGGAATCATATGTGAAAATTAAATACTCTGAATCCAGTACACCCTTCCGTTGATGTTGACTGTTGGAGAACAAGGGAATTCGAACCAAGACATTATCATGGCATCATAAATGTCTTACAGAACCAAATCCGCGCTTGTCTGACACTAGTGATTCATTATATTTGCTTGTCTCTAGCAATGTAATATGTCATGCAGCAGTAACAATATAAAGGATATGGGATTTACAACCAAATAATTGATTTTCGGAATCAAGTATACGAACCGGAGTTAACACCACTTTTTGACACAGATAACGAAAGAAAAGACCGGTAATTCATTGCCATTGAACAGACAGAGTTATTATCAATAAGGTCTACCAATTTCTTATGCCGAAGGTTGTTGAAATCATATATTTTATCACCATTCATTAAAGTACCACAACATTGTAGCATAAAGCATGATCATTTAGTGTTCACATAAATATACTATAAAAAATAAACTGTCTAGTTCAGATTTAAGTATAAAAACTACCAATAACCAATCTTTTTTTTTTCCCTTTTGCCGTTTTTGGGCGTCTACAATTTAAGTCGAATCAGACACAATAAAACGATTAGAAGATTGAAGCACCACAATTTCGAGCATTGATGCAGTAAAATCTTACTACAACAGAGTACAACCAAAAAAATAAAAAAGGAAATCCAATAAAATAGAACAAAAACCGAACTGTGAAATACAGCAATGCACGAAACAAAAGAGTGCATATAAGTGGGATTCCCATATCTAACGTAAAAAAAAAAAAAACAATGAAAGCGCAGATATGCATATGGGGGAAAAGAAGTCTATTTTTTACGGGGAAAAAAAACACTAAAAGAAACGAGGAACTTGGATAAAAAAAACAAGAGTGACAGAAAAGTCAAATATAAAATGGAATCTCTGATGGCGCCAAAAATAATAATAATAATAATAATAATAACAAGAACAATAATAAATGGAAGATCCAGACTCGAAGGATTGAGACAAAAAATATGCAAGAGATAACCTGACGAGGGAAGTTACAGAGGGAGGATCGAAAGAGTGGCTGGCATTGCTGCGGCGGGTGGGGACGAGGGAGTTTGTAATATCGAGGGGGTTTTCTCCGGCCCTCAATTTTGTATAAAATATATTTTTTAAAAATAAAATAATTATTTTTATAAATAAATAAATAAAATTAATATTTTAAATTTTTTTTATAAAAAATTAAATTATTTTTAACATGTCATAATTTATTTTATATATTTTAAAATTTATTAATTTTAATTAAATATCATGTAAAAAATTATATAAAATATTAATGAATGTTTATTTATAAAAATAATTATTTTTATATTTTATAAAATATTAAAGGCACCCTCTCCCTTAACGTAGAAAATTCCCTCTAGTAATATTGGAGGGATCCAAACTCCGACACTATCTACACTTTATTTTTTGTTGTAGTCCATAGGATAATCTCGTTTCCAGCAAGCCTCTAGTAATTCATATTACTAGATTTTCTCATGTAAATAATTGTCCGCTATTCAATTGATCTAGCAGTGCGGAGCTTGCCACTGTGCCTCCTCCTCATTCAAAACACAAGTGAAACAATGCATTTTAATCATTTTTTTATTCCTCTGCACCTCAAAACAACGTCATTTCACTTTAGTGAAACAGTATGTTTTGAGGTTTTAGATTTAGAAAATCTTGAAGCTCAACACAGTGCATTTTAGAGTGAGGCCAGACAACTTTGTTTCACAATATCAGCTTTCTTCCTTCTCGACTACGACATAACTAAGGAATTGATGCATGTGGACGATTTCAGCGATAAAACTCTAGCTATTTTCAGGCTTTAGCATTGCAAAATAGTGATAGGGTTAAAAAAAGGCTGGCACACAAATAAGTGTCTCATTTCATAGGTAAAGAGTGGCATTTGCAACAAGATAGAAGAATAGTTAAGGAAGAGAATGAGTGCCCTGTTTTTTTGTTATGTTGAACTTGGTTCTTCCAAGTATCATTTGTAAATTATCATCAATTCTTCTTCCAAGTATCAAGAATATGCTTTTGATCGATGTCCATGAAAAGATTGGTTGTTGGATTGTGAAGGTTATAATGACATTTTCATATAAACAATTGATAGCTTCATTCTCAATATAATGTTTTTATATTATTGTGTTTATGTGTCATTTTAGTACTTTTTTCTCCTCAAATTATTAATATCTATCAAAATAAAAAATTATTATGTTTTTCACTGGACAAACATATCAATATCAAGATATGTTGTACAAATTGCCCTAGTTTGGTATCCATACTTCTTGGCTTTCACTTATGGTAAATAGTAAACACCAGAAGAAAAAATAAAGAAAATGAAAGTGTAAACAAATGTTAATTCTGTGATTGGATGTACAACCCATTAAGTGTTATTATATTGCCTATGCTTATGTGGATGTTGAAATAGGTGAGCATTTAAGCCCTTGGGTAATTGTAGGTTGCTTTCTGATGGGCATCTTAATAATCTTCTTTTGATTTATATTGGATCGATTCCATAGTAAGCTCTCTCTTTTTTTCATTGATGAATTTTAGGGAATTAGTTGCTTCTACTATAGACTTGACTAATAATAACAATAATGAACTTGAACAGAAGCCAAGAGTCGGGATGGAATTTGAGAGCATAGATGCAGCTTAGTAGTTATGGATTGAGTACAGATTACGAGTGGGATTTGGTGTGAGAAAATAGTACTTGAATAAAAAGAAAATAGACATATGTGTGACTTTGTGCAGGTTTGTTTCTTGTAAGGAGGGAATTCGAAAGATAAACAAACGAGATACTACATCTACTAATACCTAACAAATATATCTTAAAAAGATGGACAAAGGATGTACGTAATGGCATTGTTCATGATGTAAAGGGAAAAGAGATTGAGGGAGATCCTAAATTGGCTAGTACATGCTGGTATAGGCAACTTTGCTATAAGATGATTAGACTAACCTCTGAGGTATCTACAAGTAAGAAGTTGTACTCCATTGTTAATAAAGGTATGGATAAGTTGTGTAAGCAAGTGACGGATATTTGTGTAAGCAACAAAACTCGTGGCATAGAAACCAATCAAGACACAACCACAACATGCGATGGTGTAATGCAAGCAAATGGATTGAAGATGCGGAATGACCTAAACAAACATAGACAAATGAAAAGTTGGGTTGAGGTTCAGGCTAGTAAGAAAAGGAAGGCTCCGGGTTTTATACGTGTGAAAAATAAACAAAATGGGGTATATGAAGCATTATGTCATTGTAACTTAAATTCATTGTTTTGTTCATTGTATAATGTATGCTTATTATGTCATTGTAGGGTAATGAAGTATCAAGCCTGCAAATGTGCAGAGTGTCGTGTTCAGCTTCTCCCACTTTGTATGACATCAATGAAACTGATAAAAATAAATTTAGTTTTACAAATTTTTTATTAGTAAATGCAAAAGAAGGTACTTTCATGTGTATTTATAGTCAATATCTCACCTAGTTGTCCTTTGATGTGTTATACAAGAATTGATGAAGGTTCTAACACAAGCACTATTGAACCAAGATATGTAGGGTAATCTGAGTAATTTAATGTTTTTTGGCCTTACTCAGCACTTTTATATTTTAGGGTTAGGAAACATTTGTATTTAGTGTGAATAAATATCCCATTTATTTAGCAAGGATACTTCTCACCTGTATTTAGTGGGATTGAGCATATTGAAGTTTTTTGGCATTGCTTAACTATGTTTTATTGGGGAGTACACCATAGTTGTATATTTTGTACAACATTGTAAGTAATGAATAAAACTCATATGTATTACATCAAATTTTGATTACACATACATTAACTTGGTAGTATGACCTATACAAAAATGAATATATTGTCTACTTCACCATCACATCATAGTGTGTTCAACCTTATTGTACATAAATTTTTACTACTACAGCTATTTGGCACTATACATTGATATTCCTATTCACACTATGCCTATTACTATTTTTTGTTCATGTTCCTCCATCTTGTATTTGCCCATGTTCTTCCATCTTGCTTCATGTTCACTTAGTTCTGAATCATCTTTGAACTAGGTGACTTCATTAGCATCCACCTACGTATTACATCATTAGCTTTCATATAGTTTCATTTACATTTTGTTGTGTTCAACAACTTTCTGCTCCACTTCATGAATAGTGTCAGGTCCCAAGTGACAACTCTCACAATCTGAATATAAAAGAATAATAAACACTTAGATGACACAAAAAACTAAGCTACAATGTCAGAAAAAATAATTTAAGATAAAGAAAACTTATTCATTGTAATTCAGGTCCATATCTCTGCCATTGTCATGTTCCTTATATATACAAATGTAGAGCAATGCAAGCATTTATTTAATTTAGGTCCACACAATATTCCAAGTCCACACAATGTTCCTCTTTCTACTCTAAGCGCTTATTTAATTCGTTCATCTCTTTATCTATAGTATTTTGTAGGAGTGCATGCTCCAACTCTTTATTTGAGATTGGAATAGAATTCACCTTAGATTGATCTAATAGTGTAATCTTGTTGTGGTAGGAAAAAAAGCTAAATTTCATATATTCTTTCACAAAGAAGGATGGAAAGCCATCAGTTTCCTCTTCCCCACTCCTTTGATTTTTTCTTTTACATAGTAAAATCAACAATTTATTTTTATCTTTGCTCAAACAGCACAAATAAATTAGTGTTTACCTAATAAGCTTTTAGCCATTTGGTGGTCATACGATTCTAGGCTCTGAAAGCTACTTTTAAGTCCATCATCCGCAAGGCAAATATTCCCATCCTCAGAAAAGAAGTAGCATAAATTCTAATTCACTTAACATAGGTTGAATCATACTCGTAATTTTCTAATAAGAACCTTCATATTTATCAAAGTATTGAATATAAAATTGATCAATGGAAGAAAAGGAAACAAACAGGCATTTAAAGTTCTTTCTATGTACATAGTTGTCTATCCATAGAAAAGTCACTAATTATTATCATGATTATTTGGCATAATCAATAACCAAAAGCATCAAGAAATTTAAAGAGAAATAGCCTGACAACAATTTGAGACAATGTGCACATGCTCATTGGAAATATGTGAAGAAACAGAACAAAAACATCAACCTCTAATGCTAAATAAGTTCATGTTATATAGAATAAAAGATTTGATTTTGCAATAATGATGTCATACTAATCTAGTTCTTTGAATAAATATGACATAAAGTACTTGGTTTTCACTTCATCTCATTGGCAAAATACGATTTTAACTTGTGAATTACTGCGATCATAGAAACAACTCCAAGCATTAGTCCTCCATTAAGTATAATTAACAAGTGGTTGAATAATTATACTATAAAAGTTAAGTTTAGGCATTGCCATGACTCCCCACTGGTTGAATCATTGAAATGAAGAAAAACAACAGTCATTTATTATACAAGACATAACTATAAAACACTTAAGAATAGGGATACTTACAATTTAATCAACGCAAGTACAAAAGCAGATGGAACTAACTGAACTTACAGATAGTACAAAGTTGTTACTAATGATGAAAATGATCATAAAAGTTTAAAAAATCTCGTGCTTAACAAAAGGAACTAATGATTACTCTAAAGTCTAGAAGAAAAAAGGTCTAATTGGTGCAGAAAGTGCACCATTTGTGATGCAAAAGTAGGTAAAGTGATTTAGCTTTTTATTTAAAGAATCCAATTTTACATATATGAAATGAACATCAGAGTCACGTAAACAAGAGAGAATCAAACAATAATATGCTGTAAGAGGGGCGGGTAGAGAGAGAGAAAGAAAGAGATAGAAAGGGACAAAGACATAAGATCCACGAAAACAAGAGAAAATATAGGAGATTATTGTCACCTGGGGCTTTCGATCACATTTAGGGAGGATGAAGAAGACCCAACTAATCCACCTGGTTACTTACGGCGAAGCCATGACGGAGCGAAGAGGTAGACAATGAAGGTCAAATGACGACAAAGAACGAAGATCTCTGCCTCTACCTTTTTTTTAATGAAGAGGGAGCAATGTAGCAAGCTCCATATGGCTACATCAATCGAACAGTTGACAATCATTTACATGAGAAAATCTAGTAATATATTATTGAAGGCTTGCCGGATTCGGTTGATCCCATACTGATCTTGTTCTGTAACTCCTTCTGCTCTCTTTGTTGATTCAACCTTCCTCGTCCTCGGGAGTGGAGATCCTAGTCTGATTAATTCACCATTTTAAATCAATTATTTTTTTCATTTGCAAATACAAATATTTCCCATTGATTGCTCTTTTTTTCTAAATATTAATTATATTTATTTTGATCAAAATGACCTTATATATTATTTATATAATATAATAAAAATTAAATATATAATTCACCAATGTAAAATAATATATTTTTAAGTTTGACAAACTGTAAAAATTACTTGATAAAAATAATTATTAAAAAAAATATATTCATAAAATATATTTGTTTAGATAAAAAAACTTAAATACAACTATTTGATTTTAAATATAAAATTTTATTAAATATATGTTGATAAATATACAAATTCTCATCATTTAATAACATTTTAAAATAATTTAAATGTATAATTTTTACAAAATAAATAATAGTTAAATAAAAATTTATATATATATTTTCTAATAAGTATTATTTTAGCTCAAAAACATTATTTTTGACAACATTTTAATCATACTTAAATTTCATAGGAATTTATGTATGTTTTTAAAAGATGAAAAAAGATAATATAATTTAAACATCTATAAAAAAAATAAAATAAAAGGCAACGTAAAATTTATTGATGAAAATATTTTGCACGTCATTACAAATATTGGCACAAGAAATGCCACTCACCATAGATCCAGGGCCGATGAGATCCAAAAAGAAGCAAAGTGGATCGAAGCCCAAAGTATATGCAAGGAAGAGAGCCCAGTTATAAGAAAAACCCTAAAATCATAAACTCACTCCATTTGATAAAAACCCTCGATCCCTGCTTCCCGCCGTTCTCCGCTTCTGCATCAACCAGGGAGTGTCGCCAACCAACCCAAGATGGTGAAGGGACGCCAAGGAGAGCGTGTCAGGTTTGCGATCTAATTGTTCATCTCCCTTCACTTTTTCCTTTCACCATAACCGGATTTCCTCAGTCATTCGTTTTTGCACAAAAAGATGCGTTTTTGAGTGAGTTTGATCTCTTGCTCTGCGGCTGTTAGCTCTCTGCTCTTTTGGTTTTGCCTTTACTTTGATTATGGTAGAGGACGGTAAGTGCATTTCTAGAGTCCTGTTTTTCCGGTACGTGGAGAGACATCAACATTTCTTGCTTTGATGTATCTATTTGCCAGATCAATTCGTCCTCGTTTTCCCACATGGCATTTTCCTTTGTTTTGGAAAATTAGCCCTTATGAGCTTGAACAGCTCTTTCTCTTAGACTTTACGGTGACCGAGGGCAGTTGCAGAGATTGGAAAATTTTCCTTTGTTTTGCAATTACTTGTTCAACTTATGTGTATAGTCTTATGCGAAACTTGCCCTTTTCTTTTTGCCGCTATAATACTCCCCCTAAGTTTAATAACTGATAATGTTACGGTTTTAGTGTGTGTGTGTGTCTACACACACACACACACACACACACACACACACACACACATATATATATATATGTAGTTGATTGATTGGATTATTCGTATAGGATATGCATGTGTGGATGCAAGTCTGACTATGTCCCAAGTTTGTACAATTACCATATGGGTATTATGTTTTTAGTCTAAATTTTCTGTTTCTTTTTACGCGATGCCAGTTATCGGTTTTTATAAAATATATTAATGTTTTTATTTCTTTTCTTGTATATCAGACTTTATGTCAGAGGTTCGATCCTTGGATATAAGAGGTACCTTTTTCTACTATAATAAATTTGCATTTTTCTCAACATTGTATTATGCGTTTGTTACGTTGAAGATATGAGTAGCCAGTAAAAGATTTAGGTTTATTTTCAATTATTTTTCATTATTGGCATTAAAAAGATATGGATTAGTTCCGTTTTCTCTAGAGGTAATAATTTGATATTGTTCAGGTCCAAGTCAAACCAATACCCAAATACATCACTTATCCAGATAGAGGGAGTAAACTCCAAGGAAGAGGTTGCATGGTACTGTGGCAAGCGCATGGCATACATTTACAAGGCCAAGGTGAAGAAGAATGGAAGCCACTATCGCTGCATTTGGGGGAAGGTGATCAGGCCTCATGGTAACAGCGGTATTGTCCGTGCCAAGTTCAAGTCAAATTTGCCACCCAGATCAATGGTAATTGTTAGGACACAGGAATGATGAACATTTTTTGATAGCTTTGTCCAAGGCCTTCTAAGTCATTTGAGTTTTGATGCATCTGCAGGGAGCAAGGGTTAGAGTCTTCATGTATCCAAGCAACATTTAAGGTAATTATTTTCTTTTATTGACCCTCATGAGTTTTTTTTTATACATTCTCTTTATCTTTTCTTTGAATAAATTCATTAATTTTCATATTTACATTTTTCAAACTCCTTGCTCTGTTCTCTTGCTATTGATATAGGCTGATTCATGCATTAATGTCAAGAGAAATTGACTAGATTGAATGTTGAATGTAAAGTCAAACCTTAGCAATCTCCCTAGTGGGAAAATGGTGTGTTGAGATTATCCTGTTTGAACTTAAGTTAATTTTGTAGGTTGCTGTTGTCACAGAAGTGAGTTATGTCTGTGGTTTTGCTGCTTTTGCCCAGGATAGAAAGTATTTGGTAGTGGTAGCTTTTGCACCTTGTTCCGTGGTGTGCTTCATCTTTTGCATTAATTTGGATATTGTTTCCCCCACTGTTTCCTTTCCCATTCAGTCATTGGTATTTGTTTTGTACTTTGAAATGAGACTTCATCCAGTGATTTATGAGTAACTTGTTATCATAAACCCTACCATTTGTTCCAGCAGTTTGAAGCTTTCTTTTTGGGCAGTGTTAATATTGATCACAACTCGATAACAAGCAAATATTTTGCCATACTTAGGCATCAGTTAGAGTTTGTATTCTGGCCTGGACAAAGACAGTATTATGAACAGTGAAGTTAAAGGCGCTGAAGAAGTCCAGTGCCTCTCACACCACTGAGAGGCACTAGCTTTAGCCAAGTGCTTGCTTGGTAGTGCCTTTGGTGCTTGGAGCTTTTTGGATGGCTGAGAAGGTAGGCCATACAAGCTCGGCCCGAATATTTTAAAAGTCCTAGTATAAAATCCAGCTTTAGAAGCTCAGCCCAGCCCTAATAGGTTTAGTAATGGGTGGAAAAAATGATTCTCAATTATAATATCATTTACGTTTTTGGTTTTGTGGGGTTTAGTAAACAAACAAAAAAAAAACTATGACATACGGTTCAATGACTTTATAAGTGCGCCTATTGTTGCGACTTAATGATTATTTTTCTTGAATGGTGATATTAGTGACTTGGTTTGATCATTATTATGTCTCAAGACTTGATATTTTCTGTTTCGATTCTTTTAATAATTAATTTATATTTCAAATGTTGTAACAACCCTTGATACTAATATTGCTGTTCGGTTTGTTGATGTTGGTTACTATTCAGTGTTCACTCTTTGGCCGCTAGGTAATATGTAATGCCGTTGTTGTTCGCCATCTGATCTTATTGACCTCTTCAATAGTTCTATATGTTTTGCCTTATTCTTATTTGGCATTTTGATTTTCATCCTTGCAGATTCTCAGGACATGTCGATGTCTAAAGAGAGTTTATCTATTTCTTGGAGGAAGTTGCTATGTTTTCAGTTAAATTTATGTCCTTTGTACTCGAGCACAACAGTTTGCTTGTTTAGAATGTTAAAAGATCCGCATAATTTTTCATCATTTTATATCAGATGGTTATTGAACATTAGGATGATTCTCAATTAAAAGAAAATTTAGGTATTATATTTATTAGTTTTTTCCCATTTAATTGCTTGAACGATCATCGTTCGGACAATTATCAAATTGCAGGTGGTGGGAACTTGCAAAATATATATATATATATATATATATATATATATATATGTATGCTTCTCTTTGTATAAATGGGCCAGCATAAATGGCTCATTTAGTTGATAGAAATGTACATGGAAATGAAACAAGAATGAAAATGAGAATGGGAAAAGGAAAGGGAAAAGAGGGTAAGTAAGTTAGTATGTTTGGTTGTATATAAAATAGCATAGATGAAAGAGCATATATATCAGGTAGCATATATAAAATAGCATATATAAAATATTCATTAATATTTTGTTTGGTTTAATAAATCAGGTAAGGAAGGAAAGAAAAGTTATCATATTATTTATAGACAAAATATTATTATTATAATGCAAATTTTAAAACATAATAATTATTAAATCTTAAAATTAAAAAAATTATTCTAAACAAATTAATGAATATAATATAAATAAAATTATAAAAAGCTTTTAAGATTATATATATATATAATAAAAAATTTTATTGTATATTATATATTAGAATATTTGGAATATTCAAAATTAGCATATTAAATATATTCTAATTTTAAATTATATTCATTTTATATAATATATATATATTCTATTATTAATATATTTTTTAATATTTTAACATAATTAAATATTTATATAATAATGTTTTATTGAAAAATATTATAACATTATAATTATTGGTAAAGTGTCTGTCGTCCCTTCCAGTAACCTCAATACTTTTTACTAAAAATTCTTGGATGCAAAGTATGTTGAAATTTTCAGAAAACAAGGGAGGCTTCAATTAAAGCAAATAGGATAACCCATTCATGATTTTTTTTTTAATTGAAGGAACACAATAAACAATCTTAGCTATCCATTGGTACACTATGGATAGATTGTTACCGATATCTAGTGGTTGATTCCGTGCTCGCACCATGCAGCTTGGAGACATGTCGAGAGGATGAGATTTGATGTTAGTTTTCTTTTATTTCCACTAAAATAACCACAGAGTCATTGTTGCAGGAGAGGTTATTTTCGACAATTACTCTTACTTTCTCAGTAGACGTTCTAAATTCCATCCATATTTAGATAGAAATGAGATTGCTATATTTGTGGGTGAGCACTCTACTAAGGTGGAGGAAATCTACGACCTTATCTAAATCAAATGAGGTTACGGGAATCCCTCTTTTTTTCTCTCCGTAATTTTCCAGCAACTAAACGCGACGAAAAAATATGGGCCTTATCAAAGTATGAATTGTCACGTCGAATTGACAATGCACCGTCCAGTTTTAATAAAATAAGGAAGAAAAATGTATTCGAAACAAATTCGAGAATGGGTGGACAATAGTACGATCTCCTTGCGAAGCATAGCTGAGAATAAAATAGTTCAAATTGGATCAAAGGCTGTATAACATATAGCAAAAAAATAAAAATAAAAAGAAAAAGGAAAGTGGTGGGGAACCGAACAGCATCCATGCTCTATATTAGAGATGTCTATAATTCATGGAAACTTCGTTAGCATTAAAATAATAAATCGAGACGTAAGCAAAATAGCGAGATATCTCAAACAATACTTGGACTTGCACCTAAATATGCCATAGACTACAACGTTGATTCGTGCTTCCACGTCAGGTCATCATGTTCACAGAGTGAAATGTTCCAAGTGTCTCTCACGCGCGGATTCCATCCAATAATTAAAGGAGATTGTTTTTTGTATTAATGTACGAGAGTCATTAGATTTAAATTTAATAATTTTTAATTTTTATATGAAATATATTTTTAAAAATTTAAAAAATAATTATTTTTATAAAGACATATATATATTTTAATATTTTAAATTATTTTTTTATACATAATAATATTCAGTTAAAAAAATAAACTCTAAAATATATAAAATAAAATATAAGATGTTAAAAATAATTTATTTTTTTTTATTTTTAACTATATATTATTTATTATAAAAAAATTTAAAATATAAATATATATTTATTTATAAAAAATTTATTTTTTATTTTTTTAAATATATTTTATACAAAAATTAATGACTATTATATTTAAATTTAATAATCCACCTTCTATCGAAGAAAACAGTCTCTTCTAATAATACTGGAGGGATCTGGATTCGCGTCTCTCGTTGTTTGACTTTTCCTAAATCAGAGAAGCGATCTCCAAATTCCAAGATTCCCACGAAAAGTCTGTACTGTACCATATCTGCATTTACATATTTCTAAACCATGTGCGTTTCCACATGTTACCTTAATAAAAATCTGATGATCATATTTATGACGTAGTGGGCACAACAAGAGTTGCACAAAAGCAATCTTAGATCCCATTTTTCCAGGTTAACCGTTCCTGCTATGTCCCATAGAAATATATTTATAAGTCATGTAGATCCATGTATCATCTACAATAGGAAAATACATAATATTCACGGGTTTTCCATATCATAATATGCGTGATTTTATATTATATAAAGGTTAATTCTTGTGGATTAAAGGAAGGAAAATATTAATCAATTCTAATTGTATGAGTCACACCTGGTCAAAATTGTGGATGAGCATTATGTGAGTGTGACAAAAAATAATTAACAGAGGCACAGTTGAAGTCAACTGCAGGTAATGTATTCAGTTATAACTTGTTCTTTGTAATTATAAAATTGTGTGAGTATTAAAAAATAAAATAAAATACTCATTCAACAACCCTAACAACATTTATAATTTATAAACCATAACATGATTTACCAATTAAGTATAATAGTATCAACAACTTGCATACATAAGTTTTTTTTTTCCTTTATTGAATATAATTTGTAACATTAATCAGATACAATTTTTTTTGGTACACTTCTTCCATCCAAATAAGTAAAAAGAATCAACGAAAAGTTTGCATGTTAAGCAATAAAGTTCACTGTCAGAAGATTTTCTTCTCAAATGGAAAAATGTCACGGGTGAACCAGTAAGTTTGATCCACTCTTGCAGCTTCTATTTACTTAATATGAGCTTTATGTGAGCAATAAGGAACCAAAAAATCAATTGTACATGTCCCCTATCACACTTCATTTACGTGCAACTTTGGATAACATGTTACTGTGAATGCATTAGAGAAACCAAAAACATTCATTTTAGAAGTCAATTTTTTTTGGGAAGCCAAACTAATTTATTGAAACTAGTGGATAATGATAATAATATGATAATTTGGACTTTCATGTATAAAAATAAAACCAAAAATGAATAATAGTCTCTGATTAGGTGTAATTTAGTGAAGATGCTAGACGGCATATATTATATGCCCTTCCACTAACACACAAAAATTCCAGATATTGACTTCGCATAGAAGGGGAGAAATTTAAGTGTGAACCACTTTAGGTGGTTATGCATAATTTAAAAATAAAAGAAGCTAAGACTCAACAACCATTTGACTATTATAAAAACAATCCATTTTTTCTAACTCATAAACTGATTTCTTAATTTCAAATTCTTTTTAAAGTGTCGAAAATTATAAAATAATAATTAAATACAAGAGTAAGTTAGAAGTTAAAGAATGTGACGGTATGAAAGACAAGCAGTGGGACAGGTTATTGATATGATATATATGGTCTATTATTGTATTAAAAATGTGAGAACTCAATAATTTTTGATATATTAGAAGATCGAAAATTGATGTATTAATTACAATAAATGGATGGTATGAAAACGTGTAACCTAACCCCGACAGATATCAGAACTAATAGGAATTATTGCCTGGGCCAACCCAAGACGGGACATTCGAAGATTCGAATATTCGTATTTAGATGTTTTGACCCACTTGCCGCTACTTTTTTGCTGGAAAGAAATTCATTGGCCTCAATTTCTTACAAAGAATTCAGTCTATCACAAAATTTTACAATTTATTATCAAGAAATTATTCTCAAGTCATGACGCACTTGGATGGTATGTATGAGTAATTTGCTAGCTCAAACAAATAATCCCCAAAAAAATAATTAGCATTACACTCTTTCATAATTTAATTTAACGAGTACACCACTTCATCTTCAAATCTATGGATACAAAACTTATATCTAAATTGAAAGTGTACCAACCAACTTCAACCAAACTTTTCTTCCTATTGTGAGACTAGGAAATGTAAGAGTTTCCTCTAAGACCGAAATAAAATTTAGTAATTATTTCTCTTCAACTATACTTATTTATTTGTTTTCTTCTATTACAAAAATTTTGACTAATTGATATTAATGACTGAAAAAATATTGACAAATCTAGACATTTATATAACAATTAATTTAATGTATTAGTTATAATATGATTATTCAAATGACTATTTAAAAATTAATTTTATTGAATTTAAAATATTAAATTAATTATTACATAAATATGTTAAAATTAACCAATATTTTTTCATTCCCGTGTTCCATACATCTTATCAAAAATCTTAGTTGGTATTGGTGGATGGCAACATTGGCCACGTCATCCTGGATTAATCTCCAACATGTTGCGTGTCAATTTTATTGCACAATAATTTAAGAGTCATGTGTCTAAAATATGTGTCAAGCTTTTTCTTTTTTTTTTTTATGCATTTATAATTTTGTGTGTATAAATATATTTAATTATAATATAATTTAAAATTATTAATTATTAATTAATATTTAAAATAAATAATTATATAAATTAATATGTAAATTTAAAAATTTATATATATTTAATATTTAATAATTAATAAATTTATATGTCAGTAATATATGACAAAATTTTGTTTTGTTATTGTAAATATATCTGGCACTCCAAATTGTGAAGGTATAAAAAATAATATTATAAAATATATCTTATAAAAAATCTTAATTTTTAAAATTATTTTAAAAATATAAATATTTGTTTACTTCAAAAGATAATTTGCACAATTAAAAAGTTATGGCAAGATTTCAAAATCTCATAACGCATAAAATTTTTAAAAAAATAGTTTCAAAATTAAAATTTCTTAATTATAATTTTTGCCCAGTAATTGAACGTCTATCATAATCTGCAATCCAATTGGTACTATTTTGGAATTTGCAGTAACCTGAAGAACGAGAGCCATCACTTTCTACCCTTGAACCTATACCTCATCATAGCTCCTATTCACTTCCCCCTTTTCCCCACTTCTAACTTGTAAACGCAGACTTCATCTCTCTCTCTCTCCCTACGTCTCATCGTCGAATTCAGACAATGGCTCCGATCGGGCTAATCGCTCCAGCAACTGTGGCAACTCTTTCTGGCACGTACTACTATCATGCAAGCTCACTTTTTCTCTCTATGGTTTCTCCCGTTTTCTCAGTAACCAAACAAAACTAGGATCACACAGATATTTGAAATAGATGGATTGATCTAGTGTTAGGGGTTTTCAGGTGGGGTGAGAGTGAAACAGCGGGGTGAGCTATCTGGTGTATGTTCACCCACGGGGTATGGAGTGAGAGTGGCCCCACTCTTACCCAGTTGGAGGGCGAAACGACTTTGGTGGTTGCGTTTCACTTCGTCGTCGCCACCATCATCACCGCCGTGGAGAGATGCTGCCGGTGTTGTCATGGTTTCCGAAGGAGGGGCTATTTCTCTCTCTACCAATTGGGCCATTCAAAAGGTACGCTACCTCGTTACATGCCCACTTCTATAATTTTTAAAAGTATCTTTAAATTTACCTAACAGAAAGAAATAACAAAGTTGAATAAAAAGCACTAAAGTAGCGAATGAAATGAAGTACGCCATCCTAGCAATGAGCGATTAGATTCTCTCCAAGTGGTGTTATATATATGGACAATTGAGGCTAAAGTATCTTCGGTATAAATAATTGGAAGAACCATCATGAAGAATGCTAAGTTCAAAATATATATTATAAAAAAAAAATTAAAAATTAAAATTGTTTTAAATAACTTAGAGACTCAACTTTTCCAATATGAAAGACCTTGCCATGGACATTAGGATATATAATGAAAGAGTTTCTTTAAAGAAAAAAATTTAATTTTGATTTATATAGTCTTTAATTTTTTTCCTAATTTATTCTCTTTCTCCTGTTCCAAGTCGTCACGAGATTTGACTTTGGAGTCTGCCGCGTGTAGGTTTTGATTGAACCAAAGTTTGATCGGTTCAAAACAGTTTTAAAAATTAATTAAGGAGGTAATGGATTTGGTTAAATGATGGCACACCCTAATACAGTAGCCAAGAAGCGTTGAAATGGTTATGCCTAAATTGACGGGAAAAGTGTCTAGAACGCATACAATTGTGCACGTGATGAGATAGTTGAATTTGTTCACCGAGCACGTGACCGAGAAAATGAAACACGCCGTGTGAAACTTGTACGTGAATCCCATTTGCTTCTTGCTATGCGCTCATCACATATTATATGCCTCAAAACCCTCCAAGAAAGGGAATCCAGAAGCAAATACACGTACGTTATGAATTTAATTATGCTGGCTACAAGTTGAGACTTCGATTATTATTTTATATAAACATATGCATCATTAGAGGGTGGGTAAGGTGCTTGATTTCTTTATTTCCAGTCTTGCTACAATCTTATCCAACTTCTAAGTCCGAATTATAGTTTTTTATAGACTAAATTAAAATTAATTAACAAAATAACAATAACTATGCATAAGTTGTTACAAATACACGACGGAACTATATATTCAACACCTAATATTGTTGTCAACCTTTACATGGAAATGTATCTAACACTTTATGTCAAAGAAGAAAAGTAAAAAGCAAAATTTCAAGGGAAGGTCTTAATTTCTGCGTGGCCCACATTTTCCGGTCTTAATATTTCAAGAAAAGTCACAAGTTTTAGGCAACTTAGGAGGGATAAGACGGCGCCGTTTGCACCAGCCTTCCCCTTCAGTTATATTCTTCCAATTATCACGCCATCCTCACCTTCTTTTGTCCAAAATCCCGGAATAATTCACTGTCTTTTTTCCAAGTTCCCAAACACGATTCTCTTCCTTATTTTTTTTTTACCTTTTCTTTAAGAACTTTTCGGAGACACTGCATATTCTTAGTAAATACTTCCAAATTTTCGCAACTCTATACCCATTTTATTTAGGATATTCAATTACTTCGACACAAGATATTTCATCCACTTTTAGAAGTTCTTAATCATATACTGATAGTTTCAAACGAGCTTTTACTTAATTCGTATGCAATGTCCATCCCTTCAGCCTCAATGTGATTAGACGGGTGATGTTTCTAATGGAAACCTCAATTTCAAGTTATAGGTCTCGTGCTTAAAATAAAAAAGGAAAAAAGAAATAATACAAGAAAACCTCTTTTTCTTTTTTTAAATAAAAAAATTAAGCTGTGTCATTGCTTGATAAATCGTTTGATTTGAAATTCTTCTGTCAATCTAAGACTCGAGTAGTCGAGGCCAACTCTCTTTTCCATTTTGTTGTACCGTAGGTCACAATGGGGGAAAGGAGTATATGAAAATAACAAAAATACCCACAAATATAAAGAAAACGAGAAATATATATACATGATTTTCTTCGTCCCTACACACATAAATAAAGGTAATTAATATATATAATTTAATTAAAAAAAACCAAGTGCAGGGAAATGAGCTTCCGGGTATACGCGTTTCCCTCCTCTGCTTTAAATGTTCTTCCTCTCTCCCACTCTCGCTTCCATTGTTTTGCGGAGGCACCTTTCTCGTCGGTAATTCTCAGACCTCGAGCTTTCTCCTTAATTAATTCGAAATAGGCTAGCCATTCTCTTTCCTGTCTCATTCTGTAGCTTTCTTCATAATTTCTGTGTGTTTCTTTTCCCTTCGTGGGTTGCTCTTTTATCTGCAACGAAACCAGATTCTCAGATCCATACAAGAAGGCCTACCCACTTCTCAATCTCTTTATAGTCCCCCTTTCTTTCTCTTCATAGCTCCTCCAATGCTCGGATCCCTCCTCGTGCAAACCCTATAAGTCCATCCCCTTTGTATAGTTCTACTATTAACCCCTCCGCCCTAATCCCCTTCTCCTCTGTTTCCGAATTTCAGGACTCCGATCAAGACCCACCTCCCAAAATGAAGGGTCAAAGTCGTCTATTCACATTTGGGCTTGTCGCTTCCTGGTACTCCTCCAACATTGGGGTCCTCTTGCTCAACAAGTACTTGCTCAGTAATTATGGCTTCAAGTACCCGATCTTCCTCACCATGTGTCACATGACCGCTTGCTCATTGCTCAGTTACGTTGCTATAGCTTGGATGAAGATCGTGCCTATGCAGACCATTCGATCCCGCGTCCAATTCTTAAAGATCTCCGCTCTCAGTCTTGTCTTCTGCGTCTCTGTCGTCTTTGGCAACATTTCGCTTAGGTACTTGCCTGTCTCGTTCAACCAGGCAATTGGAGCCACTACGCCATTCTTCACTGCGGTTTTTGCTTACCTTATGACTTTCAAGAGGGAGGCTTGGCTCACTTATGTGACCCTTATTCCTGTTGTTACTGGGGTCATCATTGCTAGCGGGGTACGTGAGCTGTCTTATTTTTCTTTTCAATTTATAATTTGACTCTGCATGTACAATTCAAGTTTGCTTTATTTTGTGATGCCATATAGAATTGGATTAAGCTTATATTTCAGACGGTGTTCTTGTTCATGGAAAAATTGTTGCTGGGAAGATACGAGAAACAAATGTGGGTTTTGATTCTTTTTCATGTTATACTACGTAATTCTCTTATCACATCAGCAAGATATATCTTGTGTAGGTTTTTTTAACAGAAACAGAGGTAACATTGCATATCAGCATATGTTATCAGATGCCAGCATGAAATAGACTTCTTCAATTACAGATAGGTGTTTGTTTGGTTCATTTTGTGTGCCATCGTTCGTTTAACCTTACCAGTGATCAATTTGATGAGCATCTTTAAATGTATTTTTCTGTTTTAGTTATTTCTGTGGTGCAAATTTGACGCTGAGACTTGGTGCTTCTCAAATACTGAATTCCTAATTTGCGAATTTGTAGATCTTGTGTCTCTTATGTAATGTTCGAGTGATGTTATGTACACAAGATTCTGACTTCTGATTCATTTGTTCTTTTTGTCTTTATGTGATCATAGGGTGAACCAAGTTTCCATTTATTTGGGTTCATCATATGTGTTGCAGCTACAGCTGCAAGGGCCCTAAAAACAGTGTTACAAGGAATTTTACTTTCTTCTGAAGGGTAAGCAACTTTAGAGTAATTCTTTAATCTATGCCCGCACTTTGTGCCACTTTAGAGTAATATCTTCAAAGATCACTAACATTGTAATTATTTTATATTAGGGAGAAGCTGAATTCTATGAACCTTCTTCTTTACATGGCTCCAATGGCAGTTGTTTTCCTTCTTCCAGCTACACTTATAATGGAAGAAAATGTGGTTGGTATCACGCTGGCTCTTGCCAGAGATGATGTCAAGATCATCTGGTATCTGCTGTTTAATTCAGCACTTGCTTATTTTGTCAACCTTACCAATTTTTTGGTCACAAAGCATACCAGTGCTCTTACCCTTCAGGTATGTCCCACTTCTTCAGATAGGGTTATGCCTTTTTCCACTCTAAATTTTTAGCCTAATAGACTTTTCTGTAAATAAACTGTCAATTATTTGCTATTATTATAAATAAATCCAGTATTAAATCACAGTAAATATATGTTTTGGCAAGGTCTTGGTCATTTTGGTGGTTTATTTTTCGGTAGTTCATTTTCAATACTTGGGTGCAGCCTATGTCTTGGGTTTCTCTTGGATTTGTGAAAAGGAGAATCTAGAGATTGTGATTACCTGAGACTTCAATATTATAACACAAAACTGTTGCAATACCATTATTCCGGTTTAGAGAATGTCAGTCAAAATTTTCTATGAAGTTGAATGCTGCCAGTGCTCCCATGCTAGCTTAGACCTTTGTATTGCCCAACCTGGTAGGTCATAGGATAAATTAGGTTAAAAGATGAATCGTTTAGCTAAATTTTTTATGTAAGGGACTAAGGTTCAACTATTTTGGCTGGGTTGCTTTCAGTGTTTAGTCAAACTTGTGGCAAACTTTGTTTAATTCATCAGATTCACTCATAGTGCTTGCCAGTTCATTTGATTCTTTAATCAAATATCGACTGAGTGAAAACAAATCATGGGGAGTGGCTGTTCTTTTGTCTTTTGACCGTGATTTGCTGGAACCTCATTCAGTATGGTCTCATGCAATGAATACAATTGACCAAGCTTGCAGTGAATTGATGTTTATGACCTTAGGTTGATTTGTAGAAACTTAATCTGAGGATAATTTTACCGTCTGGGTTTTTGGATTTATTGAGAGGAAGGTTTACTATTAATTTTTATGCTTATGTCGTCTCTCTCTCTCTCTCCCTCTCTCCCTCTTTTATGTCTCCTTATGCTTGTAGTTGTAGATATTTGTCCTGATTCATATAGGAATATAAGATTATTAGATAAATTAGTGGCAGCTTGTTTTGAAGTTCAAGTTGATAGTAGAAAGGGATCTTATTGGGGTGAAATTTCCTCTCTACAATCTGAAGAGAATGGTGAAGGCTAAGAATTGTTTTACTTTATACAGAATGCCGAGAATTGTGAGATTTTTACCACAGTTGTTGCTATTTACATTTTGGAATCATAAAAACTTGTGGAATGTAGTTTCATATTCAAGTCTAATTAAGTTAATTATCTCTTCATAGCAATTATGAGCTATGACTGCAACGATGTATTAAGCAAATTTGTTGGAAAGATGTTTTGGTTTTCAATGACTGCTTTTGGATTCCCTCTATCTTATCCACCTCAGGTCCCCAACCTCACTCAACACAGTTGTTATTTTTGTTTTAATAGTAGATGTTCCCCATTTGACTTAGGCACCCGAACTAAGAGTTGGCTCATACAGGTACTTGGGAATGCTAAAGGGGCTGTAGCTGTAGTGGTTTCAATTCTAATATTTAGAAACCCAGTATCAGTCACCGGAATGCTGGGTTACTCGCTCACCGTCTGTGGGGTTATACTTTACAGTGAAGCCAAAAAGCGAAGCAAGTGATATACAACATTCTTAGGGAAGTCTCAAGTGAACTCCCTATATTTTGTTTTCTTTACTGCACGGACGTCCTCAAGATTCTGAGGCAGAATTGTCAAAGGCTGCTAATGTTCAGAATCCGGAGGTATGAAATGTTTGACTTTTAAATCATCTTTTTGGGATTCGGAAAGCCGCGTTGGACAGGTCCCATTGTATCAGCAACCGTGCAGAGTCAGGCCAACAGTAGAAAGTTTCAATAAGTGACTAATCTCTCTCTCTCCCCTCTATTATTAGACCCATGCTGGAATCATCGAGGAATTTCTTGCATTTATTCTTTCTTTCAGATCTTCTTAATTCATGTTTTTGCTGTAATGCATAATGGAATTATTAAATAGATTAATTTTATTTTCTAATTTGTACATAATTACGATTATAATAAGTTACTGTTTTAATTACACTCATTTTTTCTCCCCGAATTTTCCACGAAGGGTTTGCAACTGAGTTATTCACCGGTGGCGTTTTGCAGCAAGAAAGATATAATCGAGATCTGTTAATGCCCAATTACGTTGAATGCAATTAATTTGTTAGGAGGTTTAGACTTGTAGACATTTCTTAAAACCTGTGGTTTCAGTAAGCAAGCAGAAGAAAGTAAATCCTGACTCACTTAAAATTTCTGGACTGCTAAGCCACCTTGAACGACATTTACTGTTAATTACTGGGCAAGTTCTGCAGCATTCGGTTATATAATTGTGCTAGTGGCAGTGTAGTTATCTCATTTTCTACGATATTATTACTATAATTTCTTCTTTCTTCAAGTGGCAAAAAGGAGGGGGTCAATGTTTGAGCGTCATATTTATCTGAATTGGCCAACGTGACGGCTCAATTGGTCAATTCTACCCTGAAGGGGTCAATGTTTGAGGGGTTAATCATTCAACAGTTCTACTTTTGTAATGACTATTTATTAAACCAACCATTTGTCATGAGTCCTGCTCTGGATGAAATAGTCATCGCTGTTTGTACCAATCGCAAAATTGGGGCGTCAAATTTAACTTGAGAATTATTCTTTCACATTGATTGGAAAAGAAATGTGAAGAAGGGATGCAATATAAGTTCTAATAATTTCGAAACCCTCTATTTATTACTAATATCAACCAGATACCATTTTTGTAAGTAGTTCTCAACGTCCCAGCTACATTCATGGGGGAAAACCTTCACTGCTCTTAGCTAAAGTGCTTCAGCCGATTACATGAGATTGAAATTCCAGTAAAAACAAAACCAAGAAAGCTTCCTTTATTATCAGTTCAGAACTCTAAAAAAAAATGGATGAGAGGTTATATCATCCACTCGGAAAAGACACATCTTGCACATTTGATAATTCAATTGAAGAAAAATGATCTGCACACCACACAGGAAGATGTAAAAGGCCGAGTAAGAAGCCATCATGATAGAACAAGAACAAAAAACACACGTACAAGCACTTGCTCGCGTGGACAGACAAACAAAATGAAATTAGAGGCAGCAAGATTTAAGATTCTGGAACAGGGGCCGCTGCTCTTTTCATTGATGCAGACTTGATTAGATGACTATAGCTCCCTTTCTCCTTAAAAAGCTGGGAAAAATGGTGCTTGCAATACAAAATGCCCTCAAGGGCTGCATAATTTGATGGCGATATGGGACAGCCACCATGTGAACACTTGAAACATGATTTGTGATAGGCTTGGCCCTCCACTGTTACCTACACTCAAAATAACAGATGTTTTTATAGATAATGACAAGCAAACTTAGACATTTTAGTTTAGGTCAATTGTGAAGATATATAGTAATTGGATTTACTCATTTAGGTAAAATAAATGGACACTCATAAGATAGTTTCAACCGTGAAGTGTGGATAACTACTGGCTTATGACATCGCAGAAACTCCTAGGCGGGAAAACATAAAATATGTAAACATCTTTCTATTTCACTCATGAAACCAACAAGTTCCTTATATATTAGACATCACATTTTACACTATAACCCTCTTAACAGGACAAGGTAGCCATATCAAAGGTACTCAAGGTCGAAACTCAGGAATCACAGGGAGTTCAAACCCCCGATATTTGACAGCACAGCATGATATTATAGGAGGCATATAGAACAGAAATTAACACATATTCATCGATGAACACCAATAGGTAAGAAAAATTAATGCATGTCTCTTCATGCTGGCAGTTTAGTCCAAAATTCATGAAATTAAAATGAACAGAGAGGCACTTTAAACCATTGCCAATGCCATACCCTTAATAACCTTCAGAGACTTATGGATGCTATTGATTCTGTTACTCTCATATTATAAAATAAGAGAAGGAGAAACTCAACTAATATAATGAATCTGGATGTGAATGTTTAAAAAAATAGATTCATCCTTCTCCTCAAGGCCTGAACACCCATATAGTCATAACACATAATTGTAACCCTAACTCAAATACCATAAAATCGCTTCTGAAAATTTTGAACTCTACCTTCTCCAATGGATAAGCAGTTTTGCCACATGTAGCACACTTTTCTTGTGTCCCAGAAAACATGCTGGCAGCTTTACTTGGGGACCTTGTCTGGAACAGGCAAAAGATGCTAATAGTTAGCAATAACACTAGCTGCCGTAGACCTATTAATCAATTGCAGAACCTAAACGAAGTTTAAAAATAGAAGCTTAATATTTTTACCAGCTCAGGAGTTGTCTTCTCAGCTAGCTTTGCAGCTGTTCAAAATGAAATTATTGCCAATTAAAGAGGTATCTGATTCAGAAATCAGTAAGAGATATCTAGCAAGAAGAAGACCTACGTGACTGGAAGTTCTTGTTGAAACTGCCTGTCTCCTTGAAGAGCTGCTCATAATGAGGCTTACAGTAGAGAACACCTTCCATTGAGGAATAGTTGCTCAGCTGAAAATAGAGACCATCAATAATGTAATTCACAATGTTTACAAGTTATATCAAAACATATTCAGTATCATCAATAGAATTGATTGATGTCATAACAGCTTTCAAGTAAACAAATTACAAATTTAAATCTATACTACAGTTTAAACATCCGTAGGTTTTGCTTCCTTTTTTTGCTTATATCATGAGGACAAAATAAATCTATCCACTCTTTTTTATCTACTTAGATCAAATAAAACCATACCCTCAGAAGTTATTCCTGCTTATGAAAATTTATTCACATGGAAGCACAAAATAAAGCATAGATCTTTAGCAAATAAACAAATGATAATAGAAAAATAAAATCTGAAACTACAGAAAAATCATTTACCCCCCTCCCTCTCCTCGGGGTAAAAAAGTTAAAGCAAGAATGCAGTGGAAAAACAAGCGAACGGTTACATAGACTACCTCTAATGTTCCTTTGCAATGAGAGCACCTGAAGCAGGCCTTATGGTAAGCAACGCCATCAGCGGATAATTGATCAACGGGATAGACCGTTTTCTCGCAAGCCTTGCACTTTTGTTGGGTACCTATAAAAGACATAGCTATGCCCCTTGGATCTAGCTTCACCAATGCCAAGAGCCCAAGGCAGTGAATCTGCTTCAGAGATTCTTAGATTTGTGTTCACAACAACATCACCTAATAGACTAAACCACATATGAAAAAGACCCAGAAGAACACAGCTTGAGTTCGTAGTCAAAAAAGGTCTAAACTGAAAGACAAATATCTTTCTACTAATCTGTTAGGCTTCAGAGAAAACTTCAGAAAATCCAGTAGAAGATGCTCGAGAATGTCGAGGGGTAATAAAACGCTAAAAATTCCCAGAACCAAGGGGTATGCTTACCTTGAAAATAGAAAGTGAGAAATGGCGGATCGATGAGGTTTGTCTTTGGAGGCAATTAATCTAAAGCGCAGAGCTGAATATCGAGACAATGATAGATTTAGCGTGAAAGGGACCGAAAGAGAGGGAGACCACCCTAGACAGCTTAAAGACTCAAGACGGATGATAACGAATCAATCATGACCAGATGCCAATGCACGATGGCCTATTTGGCTTATGACATCACCTTCTCTTATAAAGCACTTTATACAAGTTTGCTAATCCACGGATTTCAAATTTCACATTTTTCACCTTCATTTTTTTTAACCAAGTTACAGTGACTCTATTGTGACCCAAAATCAAAAGTGTCAGTCAGTCAATCTAATCAACCAGGATATTGCAATGAGTATTAATGCAGGAGAGAGAGAGAGAGAGAAAAGCATAGAGATTTCATGACTATAACCGACTGCAGATTACAAATATCTTTGCCGGATACAGGCATCCAATGGCAATAGTCGGACAAGAAAACCACGCGCATTTAAATTCTCTGAATTTCTCCAACAGTTGCACGGGGTAAAGATTTTCTTTAATCATAATTGTTAAATAAATTACTCTCTCCTAGCTAATAAAATCATGACACATGGTATTTCAATTTCTTAATTGCAAAACGCACTGCTTGAACCTATTTGGGATTCGTCTTTTCTCTGTTCTTCTACCCAATATATAAAAGAAAGTATCTTATTTGTCACATGACCCAATCTCGCACGGAGGAAAATTGAGATTGTTAGGGTTTTATTTTTCTTACTATGACTTATTAAAATAATTTTTAATTATTTTATGGATTAGTATTATTCCTATTATTATATCAAATCTTGTAATTGTTAAATTGGATAATTAATATTTTAATATAAACTAAGAATGATTTGAATTCATATTATTTATGGGTAAATGAGGTATACGAATTAGATTATCTACAAATTTATTGGGTAGAAACCATAATTTACACCCCAATATTAATATGTAATTATCCCATTAAATTATTAATTGAGAATTAAAAAAGAGAGATTGAGATTATTTGTAATGTCAAATATCATAAATGGACAAGGAGTAAGTTTGATTCCCTTAATTAATTCTAACTTCCTCTTGTATGTTTCATTAATTATAACCACCAAATTTATCCCTTTTGACAGTGTAATTTTTCATTGCACCTCATATCTCCTATCTAGCTCTCTTGTTTCTCTAGATATTAGGCCCACCAAGTTGCTCATCTCTACCGATGTGTTGAGCCATGGCCGGTGCATCATCAATACTAGGTTGGTGTTTTATATTTATTCAATCTCCCATTTTGAATGTTATCATGTACAATGTTATTTTCTTGCAAATAGTATCAGAGCCCACTTAAAAATTGTCTTCTATTTACATAGGTGGTGTTGTTGAAAGATTCATTGTGAAATTATACTAGTTAATATTTGTTCACTCTTTTCTTATGCATCTATACATGAACGTGTGAGAACCCATTTATTTTTTAACTTAAATATTCAATGTAGAGGGGAATTTTTGAAATAAAGTGAGGGGGCTTCATAGATCATGAGATTTGGAATAGGATGATACCCAATATGTGCCCTAAAATTAGATGAATGAGCATTGCCCCATTAATGCATGACTTTGTGAATTTTTAAAGCAAATTACTCGAAGAATAGATCAAATCTCTTGAAATAGTTTAGGATTTTTCTTGTGAGAGGATTTTGAATCGAATGACACCATTTACATGCATAAAAACTCTTGAAAATTGCTGCTACCATTGAATCCTACAATTTTTTAAACCAAATTTCTCCTAGATTCATTTATAGCTAAAGTTGATTTAGGGGTTTTGTAAATTATGAGATGATGAACATTTTAGTACCAATTTTGTGTGTTAAAGTGCTGGATTTTTTTAGGTTTAGAAATGGGTCAAAACCTGGTCAAAATGATCCAACTGTAGACCTAGTTAGGGAGGAAGAAGAAGCCTGCACGTGGGACAAAGCCCACAAGCAGCTCTAGTGCATGATGGCGTGTGAGCCTTACACACTAGTCATTTGTACCCCAAATTTTAATAGTTTGACTCCACATGCCATTTCCCATTTTTTGTATTTTTTCAAAATTTTTTGAGGCTTGGAAATAAGAGTTTTGAAATTTATTGAAAATTTAGGGCCTCAAAATGTAGTGTAATAGCACTGTCTTGATCTGGAAAAATTTGTGTGATGACCATACCTAACAAGCAGCAATATATCTTACTCACTCTCCCTAATAATGCTTAGAGGAATTTAAATTAAATTTGTCTACATAATTAGTGAATTTTTATACCTTATTTTTGTGCGCAAAATGGAAGAATGAGTAAATGGATTCTATTTTGGACCATGTTAGGTCATTTACACCTAATGGTTGTGTGTTCACCTATCTTAGGCCTAATCATGATGGTGTCGACTTTATGAACCACCATTGTTGTGGTTATTATTTTTTTATTTTTTAAATACATGTTATAATTATTAAGGAAGAGGTTAATTGTTGACACAACCCTGCAAAAGGGAATGTATTTTATGTTGATAATTGATATACCCTATCAGTGTCACATTGTCAATATAATTTTGTGGATAAGGCTTATTCGCAACCTGTTAGCAACATTTTTTTATTTGATGTATTCATAGTTATTGTATCTTATCGATATGAAAATCGTGGATGCATTTTGTGTTGTTTCTCTTGATGGTTAAATCTATGGTACACATTAGTTTCTTTAGTTTATTGTATTTTGAGACCTTTAGGCAGGACTAAATAAAGATCATGTTATGTAGTTATATAAGCTGAGTTTTGTGAAGGAAACCTTGTTTTATAATTATGTATCTAGGACATAATCAATGTTTCCTATTTATTCTCCTCATTTTCTGTGTTTCAACAACTATTTGTGGGGAAAAATTTGGATAGGACTAATTTTGATGACTGGAATGAGTCCCTTGACATGTACCTGACTATCTCCAAGGAGGATTTGGCCATGAGAGAACCGAAACCATCAAACCTTATTGTTGAGCTTGGTGGTACTGATAAGGCTTACCATAGAAAATGATATAAGTCCAATATGACTTTTCAAACAGTCATGAAGTATACAATTGATAAGACTATTAGATAAAGCTTTCCTAAGAAGGACACCGCAGTTGAATATCTTAAAGCAATTAGTGAGAAATTTAAGAAATTTGATAAGACTTAAAAGGCATATTATCTCTCTTTGCTGGACAACATTCACTATGTTGGAGTGTCTAGTGTGCGCGAGCATATGATGTAATTAGTCAACTATTTCAACAAGTTGAAATCTTTGAATGTAAACTTTGGGTGAGAGTTACCTTATTTACCAGGTTTTGCAGTCTCTGCTAGTTGAATATGGGGTTCTTAAAATCACTTGCAACTCTTAAGAAGCTGAATGGATCATATCTCTATAGAGAGATTAGAGAGGATGAGAATTCTTTTATGTTATGACATCGACATTTGGATCATATCTCCAGAGAGAGATTAGAAAGGATGGTCAAATAGGAAATATTATATGCTTAGATTTCTTTGATTTTGAATCCTATATTGATTGTATCAAGGAAAACTTCTTGCTAGAGCGAGGAGGAAAGGGTAAATATATCTGAAAGTATTTTAGAGTTGATCTACATAGATATTTGTGGATTAATTACTTCTTTTGTTATGGGCGATTATAGAAATTTTATCACGTTTATAGATAATTACTCTAGATTTGGATGGATTAATTTATTACGTGAGAAATCTAACTCAGTGGATGCCTTTAAGGCATTTAATGTTGTTGTTGAGTTGAAATTTGGGAAGACAATTAAACGTGTAAGATCAGATAGAGGTGGTTAATATTATGAGAGGTATATTGAAATGGATAAAAACCCTAGACCTTTTGTTCTATTCTTACAGGAGTATGAAATTAAGACTTAGTATATCATGCCTGACACTCCACAACAAAATGAAATTGCTGAGAGACATAATCACTCTTTAATAGACATGGTTATAAGTATAATCAGTCATTTTACCTTACTAAAATTTTTGTAGGTTGATGCCCTTAAGACAATAGTTTTCATCCTAAATCAAGTTTCAAGTAAGTCAGTTGAAAAGACCCCGTACAAACTTTTGACTAGTAAGAAGCCTAGTTTGACAAACTTTTGTGTATAGGGTTATAAGGCAAAAGTGAGACTCTATAATCTTTAGCTTAAGAAACTTGAATCTAGGACTGTCAATGCATTATTCATTAGGTACTGTTTAGGATCCATGTTATGTAGATTTTATTGCCCTGCTTATACTACCAGGGTTGAGTTTGAAAGAGCATTCTATTTTAAAAATTACTTGGATCATAGGAGTGATGTTCCTAGGTTATCAACATGCATAATATGAATTCCATATTAGTTATGGGAGTTTTGTCATCTCCATCCATTGTTTATGCTAATATAAATGACACTCTTGTTGAGAAACAAGTTGATCCTATTAAAGGACCTTCTACAATTGATGTAGAAGAACTAGTCATTGAATTGAGATAGTCACAAAGGATTTGTAAACTTGCAATTCAAAATGATTACATAGTATATTTGCAAGAATTTGAGTCAGATGTTATTGTGAAAGGTTTTCATTTATCTAAATAGTTTAAGGCTATAAAAGATGAAATTGCCTCAATGCATTGTAATGAAGTGTGGGAACTTATTGAGTTACTAGATGGATGCAAATCTGTTGGTTGCAAATGAGTCTTTAAGACTAAAAGAAAGGCTAATGGTGAAGTTAAAAGATATAAAGCTAGACTTGTAGCTAAGACTATAATTAAAAGGATGGGATTGATTACATAAAAACCTTTTCACTTGTGTTTACTAAAAATGTCTTTAAAGTTGTGATAGTTTTAGTTATGCAATTGGATCTTGAATTTCATCAAATGGATGTCAAAACTGCATGCTTGAATGGTGATTTTCTTAAGGATGTTTATATAACACAGACAAATGAATTTGTTGAAACATGAAAGGAACACTTAGTGTGCAAACTAAATAGATCGATCTATGGGCTTAAACAAGCCTCAGGACAGTAGTAATTGAAATTTGATTAGATAATCACTTCACTTTTTTCACAAAGAATGTTTCTGATTAGTGTGTCTATAAAAAATTTAAAGAAAACAACTTTGTGATTCTTGTGCAGAATGTTGATGACATTTTATTGGCTAGTAACTTAGTGAGTTTGTTGAATGAAACAAAACATGTTTTATCATGCCATTTTAATATAAAAGATCTTGGTGAAGCCTATTTTATTTTGGAAATTTAGATTCATTGTGATAAATCTCATGACATTCCTGTTTTGTCATAGGTAACCTATATAGATAAAGTGTTAAAGAAATTTAACATGCATTCTTGCACTCATTGTGCTAAACCTGTTTAAGAGGGTGATAGGTTGCCTAAATCATCATGTCTTAAGAATGATGATAAGAAGATTAAAACTCCATATACATTTACTATTGGGAGCCTAATGTATGCTCAAGTATGCATACGACTTGATATTGCTTGTTGTTAGTGTGCTTGGCAAATATTTAAGTAATCTTAGTCATGATCATTGGAAGGTTGTTAAGAAAATTTTGAGATACCTCCAAGGTACAAAGCATCACAAACTAAAAAAAGTTTGAACTATTTGAAATAGTGGGATATTCTAATTCAGACTATGTATCATGTGCATATAATCATAAATATACTTCAAGATACATCTTTATGATGTCCAGAGGAGCTGTTTCATGAAAAAGTTTCAACCAATGAATAACAACTACCTCAACTATGAATACAGAGTATATCACTTATTATGAGGCTCCCTGCCAAGCCATATAGTTGTGGAAACTAATATCTGACATGTATTTTATTGATTCTATATCACGACCTCTAACCATATACTACAATAGTTTGTCTACTGTTAGCTTTTCTTATTACTATAGGAACTCCGGTTGCACTAAACACTTTGATATAAAGTTTCTGGTTGTTAGAGAAAAGATTTATAAATCTCATACTCATTTATTCGAATATCATGTGAACATATGTTGGCAGATTCATTGACCAAAGGCTTACTTGTAAAAGTCTTCAAAAGTCACGTGATTCGTATAGGTGTTGTTGAAAAACTCTAATGCAACATTGGTTTAATAGGAGTCAAAGTTAAGTCTTTAAGAGACTTTTATGATTTAATATGACATCCAAAATGTCATTTTTATATTCCATTTTGTTCAGATATCGACACTGATTTGTGATAATGTTAACATCATGTGTTTCCTTTTCTAATCCAATGATCTTTATGTAGTTTCATTTATGAACTTCACATGGTTTAATATGTACACAAATCCATGTATTTATGTGAATATTAATTGTTTAATTTTGTACTTTGTTGACTGATATAATAATTAATTATTGTTATCCAAGTAAGAGATTGTTACAATAATTTTTAATTATCTTGTGGATTAGCATTAATCTTATTATTAGATCAAATTCTTGTAATTGTTAAATTGGACAATTAATATTGTGGTCTAAACCAAGAATGTATTAGGTTCATGTTATTTGTGGGTAAACAATGGTAGGTTAGATTACCTACAAGCCTATTGAGTAGAGACCCCTAACCTATAACCTATTGTTAATCAGTATTTATCCCATGAAATTAATTATAGGGAGTTAATAAAGAGAGAGAGATTGAACTTGCTTGCAATGTCAGATATCATAAATGGACAGGTAGTAAGTTTGGTTTGCTTCATTAATTCTAACCACCATTTGTTTGTTTCATTAATTATAACCACCAAACTTGTCCCCTTGGCTCCTTATTTTTTATTTGTGCATTTGATTTCCTTTTTGACAATGCAATTTTCATTGTACCTCATCTCTCCTTTCTCTGGTTCTATATATATATATATATATATATATATATATATTTCCAGCTCTCTCTCTCTTATTTCTCTGGACACTGGGTATAACAGGTTGCTTATCTTTACCGATGCATAATCAACTCCATATCGGTGTTTTATATTTCATGCAATCTCTAGTTTTGAACAATATCTTGTATAATGTTGTTATTTTTCAGCATAATTTCCTCACCTATGTCTTCCTTTTTTGGTTAAAGTTAGGCTTTAGTATGTTTGCAATTACAATCACTTATTGATCGTCTTTGATTACCACTGCACTTAGCTGATTTCTTGGGTTAGCTTTTAATGTAGTCTCCAATGTTCTACCATCTTTCTATCTTTTATAATCTGATTATTGAAAGATCCAATAATATCATTTGGTAATACTAATGATACAAACACCCAATTAACTAGTAAGATGTGGGAGGAAGCATAGAGTATGATATGTATATATATATATATATATATATATATATTAGAAACTCTATTTTCAATCATTAATAATATTAGGGTATATGATGAAAAGGGTGTACTTCTAGTATAAGAGAAGAGGGTGAAATATGTTTTGATGTTAAAATACTTAACAACTTATGTGTTGTAAATTTAACAATTAGTGAAGAAATATAGTAAAAATTTTACAAAAATAGATTATTTACTTACAAACAAAAGATATAAGCATAATATAAAGGAAAAAAATAAAATGTATAATATAATAGTGATGATAACATGCCACCATTATTGGGTGTAACTAGTGATGCGGAATATGATGAATTTGTTCCTAGAGGCAAGTCTCTTGTTGTTAGGTGTGCTTTGAACTTTAATGTTAAATAAGATAGCCTAGAGCAAAGAGAAAATATATTTCACGCTCGGTGTTTGATTGGACATAAAATTGGTAGTATAATCATTGATGGGGGCAATTGTGTTAATGTTACTAGCACCACATTAGTTGAGAAGTTCAGGCTGAAATATGATAAGCATCCTAATCCTCATAGGTTGCAATGGTTAAATAAGAGCGAAGAAGTGAGAGTAACTAAGTAGGTTGTGGTTGCATTTTTAATTGGTAAATATTCTGATGAGGTAGTTGTGATGTAGTACCCATGTAGGCAACCACTTATTATTGGGAAGGCCATTGCAATTTGATAGACGTGTAATACATAATGGCTACAAGAATAGGTATTCATTCAAGCATCATGGGCAAAAGTTTACTCTTGCACCTTTATCTCCAAAAGAGGTGTATGTTGATCAAATTAGGCTACAAAAAGCTTTAAATGAGGATATGCATAGTGAGGTAAACAAAATTAAAAAGAGAAAGTAGGCCATGAATGATAGAAAAAAAAAGAAAGATAAAGGGCCACTAGTGAGTGGTTACAAAAATGGTAAGAAGAAAGAGGAAGAGAAAGTAAAGGCTATCAAAGAATGGCCAATGCTTAATAGTGTGAGTGAGGTGAGAAGTTTTCATGGTTTAGTTGATTTTTATAGGAGATTTGTGAGAAAATTCTTTATTATTGCTTCTCCATTGACTGAGATTGCTAAGATAGAGGTTGGGAATAAATAGGGAAAGGAACAAGAACTTGTATTTAATTATTTGAAAGATAAATTGTATTTTGCTCTTATTCTTACTTTGCCTGATTTTAATATAACTTTTAAGATAAGTGTGATGCACCTAGAATTGGTATTGATGCCATTTTATTAAAAGAAAAATGTCTCATACATATTTTACTGAGAAATTGAATGGTGCTTAACTTAGGTATTCTATTTATGACAAAGAGTTATATGTCTTAGTTCATGCATTGAATGTTTGACAAAATTATTTACTTCATAAAGAGTTTG
Organism: Delonix regia; assembly: GCA_037074485.1. Taxonomy (NCBI): domain Eukaryota; kingdom Viridiplantae; phylum Streptophyta; class Magnoliopsida; order Fabales; family Fabaceae; genus Delonix; species Delonix regia. The sequence continues at coordinate 15,375,900 of CM073453.1, read as the reverse complement.
TTATACAAAATGATCATGAATCTTTGAAGCATTTGAAATGCCAAGGCAAATTGAATAAGAGGCATACTAAATAGGTTAAGTTCATTGAGAATTTTCTATATGTAATTTATTACAAACAAAGGAAAGAAAATATAGTTGCTGATGCATTGTCTAGGAGATATACCTTAATCACTACACTTACATCTAAGTTGTTAGGATTTGAGCAATTTAAAGACATGTATGCAACTGATGTTGATTTTACTAATATTTTTGTTGCTTGTGAAAGAAGCGTATTTAATAAATTCTATACACATGAAGGTTTTCTATTTTTTAGCAATAGAATTTTGTTCTTGCATGCTTTATATGTGAAATGCTAGTTAGAGAATCACATAGTGGTGGTTTAATGGGCCACTTTAGTGAGCATAAGACTTTAGAAGTGTTATCTAAACATTTCTATTAGTCACACATGCGAAGGGATGTTGAGAGAGTTTGTGCTAGATGTATTACGTGTAGGCAAGCTAAATCTAAGTCAGCCCCATGAGTTATATTCACCCTTACCTATTCCTACTAGCCCTTGGACTAATATTTCCATAGATTTTATGCTTTGATTACCTAGGACTATGAAAGGTAAAGATAGTATCTTTGTTGTTGTTAATAGGTTTAACAAAATGCACATTTTATTACTTGCTACAAAACCAATGATGCGATAAACATTCTTGATTTGTTATTTTCAAAAGGTTATTAGATTACATGGTGTCTTTAGATCTATTGTTTTAGTTAAGGATGTTAAGTTCTTGAGCTATTTTTGGAAAGTTTTGTGGGGCAAATTAGGTGCCAAGCTATTGTATTCTAATACTTGTCATCTACAACTGATGGACAAATTGAGGTGGCAAATAAAACTTTAGGGATTTTGTTGCAATGTGTAGTGAATAAGAATTTGAAAATTGTAAAGGATTGTATGCCTTTTATTGAGTTTGCTTATAATAAGACGATCATTCTTCTACAATTTTTTCTCCTTTTAAGATTATGTATGGTTTCAATCCTTTAAGTATTTTGGATTTAATGCCTTTACCTATAAGTGATATTGTTAGTTTAGATGAAGAAAACAAGGTTGAAAAGGTTAAAGCAATACACTTGAAGGCGCATGAGATGATTGAAAAGAAGAACCACCTAATTGCACAAAGAGTGAGTAGGAGGTGAAAGTAGGTGCTGTTTGAACCAGATGATTGGGTTTGGTGCATCTGAGGAAAGAAAATTTTACAAACTAAAGAAATTCCAAGCTTTAAGCTAGGGGAGACAACTCATTCCAAGTGCTGGAAAAGATTAATGATAATGCCTATAAGATTGATCTTTCGGGTGAGTGCAATGTGTCTACTACTTTTATTGTTTTTGATTTTTCTCCTTTTAATATGGATTTAGATTTAAAGATGTATCTTTCTAAGGAGGAAGGAATTGATGCGGGCATAAGTGGTAACATTTCTAACATTGGAGCCATTAGAGGGAAAATGGAGAATTTACCATGCCAGTGGGACTAATCATAAGATTAAAGGCAAAGAGGTTAAAAGCTAGATTTGGAAATTGGGCTAAGTCATTTGTCAAAGTGATGTATGAAGAATTTATCAAAAGAAGAGAAGGCTAAATCAAATGGACATGGAATTAAAGATGGACAGCCTAAGACTATTTACTATGCGTCTAAGACATATATAAGCCCAAAATGACTACTTTATGAAGGCCCAAATGTTTAGTTTTATGTAAAAACCTTCTTTGTTGAGGTACAATTCAGATGGGCTTAAGTGAGTTTAATTAGCTTATTTTATTTTATTAGATTTGGGCTTAGGTTTGCTTAAGTCTTCTAATGTTTCTTTTCTTAAGAGAGTTTATAAATATCTTACATGACATCACTTTACGATAGACCTCTGAATGGAAAACACTTAAGAAGATTGTATTCTCTTTATTGCTTTTATGAGTATTACTTCAATGCTCTTAGTTGCATTAAGAATTTGACATCTTATCAAGGTAGTTTTTTTACTTTATGAAAATTTCAATTCTTATTTTTTCAAGCCTTATCATCTATGTTTCTAAGAACAAGTTTGTTAGGGGTTCTGTAGGGCAAGGATTTGGATTTAATTATTGCTTGATTTATATTATGTTGGCATTTTAGTCTCTTTAGGCTAGGATTCTGTATCAAAATATAAATTCTCCAGTTGGACTTATACATCACTAACCTTTATAAGAGTTTTTTGGCCTATTAAAAACATATTTCATAGTGTAGAACTACATTTTATGTTGATTATAAGGCTATAAACATGGATAACATGCACACTAGAGGTTTTAAGCCACTTATAATCAGGATCTTTGTTGTGCACCAATTGAAATGGACTTTTATTGCTTAGCACTATTATGGAGAGCCTGTTAAGTAGATGCATGGATGTTTAAAATGGTTCCTACCAATAACAAAAGGGCATTTTAGGTTGTGCAATCAAGGTAAAACTAATTTCCACAATATGCCTATGCTTGTGTTCAGTATGTTCATTTTGTTTAGAATTATAAGGATTGGGTGTCTAAATTCAATGCCATTTACTTAAGTAATCTCTACAAACCTCCGATATTCCCCTAATTAGATTGTAAAACTTTGATTTTTCGCTTAAACCAATTCTTAACCTGATTTTTAAATAGCAAAAATGCTTTTACTGTTTCATTTTTTGATTTCAATAGATACACCCTCGTATATCTATTATAGTTGTCAACAAATAGTAAATAATATTGGAAACCAAAAGAAGACACTACTGGTGAGGGGCCTCAAACATCAGTGTATATCTTGTCTAAAGGGTGTTTAGCTCGACTTATAGAAAGTTCATAATGAAATGAGTTAGATTAGCTAAACTGACAAGCTTCACAAAAATTAAAACTATCATTAGCACTAGTTTTCATATTACTCAACTTAATTATTTGAGTTAGAACATGGTGAGATGGATGACCTAGTCCCCTATGGTAGCTTTCTTTGACAAAAACAAAACACTGTGATGTGTTGTTGGTGAAAGTAAGCTGCAGTGACTTTGGTTCCTTAAGCTAATATAGGCCCTCCTTAAGTGTCCCTCAAAGCAATATATTCCCTGTCTTTTTGCCCTTAACTAAATGTTGTGAGTGAAATTCCATAAAATCACTATTATCTATAAGAAGACTAGACAAACTCAAGAGATTTTTAGTAATAGAGGGCACATGCAAAATATTATTCAAAGTAAGTGTTTTCTGAGAAGAACAAACCATAAGTCTGGAGCCAATATTCTATACACAAAGTTTTGCACCATTACCAATAATCAAAGTGGTCTTACCATTGTTAAGAGAGGTTTGTTACAATAAAGTGGCGGTCGTTAGTAACTTGGTTACTTGCCCCACTATCGATATACCAATTTAAGTTAGATACAGTGCTTGGAGATGCTACAAAAGTAGTAGAATTAGAATTATAAGACTTGTAATCATAAGCAAACCCCATATATGACTTATAAAACAATAAAAATGGTGTGCAACTATATGGCCAATTTGAGCACACATTTGGCAAACTAGTTTATTGCCATGAGAACCTCTTCCAAGAGAGCATCTTTTATGAGAATTTCGTCCTGTGCCATTGCATACACCCCATCCCAAAAATAAAACAAGTAAGAATAATAAAATCGAAGATTAATTAATCAATCAATTGACTAATTCAATTATTAATTAATAATTAAATAAATATAAATTTTGGAAAATTAAAAATGAAAATCCATTAAAAAAATAAAAAGTATCTTCAAAAGGGAAATTGAAAAATGAAAAAGTGTCCAAAAGGGAAGTTAAAAATCAAACTATAAGGAGTAAATGACAAAATAAAAATAAAAATAAGAAAAAAAAATAAAAAAAATAAAAATATAATAATTAAAGAATAACAAAACAAAAATAAAAAAGAAAAACTCTAGGCCATCTCTTGCAGCACCAAAAACTCACACCACCCCTACAAAGACAACCATTTCAGGTCAATAGACGCAGGGGTATAAGGGAGGCAATACCATAGGAGTGACAGAAAGGAGAAGTCAACTGAAAAGAAAACTGAAAATGGTTGAAAAGGGGTTGGAAGGAGGCCGCAGAACAACAACAGGGAGAGGGATGTTTGTGGTTTATACTAACAAAAAACAAAAAACCTGAGAGGGTGAAGACAACTCCGACGGAGAGACACAGAAGGATAGAAACGAGCTTGAGAAGAAGAGAAGTGAGATAGTGAGATTGGAGATTGATGTGACAGAGAGTAGAAGGTGAAAGAAGAAAATGCGGAGTATAAGAAGGTGAGAATGTGAAGAAGAACAGAGGAGTTAAAGAACCAAAGGACAGCGGAAAGAATGGAGAAGAAGAAAGAAAAAACCAAGAGTGGAGAAATGAAAAGAAGAGATGATGGAGAAGCGAGGAAAAATGAAGAAACAGTGAGCAAAGGGAAGAGTGAGAGAAGGAGGAAGAAGGTGGTTGTGCTCCTCTTCTTGATCCACCAAAAACCAGGGGAACTGCGTGAAAAAAGAAAAGGATAATGAGACAAAAAAGACAAAAGGAGGAGCATAAAATGAAAGAAGGAGAACCGAGATAAAAGAATAAGAAAATAGATGGGAGAAGAACTAAGAAAATTGAAAAAAGAGAGAAGGAACTCGAGAAAGATATGAGGAAGAATATGGCAATAGAAGGACCCTTGTTTTAGCAGGGAAAACTAAGAGGTTTTGGAGGAACAAAATGCTTAAATGAGTGGGCTCAGTTGCTGAGTTATAAAACAGAGTTCTACGAGACAGGGTGGACAAGAACATGGTGGAATGGACTAAGGCATTTGAACAGAAAAGCAAGTGAGGTGAAGATTAAGTCAAGTTTATATTTCATAGAGGAAAGTCTCCGTGGTTTGTTCTTAGATGTTTGATTCCGCCTAGTATATATGTTTTCTGTACAGTAAAGTTCTGAGAAGGTGATGGTAGTTTACATGGCTATAAAGGGGATCTGATTGAAACTTTGGTGGGATTAAGTCAACATGTTTCAATCCCGTGTTAATCGCTCTTTTTTTCCTTCCCATTTTGGTTTGGCTCCATATCAGCTCCTGTTGGCGCATAGTTGCTTTGTTATATTTTTGCTTCTTGAATGTGGACTATTCCATGTTGTTATGGGCTTATTTTTTAAGCCATTTAGGTTCTCGGATTTTCCATTGATGACTTTTCAAATCGTTAGTTGATAAGTGGGATGAATGCATATACTTTATAAGAGGATGCCTAAGGCTTTAGGTTGTTGTTCATTATGCTTAGTTCTGCCACTACACGTACAGCTTGCTATTACTGATGAAAAGCATGCCATCAATTACCAAGTGTATTAGGCTCTACATAAATTTCTTTCTATATAATATCATCCATAATATTGATGCTTAGTCTCATTATGTGTATAGGCATTATGAGGATTTGAAACATGTGTCCTCATTATTTTACAAATGCTTAAAGTCATTAGGGTTTGGTTTCATACTCAAGTATGTGATTAATTCATGTCCAATTTACCTTTCGTTGTTCCCTTGGACTCTTTAGCATGTTTACAGCTCACAGGAAAGGTTGCAGATTTATGGAAGAAGGTCAACGTAGAAAGTGAGAAAGCAACTATACTCGTAAATAATATTTGGAATAATGAAAGATGATTGATGGAACACATACTCACAAACACAAAATGATAGATCTTTATGCATTTACTCTTGTTATTATTATTATTATTATTAATTTTATATTTACTTCTTTTTTAGTTAATTTAAGTCATCACTTGAAATCTTTAGTCTTCTTAAGTAGGCTTTGAAAACTAAGTAATGACTTCCAATAATGTATAAAATATATTTTTTAAAATATTTAATTAATTTATGATTTTCACCAAATAAATTTATTTTCTCTTTATTTAAAAAAGTGGTTGTGTGGGCTTGTTAGTCTCCACAGACACATAAAGAATTAACTGGTAAAGACCATATGAAATCTTTAATCTATTTAGCCTTTGAAAGTTAATATCAAATCTTTGGAAATGCAAAAGTGAAATAATTTCTAAATTTTAAGAAATAGTTTATTTTGCTATTTATTTAAAAGGTTGTTGTATGAACTCATTAATCTCCTCAAACATATAGAGAACTAACCGGTGGAGACCATGTTAGATATGAAATCTCCTTAGGTTTATAAATTTAATACATGATTTTTTATAAAAAAATTTTAATTCACAAAAATAGTTTCTAGTGCCTCATTTATTTATTTAGTTCTTTTATTTACATTTTTAAGGTTGTTGTATGAGATTGTTAGTCACCTTAGGCACGTTAAAATTAACTAATAAAAGTCATATGAGACTCAAGTCTCATTAGGCTTTGAAAGTTAATATTTAATTTTCAAAAATTCAAAAAATTCTTATTTATTTTGCTTGTAATTTGTAAACCAAAAATGCCTGAAAAATTAAACCAAGAATCCTAGTTTCGAAGAATCCTAAAAAACCCTTTACCTTAATAAGTTTGTTCCTTTTTGAAATTTAAAATAAATATTCTAACTTCAAAAATAAAAAAAACATAAAAATTCAAAAATCTTTTCCCATCATAATTTCATTTAAATATCAAATTTAAAGTTAAAATTCCAAAAATAAAATGGGAGAAAATGAGGGGAGCAAGAAAGTGATATTAAATTGATTTCATAAATTCAAACACACCAATTGAATTTCAATTTTGTTTTGTTTACAAAAATTTGTTTGATTTCAACTTTCCTATTCTTTTCACCAACAAAAAAAAAAAAATTAAAAAACCACTAACAAACTACCATGTATTTTTATATCGAATTTTGTTGACTTTATTCCAATCATTAGGTACGTAGGCCTTATGCTTTCATTTTAAGTCAAGTTTGCCCTTTGTAGATATCCATTTTTTTTTCATTACTTGTGTTTTTGTTTTCTCTGTTTATTTTGCATGTATTTTGATACTGGTAATTGAGATAAAATTATAGTCATGTTACATTGACTTCGTTTAGCTAGTTTAGGGTAATCATCTTTACAAATGGGTATTATAGAGTACTTAACACATTTTCCACACTCAAATAGACTCTCAAACCCAACTATTTTCACAGACTACCTTACCTTTTTTTTTTTTTGTTTTAAAATAGTTTTCCAATGTTTTCCTTTAAAAAATTTAGTGGCACCTCCCAAATAAATCAGTTTTTAAATTTGCATTGAGAGTCAATTTGTTTCTCCTTTCTTTTCGTGCCATCTATATCATGCTTGACCTTCTGATGGGTAGTTAGGTGTGATAATTTAGTAACTTCACTGGGGATATTTCAAGAGTCAAGACTATTTAATTAGTTAATTAAAGTGATGTGGCCTTTCTTTTATTACGATTGCCCTTTCTGTGTTTTCTATTGTTGTTTGTTTATCTTTCATTATTTGTATGTCAGTTTATGTGTGTTTCTTTGTTTTAGTTGTACAACATGTTTACATGTTCTCATCTATTTCTTGTTTATTTATGTTGTATGTTATCTTTTGTTTGCTATTTATCTCTGTTATATATATTAGGGTAGATAACATGCCAAATAAAACCTTAGGGTAGATGACCCTTATCTATATTATGTGCTTTTGACTTTTGTTATAGTAAATATGCTTGGTAGATAAGGGTTGGGTAGATTGTAGGTTCACAAGTTTATATGCTTTTCTCACACACTAAGTATTTGCACATTCTACCTTACACACTTATTGGGCCTTATACCTGGGTCTTTGCTTGTCATAGTTTAGTAAGGTTTATATTGGTTTTCTTGTAAAGCTTTATGCTTCCAGAGATTACCATGAGTACCTTACTTAGATTGTGCCTCGTAATGTGGATTTGACTTGACTATGATTCCTTCCTCTTTTAGTTCGATTCATGTTGCAAGATCCTCACGATGTTAGACCTACCTTTGGCACCTTATACATTATTAGACAAAGCATAGTAACTAACCATTCTAGAGCCTACTATCTTTAAGGTGACATCTCCCTACTTATGGTTGACCCAAGATAGGGCACTGCAAGAGCATATTTCCTCTTTATTTAGCATGTTATTACATCACTCATAGCATAATCATTTTATGTTTCATGTTCTTTCTTTTCAAAAGAAATCTCTTAAAATCAAAGTCTTTTAATATTGATATTGTAAACATATAAAAGATTGTCATTACATCACTATTTAATACATTATTGGGCTAAACAACTTAAGCTAAATTGAAAATCTATTTTGTACGAATTAAAATAGCCTATTGTTATATCAATAGGGGTGAACCATCATAACTGGTGATAATTTTTGAAAATGGTATATCAGTGGATTATTTGCATTAAGCCTCACTTGTATGATGACTATCTCCTCCTTGGGTTGATAGATAAACCTTTTATTTCCAATGAACTAATAGGACTCTTGGTGAATAATATGGAACAAAGTGCCAAATAATGCACTGATTAAACACAAGAGGGTTGTATACTTGCTTTATTTTCTATTTTTAACCAATGAATTTTTTCAGCACAAATTGTCATCATAGTTGGCTAGCATAATTATCTAATGGAACCATCGGGAACCATACAACCTCAACACCGTAGCCTAATAGGATTAACATTGACTAGGAAAAGGATCAGGATTAAGGTAGAAGCTGAGTTAGTTGAAATTTTGGTCGTTTTGAGAAGGAAAATCAAAGTTAGATATCTTCATGATTTTCAAAGAAAGTATAGGGATATCTTGGATTTTGGGCCCTCTTGACCCATCCAGCCTTATGTCTTCTTGACCTTAGCTCAATTTTGGGTTGATTCATTGAGGTGCTTCACATTTCCTACCTTCTAGATTATGCCTCCATTAGATGAATATGAAGAGTTGATGAATTACCTATAAGTAAAGATAACCCTGTCTATTCCTATCTTGGACACTTGCCATCAAAATGCATTGTGGCCCAAATTTTTCGTGAAGAGCCTGTTTGAGTCCAATTATGTCATTTAGGAGTGTCTATATGTTTATCAAGAAAGCACGTAGAAAGAAAGCTAGAAATCTTGGCTGAGAAAGAAGATTGGGTTATTTTTAAAAGGGTTTTCTCTCTATTAGTGTATGGATTCGTATTATTCCCCTTAACTGTTGAAGTCATTACTTTAGTAGTAATGAGTCATTTTTTAGAAGGTGAATAACCACCATGTGAATCTAGTTCCAACAATTTTAGTTGACATTTTTTACCCTGAGCTTCTGCCACTGGGAAAATAAGAGTAAACTAAAATGATGTCTGTTGTTCTTAAATATATAGCTCGACAACCACATCTATGGAAGGCAAGATTAGCTTGGTACAAGACTTGACGTTGTGTGATAAATCCCAAATCATATTATATTTGTATATGTTTTACTAGGGACTTATTATGTAATTTGGATATATTCTTTGAAATTAATGACCATTTAATGTTAGTTTTATGCATTTTATTGATTGCATTACATGATTGCCTCTTTATAGTAAGTTAATTTGATTTTGTATTATTTTGATAATAATTGTAGAAAATTGATTTGATATAATGATATTGAGGGATTAGAGGCTTCGAAGAGGAAGATTCAAGGATTTTGAAAGGCTTTTAGAAACATATAGAAGTTACAAGAAACCAAGGTAGAAAGTTGAGATGGTATTTGGTTTTAAATAGTGAATAGTTAACTTTGATGCCATTTTTGGACCCTTAATTGTTAGATTTTAAAGATAATCATATCATGTAAAGTTGTAGATCTTGTCAAGAGCTTTCTAACAAGTATTAATTTGCTAAATTCTATTAGACCATAAAGTTATGGTCAGAAAAGTAAAGCTATGTTTATAGACTTATTAGCACCCAGACTTATGAAAAATACGAAACTCTACATTTTTATTGATATAAAAGGGGTCTTTTGAGATTTTTAGGTTTGATCACCAAAGGAGGAGCAAAAGAAGCAACTAAGGTTCAAAGATATCTCAAGGAAAGCAAGGAAATCTTCAATTTTCTTAGGCTTCCAAGATGTCTGCTTGGAAGGAGAAGCAAAAGGTTAGTATTCTAGTTACTCCTATGGTTAAACCTCCATGGATTCTTCCATGGATGTCTTCTTCCACTCTTCCCCTTCTTTTATTTTCATTTTTTCATCTTATTTACCTTAATATAATCTAAATTTAAGCTTGTCATTAATTGTTATGATGGATTTTTGTGAATATTAAGTAGAGATTTCATTGTTTTGTGTCCACATATGTTAAAAGTGATTATTTTCTTTCCTATTGTACTTTTGAGTTGATTTATGAACATATATTACTTTATATTTGGGGATTTCATATGTTTTAGTCAATTAATATAATTGCAAGTGGATTGAGTGAGTTATTTTGCTGAATTCTTCTATAATCTCTTATCATTGATTCAAATGCCCATATGGTATTTGATGAAAAACTTTAATAGGAATTAAGTGTTATTTGCCTTAACAGTTTAGAACTGACTTTAAGGTGAATTCATTATTTAATTCTCAATATTTTTTTGAAAGCTTAATGCACTTTAGGATTAGTTTCCCTTAAATTACTTGAATCTAATTTTTAGAGGAAGTTAATGGCTAGGGTAGTGCAATTATACCCAAATTGCTTAAACTTGACTTTTAAGTGAATTATGGTTGGTAATTTAGCTTTTGACCTTAGTGCATTCTAGGGAAGCCTTCATTTGAATTGCTTGGATTCAACTTTTAAGTGAAATTAGAACTAGAATTAGGATTTACATTGGATTTGGGTTTATCTTGTTAGCAAGCTAACTTACTCAGAAGTGGAATAAGACTATGTGGGTGTAAAGTAAAAAATGAACTTGGTAACTCTATTTATCCTCACTTTAACTCTCCACTAGCTTAATCTAATGTAGAGTATTGAGTATTTTATTTTTAATGTGAGCCTTTTAGAATATTAGTTTAGTTTAGTTATTTTGTCTGTTACACTTAAATCATTTCTTAATGATTAGTTTATCTGGCCACTAGTATAAATATGCAAATAATCACATTAGTCCATATTTTTGTGCATATTGTGTATTTTGATAAGAAAAAAATTTAATCTTAGAAACAATCAATATAACACATTATTCTTGTAGGAATGATATTGGTTCTTTTAGATTGTTTTACTATAAATTAAGTCGTATACTTATGGATCATCACTATGCATCACCCAATTAAAGACTACCATCTTTGTTAAGGGTCAACCCCATAACAAAATGAATCATGATGAATGGACATAAAAGTTGAAGGTGTTAAATGATGATCCCATTTGGTGGAAACTTGCTTGGTGGGAGAATAAGGAGGTCATTTATTGTTAGGGGACTTCCTAAGCATGCCCCTTATGGAACCCTAAGCATGCATTAATTACAACCTTATAGTTATCCATTGTCAGTTTGCATATAAATAAGATATCCCCTCTGAAATGGTTGTAAGAGGGATTAATTTGTACTAGGTGATCCATAAAGAGAAGAGATAATTCATGAAGTTAAGAATGCATAGAGTCAAGTAATATGCAAAGGGAAGTTTGAATTACGAAACTGCACTTATGGCCACCACAGAAATATACCAAGTATGACTCAAAGAAAGAATTGGTGGAGTCAAACCTCTCTTCAGACCTCAGAATCCTTTGCTGAGCAATAACTTAGAGGAGGTAATGAACAACTAGCCAAACAACTAGAAGACAAGAAAGTTAAACCAAAGAATCTTGAGGAATTAGGCAAATGATGCTTTGGAAACTTAGCTAAAGCACAGGAGGAAGAAAGGACAAAAAGGTATAAGGAACTAGAGATGATCATTAACTTGAAGAGACTAAAGAAGGAAAATGCCAAATGGAAAGGTGTTATAGGGAAAAGGTGTAACTCAACCAGTAGGCTGAAAAGGCACAACTTTGGAAGGCCTACCATGACGAGCAACTGGGAGAAAGAGAAATATGGTTAGAATGGTTTAAAAGGATGATCCTTTATGCTAACGACGCCCTTCCATAGTTTGCTTATGCCTTTAGATAAGTTAAAAGCCAAGCCATTCCATTGAAGATCCCTACGACTATAACCAAGTTCTTTGCCTTATGCCATGATCATATAAAGGACTTGAAGAAATTAATGAGGTTTTAAATACCCCATAAGTTGGATTAGTTTTAATGTATGACCACATTTTGGAACCTTATGAAATGTTGTAATTGAGCACTTTTATTCTAGTGAAATGCATGGTTTCTCCTCTTAATTATCAATTGTGCCATTTATTATGTAAATGAGCATTCATAATCAGTGAAATATGATTTGGTTATGTTTTAAGATAGACCTACGCATGTTGGTAGAAAAGGTCCTTTTTATTAGTAGTTAACCTTGATTCACCGAGTGATCTAATAAAAATCCTCAGGGAATCAAGGGCTTAAGGTTCTATAGTTCTTATGCCAAATCAACATGCTGATAAATCATAATCATAAATAAATGCTTTATGATTAAATTTGCATTCTCTTGAATTTTTTTAATAGATAAGAACAACATTGCTTTGGTTAAAAAGAATTTGTCTAACCAAGCTTAACAGTTAACTATAACTTATCTCACTTATGTGCATGTCAGAGCCTTTTGTAATTGAGAACATTCAGTTTGAATTTGAGTAGAGATTAAAGGTAAAAGTCATAGCCTTAAATGACCAAATAGGGATAATGCAATCCTAAAGACTTGAAGTGATGAAGCTACTAGAAAACATGAACATAAGTATGGCTATAAATAATGCTCTGCCAAATGCTACTACTAGTTTATCTACCATGGGAATAATAGACCCTACTTAAAGATTTACAGTGGTAAATCAGCCACAAAATCCATTGACCTTAGGTGTAGAAGGACAGGGATATAAAGATTGGAATCAAGGAGGTGTTTTCACATATGATATCCTTAGGGGAAAACTAACCACTATATTCCCTGGTCCTACCTAGCCTACCACCAACACTCTCCTTAAAGCTTAGGAAGATAACAATAAGAAGGATTGAGAGGAAGATATAACTGATGTAAAAGATAAACTACAAGATTTACGAGGCTAGTTAATTAGAAATCTATTAAGCTGGATGAGTAGTGCCTGGCCCTTGAGGTGCCGATGCTGAAAAACTTCTAAGTGTCTGAATTTACCAAGTATAATGATAGTAGGGACCTACACTATCACTTGAAATCACTTTACATTAATATGTCAGTTTAGTCTGAGAGATTTCTCTTAAACTTCTTTCATAAGAATTTGACTAGCTCAAAATTACATTGGTTCATAAAGTTAGACCATTCCAAACTTAAGAAGTGGAGGGACCTTACCGATGTTTTCATGAGGCTATATAAATTTAATCTAAACACTGCCCTTACTCGTGAGCAGTTGAAGAGGCTAAAGAAAAAGGCAACTTAGACCTTTAAAAAGTTCACAAAATGAAAAAGAGTAGTAGCTAAGGTCCAGCCATCTCTTTTAGAATTTGAACTGTACTCCTACATCATTTGCACTAAGCACCATTGTAAGATTATGCTACGGACACATATATATGATTTTGCTGACTTTGTTGATGTATAAGAGAAAATTAATGTCTATGTGCAAGATGGGTTATTTAAGAATCCTTTTTCAGAACTATGAAAACTATAGGTAATCGAAAGAATGAAGGGGACATAAATCATGTATAAGCTATATATTAACAAACCCGTACCTTACACCAACAATATTCTTAATACTAATTTAATAATTTTGGCTACCTAATGTCATATCAGCTAAGAAATCAAACCTTAAACAACTTTGTAAGTTAACAAACCTCACCTCAACCCCATCCACGATAGCAACAAATGATGGCTCAAAGTAAAGGGCCCAAGCTTAGACAACAACTTTGCAATGACATACCCTTACCTAACTTCAATGTCAGTTGATTAGAACTCTTCAATGACCTAGTAGCAATAAAGCATATAGGGCCTAGGTTTACAAAACCACTTTAGTTGCCATTCCTTGCTAGGTATGACCCCAGTGCTACTTGTGTGTACTACATAAGTGCGATGAGGCACAACGTTAATAAGTGTGATACCTTTTAAAAAACATGTTTTAGCATTATTAGATAATAATGATATTGGCATCAAGGCAATAATGACCCTAATATTGTCATTAATCTATTGCCAAGTCATGATAAAAGGAAGTAGGTAGCTATGCTAGAAGACAATTAAGTTACCTTGAAATGCATAAAGGATGTGCCAAGTTCCGTGAAATAGTTATACCAATATAAAAAAAAGTTGCTTATATCCCTATTAAGGAGAATGAGTAAATTATGTTAGAGAATATGCCAAGTGATTATTGTGAATTTTATGAAGGAAATGTAAGGCATGATATTGAAAATTATGATCCCTTTAAAGAGTTTACTCAAAGAATGATTACACATAGAGTCTTTAACATCAAAGGAATCATAAGGCAATTAGATGAAGGCATATGCATCCTAAAAGGTGATAGCTTTGGGCTTATGACTAAAAAGTTATCTAACCTAACAGAATCTAAATGTTCTCTCTTGGTAGTCAACAAACAAATTTACTAAGTTAAAAGTGTTAGAACGGCCTAATGAGATTTTCCTTTGCAAGATGTACTGAGATTTTCCTTGCTCATTGTTAATACTCTCATAAGAGTACCATTAAAAATCCAATGAAAATTATTCAAGAGCCAGCTTTATTTCCATATTAGAGCAATCATGTAGTACCAGGGAATTATGGTTTGAGAATAGAATGCTCTTCAAATCACATGATATCCAAAGAAGTGTCCATCACAAAAGAGAGTAACCTAGAAATTATTTCAAGGATTACCTGAAATGGCTAGTTTTATTTTTAAAAGTTAGATAAGACATTGAACCAAAACTTAGAAGTTATGGAAAACTCAAACCCAAGGGTGACAATTGGGAAAGGGGAACAAGAAGAAGCTGACGAATTCTTAAAAATAATGAAACATAACAAGTATGTGTTGTCGAGTAATTACAGAAAATGCATACACAAATTTCTATCCTTTCACTTGTCTTGAATTCTAAAGCCCATCGAAAGGCGTTGCAAAATGTACTAAATAAGGCTTATGTACACTCAGACATTAATCTTGAAAAAGTGGTAAATATGGTGAATGTCTTGAGAAACTCTACTCTAATTACTTTCCCGAGCAATGAAGTTTACTTCACATTAGTGAAAAGGCATAAAGCCTTTCATAACACCTTAAAATGTCATAGCTATGTCATAGCCAAAATGCAGATGGATAGGGCCTCCACCTTTAATGTCCAACCAATGTCTACATTGGGATAGTTGCCCATGGAAATGTTATGCGTTGAGTATAGTGATCTTATGGTAAGGGCATTTGACGACACATGAAGGGAAATACTTAATAACTTCCACCTCCCACTCGAGATAGGCCTAAGCATATCATGATAGAATTCCAAATCATGAACATAGATGTAGTGTACATTATGCTTCTTAGGAGACTTTGTATACATGTAGCTAGAGTAGTACCCTTTACTCACCATCAGAGGGTCAAGTATATTGAGGATGGGAAACATATCACTATAAAAGGTGAAGAAAAGTTGTGATCAGTAAACCAAATGTTGTGCCCTACATTGAGAATGTTGAATAACCAATGGGCAACCTATATCAAAGCTTATAAGTTGATGAGGACATTAAGCCCAGAAAAGATGTAATCTAGGTTATAGCTAAGATGATGGAAAGCAACAAATTTAAAAAAGGAAAAAGACTAGGGGAAAAAATTATAAGACATAAAAAAGCCAATTGAGCTTTTGGAAAATCTTAAATGAAAAAGACAAGGATATAAACCATCTTTGGAGACCTTCATGGTTGGAAAGGCAAGACTAGGCAAAAGCAAAGCAAGAAGGAGATAGAAATGTCATATATTCATGACACTTTTCCAACCCTTTTCGAGATAATTAACCCAACCAATTCAATAGCAATAGTAAATGAAGGCAAAAGACATTTTGAGAAAGAGATTTAGATCCAACTAGACAAGTTAGGAAAAACACTCAACAATTAGTAGTTTGTGACAATACCAAATGTCATGTCTTTAGAGTAATATTTTGAAATGTCATTTTAAGAATTATGTACTTGTTAATGTTTGAACCTTATTTTGCCCATGGAATGAATGCAACAAGTTCTTTTTTATATGAGCAGTTTCTTGTTAGTCTTTTATAAATCCTTTCTTTTCATATTTATTTTATCTTATTTGCTTACTTTCAAGGGAATAAGCATTCTTGGAACTCTTGTTTGACGTGGTAGTTCTCAAACACGGTTTGAATGAATCATATATTGCTATGGATACATATGATTTTAAGACTGATAATGAAGATAAATTACCTTGAACTTTCACAAAAATTAAAGAATCCTAAAAAAAGGGTATCAATCTAATCAACATAAACGGGAAATAATAAAAAGGAATTAAAAATACTTAATAACCCAGAAATGACAGAGATGATCAGCTTATTTTGAGAATACATGGATGTGTTTGCTTGGTCATATCAAGACATGTCGGGGATAGACATTGAGATTGTTGCCCATAAAATACCCTTATACCAAAATGTTAAACCCAAGAAACAAACCTTATAAAGGATGAGCCTTGAGGTGTCCCTCCAAATCAAGGAAGAAATAATGAAGCAATGGGATGCAGGCATTCTAAAAGTTAACAGGTACCCTCAATAGGTCACCAACATAGTCCTAGTGTCAAAGAAAAATAGACATGTAAGAATGTGTGTCGATTATTGAGATTTGAACTGTGCTAGCCCAAAAGATGACTTCCCTTTGCCTCACATCATGTCTTAGTTGACAACTCAACAAGAAATCATAAGTATTCTTTCATGGATGGATATTTTGGCTATAATTTGATCCCTACATGCCCCAATGAGATGACTACTTTCATCACTTAATGGGGAACCTTCTACCACAAAGTAATAACATTTAAGCTAAAAAATACAGGGACAACCTATCAACAAGTGATAATGGTTCTATTCCATAAAATGATGTGAAAAGAGGCAGAGTTATATGCAGACGACATGATCGCTAAGTCAGTTGAAGGAGAAAGCCATGTAATTATGTTAGAAGATTATTTGAGAGGTTATAAAGTATAAACTCTAATTAAATCCTAATGAATGTGTATCCGGAACCTCATTTGGAAACATTTTAAGGTTTATTATTAGCAAGAAGGGAATAAAGGTAGATACAGACAAGATTAAGGTAATTCGTGATATGCCTTTATTGTAAATGAAAAAAGAAGTTTGAGCTTTTCTAGGGTAACTGAATTATATAGCCATATTCATTGCAAACCTTACTACTACTTACGAGCCAATTTTCAAATTTTTATGAAAGAACAAACCCAGAGAATGGGACGAGAATTACTAGTAAGCATTCAATAGGATAAAGAAATATTTCTTAAATCCACCTATACTGGTACCACCCATGCTATGTTAGCCCCTTATTCTTTACTTAACAATTTGACTAGAATCCATGGGTGCTATCTTAAGGCAGCGTGATGAATCATGAAAGAAAGAGCAAATGATTTATTATATGAGGAAGAAATTTAATAAATGTGAGTCATAATATCCACTGATCAAGAAAAAATGTTATGCTTTAGTGTGGACCACTAAGAGAAAGAGGCAATACATTTTATATCATGATATGTGGTTAATTTCTAGGATGGATCCGATCAAGTACATTTTTGAAAGTCCCCACGTGTTGGGTAGGGTCTGTAAGTGGCAAGTAATACTCATAGATTATGATGTAAAGTATATGACTTGCAAGTCTGTTACGGGTAGTATCATAGTCGATCATTTAACAACCAATCTACTGGATGAGTAACAACCCTTAGACTTTCAATTCTTAAATTAGGATATTCTAACAGTGGAAGAAGTTGAACTAAAGGAGATTAAATGAAGAATGTATTTTGATGGGATGGCCAACATACACGGAAGCATATAGGGGTTATGATGTTATCACTAGAAGGCAAGAGTATTCGGTGGTAATCAGGCTTAGTTTTGATTACTTGAATAACATGATAGAGTATAAGGCTTAAATTAATGGTTTGCAAGTAGCCCTAAGATTAGGTATCAAAGATCATGATGTTTTTGGGGATTCAGCCTTTATAATTTATCAAGTAAAACAAAAATGGCAAACTAAAGATCCTAAGTTAATCCCACACTAAAGTACCTAATTGAATTAATCTCAAAGTTTAAGAAGATTACTTTCACACATATAACCAGCAACAAAAACAAGTTCTCAATGCATTGGCTACCCTTACCGTAATGGTTAAATTAGATTGCGAGGTCAATGTGTTGTTGATACAAATTGGAACTCAAGGCACTATTGCTTATTGTCAAAATGTTGAGGAAGAAAGTGATGGACAACCATGATTCTATGACATAAAAAACTATGTTCAAAGCCAGCGATATCTGGTTGGGGCATTTGAGAATGATCAGAAGACCATTTATTGATTGGCAATGAATTTTTTCCTTCATGAAGAAGTGTTGTATAAAAGGACGTGTGATAGCACACTACTCAAATGCATAAATTCATTGAAAGCATAAAGAATCATGGCATAGATTCCTAAGGGGATATACGTAACCCATGTTAATGGTGATACCACAACTAGACAAATATAAAGGTATGGGTAATTAATACGGATTGGCATGAAATGCTCCCGTATGCACTCCATGGGTATCATATAATAACATGAATTTTCCACATGGGAAACCCTTACTCTAGTGTATGACATGGAAACTGCTGTGCCTGTCAAAGTTGAAATTCCTTTTCTCTGAGTTTTGATAGAGTTTAACCTAGAAAAAAATGAATGGATCCAAACTTAATATGAGTAATTGAATATGATTGAAGAAAAACAACTAGTGGCTATGTTTCACAGGCAATTATATTAGAAAAGGATGGTGAAATCTTTCAATGAAAAAACTTCAACTTTGGGAATTCAAATAAGGGGATTTGGTTTTAAAGGAAATCCTTCCAAACTAGGAAGATAGTTAGGGAAATAGGCTCTTTCCTGTGAGGTTTATATTTTATGAAAAAGCTTTCTTAAAGGTGCACTTGTCCTTGCTAACATGGAAGGAAAAGAGCTTGGAAAGCTGATTAACTCAAATACAATGAAAAGATACTTTGCTTGAAGAAAAAAGAAAGAGCGAATATCTACAATGAAGGCTCGTTAAGTTGAAAACCTAAAAAGATTACTTAAGCAAAAGTTAAGGCAACAAAAACAATGAATGGAGGATCAAAGAGGTGGCTTAAGCAAAGATCAAAGCATTTACCCTAAACAACAATAAGAGGTAATATTATCACTTAATTTCAAAATATACATATCCATGGTGGTACAAAGACCAATCAAACAGGCCCCAAGGAACCTAATATGAGAACATTACTTTTTGTCATTTTTTTATCACTCCTTTTATACTCAAATTTTCACTCTTTCACTTTAAAGCTTTGTGATCACTCTTAATAAAATAAAGTGGTTTATTCAATTAATAAACTTGCCTTCTGCTTTATTCCTTTGTAATACTGCATCTTTTTATAATTACTCAATTCATTTTATATGCAAAATCAATGTTCATTGAACATAACATTTGAAGCATTATTTAATGACATACATTTTGTAATATTCATAATTCCCTATTTAGTGCATCAATGTAATTATGGCAACTAAAATTTGAAAAGCAATATAGATTCACTGAAATCAGTAAGCTTTTGCTACCAAGTGATTTGATGAGAAGGGGTATGGTATTTTTGAATTCCTTGAAAGATCATAAATATTGGGATGAACTTAGGAATCTAAAAAGGTTTGGTTATCGAGGTAAAAAGGGTGAGAATTCAAGCTATCTGCTAGCCATTAAAGCAACAAACCAAAAGTCATACTGGGAGGTGTTTGGTTAAATAATTCTTTCACGCTGGGCATTGTGGTTTTCTTTCAAGTTACAATGAATAGTAAGATCAAGTTTTTGTACTCTATACATATTTCCTGGAATTTATAAAAAATTGCAAGCCTCTTTATTTTCTAACTTTTAAAGAGCATTCTACCTTAGGCAACATTCCACTTCCTTATTATTGAGATTGATGCTAAGAAAGTGGGCACCCAAATTAAAATGGGGCAAGGAAAAATAGAGTTTTCACTCATATGCAAGCATTCCATCCATCATGCATGCAAGACCTTGCATTTACAAAATCAAGAATATGCATCATAAGTCTCATATGTACATACATTGCACTACATACACTAGACATATCGAATCAACATTTGGAAGACAAAAATAAGCATACGCATCATGCATCTTGCATGCAAACAAAAGTCATACTACATCTCATAGTGGTTAAAACATGGATCGCAAGGAGTCATACTCCCACAAGGCATGAGCACTTTTATCATTTGGTTGCATCTTAGGTTTTCATCTACTTTCAAAGCCTTGACTTACATCAAGCCCCCTTGTTTCAAAGCCTTAACTTAAGTTAGGCATTTATTTACTTTCAAAACCCTGGTTTATGTTAAGCTTGCTTGTTTTAAAGCTCTAGCTCATATCAAACCCTTATTTACTTTCAAAGACCTATCTCATGTTATACCCTTATTTACTTTCAAAGTCCTGACTTGCGTTAGGCCCCCTTGTTTCAAAGCCCTGGCTGTGACATCCCTAAATACACTAATTTAAAACACTCATGTAGAATAAGAACCACAAAGTACTCAAATAGGATCATTTGAACAAAAATAAGTACTAAGGACTAAACTACAAAAAAATTGTAAACCTTAATTTAAACTGAACCATAAGGATAAAGAATATAGAACATTAAGTGAATAATTAAAGAACCTTTCTATACCATGCAAAAATTCAATTGAACTAATTTACGTAGAATTGACATATTCAAATCTAAAACAATTTAATTAAGCAAAACTTATTCCAATTTATTCAACTAATTATTGTAAACAATATATTAAATCAATCTTGATCTTAAAATCATTAATTTGTACAAGTATAAATTACCAAGTGAAACATTACCAAAATTTAACCATTAGATATTGGTAAAAGAATTTAATTTAAATAGGCTGTTTATAAAGACCATTACTTGAATACAATGTTTGTCTACTGCCATCACCTTAATTAACTGTTATATTAACCTTAAGTAACAACCATACCATTTCCTTATATTTACAACTATATAAGAATACAAGATGTCACTTGGCCATGCTTATTCTCTCTTGGCCGTATGTTTTATGTACATCAAACAAAATTATTTAATTCAATTCCATTCATCCTTAACATAGTATAAATGTAATGGCCATATAATATCAAGACAATCTCATCATATGGTCGAGCATCCTAAGTTCACTTTATGCAAAAATATTCATTCAAATATTCAAGCAAGCAATTACACCTCCTTACACATGATAAGACTAAGGAATGCAAACTCCTTAATTATCTTACAAAACCTTACAACTTCATTAATTTTCCTTTCTTATACTTCATAATGGTACAAGATGTTTTTCATGCAAGAATCTTTATCATTTCAAATTTCTATTCAAATAAGACCTTGTTCTACGCAAAATTACTCTAATTCCCACAAACAATAATTCTTTTCAAATTAGTCCTTTATTCCTTAGTACAACCCAAGAAGAGTAATTCTTTCTAAAATAGTACAAAGTTTATATAATCTCTTCAAATAAGTCATACTTTTATTAACTAGTTAACTTTTAATATTACCTTGTGACCCATTGATATTTTCATTTTAGTCCTTTGACTATATAGCATATATTAATGTGGAATTGTCATTTCTTACATTTAAATCTATAAGGAGACAAGATATGAAAGTAATTCATATCATTTTAATGAAGTAGAAACAATTTCATAAATTCTAGTCTTGGTTTCGGCCAAGGCATTACAATTTTCTTGATTTGAAATCATGTCATATAGCTTTAAATGGCAAACTTACTTCTTATAAATGTTTCTTACACATTTTTGACCAAATAACCTAAGTAGATATAACTTAAACAATATAAGGAAAAATATATCATTTCAAAACTCATAAATATATGTCTAGTTCATTTGTTTGTCTTGCGAGTTCATAATGTGTTTAATTAATGAAGGTTGAAATCCTATTTTATTCTCTTGATTAAGGATCACACCATTTACTATGAAAGCACAACATTCACCATATAAACTCCTTAAGATCGAGAGATCTAGACAATGAAATATAGCCAACATGCATCATAAATTAAGAGCTAATATCTTACATAGGTCCTACCATACTTAAGCTTTCAAACCACATTAAAGATAAGTTCTTAAACAACATCATTAGGCAATTCTTCTGCATATGAGAGGTTATGGCCAACATTACAACATTACACATGCTTAAACAAAGAGTTCTACATTATTACAACCATATGGAGTATTAAGAGGCCTAAAGATCATGCAAAACTCCACCCTTGGCATGTAGGCCTAAAGTTCTACATTTTGTTAAATCTCACTCTTTATTTCTCTAATTCAAATTTCAAGCCAAGATGACTCTAGTATACATGTTTAGATTTGTACAAGATTATGTCAATTTCTCCATTATGTTCACCACATGATTTGTTATGTGAATGGAGAAGTTGTAGTCGAGCTCACAACTAAAAAGACGAGTGTGGGAGAACATGAGAAAGATATAATCACATAGGACCCAAACCGCCACATGCATGCCAATAACTTGCCTCCAAGGCAATTCAATCATAGACAAATGCACCTCCAATTGCTGCCATTATAGGCCCAAAAATACAACCAAGTGTCACCTGGAAAATATGAAAGAATTAAGCAGGCTAACTAGTTATGAACTCTCAACCTAAAGGATTGTTTTCCCTCCTCTAAAAACTTTCAACAAAAGAAAATAATAGCCTAAATTATAACCTATCCTAAAGCAAATGAATGAAGAGAAAAATGGAGAAGAAAAGTTTTTCCTAAAGCTTACTTGTTGCTTCACTTCTCAACCTCTTTCTCTCTTCCTTTTCTTCACGTCTTTCTCACTTTCTCTCTCTCTCTTACTCGAGTATGGCTTAGTGTGGAATGCCATGCATTAGCTCTCATTAACTATATATACTACTTGGTTCCTTGCATGGCAATTAATGTTTATGCTAGGTGGCTTTTAATATTTCACTAATTTGACAAGTGTTTATGCAATTACATGCATAATGACACTTAGTCTTGCTTGGCTAATTAATTGACACCTAATCCATGCCTAATCATATGTAAAAAATTATGTTTTAGTTCCCACATTTATTTTGTTGTTTGTCCCATTGAATTCATGTTTTTTTTTCCTTTTTAGTACATATGGCCGAGCATATATATGGGATTTTGGAGTCTTTGTGTTGTCTTATTTTTATTCATTCTTGTATCTTGGTTCCTCCATTTATTTTTCTATCCTATTTCATCTCTTTCCCTAGGTTTAGGGATTTAGGTTTGAACCATACTACTTTTCTAAAAATTTCAATTTAGGATAACTATTCTTTATATTATATCTTCAAGCTTAAATACTACCCCCAATGTTTAATGATTTTCATAGGCTCCACAAGGTTCTCTTATATTGTTATATAATGTCTGATTAAACTTTTTAATTGAGATAAGTATAGAAAGTTATATCATATATATAATTGAATCATAACTTTTTGTCTTCCTTTTCACTTAAGGACAGGGGACCTAAATGAAAGAAATTTTGGAATCTTACACTAGCTAGCGTCAGGTTCTTATTTGCTTTCAAAGCCCTGACTTGCATCAAGCTCCTTTTTACTTTTGAAAACCTGGCTTACGTTAGGCCTCACCTTTATTTTCAAAGTCCTTGCTTATGTCATACCTTTTTTACTTTAAAAGTCTAGTTCACGTCAAGTCCCTATTCACCTATTTTCCTTCACTAGATGGATCGTGTGCTCACATCTTGCTCTAAGGTAAAACCATATGTTCACGCTGTTCACTTCTTTTACCTAAGAGACAAGTAAAGAGGGACAACTATAATCATCCCATCCCAAAAATAAAACAAGTAAGAATAAGAAAATCAATGGTTAATTAATCAATCAATTGATTAATTGATAATTAAACATATATAAAATTGGAAGATTAAAAATGACAAAATCCAAAAAAAATAATAATTAAAAGAATCTTCAAAATGGAAGTTGAAAAAATGAAAATGTGGCTAGTAGGGAAGTTAAAAATCAAACTATGAGGAGCAAATGACAATAAAAAAAAAATCAAAAATAAGAAAAAAATAAAAATATAATAATTAAAGAACAAAAAACAACAACACCCAAAAAAAAAGAGAGAAGAAACAAAAGAAGGCAGAAAAACTCTTAGCCATCTCCTGCAGCACAAAAAACTCATGTCCCCTCTGTAAAGACAGCCACCTCAAGTGAATGGAGACAGAGGTATGGAGGAGGCATTAATGAAGAAGTGATAGGAAGGAGAAGTCAATTAAAGAAAATTGAAAAAGGCTAAAATGGGGTCTGAAGGAGGCGGCAGAACAACAGCAGGGAGAAGGATGTTTGTGGTTTTATACTAACAGAAAACAAGAAACCTGAGAGGGAGAGGACAGTTGATACAGAGAGAGACAGAAGGATATAAACTTTGAGCGTGAGAAGAAGAGAAGTGAGATAGAGAGAAGGGAGATTGATGTGAGAGTAGAAGGGAGCATGTGAAGAAGAACAGAAGAGTTAAAGAACCAAAGGATAGCGAAAAGAAAGGAGAAGAAGAAAGAATAAACCGGGATTGGAGAAGCGAAAAGAAGAGAAGATGGAGAAGCAAGGAAAAATGAAGAAACAATGAACAAGAGTAAGAGTGAGAGAAGGAGGGAGAAGGTGTGTACGCTCTTCTGCTTACTTCACTGGACAACAAGGGGAACTGAACGAAAAAAAGAAAGAGACAGTGAGAGAGAGAAGACACAAGGAGGAGCATGAAATGAAAGAAGGAGAACCGAGATAAAAGAATAAGAAAATAGACGGGAGAAGAAGAACTAAGAAACTTGAAAAAGAGAGAAGGAACTCGAGAAAGATATGAGGAACAGGATGTTAGCAAAGGGACCCTTGTTTTAGCAGGGAAAACTGTGAGGTTTTGGAGGAATGAAATGCTTGAATGAGCGGACTCCGTTGCTGAGTTGTAAAACAGAGTTCTACGAGACAGGGTGGACAAGAAGATGGTGGAATGGATAGAGGAGTTTGAATAGAAAAGTAAATAAGAGTGGTGAAGATTTGGTGAAGATTAAGTCAAGCTTATATTTCATAGAGGTAAGTCTCCATGGTTTGTTCTTAGATGTTCGATTCGGCCGAGCATATATGTTTTCTATGCAGTAAAGTTATGAGAAGGTGATGGTAGTTTACACGGCTATAAAGGGTGACTTGATTAAAACTTTGGTAGGATTGAGTCAACGTGTTTCAATCCTATGCTAATCTCCTTTAATTTCTGTTCTGGTTCAGCTTCATATCAGATCTTGTTTGGCGCATGGTTGCTTCAGTATAATTTGCTTCCCAAATGTGGACCGTTCCATGTTGTTATGGGATTCTTTTTAAAGCTATTTAAGTTCTCAAATGTTCCATTGATGACTTTTCAAATCGTTAGTGAATGAGAGGGATGAATGCATTTACTTTATTAGAGGATGCCTAAGGCTTTGGGTTGTTGTTCATCATGCTTATATCTGCTACTGCACGTACAGCTTGCTCTTACTGATGAAAAGCATGCTGACCTATGAATTACCAAGTGTATTAGGCTTTGCATAAGTTTCTCTCTATATAATATCATGTCTGATACTGATGTTGAGTCTCATTATGTGTTTGGGTGTTATAAGGATTTGAAACATGTGTCCTCATTATTTTGGCGACGCTTGAAGTCATTTGGGTTTGGTTTCATACTCGTGTATTAGCTTAATTCATGTCCAATTTACCTTTCGTTGTTCACCTGGACTCTTTAGCATGTCTGCAGCTTACAAGGAATATTACCTAAAATTATCTTTACTTTGGATTCCAATCCCAATCCTGAGGAAATATGAATGGGTGAAAGGAAAGGCTGCAGATTTATTGAAGAAGGTCAAAGCAGAAAGTTAGGAAGTAATTATACTCGTAAATAATATTTGGAATAATAAAAGATGAATGATGGAACACAGACTCACACAAACACAAAATGATAGATCTTTATGCATTTATTATTGTTATTATTATTATTATATTTACTTTTATATTTAGTTATCTTAGAGTCAGTACGTAAAATCTTTGGTCTCCTTAATTAGGCTTTGAAAATTAATTAATGACTCCCAATAATGTAAAATTTAGTATTTTTAAAATCAAAAAATTAATTTATGAGTTTCACCAAATAAATTTATTTTCTCTTTGTTTTAAAAAATTGTCATGTGAGCTTGTTAGTCTCGTCATGCACATAAAGAATTATCTGGTATAAGACATGTGAGATATTAAATCTTTGTAGGCATTAAAAGTTAATATTAAACTTTTGGAAATGCAAAAGTGAAATAATTTTTAAACTTTAAGAAATAATTTATTTTATTCTTTATTTAAATGGTTGTTGTATAAGTTTGTTAGTCTCTTCAAACAGAAAGAACTAACCAGTGGAGGCAGTGTGAAATTTCAAATCTCCTTAAGTTTTGAAATTAATATGTGATTTTTTTATAAAAAAATTATAATTCTTTTATTTGCATTTTTAGGATTGCCATGTGAAATTGTTAGTCTCTTTAGACGCTTAGAAATTAATCAATAAAAGTCATACGAGACTCTAATCTCCTTAGACTTTGAAAGTTAATATCTAATTTTCAAAAATTCTGAAAGAAATAATTATTTATTTTGCTTGTAATTTGTAAACCAAAATCCCCTTGAAAAATTAAACTAAGAATCCTAATTTTGAAAAATCTTAAAAAACCCTTTACCTCGATAATTTTGTTCCTTTATTAATTTAAAATAAAAATTCTAACTTCAAAAATCCAAAAAAAATTAAAAATCCTAAAAAATCCTTTCCCATCATAATTTTATTTATATTTCAAAATTAAAGTTAAAATTTCAAAAATAAAAAAAAATTAAAAAAGAGACAAAATGAAAGGAATAAAAAAAATGATATAAAATTGATTTCGTCAATTAAAACACTCCAACATAATTTTAATCCTATTTTATTTACAAAAGTTTGTTTAGTTTCAACTGTCCCTTTTTTTTTCACAAAAATTAAAAAAATTCACCAACTACCTACCATGTATTTTTATGTCTATGTAAATTTTGATCCCAATCATTTGGGTATATAAACTCTTAACTTTTATTTTAGGTCAAATCCACGCTTTGTAAATATTTATTTTTATCATTAATTTTGTTTATATTTTCTCTATTTATTTTGCATATGTTTTGATAAAAATAATTGAGATAAAATTAAAATCATATTATATTAATTTCATTTGACTAATTTAGGATAAACGTCTTTACAAAAGAATATTGTAGAGTGTTTAACATCTTTTTTACACTCAAATAGATTCCTAAATTCATCTCTATTTTTGCATACCATGCCTTTTTTTAAAAAAAAAAAAAAGTTTTCCAATCTTTAAAAATTTTGATAGCAAATTCAAAATAAATCAATTATTGCACTAATAGTTGATTTATTTCTCTCTTTTTTCTTTCCGTGGCATTCACGGTCAACCCTCCAATGAATTGTGACAGCCACCTCGCCAATCACCTCGTTAAGAATTGGAGTATCTTCGTTCACCATCACTTTGACTTGCAACATAATAGGCAAAATATTGTCCAATCGTCAAGTTTTGAAAACTATTTAGCTGATCTAAACGGCTTTCTAAGGTGTACAAAGTAGCTTCCGTCCAAGTCAACTTTTCCTTAGCAGAGCTGAACAACTACTGGATTGTAGTATGAGTCCAGCCTTGCTATGGTTTGAGTAACCAAATCTTCGATAGAGACTGGGCTGCCAGCTAACGCAAGGTCATCCGAAATGTTTTTCATCTTCCCAAGGCACCCTTCCATCTTGAGAGAACCCTTTCGAGTGTGCTGAAACTCTGATTTGTACAACATAACTCGATACTGTGAATCCCTCTCGGCACCTTCAGAGAGGTATCGAGGGGACATGGCGACATGGCTTAGTACCAAGTAAATAACCATCTAGTTATGTCCTTTAATGATAGACATACTTAGTATCAAGTAAATAACTATCTAGTTACGTCCTTTAATGATGGGCATAACAATGGAATGCCATAAGAGAAAGTTGCTCTGATCCAGCTTGTGGAGCAAACCTGATTAAGCGAGTTAAACAGGGGAGGAGAGGGTTTAATTAGCGATGGAAAAAGAGAAAGAGAAGCAGAAATATAAACGATTGTAATGGAAGTAGCCATGGCAGAGATCATGCTGGCTCTTGATACCAAAATAGATAAACAGAGGAATGCACTGAATGAAATAATACTTGACTTAACCATTCACCATGAGCTATACAGTATATATAATAGGTTCTGTTATGTGTACCACCAGTAGATAGTTGACATCTGGAGCTTCAAATAACAGATTAGAAACTTCTCACAAATACACTACACGTGACTTGAGTAGACTCTGGATCATACAATACTTGGGCTTTTGTTGCTTACGAAGACAGTATGGGCCAATCCACTATTGTATTTTAGCACTAAGCATCCTCTTCCATCCATCACCCTATCGTCATCTTCGCACTTTTCAATGAAAGATCTCGAAGGTGCACTGCGTTTTGGAATTCGTAGCCAGCAAGGAACATCTAACGCAAAAGTATATATTAAAAAGGGATCATTCTTCTTTATCTAAGCTGAACATGCTTCATCCCAAACCTGCATCAGCGTCACTACATGCAAATAACTTTATCTGCATGATGGCGCTCTGCTTGACAAATAGAGGCAATATCGTTAACTTGTCGGATCCCTTCAACCACGACTCTGTATTCTTTATAAACTCAAGCATATTGTTTATCTTTCTCAAGCAAGAATGCTGTTATTCCAGATATGTGAGAATTACACTTAAGCCTTCTATCAAAATTACTAATCATCATAAACATATTAATGTTTAAATATAACTTTTTCCAAAAGGTGACATGCGTAAATATATAATTACTTTGGTAGATTTTATAATTCTGGTTAAGGAAGATGATTTGGTCTTTGTTCCTCAATTTCTTCTCAAACTCTCGCTTTGTTATGGCCGCAGATCGGGACTCCTCAGCCATCGGATTTTGTCTTTTGCTTTGTGCACTTAGGGAATAATGAGATTGCATATTACTTCATACGAGATAAATGAAGTTGCATGTATATAAATATAATGAATTAATTAACTTGGTATGCAATTAGTAAATAAACACTAAATAAGATAATTCTTGCCAATAGTGAGATTCATTACTACAGTAATTTCACGAATTTTTGTTCATGCCATACTCACCGTGTACAATACTAGTATATTCATTATTTTTTTGGGGCCAATACTAATATCTCCTTTACTAAGAAATAGGAAAATTAGAATTTAAATGAAAAGAAAATAGTAACATAAAAAAGTCTAGAAAGAAATTGAAACTCCAAATGGAAAAGAATCCAAACAAATTCACCAATCCTTCTAGCGTCCCATCCCGACCCATTGCTAATATAATATACTACTAACTCATGACATGTCATTGCTGCTGTAAGCTAACCCAAAAAAAAAAAAAATCTAACAGCATAACAACCTAGCCCACGTGTTTTTTTTCTATGACTTTATTCTTTTATTATTTTAAAAAAAATATTGACTAATACTAATATATTTATATAATAGTTAATATAATGTACTAATTTTAATCAAATTATTTTTTTTAGTGACCTTCTGTTTTAAATAATTTGATTAAACATTTCATACTGACTACTATAGAAGTTAATACTTGTCAATATTTCTGGCCTTAATTCCTAACTTTATTCCATGTAATAGGTGTGAATGTAATCTCTTTGATAATTTCCGTTGACCTCATGCTCATCATCTTCCCTTCCTCTTGCATTGCACCACTAACAATATCTTTCCTTGACATATTCCTATCAGTACCTCAGAAACTTGGCTTACTTTCTTAAACCAAAGCAATGGCACTGATATATTTAGTATCCCATTTTTTCACTCCAAGTTCTGTTATCATTTTGCTAGACTGTGGACTCAGCTTCAAATTTCATAAACAAGTAAAAAATTTGGCAACAGAGGAGGTACAAGCAACAATACGACGCAGCCAACCACAGGGCATCCAAACCGGCTGAAATGCATGCTGGAGATGGCACAAATTGAAACTAACTAGAGAGCCCACCTCATTTGTAACTATCCTTCGTCTTCCTCCCAACCATCTCCCCTCACACTCTTCACAACTTCACAAGAACCAGAACCACCATGTTTCGCTGCTTCTCCCCCATCTCCCTCACTTTCTCTGTCTACCTTCTCACTCTACTTCCAGCAATCTTCGCCATTCCATGCATCGGCGTTACCTACTCTTCTCCCTACAACAACACACATAAACCATCGCCGGACCACGTTCATACCGCCATTCGTTCCCTCAACCTCAACTCTCTCCGCCTTCAAGATTCTGACCCAGATATCATTCGGACCTTCCTGTACACCAATGTTTCCATCTTCCTCACCATCCCCAACAACTTGGTCTCCCGCATTGCCACCAACCGCTCCAAAGCAATCCAGTGGCTCTACGTCAACGTTGTACCTTTCTATCCTCGCGTCAACATCGCCGCCATCTCCGTCGGCAACGACTTCGCCTCCGTCTTGCCGGAGTCCGTCGACCGCCTCTTCCCGGCGGTCCGGAACGTCCACTTGTCGCTTCGCTATCTAGGCATCCACAACGTGTCTGTCTCCACCTCGTTCTCTTTCGTCAGCGTTATAACGACGTCGTTCCCTCCTTCCGCCGCTCGTTTCGAAGAATTCTCCGGCGTTGATGTGATCGGGGCGCTGCTTCAGTTCCTGAGCCAGACCAATTCGTCGTTCTTCATCAATATGTACCCGTACAACTTGTACAGGCTCAAGTACGAGATCCCAATTGGAATTGCTCTCTTTCAAGAGTACCCTTTCAATTTCAGAGACGATTTCGCCACCGGCGTCAGGTACCGGAACCTTTTCGATATGATGATCGACGCGGTGGTCAGCGCGATGGCGGCGGCGGGGTATGAGAATATACCCATTGTGGTGACAGAGACTGGTTGGCCGAGCGCTAGCGCCGGAAACGAGGAGGATGCGAACATGGGGTACGCCGAGATGTACCTAAAGGGTCTTGTGAAGCACTTGAAGTCCGGCGAGGGCACACCTCTGAGGAAGAAAGGGGTGGCGGGCGTTTTCGTATACGAGCTGTTCGATGACGAAGCGGAGGAGGGAACTCTACCACCGGGTCGGCATTGGGGGATTCTGTATGCCAATTTGACTAACAAGTATTCTGTTGACTTCTCTGGGTCGTGCTCCAGAGGTGGTGAAGCCATGGCTTGGATGAAGATGAAGATTTTGTTAGAAGTTTTCTTGCTTTTCATTCTCTCGCTTCGTCACTAGATGTGGGACTGCTACCATTATCGTCTTTTCGATTTTTGGTTCGTTGTTTAGTCTTCATTTCAACACAAGTGGGTTTTCTCGCGTTGGTGATGCTAGGAGAAGAGGGATTTGTAATGCCATTAATTAGTTTTTCTTCCCTATAATTACGATATAGATGATTTTGTGAGATTCGAAATTTGTCTGTGGTCGACTTTGTTACTACGAGTTCTTAATGAAGTCATGATCTTATTCTTAATGGAAAAAGTAGAGAAAACGGCATTTCGAATCAGCAATAGCACGCGCAGAGGCAGCTCGTGTAAATTTGTATGTTTTGTTAGTATTTAAGTTTATTCAGATAATACTGATGAAATTAAATATAGCAAAATTTAATTTCTGTTTAATTTTATAAGAATCCTTAATATTTGAATCATGAAATATTATTTGATGAACACCTAGTTTATATAGTTCATGGAAATAGGAATTAGAATTTAGGACAGAGTAAAAACTCTATAGATACAAATAGACACAAATAGAGTGATAAGAAATTAAGTAAAAGGAGAGAGAGTTAGCTTT
Source organism: Delonix regia (assembly GCA_037074485.1). NCBI lineage: Eukaryota > Viridiplantae > Streptophyta > Magnoliopsida > Fabales > Fabaceae > Delonix > Delonix regia. Next base: position 15,343,838 of record CM073453.1, on the reverse strand, counting down.
TACACTTTTTTTGTCACTTATTTAATTTTTTTATTTCTTTTTTTTCTAATTGCACATGTGCATACTCACCCAAACAATAAAATTATAATTTTCATGTTTGTAAAAAGAAATGAATTTTTGGTAAAAATATTGAAAATGCATTTTTTTTTTTTGTCATTATAAAAAACGAAATCGACAAAATTTAGAATTTGGGCCCTCATTCGATGAAGGGCCTTCTTCATGTTAGCTATGTTGCAACTTTTTGAGTAATAGCATTAGTCAAGAGCCTATTTCGCTATAAAAAAAAAAATTGCCATAAGCATAAAGTTGAAAAAAAAAAACCAGTGACCATCTTGGGAAACTGGAGAAAAAGAAACGTCCTTTTCTTCGGTCACTGGCCATATCTGACAAATAGAAGGGGACTCATACGCTAATTGCTGCAACACATTTCGCCAGTTTCAAACCGCGTAGGACACATCAAATTCACGGCGGTTTCAAATGCCGCACCGTTAAACCTCAGGCCTAGGTATATCTCTGTGCACTTTCTCTCTGACTTGCCATTGTCTCCATTTCCCTTTCGTTTGTTTTCTTAACCCCCCTATATTCTTGACTGATATATGTGACGTCGACCTGAGTAAGTGGCATTTTAGAGTCTATATGCTTTCTGTTTTTTCTTTTTTTCTTTTTTCAATCTCATTTTTCAATTTGATATCGAATTCAGTTGTTAGAATGTACGGCTCAGTGCTTCCATTCGAGTTTGGAAATCAGTGCCTGGTGGAAAGTTATTGTGTTATATCCTTATTTCATTTTTTTTTTTTTTCAAGTGTTTCCCGCATGTATTAATGTAGAGAAGTCTTTCTCATTTGCGTTGCTCTGAGTTTATTTTTTCTCAAATATATTCCATGGCCTGTGCCTTCGTAGGGAAGAATGGGACTTTTAATTGTTATAAGTGAAAGCTATAGTAGATATTTTTCATTTCAAATTGAGATGAAAATGGGATGGAAATGTAATTTGAGTTGAAACTGAACAGTTTTCAATCATCCCATGTAAAATTCTTTCTACCAAGTACCAGCATATTACAATGAATACTCCATTCCTCGCCAATTTCACTGCCCAGTTTCATAGCCATTGGCAATAAAAAATTGTCGATATACACAGCTGACTTGTCTGCTGAGGAAACACATCTGTTGTACATAATGGTATTTGCTACAGTATTTGGATGTTAACATTAAACTAGAAAATGAGTGAAGAGATTGTAAATTCTGATCACTTGTGTGAACTTCATATTTTCTTATGTTCTTCATTTTCCATTCTGAGGTCATCCATAGCATCAAGCCCTACATGTTGCTCTCCTCAATCCCTCACTAAGATGGAAACTTGTGTTATAGATTTTCACCATGTTCTTTTAGGTCCTTCAATTTCATTTCCTTAAGAGAACAGAATTAAAAGAATGAAAGTAGATTCAAGCATGTGATGAATATGTTAGATGAATTGCAAATTGCAATTACTTTGAACTTCGAAGCTTATTTTCAAAATATGAACCTAAACAGGAAATGGGAAGCATTATTGGACTTGGTGGCTTCCCTTCTCTTTCTATCCAATTCTGCTACATGAAGTTTAGGTTTAAACCTTCATCTGTGATAGCTCCTGTAGCACAATGTACTGATGTAGTTTTAGATCATTCAGTTACCTGCTTTCATTCTTTCTCTGAAATATTTCTGATCACTTATAAATGTTATTGCATAAGAAATCATTAATTTGAAAATATGTAAATAAACGAACTAAAATGAGTCTAATTTGTGAATTGTAGTGTGTGATAGTATGCACCATGGTCTTCCTACTTACCAGCTTTTTGGTATAACAACCGTGTAAATTGGTCTGTTTGATTACTAGTTAATTCTTGCCCTCTTGCTACTTTATTGTGCCTGCAAAACCTATCAGAACATTTTCATTGCACAAGGATGTCTACTTCATCATCAAAAGCCAACTGGACACCTCCAAACCACAAAATATTTGTTGATTTATGTCTTGAAGAGACATTGAGGGGGAATAAGCCTGGGACGCATTTCACCAAGGAGGGTTGGAGAAATATCATTGCATCCTTTTATGCAAAGACTCGTGTGAGATATGACAGGAAACAAATAAAAAATCATTGGGATGCAACCAGAAAACGGTGGAAATTATGGATTAAGTTGACTGGTGATAGTAGTATGAAATGGGATCCTGAAACCAATAAGTTTGGTGCTACTGAGGAAGATTGGCACAATTATATAAAGGTATCTGCTAATTTAACAATCATTTAAGATAGTAAGAGAGCTTCTTCTTGGATGTAGACAAGTACTAAATTCATTTTGTCACAGGCAAACCCGAAAGCTGCACACTTGCAGTATAAGGAAATTCAGTTCCCTGATAAACTGAACATCATCTTTGATGGAGGAATACAAACTGGGGAAATGACAACTTCAACTAGGCTTAAGAGGCAGAATGATGCTTTGGCTACCTCTCCTATGCATCAAAAAGTGCGAGAAAAGAAACACAAGAATCTAGTTGAGGATGATGAACTAAGGAGTTCTATTATGGCTCATGCCATTCCGATCAATACTATTGCAAGTGAGCAAAGCATGTCCAGTTCATCACATCACAAGGTTAAAGCCATTTGGACCCCTCCATTGCACAAAATATTCATTGATCTATGTTTACAGGAAACGTTAAAGGGGAATAAGCCCTGTACACATTTTACAAAGGAAGGTTGGAAAAATATTGTGGAGTCATTTCATTCAAAGACTGGTTTGAATTTTCAGAGATTACAGCTTAAGAATCACTGGGACGCAACCAAAGAGCAATGGAAAATTTGGTGTAAACTTATTGGCACTATTTACATGAAATGGGATCAATCTAATAAAAGATTTGATGCTAATAATGAAGATTGGACCAAGTATTTACAGGTATGTTAAATTACAGAATGCACTACCTCTATTATTCATTGAAACTCGTTATGAGGTTCAATGTTTCCTCAGATTGGTTATAGCATTATAATAGTTACGTTTCAGGGAAACCCAGAAGCTGCACAATTTCGCTTTAAGGAACTACAATATGCTGACAAATTGGAAACAATATTTAATGGAGCTATTTTTACAGGGAGATTGAAGCTGCTGTTCAGTGTAGGAAATCTGATGATGGTGTTGCTTCATTCCCTTTGCATGCAAATGAACCAGACTCAGCAAAGCCAGGTGAGAAAACCGAATGCGTTTGTGATGCTGTTGAGTCAAGAAATGGTGTGATAATTCAAAAGAATGCTATGGCATGTCCATTAACAGAAGGCAAACTCAGCTATAGTATTGGTGAATGCCTTGATAGAATGGAGGAAATAGAGCAAGGAAGCGACCTCTACTTGTTTGCTCTAGATGTATTCCTCAAGCAGGAATACAGGGAAATTTTTCTTCAATTGAAAAAGCCTAATCTAAGGATCTCATGGTTGCAGCGACTTCAATCTGTTGGTACACCTCTGCTCTAGTTATTTATATACTCGCATCTTCTTCTGGTACAATACTCTATATAATTGGATGTATAGCAGTTTCGTTCCCTGCATAGGTCATCATCCGGTATTGCAAGTCTGACTGGGAAGCTTAAGAATCTTTAGATTAATAATTGTAAATGTAGTTTAGATAGAGTATCTTCTTTCCATGTTCACTAATTTCATGTCATCTAATTTCGATGCGGTCATCTCAGCGAATTGATGGGTCCTTTGCAAGCGAATGATATCATTTAAATCTATCACGTTTACTAGTTATACACCAAAAAGAACTTGTGATTAAATATAGGTAAAAAAAAATATATCTTTTTAAACTTTAGTTTATTCCTTTAGATAAGTTAATTGTTTTACTGTGTATCTTAGTTCTTTAGAGTTGAATAAATATGTAATCTAATACTTAGTTTTATCCGCACAAATTGAATCAGGTCAAAATAAAAAAAAAAAATTATAATTTCATGGAGGCAGATTTTGGGGTTACATAAAGCTCAACATAATTCATTATTTTGTTATTCTAATAATTTATTTTTTATTTTATTTATGATAAAATTTTTAAGTATTAATTTTTAAAATCATTTTTATTTCAATTTTTAATTTTTTTAAATTTTATCTCTTATTCATCTCAAATCTTAAACTTTTCATTTTTCTTAAAAAAATTGTACTTTTATTAATGTTTTTTTCATAAATTTGAAATTTAAAATTGAAAATAAAAAAAAGGTGATCCAGATCAAATTAATCAAATACTGGGTCAAATGGCATTCCACATCATAAAAAGACCCAATCTTACAACCAAAAAGGAGACAGAGTCTTGCATAATCTTTTAGCCCAGCCGCTTTAAGAAATCAGAAGGTACACTTCTACGGACTAAATAGTGTTGTGTACTACTTTTAGTATTCATGAGAGGCATTGCAGAATTTGTTTGCCCAGACGGTAAAGATAATGCTATAGTCTTAGAAGACTCGCAAAATAGGGTAACTTGGAATATACTTAAAGACTTCCACAGCCATATCCTTTTTGTTTTTTTTTTGTTTTTTGGCCAAAGCCATGTCCTTACATTATCTGTCAAATGACAGTAGCCCGGTGTTCAGTTAAACTCTCACAATCCTGGAATGCAAGCCATCTTTTTGCCACGGAATGAATTAAGACTATTTACCCTTCCAATAATCATAATTGCTTATTGTAAGAGGTACAAGCTTGTAACTTTAACCCTGATAAAAAATCTAACCTACCAACCATGGATCTTGTAAGTTATAATACTACAGATTTTTCTTATTTCGAATTATGTGTACAACATAAAATTTCTCTAGATGTTAGTCAACAGGATTTGCATTGATCCAAAAAAAGGTCGTTGTGGATACCCCCTCTTGAAAATGGAGTGTCACATATGGGTAGGAATTGAGCCATCCAGTGCCTCCATGGGTGCAAAAGAGTCAACCAGGAAATAAATTGGGATAATGTTAGCTTCAGGCCTGTTACTATTTTTCAATAATGTTCATCTCATTCCCAACATTCACCGCTTTTTCCACATTTTTGGCCAATTCCACAGCAGCTCCTACGTAAGTATCTGGTGTCAACTTTAACAGATTTGTCTTTGCTTCCTTCGGTATGTCTAAGTCTTCAATAAAGTCTCTTATGCTCTCCTTGGTGACTGATCTCCCTCTTGTCAGGTGCTTCAATTTCTCATATGGCTCCGGAACACCATATCTTCGCATAACCTATATAAGAATTTGCATAAACACAAAAATCAATTTTAAAAATCACGACACAAAACAATGCCAAAAGAAATCTGCAGAAAATTATCGAGCAAACAAATGTAATCATTAATCTCAGTATGTCAGGAATTATATAGGCTATTGGTTACAAATATTCCAACAAACGAGTTTTAAGGGATTAAGGGCCAGTCTAGCCGTGCTGCAAAATTTTTGCTGCTCTTTTAAGAATTTTGAAAAACACCGTAACAATATGCAATTAGCATAAAGCCAAATCTTTCAAAAACTTCTAAACAATATTAATATTTGAGTTAAAACTTGCAATTTTTTCAATTAAGACATTTAAGTCTAAAAATTATTTATATCTGCTTCTGATCTTCATTAATAAGAGAAGCTCAATTTCCTTGTCTATCTCCCAGAAGAGGAAAAAAAAGAAAAATTACTTCAACCTGTTTTCTTGTGACGGCAAAACACAGATATGAATTAAGGAACAGCATTTTTCACCACAGCAGTACAGCCAAAGAGGCACTAACAAGTCAATATAACAATTTATTTTGACTGAAAAAAATAAAGAATTTAGTCAATTTGCCTTAAAAATTTTGTCTCTGATGCACTAACTAGTAAATTTTGTTAAGTAAATAATGCATCATTAATAAACAAATCGAGAAAAGTATACTCATGAGCATTGAAAATAAACAAATTATTAAACCACCCAAAGCCAGAAGCATATACATACAGTCTGTATCGGTTCAGCTAGCACTTCCCAGCATTGGTTCAAGTCCTCACTCAGGCGAGCTTCATTGACCTAAATTGGGAAACAGTTTAAAAGAAAGCTAGGTAAGAAGAAAATCCTGTTGTCTTTATTCAAGGATTATTCACAAACAGGAGAAATTTGCTCAATGGGGGCATTCAAGTAGTCAGTCAACAGCTCAACGCAGATTTATACATGCAGCTATTTCAGGTAAATTACTGTGAATGAACAGTTGAATCAACCAAATTTTATTACCTAATATCTTTTCATAGCCACAAGGGAAAAAAAAAAACCCCCCACATTCTGAGAGACAAGCCATGTATATCCCATGTTACATTTAGTACCTGAAGCTTTGCTATTCCTTGAAGTGTGCTTTTGTACGCTAGAAGAGAATGACCTATTCCCACACCCATGTTCCTTAAGACAGTTGAATCAGTCAAGTCCCTCTGCAAAGATAAGATAAATAAATAATTACTTCCAACAGCAACTTAAAATCATACTATTACTAGTTCACTACCACTAAGTTATACTAAGAGATAAACAGATAAACATAAAACTGTTTTTTTACAGAAAGAATATTAAAAAAACATACATACACATGCCTGTTCTGACATGCAGACATTCTCCACTTCATACTTGTTACAAACCAACTTCCAGGAGATTTAAAAGGTGAAAGCTTCTTAATATCATAGCTTAGGTTGATTATAATAAGAACCAAAAGGAAGCAATGTACAAGGAAAAAGAAAACCAGTATAACTCTTGCCTGCCAACGTGAAATAGGCAACTTCATGCTTAGATGAGATAGATTTCCATTGGCCACTCCAAGATTACCTTCACTATTTTCAAAATCAATGGGATTTACTTTGTGAGGCATAGTTGATGACCCAATCTCTCCAGCCTTAGTGATCTGCATGAAATATTGTGAATTAAAGAGATCATTGTAATACTAAACGTCCAACAACATACACTACTTATAACTTCTATACAGAAGACTCACCTGCTTAAAGTAACCCAAAGATATGTAGCCCCATATGTCTCTGTCAAAGTCAGTTAATACATTGTTGAATTGGATAAGTGAGTGAAATAGTTTAGCCATGTAGTCATGACTTTCAATCTGTTAACAGGGCAATGTAGCATAATCAGAACATATACGAAGTGATCACTAACCAGTTGGCACAATAGTGAACTGTAAACTTTAATTTTATTATTCATCAAGACATAAGGGTCACAAAATAAGAGAACTTCATGAGTTTAAAAGAGGTTCAAATATCTATATATGTGCCAACATGCATAGCACAAGTCATAAAAGTTTCATGACTGTTGACAGCCTTCAAGATTGAGTTTTTATATAGCATAAAGTTATGTCCAATCTCAACATAAAAAGGCAAGAAACAAACCTGAGCAACATAGGGATTAAAACTCAACCCAAGAGATTTTACAAACTCTTCTGCAATGTGAGGCCAATAAACATCAGGATATGCCGCAAAATGGGCATTGTAATTTCCAACAGCACCAGCAAATTTTCCCAATATCTCCACCTCAGATAGCTCCTTCCTTTCTCTGCTTAATCTCACAGCAAATATTGCCATTTCCTTTCCTAATGTAGTTGGTGAAGCAGGCTGGAGAATAAAAAGATAGTAAAGGGAATTTTTCATGATGATGTTTACCATCAAAGTTCATGTACTGTCCAATAGTCCAATATTTAAACCCCAAAATACATCAACGCCTAATTACTACAATAATGTTAAAGGAAAAAAAGAAAAAAAAAAAAAAAAAAAACAAGCCTACCTGTCCGTGTGTGCGAGAAAGCATTGGGATATGAGCATTATCTCTAGCCATGTTACATATAGCTCTGATTAAGTCATCCATAACGGGAAACATGACTGTGTCCATTGCTTCTTTCAGCATCAAGGCATGGGCAAGGTTATTTATATCCTCAGATGTGCAAGCAAAGTGAAAAAATTCAAGAACCTGCAATAAAGAAAACAATAAGAATGCAATTGGAAATGTATCAGAATGTCGTAAGCCATCAGGATTCATGATGCCAAACTGAAACTAGTGCACAATCCCATTGACACAAGGAGCAAATAAAGTGAATCATAACCTTAGCTACTTCTGCATTTGACTGGCATTTCTGCTTCAAGAAGTACTCCACTGCTTTCACATCATGATTTGTCACCTTCTCGATATTTTTTATCTCCAAGGCATCACTAATGCTGAACCCATCAATTAGTTCTTGTAAATAAGATTTAGCCTCATCACTGAAATTTGGAACCTCTGTAATTTCGGGAATTTGAGACAGCTGCAGCAACCATTTAATCTGACAAAAGACACATTGATTGATTAAAGACCTATGAGGAGAACTTCATAAAAAGAGGAAGTAAAAGTTAGCCCACCATGGAAAAAAGTAGGCCTAAATACATAAAGTGCTCAAACTTAAAGGGTACAAAGAAATATATACACTTTTACACTCACAAATTTATTCTATTCCATTGAGAATCATTACATGCCCATTCCCTCAGACACAGTCAAACCCTATATAAGTCATAATCCCGGTACTTCAAAAGTTAAAATCACAGATTTGGAGCACAAGCACATGAATGCCCTTCTATCTCATCATAAACTAGAAATGGGCAAATTCCCAATCAAACTATCACTCATATATGTCTGCCTCAGAATATTGTTTAATCCTACATATACTGTACACAGAATCATGAAAAGATTAGTGACCTGTAACATGAAAATAACATCATTTCTCATTCACCAAGTGTAATTCAAGTATCAAATAATTTTATTTCTTCATTTGGTCATTCACACTCACGCTGACCCCATAAAAAAATGAGGGTTTCTATAAAATTATAAAATGGAACACTCAGAAGAAACCCTAGTGCAGAGTTCAAATTAAAATGTACCTCAACAAGAACCCGATAGTAGATTAAGCCATACTCGCTCATAAAAGGAGCCAATTCCTTAACTTTACTCCAGTAACGACCATCCAATGGCGACAAAGCCGTCAAACCAGAAAGTTCAAATCCACCCGAATGAGTTCCAACCATCTTCTTCACCTGGAAGCGTCAAATTCAACCGTCATGCATAAAATAAAACACTACCCAGTAAGATCAACAACAATTACAGAGTTCAGATAAGATAAAATAAGGAGAACCTCTCCAGCTGTTGTAGTAGTTCCATTGAGGACGGCGTTACATGGGTATCCTCTGCGAGAAACAGAGGCACGAAAACGAAATGAAACATTGGAAAGCTGACTATAACATGTAGATTTTTGAAAGTTGCTCCTGACGTGACTGAAGCCCGAGACTTGGGCACTGTTACAGACCCTGGAACAAGCCCCAAACTCCATGAAAGCAGTACTTCGAATTTAGGAATGGAAATGGGCGGATATCCGATCAGTTCTGAACAAGGAAGTCAAAACGAAAACATAGACTTACTGCTCCGCAGTACTGTAGTGCTGCAACAGAGATGGAGTATGGTGATGGTCGAAGGCGGCTAGGGTTCAGGGATTGGAATGAGAAGCAAAGGATTCCTGTATTCTTCCCTTTTTTTTTGGTTCTTTCGCACAAATTAGGGATAGGGACGACGACAATGGGCGGGTAACCCGCTCAAAACATCGTCGAATCTGTTTTCTTCTGGCCACCAATTCACATCCTCGAATCGGAATCCAATATAATACACACATACATCTGAAACGAAATTAGCATTCAAAATATTTGATATCTCAAATTTTTGGGAAATTGAAACGCTTAGAAAATAATTAAAAATAAAATAATTATTACACTCACTTATAATTTAAAAATATAATTATTATAATATTAATCAAAAGATAATAATATTATAATTATATTTTTATATTATATATTGGTGTATTCATGCATTTAAAATTATAAATAAAGATTTTACCAATATTTAAAGATTTATTAAAATTATTCAATATATCCAATATATGTATATCTTTCAAAATATATTTTTGAAATTTGTAATTATTAGTTATTACAAATCATTTGAAAGTATTAGTCTAAAAAATAAATAGATATGAATAAATTTTGTGATATATAATATAATTTTTAATGTATGTTTATCTATAATTGATCTAATTATTATACATAATTGACTGGTACCAAATATTACTATTTTATTAAGCTAATACTAAGTGTCCAAAAATTAAAATGGAATTTATGCAATTGGAGCATTTTTTTTTTAATGTGGACTATTAGATTAAGATTTTAATTGTTTATCAGTTTTAACTTTCAAAATTTTAAATACAAATAATTAGATTAAACAATTAATAATGGACTATAGAGAATCTAAATTTATCTAAGGAAATGTTTGGATAGATGTCTTACGAGAGAGTGACAAAGAATGGAATAACTAAAATAAATTGAACCTATGTTTGGATTTTTTTAAAAGTAGGATGGGATGATAAGAGAGGGATACCAAAATCCTTCTTTACTATCTAAAACTTCAATTTTGTTATCCCTTCAAATTGGGGGGTCAATGATGAAATGAAGTGATTTAAAAAATTAAATTATAAATATACCTATCATCCTTGAGGGACCATTCTAATTATTACATATTAATCTTATTTCTATCATTATGGTCATAGCCTATCTCTTTTCTTTTCCTTTTTTACTTAAAATTTTAAAATAAAAAAGAGAAAATAAAAAAATCTATAACGTAGATTAGTTTCATATATTTTATTTAAAAAATTGGTCAATAATTTTTCTTTTGGGTTTTTTAAGTTTGTCTTTTAAAAATTTTTAAAGCAACATAGATATTTTGTAATAAATATATTGGACAAAATAGACATGATAATTAGTAAAAAAATAAAAAATATATATATGGCCATGAGAATAATGTAACATTATGTATTGAATAATGACAAAATTATTAGTCATATGTTTATGTTATGAGAGATAATATTAAAAAAAATAATTAATAAGTCATTTCATTCTATTTATTTTATTGTAACTTCTAATAACAAAACGGATAAGAATCACTCCATTTCTTCATTAAAATTTTTAAACAATATATATACTTAAGTTATTCTATCACATCCTATTTCATTCCATATCATTTTATTAATAACCACTCAATGTCATCCTCTCTTAAACTCTCAAATATAACCTAAAAGATAAATTTAAATCTCCCATTAATTAATCGAATATGTTTTATGACATTATTAACCTCGCAATTTGAGAGCTGCCTTTGACAACCCCTATTATGATAATCGCAATATCTTAGAAAAGGAGAACATTAGGCTACATTTGATATGATGCAAAAATTTAAAAATAAAAAATAAAAAGAAAGGAAAATTGTAAAAGAAAGAAGAAAAAAGTTGGTGTCTAGACAATGAATAATGACGAACTCTTGTTGGCTTACATCTCTAACAGTGTCTGTTATCCAACGGTTCATTGACTACTGCGTCAAAAAGAAATACAATAACAGAACAACTTAAAATTATGATTAAATATTAAGAATAAAAAAAATGTCTTGTCAATTCTAATAAGAATCCCCTACTGCACAGTATATATACTGTACCATAGAAGATAAAAACAAAAGTTTCAAAAGCCGTAAAGCATTAACGCTATAGCACTAGATGTCAACTCAGCCAATTCTAGGTCAATCTGTTAAATGGAACAACGGCTAAATAAAATGTACTTGTATGCTCTTCCACATTTTTTTCTTCCCTTCCTTTTAAGTTTTTTAATTTCACTTTAGACAACAACTATAATATGGCTTGTAATATTCATAAAATTTATATGTAAAATAAATTATTTTAGGTGAATTTTTTAATATAAAATTTTAAGGGTTGGATAAAGGAGGAAAATGCACTTGAAATCAATATAAATTTTAAATAAGAATGAAACAAAAAAAATTTAGAAAGGAAAAAGGAAAAATTGAGGAGTATTAAATATAAATGAAGATAATATCATATCTAAACTAGAAGTTAGCATGAGTATTTAAGCCTTGTTCTATACATTTCCAATATCTGTAATTGAATCCCAAAGGATGTAAACTAGGCATTTCCTATAATTTTGACATAATATTACAAAGCACCATCTAGGAAATTACCTATATGCTATTAGTAGGATTAAAATTTCATTAGAATGCTCCTCCCTTGCGTTTTCACCTCCTTCCCCGACACTATCATGCTCTCTCCTCTTCCAACTCAAGTTTGCCATGTTCATCACCATTCGAGCTCACCTGTGGTTGTCCAGTATCGCTGCACCCTTGTTGGCCTAAACTCGACCTTCGTCGACCTTTAGTTGGCCTAAAAACACGAGAATTTTGACAAGCATTTTTTGCTTGATTTCATTAACATTTTTAGCAAATCAGGTACGTTTTACTTTGTTTTGGCTTAGGACTTTTGTTTCTTGATGATTTTTGGCCACTTCTCCCTCATTTCCACTAATTAATTTTGCTCCATCAGCTTATAATCGAAAAACCCCAATCTCCAAACTGTTCATGCAAGAAAGCGATGAGCAGTCTCATTAAATTCGGTTAGAGATTCATATCCTAGGTAATTTTTGCACCCCTCTCCCCTATAATCATTGATTAATTGTGAGTTTTAACTTCAAAATTGAAAAACCCTAAATTAGAAGTGTATGTGTATACTTATAAAGAGATGAAATATGAAGTTTTTGGACTCCTTTGATATCCTTAAGCATTTAGGATGTGAATAGTTATTAGAAGTTACCATTATAAATTTTGGGTTGATTTAATAATTATCTAAAGTTTTCCTAAATTTTTCATAGACAAAAAGGATGGTAATTTGAATTAGGAGTCTCTTAGGACATAATTATATGGTTTTATGAGCATAATTAAACGCTTTGGAATATTTTAGTGCAATTCATCTATGTTGGATATTGGTGAGATTGCAACTTTAAGTTATGAAGTGTTTGGGTTCCAAAGTATTTTCCAATGCACATGTGAATATGTGTGCTAGTTATGACAATTAAAGATAATAAGAGGAATAATTGTGGGACATTTTCAAAGGAAATAAAACACCGAAATTGTTTAAGAATGCTAACCCATTTGAGTGAGTTATTATGGGACATTTTTATTAGAATTTATCTTAGTTAAGATATTTCTTAGCATAAGACATTAAATGTCTATCATTTGTTTTTAGGTTCATAGCAATTACACTTTACTCTGCAGGTCAAGGAGTGAGTGTATGGACTTTGGTCAGGTAAGTAGATAATTTTAATTATGCAAGATTTCTATTTTCTAATATCTATTTTGGAAAAATATTATTTCTTGATCTCTTGGTGCCTTGGGGCAGGCTTTTGGAATTAAAAATGTCTTTTCAATATTCTAAAATCTTTGAAATGTCGACATTAATGGATTTCATGACTCTGCATTTCAGAATTTCATTGAGTTTAAGTTTGCTGAGTTAAAATATTTCTAAACTTCTGAATTTCAAAACTTATGAACTTTTGAACTTTTTGTTATATTTTAAAGTGCTTTTATTCTATATTCATGAAATATTTAGTTCATTAATTATTAGGTTGTTTGATTATATATACATAATGTGTTGGGATTTTGAAATCTGGATACCTTAATATGTCTTTATGAAAAAGCATGGTTACGAGTTTTTTTATGCTTTGATATTTGATTATAGATTTATATATGTTAAAGATATCTTTGGGAAATGCATCCAAACAAGACCCCATAGTGCACTACAATCAGTATTTGATATAAATGGGTATAATTCCACCATTATAATACTCTATCTGAGGCCTAAGACCATTATTCAGAATATTCTAAGCATGAAGTTCATGGAGGATATCTACTCTGTTCTAATTATAATAGCCTTGGGCTAGCTCTATTTCTAATATCTAATGGTTCTGTATGACATTTCCAAGCATTCAGTTAGTTTGAGATACTCTTGTGTTACTTATGTACTAATTTATTTTAATTCAAAATTAGTTTTAAAATTTTATTACCAAGGCCTTTACTAAAGTTTAAGGTATATTACACATACCACATTATTTATACTAACCATTGAAGATGTTTGGTTTTAAGACTAAATATGATTTAAAAAAGAAAAACTCTATCGTGGTCAATTTGTCTATCCTTTTGTATAATTAATATTATCTGCTCACTGAGTTTTTACTCTCCCCACGTTATCAAACATTTTTCATATCATAGCGCTAATCTTGAATACCCATCTACGGAGTAAGAGCTTACGGGTGTTTCTTGTTTTGGTGAGCCTTATTGTTGCAAAGGTAAGAGCTCATCTTTTGTTATAAATTTGTAATTAGATTTAGAAGCTTCCCTTATATATAGGGATATGATCTTTTGATTATTGTTTTGTTAATGGTTGGCTGTTGGATATGTATGTATGTATGTATGTATGTATATATATATATTAGAGGCAGAGCTTTACATCCTTATGTATGTCAGGTTTCCTGTTATAGAAATTTTGGGAGGTTCATATTTTAGGGGAGATTGCCAAAATTTCTACACTAAGGTGATTAATTAATTTTGGTATATTTATCTGTAGGTATTCTCTTTCAGTTTTTGTTTATGAAAATTCTATATGTTAAGTAAATGTTTGATTTTTTATATGTCAGTTAGTCTTACGAGGGTGAGGGATACCTCATTTCTTGTGTTAGTCACGTCCTTTAGGTAGGGTCGTGACAGGGTTGCTATCAACAAAAAATTTTAATCAATCTTTTTAGACTAATTATCATGTTTGTTAACCCAGCTCCAAAGCAAAACCATAAAAGGCTTTTTTTTATTTAATTGTTACCATAGCCACTCACTTATCTTCATTATACCTATAAGGGTTAACATATATATGATAAATGATACTAAGTCTAAATTCATTATAGATTGAACACGTAAATTGCAAAACTGCAGTTGCAATAGAGATCTAATAATTAGTATTTGTTTTTAATAATCACATGAAATTAAAAAATAATTACAATTGCATGTAGTCATGATTTCTATGTAAATTGCAGTTATATTAAGTGTGGAGAATCCAAGTCTTTGTTAATATCACTAACTCAGCTTCATGTTAGAGCTATGCAAAAACCCAATCAACTTGGCACAACCCAGTCAGATTGAACCAGGTAAAAAAGGACGTGAACCAATAGCTGAAGGAAAATGCCAAGTTAGAGTGGGCGGGCGGGCCTGACCAGGTCTCAACGCCACCTATTTGGCCAATTTACCCGGCTCGACCACCTATTTAGCCTTATTTATGTATTTTATATATTATAATAAATATAATGAATGTATTATTCAATTAAAATAATTTTTAAAATTTTAAATTATTAAAAAAATGCTTAAGAAAGAACATAACACTTTATAGCCTTAAACCTTTCTTCGTTATGCCTTTGCTGTTTGTCATTTGCACGATCTCTTTTCTGTTATCCTTGGTGTTCTCTTTCTTCTATATTCTCAGTGATAATCAATAGTGATTGAGCCAATCAACTTTATTGTCAGTCGTGCACTCACAGGTAATTCACGCATAATTTTTTCTTTAGAACTTGTACATTGTAATGCATTTGCGCCTTAAAGATGTTGTTAGATGCCGTGTGATTGTGTGTGTAGGATTATTCCCCTCTTCTATATCAAACAAGCTCGTTTAAGAGATCAACAACTATGGCGGGTTCTTTTGTACATAAAGCTTCCTCTAACGATTCTAGGTTCATATTTCTTCCTCTCTGGTGATTCTAAATTCATATGTTTCTTTGCCTTTTCCTTTGAACCAAAATGATACTGAATGTGACTTATAAAGTAATGGTTTCTATTTGTGTTTGGTTCTTTGATTTCTCATTTACTGTTTCAATTTCTGATTGTAGAGATTAAAACTTGAATATAAATTTTTCCATTTTCTTTCTTTTCTGTTTGTGCTTCTGCTAAAGACCATTACTATCATGGGTATTTTATATTTGTTATAACTCAATCAGTTGTTAAACAATCCCTTTTAAGATTCACTTTTAGAAAATAGAACTTGTACAAGCTTTTTGTGCTTTTGGGTTAATAAATGCTAAAAAACCAAAAATTAAAAAGAAAGAAAAGAAAGAAGAGGGAAAGTTCTAATAAGAGTGCATAGAGAAAGAGAACGGGAAGAGAGAAAGAAGTTATCTTTAACTCTCCTATCAATCTTTTTTTTTTTTTTTCAGCTTTTGCTTAGTATGAGTCATAATTAACATTGATAAAGATGAGAATCTCATGAATGATTACTAGTTCTTGTCCATGTATTCTTTGTTGCTCCCTACACTTATCTCCATGCAAAGGCAACTTGATGTGTATTTTGTTTTTATTTGATACAAATTTATATGTAATTTGTTTTTTTTTTTTCTCTACACAATTAATGTAATAGGATAACACACAACCTTATGCATTTTCAATATGTTACTATTTATGGGTGGTCTAGGTGTTAACTAGTCTTGTTTATTAACTTAGATGCCAGACCTAAACCCAATTAGTTAGGAAGAATAAGGTCTATCCTAAGGCAGTAATATGTTAACCAACCCGACCTTTACCCCTTAAAATGTTGCTAACAGTGCCACTTGCACTACTACTACTACTACCTTTAGCTATACTTATTACAAACTCTAAGAAGCAGGAGAAAAGTCAATCTCCTCTAGATAAATTCAATGTGTGGGATCATCTTGTTAAAGTTCCTTTAGAAGAGATTGGAGGGATCTTAAAGCTACTTGTTATTACTACAATGTTTCATATGCCTGTAATATGAATAAACATGGCACAAATTCAATAAAAGAACATTTTTTTTATGTGAAAGAAGAGTCCAAACAAGGTTGAAGACAGAAAACAATCAATGTTAGCGTATATTGAGTTAAGCAAAGGAGGTTAACTAAAAATATTAGTCCCTAATGCATGCAATTTGGAAGAGTGTCACAAAGATTTGTCTTGGTATATTATTAAGTATGAGATACCATTATGAGCTATTGAAAAGGACGGGTTTAAGGAATTTTGCAACCAATTAAAGCCACAATTTCTAGTTCCTTCTAAAATGACAATTACTAGGGATTTCTATAAGTTTTATCTCAAAGAATTAAAGAAACTTATGTATTATTTAAAGAAGTCATGTTTCCATGTTCGTCTTATTACAAATACTTGGACATTAGTGCAAGATCTCAATTACATGTGTCTCGCAACTCATTTTATTTATGAGCAATGGAGATTGCAAAAGCAAATCCATAACTTATGTCTTATTGAAAATCATAGGGGTGACTGGGGATTGAAAATGTATTCACTTTGACTGTAGATAACGCAAGCTCGAATGACACAGCTATGGCGTCTTTAAAAAAATGATTGAGAAGTTAGATTGGGTTAGTTTGTGATGGAAATTTCTTACATATAGTTTATATGCTTCTAAATTTGGTTGTGAATGATGATTTGAAGGATTTGAATAACTTTATCTCTACTATTCATAATGTGGTGAGGTATGTCTGATCTTCTCCTGCAAGGTTGCAATGGTTCAAAAGTTTTATTGAAAAAGAGAAAATAAAATCACATAGTTTTGTGTGCTTAGATGTTGCAACTAGGTGGAATTCCACCTACCTCATGCTAGATAATGCCATCAAGTTTCAAAAGGGGTGTAAGAGGATGGAAGATGAGGATGAAGGGTTTATTACACATTTTAATAATGATGATTATCAGGTTGGGCCACCAAACACTTCAAATTAAAGTGTTGCAACTATTTTTGTGAAGTTTTTAAAGATCTTTTATGATATGATTGTGAGGTTATCTAGATCCATACATATGACCTCAAATATTTACTTTAATGAAATTATGGATGTTCAAGTATGCTAGAGTCAAAAACTACACATCACAAATGGCAAAGAATATGAAAGTTAAGTATGATAAGTATTTGGGGAGATAAAAAAATATAAACCCTTTGCTAGCGATAGGGTTGATATTGAATCCAAAATATAATATTGACTATGTCAATTTTACTTTTAATAATTTATATTATGATCCTAAGGTATGTGAAACCATAAAGATCAAAGTTAGAGATGCATTAACTCGCGTGTATGATCACTACTTTCATGGAGCTATTCAAGAATCAATTGAAACCACTTCAGAAAATGGAACATCTGAGAGTATGAATACAAATCATTTATTAACTCATAAGCAGATGTGGCAAGTGTTAAAGAAGGCAAAAATTTCTTTAGATCATAAAACTAAGTTGGAAAGGTATCTGTAACAAGAATTGGTTAATGATGGTCTTTCTTTTGATATCCTTATATGGTGAAAAGACAATATTGCAAATATAAAATGCTATCTCATATTGCACATAATATCTTAGCTATTCATATGTCAATTGTGGCCTTTGAATATGCTTTAAGCACTGGTTGGTGTGTGCTTGATGTGTTTAGGAGCTCACTGTCACCCAAATGACCTAGGTCATCATTTGTACTCAAAATTGGTTATCACCCTCATGTTCAGCTTTAATGATCATGACTTTAACCAATTTGAGGAGTCTAAAAGCATTGCATTAGATAATGCCATCATTTTCATTCTATTTTTACATGTCATTTTCTAGCTTTTCTTACTTGTATTACAATGTCTTATTTTACATATGCTTCTTAAAATTCAAGTGTTACAAATACTCAAGGTGATATAGCCATTGATTGACATTATGTCTCTGGTAATACAAGTTTCTTATATGGATGATGTAATGTAATGAACTAATTATTTACAAGTTTTCAATTCTTTTAATAACTTGTGCACTTCTGTTTTTTAATGCAGGGTTGTAAGCTAAAACTATGTTTTACTCTAAGAATTTTTTAAGAGCTGGATCTTTTTGTGCCAAAGTTTTTTCTCCTTTTAATTTGACTATCTTGTTGCAATTAGAATGTAAAATATTCATAAATTACCTTTGCTTTTATAGTTATGGACTCATGTTTGTAAACTTGTAATCTCTAGGGATTACCTAGTCAATAATCCTATTTCAATTTATATCTTCTAAAGTGTGTATGTGACTATCTGGAAAAAAAAAAAAAAAAGTGCAAGGTATTATGGTTTTGCTGATGCTTGTAACTAGACACAAGAAGACTCGTATGCTTATACTTTTTGCTTCTTATTTAAATTGGTATTATGCAAAATATCTGTTGTATAATTCGATAAAGATGGCATGCTAAATTGGAAATAACTGTGTTTTGCCTTCCAAGAGACAAATAACATCTAATATACTATTGAATATTTAGATAATAAACTACAAAACTGACATTACATATTTATAAGATATACAATTTGTCTCATCAATCAGGTTTGCATATAAACTTTTAGTTAATAGCATTTAAAATATTTAACTAATTGCTCATTTAATTGTTGTTCCTTGAATAAAAGTTATGCTCCTCTTATTCATTTATGGGAATTGTGGTATGGATGTACTTGATTTGAGTCTCAATAGTTTGAGTTTGAATTTGTTTGAAGACATGAAGTCCCTTATGTTATCTTTGAATCAATTTTACCTTTGAATCCATAAAACTATGCCATTTTTTTCCTCTTTTAAAGGGAATGTTACATATGTGAAGGCGTAGTTCATAATTAAGGTAGCAAACCATCCTATTGATCTTGAAGTTGACCAGATAAGATTATAAACCTTGGTTCTTACTAAACTATATTTGAATTATGAGAAGTATTAACAATTGATTCCTTATAGTTTTTGGCAAATTTGGTTCCTTAAAGTTTCCTTATAGCTAATACTTTATATCATTAGATGAAACATTTATTGGTGGATTTGTTACAAAATGGGTTGTCATTGATGATTTTGTGGATTTGTTACATAATATATGATTATATGTGTTCTATTTACATTCCTTTGTTGTAAAACATCATGGCCTTTGCAGTTGTGGGGTGTTAAACAAAATTTTTTGGTTATTTAATAGACCAAGTGATGTGAGCACAGAAGAAGGCCCATGCAAGTTGAGTTAGATCGTGTGTGTAAGAAGTTGTTTTTCATTAATGTAATAAACTTAAGTCTTATTTAGGCTTTAGTAGAAGTCAAATTCATTTTTAGAGTTTGTTACATTTGTTACTACTTATTTTGTTAGGTTTGTTAAGGTTTGCTAAGTTGTTATTATGTTTGTTAGTTTATTTGTTATTTTTGCTAGGTTTGTTATATTTGTTAAGTTGGTTATTCCATTTGGGTTATAAATACTCCACACAATCTCTTGTAATAACATATTTGCTTTTGATTAATAAAGAAAAGCTTTGGTGCTTTATTACTTGGCTTGGTCGAGTTTACTTAGGATATGATTGTTTGTCTTCTTTTATTACACTAAGAATTGATTCTTATCAAGGTGTTTCTTATGGTGAATATGTTCTTGTTTCCATATAATCTGTCATTTGTGTTTCTATTTGCATATGTCATTTGAGGTTCAATAGGTTGGAAATATTATTCTTTCTCGTGTTCATTACTAAATTATAAGCCTTAGGGTTTCAGATTTACAGCTTAGGAGTAACAAAGCACCAAAGCTTCTCTTTACTCATCAAAAGCATGTCTATTCTTACAAGAGAGATTTTGGAGTATTTATAACCTCAAATGGAATAACAACCTTAACAAATATAACAAACTTAATAAAAAAAAAACTAATAAATAATAAACTCAATAATAACCTAACAAACCTAACAAAATAAGTAGTAACTAATCTAACAAACTCTAAAAATGAAGTTAGCTTCAATTCAAG
This sequence comes from Delonix regia, assembly GCA_037074485.1. NCBI lineage: Eukaryota > Viridiplantae > Streptophyta > Magnoliopsida > Fabales > Fabaceae > Delonix > Delonix regia. The sequence continues at coordinate 15,323,183 of CM073453.1, read as the reverse complement.
CCCAAATAAAACTTAAGTTTGTTACATTAATGAAAAACAACTATTCATACACACGACCTAACCCAACTTGTACGGGCTTTCTTATGTGTTGACATCATCCAAACCTAACTTGAATGTTTTTTACATGACTTAATTGTTCACCAAGTTTACCAAGCCAAGCTGGCTAAAAAGTAGCCCCAAACATACCCCCAAACTGGGCCTTAAGTTCATGTTAGGCCCAGCCTGGCCTAGGATTTATGCACCCATATTTTGTGTTATAGGCTATAGAGCTCTTTCCACACACATTGTTTTTTAGCATGGATAAAAGATAAACTCACTTCACCTAGCTTTGGTTTTTAATTTATTGATGGCAAAAGGTTCCTATATTTATGGATCCCTAAGGGGACTGCCCCATTTAGAGATCTATATTCAAGAATTTTTTTTCTCTATGGGAATGAGAATAGGGAAAATATTTTCTTAAAGATAGTTTGGTAATAGAGACAAGGATCATACTCCCTACCTCATGGGGTCCCTGTCCCCAACAATCTGACCTAAGTATTTTTAAATTTTATATTTTTATATATTATTAGTAGTAGTCTTACTACATCTACAAGTTTAACAGATGTGAATTATCTTGCGAAGATAAAAAATTGGAAATACAATTATTTCTAATATGTAAAAGAAACTGTTTTAAGTAGTTATATAAAGTCAAAGTTAAACTATTATTTAGAAGAGCATGTCTTGATCGATGCTTTAAATACACAAGTTTTTTACATAATAGGATATTGGAAACAAAATATATTAAGATACTTAACTTGCACATAAGGAAGAAACACTAATGAAGACTTCACATATTTTGAAAAGGATGTCTTGACTTGAACTTGATGTTCTTAATTTGTTGAAGTTATCATTTCTTTATGTTTTTAGAAATTTTATGACTTATTTAAAACTTGTCATTTGAATTTTTTTTAGTTTTTTTAATAAATTTGATTAAAACTTATTAGATAATATAAACAAAGAGTTTAAAAATTAAATTTATTTATTTTCAATATGTTCAATTTTTTTCACATTTATTAATTTTTTTATTTTTATAATTTTTTAAAAAATTTGAAATCCCTATGAAGATCCGTGGAGATTTGTATCCCCATGGATAATAAGGATAAAGGAAATTTTCCCTTACAATAAGGAATAGATATGTAGATAGAGGACACGAATAATAAGAAGATGACAAGAACAAAGAATAGGGAGGCACTCCCCACCTTCGCCTCTATCCTACAAAGTTGTTATCCTAATTTAATTATATCAGTACCCGAAATAGCTAATAGCTAGTTTAAAATTTGTACTTCTAGAGCAATAGAAAAATTCTAGAAAAAAATAGCTTTTAATTTAAGAAAAGAAATTATCAATTTGGCAAACTATGTAGGAGTTATGCCTAGAGCATCGTTCTTATCATAACTTTTCGCTTTTTGTAATCAAAATAATCTTTTAATTAGACAAAAATTAAAACTTGCTAAGATATATTCAACTCTCAAAATGTCTCTTTTTTTTTGAAAAAAAATAATTCAGAAGTACACCATTCTAACTAAAAATAAAATGCTTGAAATGATTAAAGTAAAAAGTTTATCTTATAGAATTAGGTTGAAAAAAGTATTTTAGAAGACAAAATAAAAAAAATAATCATTGAAAAATTTAAACAACTAATCTACGATCTACTTCACTTTGGTTGTTAATAAACATTATTTTTGTTTTCCTTTTAACTGAATGAAGAAGATAAATATGCTTTGTCTCCGTGTATATTTTCCTCCTGTAAAAATATGAACTGAGTTAATCTAAAAGTCCAATTCCAATATTTTTGCCATAAACTCGTTAGCTGTTTATATACAACTAACAATTTTTTCATCATTTTTTTAGAACCGTTACTTCTATTATTGTATGAATTAAAAAATAAAACAAGAAGGCAAATTATGATTCTTTTCACATAAATTACGCAATTCTTTTTTAGTTTACGCTTAACAAACGTTTTTTAATGTTATAAAAACTTCAATGTGGTCCCTGTCATTTTAATAAGTCAACTAATGTTGTTCTTAACATTTAAACATAGTGTAATTAAAGTAATAAAAGAAACTATACAATTAAAGCCTTTCACCTTGGTTGTCGTGTTCCTATCAAAAGAGATAAATAAATAAATAAGGTTTCAGCTAGCTCATTTATATGGACGTGATAAAGGCCACATGCACTAGTAAATGAGTAAAATGACATAATTACGTGAGCTTATGATTTAACCACATTATCTTTCTTTTCAAATTATATTGTTATCAAATTCGAGTCAAATTTAAAGTGACTTGTTTGACTACGTGTTTTATAAGAAATATGTGAATGACAACAAAAAAAGAAGCACGACCAAAAGGACCTAATTGCATTATTTCTAAACATTAAAAGACGTCATTAAATTAATTAAAATCAAATGGATTGAAGTAAGACTTCGACAACATTAAGGGTAAAAAAAATAATGTATAAAGTATAAAATTTAACAAAACTTGTGCAAACATTATTGTAAACTTACAGTGATGTGTCTTGTTTTAAATTCATTCACCTAAACCATTTTGGATGGAACCAATTGAATTCAGTGCAGCCATGTATTAGCTAATACTTACAAGTATATATATTATATATACATATTAATAAAACACACACACAACTTGTCCATCTATACTAAATTATTCTTGCTACTAGAATTATAATAAGCCAAACTTTCTATTTTGGATTTTTTTTAATCATGATTAGGGGTATAAATTTTGTCCATGCTATATTTTCACTGTAAAATACTTTTTTGTCATGAATAAGTTAGTTTTGTAAAATGGAAGACATATTTAGTTTTGGAGTATGGTCCATTTTGATTCAGTTTGAATCATGCTCTCATTTTTTTGTTATTAAAGTTATTTGGCCATTTTGGTTTTCAAGTATTTCTATGGTAATAAAAAATTAGACATGACTTTACTCAAATGTTCATTATCATCAACTTGTTTTTATATTTGTAAATGTTGATTGCATAATTCTTTATAGCTACAATTAAATATGCATGGTGAAAAGAAAAAATCTTATTTGCATAAAATTTTTCAGTTTTGTTTGATTTCGTTTGGTTTAATTGGTTTTCAACAACCTCCCTGATTTTATCAATATATCTTTATCTTTCTTATTTGTATATTATAACAAATATTAAACATATATTTAGTTAATTTAAATAATTCATTTTTTTCAATTTAGAAAATTTCAAATTCATTTGATAAAAATAAAGAATTTATAAATAGAAGAGATCATATTATCCACAAAAAATGGAAGACTTATCTAATTAAAATAATTAACAGAATTTAATTCTAAAGATAAAATCATAGTAAATATAATCACTTTCATAGATCTCAAAAAAAAAATTTAAAATAAACTAATTTTAATTTTTAATATAACCAAATAACAATGAAAAAAATTAAGAAAAATCATTTTTAGAGAGGAGATTAAAAAAAGTCCAATTGGGTGAATTAATTTCCTATAATAGGAGGGAAGCTTGTCACTCGTCCTTCTCCAAACTGCTTTGGGGGTGATACTCCAATCCCAAGTGGCCACCTCTCACAACTCACCTCAGCCGCTTCACCATACCTGCGTTTTGATTTATACCCTGCTTTCACTCTGTTTCTCTGTATCTTTATGCAATGCTTTTGCTTTCATAGTTGCTTCTTCACGAAGAAACGACAAAAGGAAATAGTTTCCCACTTTTTTCTTTGCTGTTTGTAAAGAATCTCTCTTTTCTCTATTGGATCTTTCCCCTCCCCTCTGCGTCGGCTTCCACCCCTCTTTCTTTCCTTTGGATCCTTATATTTATATTTTTCCTTCTGTTTCTGAACCTCAGCTCAACTTTCAAGCAAAAAACAAAACCTTTTGTCTCAGAGTTGCTATCTTATTTGCATAAAGCTTCTGGGTTCGTTTATGATTTTGATTTTGAATTCATAATTATATTATAACTCTCTCTCTAGGGTTTATACTCAAGCATCAAAATTTTGGTATACCATGTTTTTTCCAAGATTCTCCTCGATTCTAAAAGGTGGGACTTTTATAGATTCTTTAATTTATGCCATTAAGCGAAGCAGATTCTTGATTACACGTGATAGATTCTGAATTCCTTGCCGTTTGAATCAAAGCTCAATACTTGTGTCTTTTCTTTTTTCTTTGGTTGTCCCTTCAAGTTCCACTCAATTAGGTGAAAATCTTTCAAGCTACTGAATTGAAGGAATGGAAACTCTGTACCCATCTTCTTCTTTCATGCCAAATTCTGACCGGTTCGTTCAACAGAGCACCAACAATACAGAATGGACAAGAGAAGAGAACAAGAGGTTTGAAAGTGCCCTTGCCATATATGATAAGGACACCCCAGATAGGTGGCTGAAGGTGGCAGCCATGATCCCCGGCAAGACCGTGTACGATGTTATCAAGCAGTACAGGGAACTGGAAGAAGATATCGGTGAAATCGAAGCTGGTCGGGTCCCGATCCCTGGGTATCTAACCTCATCCTTCAGCTTTGAGTTGGTTGATCACCAGAATTATGATGCGTACAGAAAGAGGCCTGTGGCTTTCAAGGCTTCTGATCATGAGAGGAAGAAAGGGGTACCTTGGACAGAGGAGGAACACAGGTTTGTTTCATTCAAACTTACAGATTGTTTAGAGAAGTGCAGGGAAAAGATAGTTTTGTTGAAATTCTTTTAGCTTAACCATGATTGATTACTATTAGTCAAAATGATTCATTTTATAGTTGAAATCTCTGTAATTTTGCATTATAGGCGTTTTCTGATGGGGCTTCTGAAGTATGGTAAAGGGGATTGGAGGAACATCTCAAGGAACTTTGTGGTGACAAAGACGCCAACCCAAGTGGCGAGTCATGCTCAGAAGTACTACATAAGGCAGAAGCTTTCATCTGGGGGGAACAACAAAAGGAGGCCAAGTATACACGATATAACCATTGTTAATCTTACAGAATCCAGCACCTCACAAGATAACAAGCCCCTTCTGTTCAACGAGTCTCCTATGTTCTCACCACATCATCAGAATCCAACTGATGGGGTTTTCAATTTCAACCCTAATTGTGACAGTTTCCTGCTGTCATCTTCATCTGATATTGCCTCAAAGACCTTAAAACTACAAGGACAGGATCTTTATGACTGTTCCCTCCACGAGGCTTATGGTTATACCAACCTCGAAAACCAGGGTTTCAGGGTAAATCCTGGAGACTTCAATAAGGCCGCAGTTTTAGGTATTCATGCATTGTAATGCCAATTCTGATGTGCTCAGGGAGAACTATCAAATTCTACTGAATAGATCATTGCTCTGTATGAGGCAAGCTAGTTTATGAACATTTCAAGGAAACTCCAATAATGTTTCAATGCTTCAACTGTAATTTTTGAATGTAAGTTTTCGTGTAGCTTTCCTTTGCAGCTCCTAGACTGCGTAGAAATTCTTACATACACAAAATGGGTGTCAAAAGTAAATAAAAACTAAATTAATCCCATCACCTAAAATGCTTACTTCGATGGATTTTTATTGGCCTAGTGGACCTTTGTCTAAAAGGTGTGTACAGTATACTCGAGAATATTTTCTAAATAATGATCATATATCTCTTTGGAAATGCTCGTAATTGGTGAATCAATTAATGGTCAAATAAGCAATTTGACAAATTTCAGTAATCATCTAATGCTTTTAGATGACACACGTGCATTAATTAATTATGATTTTAAGCTGTAATTCGCTTTCAAATCAAAACCCTTCATCCTTATCCGTCAAGCCGCAAATCCAACCAGAAAAATGATTATAAAATCTGTCTGAAAAATCTATAGTTTTCATTTCACTACAGGTAGGCCCAAAGTGCAACAAACAGCAGCCTCAAGTTAATTAATAATTAATGGGCTTATTAGATATTCCAAAATTAAAAGGTCCTTGGCTTGATTGTGCCATTGAAATTGGAGTAGTTATATGTGCACTGCATGATATAAAACTACAAACACGCAGACAATTCATTTGCTGTCGTAGCTGACTCACTTGAGCATGCTTTAAATATATTATTAGGTTGAATACACTAAGCCAAATATAAAGACATATATCAATATATATAAATCAAATATAACGTATATGTCTATGTAAGTAATCATAGTATATCTGGTATACTGCTTAAGCAAGTTTGTCTTGGAACTTTTTGTGAGAGCAATATGGGGGCAAGTTGACCAGGTGTGATGAGCATCACTTTGGTAGTAGAATCTGAGTATGCATTCCACTAAGGAAGGGAAAGGCAATGAGGTACAGAGAATGAGAGTGATATATATATATATTTATAGGAGCTAACCCAGTGGAGGCATTTTGGTTGATATTTTGGGTGGTGCCAATATGCTTTAAGTTCGTGGCAATACTGTGGCGTCAGCTTTGCTTTGTTGCTTCTGCTTTTACTGGTCTAACCAAGCATCATGCTTTATTTTGATTCTTTATTCTACTTGAGCACCCAATAACAATATTATTATTGTTATTATTATCGTAGCCGCATGCAGATTTGGTTCACACTAGCTGCCACCATTTGCAGGAATAAAGCAGTCTACTTTGGAATTGAATACAGTAGTGCAGAATGAATAGGGATAGATTTAGATTGAACTCGATCTTTGAACTGTTGCTTGACCTGCAACAACTGCAACTAGTCTTGGTGGGAATAAGCATATGGGTTTGGATTCTCAGCGCATTTGTATTTTTTACATTTGAGATTTGGATCATTAAATTTTCATTCAATAATTTAGATTTTAACAAATATTAAATAGTATCTATCAATTTTATAAAATTTAAATCATTAAATTTTTATCTAACAATCCAAACTTTATCAACTTCATCTGCATTTAAAATTCTCAAATGCAGAGAATCCATTTATTGCTGCTTCTGTTATATTTGAAAGTTGTGATCAATAATATAAGGAGATTGTGGATCCAGATAAATCTCTATACTGTAGGGTAGAGAGAGGAAAAATTAAGGATGAAGGTTGTAGATCTTATCTAAGTGAACCCATCTGGAAACTATTTAAATGGAGCTTATACCTCTCTTTCTTTCCTTTTCTCTTGGTGCTCGTACGTTTAGCATATAAAGATCTAATTAAATAGTTAACATTGGCATATATGCTTGTTATTTTCAATGGATACTATGCTTGTCATTTTCTTTCCGAAATTACAGTACTATTAGATGTTTTTTATTTGCGAGATCTTTGCTATGAAAATAATCTAGTTTTTCAATTGTTCTAAATTGATACAAAAAAAAAATTTGAAGTTTGGTATAAACAAAATAATTAATATTTTTCTATGTTATATATGCATATCTGTTGTTTTGCTCATTACTTTCTTTTTAAAAAATTACAGTATTATTTAGGTGAAGTTAATTTGGCATATAAATCATTTATAAAAATTGAAGTATGTGTGTGTGAGTGAAGAATTTTGATTTTATTTCATATCCTTATGCCCAGTTATTTAATAAATTAATTTTGAGATATATGAAAAATTAAAATTGTCATGTACTAAACATCACCATTAGACTTTATGATCACTTTGACACTTTCTATAGATGTATGAAATTTCTCTAGAATACTCTAAAAACATAATTTAAAGGGACCAAGAGTGCCCTCAATATGAATTTCTTCTAATTTTCAGAGATATCTTAATATATTATTTCTGGAATTTTTTCAAACATAAAGAAAAAACTTGAAATTTACATTTGATTTCATTTTTTATGCAAAATATTCTTGCCTAAATAATAACTTGATGGTGCACTATATTGGACATTTTTTATCTTAATATTGTAAAAAAAATAAAAATTAAAACATTCACTCCTTCATGCAGCCCAAAATATTACAACCACATGCCCCGCATAGAATTAACTAATATTGTTACTAAGACATTGCATGCAGACAGTCCCTATCAAATATATTAGCACACTATTTACATTTTTTTTTTAATTAATTAGCTGCTCCCAGAAGCAGCTTTTCAAAACACTAGATCATGAAAACAGCTTTTGGATCATTCTTATCTTAAAAAGAGTAACAACATCATAGATTTTCTCTATTTTTCAGTTCAAAATTTTCTTAATGTGCCTTCACCTACAACACAAGAAATCGCGAGCCATCTCAAAATAAGAGATTATATGCTATAAGAAAACACTGGAAAGTTATTGTGAAACAAGTTAAACCGACAAATAAATCAATTGAAGTGCCAAATTAGCTTAGACAACACTTCAATAATACTTCGAAAGATTTCTTTTTCAAAAAAAAAAAAAAAAAACTAACAGACTTTCAAAATTTAGACTCTTTTTCACTCACTCTCTCTCAAACGTGAATGAAGAGGGTTTAAGATTGCTGTTAATTTGTTACCCTTCCCCTTTAGACGAAAATTTTGTGTACTTAATTGTTTTTTTATCATTTCTAGTCATCCATTTTCGTGTAATCATCATTCATTTTGTGTAGTCATATCATTTTTTGTGTCTCTATTCATTATCAACTTCTAATGATCTGTCTTTCATTATCATATAGTTGAGATCACTTTGCTATCGTTCCCTTACCACCTTTTGACCTAATCCATCCTCGTAGACCTATCTTTATCATCATGGTTGACAGGGACAAGTTTGATTTTAAGAAGGATCAAAATTTTTGAATCAAAGATTTTATTCAATACTAATAAATTTTTACAATTTAAAATAGACAAATTTTTATTAATTAAATAATTAAATCAAGAATATGAAATAAAATTATATATAAAATTTAAAAATTTAAAGGAGGTGATCACACATGTACCATCCTTTAAATTCATCCCTAATTATTGACTTCATTATCATCTTCGCCATAACTATCATTACTTATCTCTCCACTACCATCATTGTTGTTTTTGAACTTGGTTTGTCATCCATATCAGATCCTTAGTTAATCTCCTTGGATCACCAAATCTTGATTGACATTGAATATGGTTTCTAAAGGTGAGGAGAAGAAGGATGAGAATAGACCAAATAAGTAAAAACGTTACCAAAATCTCCCTTGGGGGTAAAATCCTAGTTTATACTTTTGTTTGCTTTTGATCCACCTTAGTATATAGGAGATTAGAGAAAAGCCAAATTAGAGGAAAAGACAGGAGCCTTTAGAATAGAAAATGGTTTATGATCTTGTTAACCTTTCTTTCTTATGTAATTAGGAAATTTATTTCCACCTTTTTCATGTTAGTAATGAACTATCTATCTCTTGACAAAAAAAAAAAAACCTCAAATAATAGACTTAAATATAAATAGGAATGGCAGTGGGCAGGGCAAGGCAAGGCAAGTCTTTCCTATCCACTCTAAATTGATTCTTCACTTTTAAATTTAGTGACAATTTAATTCTTTACAAATATATTATGACAAATTAGTTCTTCAAAAATTATATTTTATATAAAATTAATCATTCATTAATCTATATATAAACCAATTTTGTACAAATTTAAATTTATAAATGATTAATTTTGTACAAATTTAAATTTATAAAGAACTAAATTATGATATAGTGTAAAAGTATAGGTCAGTTTTTGTACTTTTTTCATTTTCACACTAATGACTTTAAGAAAGCCCATCTTGTTGTCACATCCCAAACAAGAGGTGTGTCTAGCATGAATGGTAAGGCATAACTCACTTTCATAAACCAATAAAAGATCATACAATTTGAACAAAAATATTCACAGACTTCCATATAGAGTATATGTAGTCACACCAATATGTTAACACACATAGTTTATAGAAAGTGAAGATAAATATCTAATACACTACGTGACTTTTATGTAAAAAATTCGATAGAGTCTTCCCTGAAATATGGACTTTGTGAAATTTTTACAGACAGTCACACATATAAAAAAATATATATGGAGCTCTACTCTCACAAAGGTTCCCGGTCAAACAGTCTAATGTGTATATATATAACTTACAAAACCCTACTTGTGATATATGGAGTTACTAGATATCAATATATATTCTATATTTACAACAAGATAATTTTTTGCCCTTGTAGACAATGCAAAACTCACTAAAAGAGAATTATCCCAATGCTACATTATGGAGGAGGGTCCAGGCTCCACACTACTATATGAAAAATGTAAAGAAATAAATGTGAGTGATAATCACTCAGTGAGTAAATTCCCCTAACTATACCAAGAAGGGAGCAAACGAGGATGACACATTATTTCACAATCATTTTATTTGCACCTTAAAAGTGTATAGCAACCCAAAGACAATAATTGTTGATATCAAATAAAACATGAAGCATCTAATAATAATTTCATGCTTTATATCAATCAAAGACAATTTACAAAAATAGAAAAATATTGCCAAACATTTATAAACTCTGGGTTTTCAATACAATACAGTGGAAAGACATCCCACAGAACTAAATAGTAGATAAGTAATCATATGCTAGCCATTTCTAGCACTAACAATTCAGTTCAATGATCAGTAATGAGTAAATGGGCACACAAATAGTTAATGGGACGGCATCAATGCTTCAGTATAGTGATACAGTTCATGGTGCATCATGACTAACGTCTACTGCCATTAACTGTAGGATTCTGTATAAGATATAATTTCCAAAAACAACTTCCTTCATAACAATGAAAACCATTACTAATATACTTAAATAGTACAACTTTAAATTTCTGGAAAATCATATAATGAACCAAACCACTAGATATACCCAGTTTATCCAAAAAATTATGATAATGAAATAGAGTACGTCTTCAATAAGAGATTCTAAGCATCTGACAATATCTAAATCATTATATAGATGTTAATGCAATTATACATGAAACTTTACCATAAAATTCAATGGAAATTTTGAAGCAATTAGAATAATTCTCAAAAAAGGATTTAACTATCTTAGGAAATCTGTTGCCAGGTTATCAAAGCCAATAAAAACACTAATTTACAAAGAGAAAATTTTGAAATACCAAAAACAAGTATAGTTAGTAATAGCTAGTCACCTGAAGAAGATTATACCAACTTCTTCCTAACCTTGTTATCAATCCCCTTATTGACAATTGTTTTATCCACCTACAACATTAAATAAAATACTCTTAACCTCTAATATTCATGAATACTTTTAGTCATTTAATCCTTCCACCTACCTAAATATCTAGTTCTTCATTCACCTTTAACTCATAGTTTATTCAATTCTACTTGCCCTTCTTTCCTTTCAAAATCTTAAGATATCAAATTTTTTTGGCTTATATTCTTTGATAATACCCTAAAATGCTTGTGGCGTTTAATTTTATTAATCTCCCTTATTATGCACTTATTAAAATTCAAATAACTCACCATCAACACCAATGCTACCATAGAGATTATTCAATTAAATTCCAAAATCCTTCATTCAACTTGCATTATTATTCGATGCTATTTAATCATGCCATATAAGGTCTCCCGTTCAAATTTCCTCTTTTTTTATCTATGAAAAATCTAGGAAAAATTAGCAATTCAACTTATAATTCAAAACAAAACTTCCAATAATCTTATATCACTTCTTAAATGCATAATAATATTTGATAAGCTCTAAAAATTCGAATTTTACCTCATTGCAAGATTACACATAGACCAATAGTTTGAGGGCTTTCAATCTAAAACCTAAAACTCACAATTAAACCAGTGATTCCAAGGGAGAATGATGAGAAATTTACCTAAGATATAAGTTTTAACTTAATTTGAAACAATTACCCTAGATTAAGCTCAATTTTGCCTATTTTTGAGTGAACAGTGCTATAAATTAGGGTTCTTTAATTTGAGATTGTATTGATCAAATTGATTGGTGATTAAGGCAGTTGGCCGAAATTCATAAAGAAACCAAATTCCTAACTTAAATTGAAGTAAAATGCACCTAAATTCATGAATTTTGAGCTGGAAATCGCGTCGTTCTTCACTAGCAAGGTTGAATAACGGCCAGAAATAGGCTGGCAGTAGGGAGAGTATGAAGCAAGATCTTCGATGTTGGTAACTCGCGTACATGGAAAGGAAGATAAGATAATATAGTAATAAAGGTGTTTTGGTAATTTAATTGGGAATATTTTGCTTTATCAGATCAATTTTTTCCTTTGGAGATACTTAGTTTTCATACTTTGTTCAGTTATAAGTGTTATAAATGTATATGATAAGGCCTAAGTACTCATGTTAGTTGTTATCTCAGATAAAATCTCATTTGCATTTATATTTAATAATTCTTGAATTTCCATTTCAAGTATTCAATTATTATGTAAATCTTATCCCTATTTCAAGTGAATTTTCTTCTCTTCATCAACTTTTAAAATAAAATAAAATAAGTTATTTATTTATTTATTTATTTATTATTATTATTATTATTTATTTATTTTCTTTAGGTATTACACTTCTAATATTTATTATTCAAAAATTCTAGTAAAAATTAATTTAACAAATATATCACTTAATGAAAATTGTCACATTCTCTCTCTCTCTCTCTCTCTATATATATATATCACAATATCCCGTACACCAAGAATTAAGGTAAGCATTCAGAAATATACTTATTTAAGTTTGAATTAAGGATTATTATTATTTTAAACTTTTATAATTAACTTAACCATTATAAAATTTTATTTAATTTTCATATCATTTGCTACATATGGAAATCTTTGCAATTCCCTGTATTCTGGTGGACATCTCGATCTCTCCAAATGAATGACTATTAAGTTGCAAACTCATTAAGGCTATAATTAGAAGTTCAGGACATGATGAAGTCGAATGATTATAATATAATAAAATGTAATGACAAGGACTAGAACAAAAATATTTGTATCATTCCATTGTTTTAAAACTTTATAAAGGAAGCGAATGAGTCAATAATAAAATATAATAACCGAGAAATTATTCTTATAATATTATCTTAATAAATAAAATACTATTTTAGCAAATTTTTAACTAAAGAGGATATATATAACAGTAATTATATCATTTAGTTATTTCATTTTATCTTAACCTAAAAATTTTTAATTAGCAAAAAAAGGTCGGGAGATTCATCCTTTAAAATGTCATTTCATCCTAAAAAAAAAAATTCTATATAATATTTTACCCCAAATTAATTATTTCATCATTTGCCGTCAAGTATTCCCTAAATTTCAATCAATGGAATTAAATCACATAAAGCTATTAAGCTAAATTCAGTTATATTCCGAGTGTGGATGATGTTATTTATAGGTGAACGAAAGTACAATATTATGTTGAAAATTAAATAAAATTAAGTAATTGACCAAGATAAATACGTAATATATTTGAAAAGAAAGTGAAAAAAATTGTATGCACATCCTGCACTTGAACCCATTCCAATACTCAGTCAATCATTCAATTATCCGACCAAAATAAAACAAGACAAATCAAATTAAAACAAGTCGAACCAGAATATTGTCATTCCTGAAGTGAAAGTTCTTTATGATATAAAAAAAAAAAATTGCTAACTATGACGACCAATATGATGTCTCATCACGATAAAAAGTCATTATCAAATCTCACACGTTGCTATTCTGGAAACTAATACAGCATTCATTATGTTTTGGCCATAAAATTTGCAAATTATTTTAAGTGTTTATTGCAGTAGTTTGAAATTATAAGGGCACACAATAGAGTATGTGAGATTTTGTTTTTTACCTTGTTGTTTTCTTCTATTAATTTTATTATTTTTTTTAAAATTTATTTAAATGCACCAAAATATTTAAATCCCAACGTAAATAACATTGCCCAGATAATACATATTAACATATATAACTTCCCTCGATCTCTCTTTCATTATATTTATGCATTTCGTCTTTGAAAAGAAAATATAAAATTAGTAAAATGATTTTCTCTATCTCAGAATTAGGAATTAATTGTATATAAAAGATAATACATATTACTCGACAATGAACAATTTATCTGATTTGGATGAATCTTAAACAAATTTTAAGTGTAATTAATATAATATTAAAAATTTTAAGAGGAATATTAGAAAACTTGATTACATCTGACTTAGAATTGTTGACATGCATAGCCTTTTTGTAGTGAAAAAGGATTACAATTTTAAATACCAAAACGAAATAAAAAAAGTTACTTAATTTATAAGTGAAATCCAAAGTATATAAAGATAACTAACTTCAATAATAAACTGTGAGTGTGAGCCTTCATAATATAAATGTATGAATGACTTAATTTATAACGAATTATTCAATCACATAATTTAATTTATTTAAATTATGTCAAATATCAATAGTTAAATATTTAAAATATAATACATTAATTAGTCTAATAATTAATTAATATTAATTTATAAATTAATTAATTATTCTAATATAAAAATTGTGGCCTTTTTTCTTTTATTTATCCAGACTTAGTCATGCTAACGTGCTGGATGACATGGATTTTACTACTCTTTCTTTGCTGATAGCTACTATCAATTAAGTGGTGGTGCCTTTCACTTTATACACATACATTTAACTTTGAAATGTCCAATCCAATTTGACAGATATGATTATGTTATCAACATTTGGTTTTTTTGTAAGTGACGCACCTTTCAACTTTGAACTAATTAATGTATCTATTTATTATAGAGAAGCATCGCTACATATTTTCTTGAATAAAATCCAAGTTAAACCATCAAGTTTAGAAAAAGAATATGTAAATATTTTTGTAATAATTTAATTTTTCATGAACAACCGTAATACATTAATTTTTTATAAATTATACTTTATATAAAATTAATTTTTTGTTAATACAAATAAATAGACTAATTTTATACAAATTTAAATTTATAAAAAATTAATTTATCACAATTAATTTATAAAGTATTAAATTATTACAAAATATAAAAATAAAAAATTTATACTTTTTCATTTATCTTTTATAAATGATTTTTTCCATAAAATTCTTGTCTTACGGCAATATCATAATCGTACAATTTTTTATTCTTTCCTATTTTTAATGTCTGGGGTTTAGGACAAATCTTTCATTGGGATTAATAAAGGAGAACATGCTCTGTCAGGTTATCACGTCCAACAATTATTTCATTAAAAATCTAAAATTTATTGAACAATATATTTCTAAAATTTTTATTCAAATATTTTTTATTTATGTTAAAAATTATATTTAATGTATTTTAAATTTTATAAAAGTGACGATTTTATACTAGTCAAATATATATATTTATTTATTTCATGTATAAGTAAAAAATATAAGGACATTTTGGTTAAAATAAGTAGAATTTTTACTTTTTATTGCTAGAGAGATCAATATAATACATCTTTTGATTTCAGGAGAAAAAAAATATAACTTTACAAACATATAAGAAATTAATATAATATAAACATAAATAAATAATGATTTACCTTATTATATACTATTATACTCAGAATGTCTTCAAATTTTACTTGATAATAAATTATTTCTTCGAATTGATTTAAGTGTTTGATAATATATTCTTGAAATTGTAAAATATAAATTTGGTTAGGGATCACTTATAAATTATAATATTCTTTTATACTGCTCAGTGTACACAAATATTATGTCATTGTCTAATGCATAATGATGTTGATTATTACTATCTAAATTAGCCTAACTGTGTAATCGATTATTTAATCAATGAATAACAAATTAACAATTTGAATAATCACTGGACAGAATGTAGCTGTCCACTGTCTACACATATACTAGGAAGCAAGACAGAGCCATGCTATATCTTCCATTTTGTTAGGATAAAAATAATATTAAAAGGAAAAAGTCTGATGTACTGAATCAGAGTGTACTCCCATTAATGGAATTGACTTTTGTTTTTTGTCTTTCTTTTTTATATTTTCAGGTAATCATCCACTGATGCAATTCAACTTTCATGGCAGAAACATAATTAAGTGATGTCATTTCCAATAAGGGTGCTATATCAGAAATTTAGGACATAGAAGCCTCGAAGAATATGCTTATCGATCAATTTTCTTTTCAGACCACAAAAAAATTCAAATATATTAATTCATATTAATATATTTATGTAGCAACTAATACGTCAGTTTTAATTAAATTATATTTTAATAAATTTTATTCTATTTTTAAAATAAAATTATTGAACCAAGCTCAAAATAAAACCATAATAAAAGTACTGAAAGTTTTGTATAATTTATGCACACGATCTCCTCAATTAAAATATGAGTACATACCTCAAATTAATTAATTTATTCGGCATTCATGTACGCCCTTAAGACTATAAAAGATACACACATGCATATATATATATATATATATATATATATGTAAAATTTTTGTTGGCTCCTGCCACCCAATTAACTAGAAGTGAGATTATCAAATTTAAGAGTTTTAACAAACTTGTAGAAAACAGAGAAATTTGTAATATAATATTGGTTAATAAATATTTATTAAAATATATAATTACATAGTTAAAATATTATATATGATAAAAAATTATTTAAATATAATGTAAATTAGTTCAAAACAACCGCACATAATTTTAATAATTTTTTTTTAATATACTGCATTTATATATATATATATATATATATCTATCTATCTATCTAATGAAATGATTGTCATGGTAGTATACTTAATCAAAAAGTATATCTTCAATTTTATCCATAATTATTTTTATTATTTTATTTTTTTTCCTTTGAGTTGATTTACCTTACTCATTCTACGAACACAAGTTCAATCAAATTTATTTAAGTTAAATGCGAGTCAACAACCTGAAGTGAGTTGACATGCTTTTTATAAATAAAATTAAGAGATTTAATAAATCAAGTTGTAAGTTTACTCAACTTCACACTAAATTTAAGCTCACGCCAATTGACTCGTTTTACATGAGTAAAAACGAGTTTGACAACTATTAATGATCAATAATGTTCTGACACACTAAAATTTGCTTATTTGCAATAAGCTCATGGGTAAGGCCTTCAAGAATCAAGAGCTTGTAGGAACGATTACAATCAATCAATGTAAATTACATAATTGTGGTTTTGATGAGAAGTTTTATATAATTTACAAAAGGGTTTTATGTGCAAACTATATCTTGTGTAAAAGGCAATTAAGTACCCAACAAACCATGGCAGAACAAAAGCACGCCCTACTTTTTTATTCACAAAATTGAGCATCTTCACTGAAAAGAGAACTCCCTGCACGTGGCAGTGGAAGCGTTTCTGGATCACAAAAGAAAACACAAGCTTATTACAAGACTAATAACGTCTAGAAATGGCAGGGAAAATTGAAACCTCTAACTAAAAATACTACAGAAACTTGCAGATGACATTTCAAGGGGGAAAAGGACTTGGAAAGAAGGAAAGAAAGAAGAAGCGATATATACAACTCTAAACTTCGACATATGCTGCTGGATCCAAAGGAGTAACAGTATCTGGGCAATCTGATCTTTGTCCTGCAAGAGAGTAATATGCAAGAATATGTGCCGGATGCTCAACCATTACAGATTCTCCGTTTGGATAAGCAACAAGAACTCCTCGAGGAGGAATCAACTCAATATTCCAGAAGGGTCTTGCCATTGCCAAAAGATCTTGCCCAGTTTCAGATGCTCTATACCCTTGCACCCATAGATACCTTAGAGAAGTTAGTTGTGTGGCAGCAACAGCTAGTGCATACTCACTGAAGGAACAGCCTCTCATCTCAAGCTTCTGAAGGCTAGGACACCCCTTAGAAAACTCCAGAAGACCTGCATCAGATTCCCCTACATAACCCAGGAGCATCCATCTCACATTTTGGCTGTATTGCCCAATGTAGGCAAGGCCAACATCAGTCAAGCCCCCAGAACGGAGATACAGAGCAAATCTTCTGAGCTTCTCACAGCCCCTTAATAAAGCCCTCACCCCATTGTCAAGAGGTAAGTCAGTTATAGTTGCCTCGCGGTCCAGCAAGACAAGGCGAAAATCAGTGAGGTTTTTCAAGTGAGTGCCAATATGTTCCAGGGATGCATTCGTTATGTCAGACACATAAACAGCCAGATATTCAAGTACTGGACAGCCCTGTGACAAAGCAATTAACCCTCTCTGAGAAACAACACCTTCTTCGTCCTCCATTCCTTGCTCATCATCTCCTCGCTCAATCCTGAGCCTCTTGAGCCTCTTGCAGCTTCGAGCAAGAACTTCGAGTCCTCTATCTCCAATTACATTCCTTGACTGTCCATAAGGAAACATATGAGTTCATTCAGAACACTTTCAAATGCAGCTTCGTTACCACTCAAAACAACACAGTATCCCAGAATGTGGAAGTCCCCCCGGAGACAGCCGATTATGTAAAAAATGAGAGAGATGAAACTCTAGAATTGCTTGATCCAAGGAGTCATGTGTTACATATGTTTATAATAGATTGAAGATTCTTTAGCTTGAGGTGCACTATTTTCTTTTTCTGGGTAGCTGCACTCGTATTATTCCAACATATTATAACTGGTTTTACCATCCTACAGTTTAGTGCTTCTATTTGTCCAGTTGCTAGAGTAAAAACGCACGCAAGCATATAACTAGACAGGTTGACAGGCAAATTCGGAAACCCTGATCAGAGGAGAATAAAAGACCACCCTATAGAAGACTGAAACAGACATTACAAAGATTTTGAAGCAAGCAAATTTAATGAGGAAGAATTTCGGGAATTTACCTCAAGAACTTCCAAGTTGGGGCACTTCTGGATTAATATACAATGATCCTCAGTATCTAACATGGAATATAGGAGATCTAATTTTTTGAGAAGGGCTGCGAATGGGAACACTATTGGCAGCTCGTTCTTTCCAATATATGTTAGACCCAATTGACATAGCTTTGCGGGAAATGATACAGCAGCGTACTTTTCTGGCTGCTCATTGTAGGAACCTCCACAAAATTCTTCTAGTGCAGATGCAGAAAGAAAGAAGTTCACAAGATCCAAAATTTCAATATCAGTAATTTTCATAGAAACTAAGTTGCGGCAGTTTCTTGCTATAAGTTCAAGGTCTTCAATCCTGATACTGGTAAGATCTGTCGTGTAAAAATTTAGAGCCTCAAGAACAGTATTATTCAACGCAAGCTGGTGTAGCCATTCGCCATCATTATCAGTAATTTGGCTCTCCTCCAAAAATAAGACTCTTAGATTTCTGACAAAATAAAATAGCCATCAACGAATGAAGTGAACATAGACTTAGAAGAGAAGACAGCAGAAGGGCTGAGGGGGAAATTAGATGGCATTAAATCTGAGAATTAACTAAATACGAACACAATAATGTGAAAAAAAAAAATCTTTCCATCTATAGAAATTCGATTTGTTAAATGCCCACGCAGAATGCAGACTGCATTACTTTTTGAAAAGGTGAGGTTTAGGCTCAAAACATAGAAATTATGATAGTAAGAGTTAAACCACAATCATTGTTGTTTAGAAAAGAGAAGTGAGAACAAAATACAATATTTGCAGCATCAATTTACTAAATTCCACAGAATATGTCCAAAGAATATAAAGATACTAAAGATTTAAATCTGGAGTTAAGTCTTCAAGAAGACTCATTTGGCCTCTTTGATAATCATATAACTGCTTGAATAAAGATGTCAAGCTCATTATTCCAAGACCAAGACTTCCTGTTGAGTCAAAGCCTATTCATAGCTTCTCGAGAACGAAATTAACCTTGCAACATCAGGCCAGCAGCATGATATAAAAAGCTGAATACAGTAATAAAATCTCTCACTTAATTGACATATGCCATACACAGATAAAGGATCATATAAGAAGTTTGTAAGAAATATAAAGAAGAAATCGACTTAAATTATGCAGTCTGCAGATCAATAAGACACCACAGGACAACAGCCAGAATTTTGGAAAAAGATAGAAGGACACAGTACATCTTTTCTGTTCTTTTTATATGAAGTATAACGTATAGGAAAATCATACCTACCAAGAGTACTACCATGCCGGATATTGCAAAACTATTTCTTCATATTCACAAAGTATCAAACAAAACATGGCATTATTAACAATGATGCGACGCCTTTTTTTCATTTTTAAAATATAGACTTCGCTTTTAATTGCTATAACCAACAGGTCTCGTTTCTCTCCTCCTTTAGGCATTAACTACTGTCGTCACTCCAAAAAGACAAGCTAAGTTCACTGCTTGAGACATGTATGCAGAGTAACTCAGAAAAGAGTGCACTGCGTTCATTTATTCTACCGCACCAAAGTTTGATTATCTTTATAATAATAACTTAAGTGAAAATGTTGCAGACTGTTCAAAACTTCAGCCCACGGGTACAAGGCATCACTTATAGAGTAACTATAATTGCACCGAAAACTGTCTCAAAAATATCGATCAGCATAGTTTAAGTAAATAGCTTTGGCAGTGTGTCTTCTTTATAAATACACGAGCAATCAATATAATAGCTTCTATCAATTTGCAGATTCTCGCAGCATGAAATGAGACACTTATGCATGTCACAGAATGCAGTAATAAACAATAACCAGGTTGCTCACTAACAACAGATAATTTGGTCCAAAAGGGGCACCGTTTCTTATGAAGGTTAGGGTATACAAAAAATGCTTCTAAGTTCTGAGGAAACAATTCGAACCGCAGCATACTAGTAAAAGCAAGACGTTTGATTCCCGAAACAATCAGAAGAGCTGGAATTGCTATTAAACATAGCAAATGCATAAAATGGCAACTAAAAAAAATTATCTCACGAGATTTGGAATCAAAATATGGAAGTTGGCAAATAGCAATCCAACTATACGACACAATTTGTTACAGCATCCAATAACAGAAAAGAAATGCACTTACAAAGGAGAAAAACTCGAACTCTTAAACCGCTTCATCGATTAGATGAGTGGGAGTTCAAGGAATTCACTCAATTACAGATGAACCACAATACCAGTCTCTTCTTCTTACTCTAACAGGACAGACAACTTTTTTTCCTTTAGGCAACCAACCATACCCGGCGCAAGCCAATCAATCATGATTTTCTGTATGAACTGAAAAGATGATTAACTTGACCCTTCAAACTTATTCTAGTAATTATAAAACTCATACACGCATTACACCGCCAAGAATCACATATATACTTCAGATAAGCAAATTGATTAAAATCAAGCAAAAGAGAAAGGAACCCAGTAAATATTCAAGCCTTCCGATTCTAAGCAAACACAGTTACGAAATTTGAAAAGAAAAAAGAAAAAACAGAATCCAGTGTTTTCTTTATTTATCATCAAAAGAAAACGTAGGCAAAGCCATAATCCAATATGTACCTGCAAGACCGACCAATATGGCAGAGGCCATCCGTGGAGAAACCAGAACACTTGTCGAGTTTAAGAGCTTGAAGCACGTGTCCCCGTGACCGCGCAAGAAGCTCAAGATCGGAGTCCCTCACAATCATGCGCCGAAAATGGAGCGACTTCAAGCAATCAAAATACACTGCAATCTCTTTAACCCAAGGCTCCACATAACCTCCCCAATCCTCGGGAATCAAATTAAACATCGCCGCCCTCGGTTTCCCTTTCAGCTTCAGCGACTCCAGGTGCGGAAATCTCCGACGGAGACGGTCCGGGGTCGTCGTGTAGCATAGAGCAATCGTCACATGCTTTCGCGTCAAGGATTCAAGTTCGTACCACCGCCGGCAAACAAGAGAAATCGCATCCCGGTCTTTGGGGTCGTGAATATAAGGCATAACACAGTCCAGAACCACATCGGTCAAGCGGGAGCTCATTCTGCTCACCTTTGGATCCTCCATAGCCATTGAAAAAGTTGCCAAGACTGAAAAAACAGAACGAAGTAAAACACCTTCAAACGCCAATAACTTTCACACTCGGAGCTCAAGAAAGGGAATTTCAGGCCCGAACTTGATGTCTCAACCTCTCGATGTAGATCGGTTCAAACCTTCGAAATCAAAATTAGAAAGTATTAACCAAGAACCAGAAATACTCAAGAATGAAATTCACCAGCATGGAAAGCACATACAGCAAAAGCTGCGCCGCAAAACCGATGACGTACGTGGAGCACCCGAGTCGAAGTCAGCAAGAAAGCAACAAAGAAGGAGAAGAAACTAGAAAGCAATCAAGCAGCGACTTTTGCACGGACGACAAGCCAATAGGATCGGGAAGGAATCGCCGTCCCTGCCAGTCGAAGAAAGACGGAGCAGTGAGTTACTGCGTGGAAGGAACACATGGCGAGCGAAGGGGAAGCGACGGTTGAGATTGTTAAAGGAGTGAAGGAATCGGACGGCGACAGTTGAAACAGTTTGAAAGAAGAAGGATTGGGGATCGGACCCCTAAGTAGTGAGGAATGGGGTCTATAATGAGACCCTCAAAAACCACAAACAAAAGGCAAAGTTGGAGGGTGCAGAGTGGAGACTGGAGATGAGAGAGAGAGAGAGAGAGAATGAGTAATGAGTAGGAACCAATGACAAAGCTATAAACGACAAATCTTGCACTGTGTCTGTGCTCACCAAGAAATTGCAAAACGTCATCGTTCGGATGGTGATGTCTATAAAATTCATTACCGTATTTTATCAGAAAAATAAAAACAGTTCTAGAATCAGAATACTCACATATAATTTCCAATTTTTTTATTTTCTCATTTCCCTTGCGTCAGCTCATTGTATTTGGTCAAGAAAAGGAGTCATGTACGTATGTATGTTAGTTTATATTTTAATTATAATTATTTTTTATTTCAAAAATAAAAGGTTAGTTTAGAGATAAGAAGTACGAAATATAGTAAAGATGACCCGAAGGATTTTGCATAGATAACGAAATTGATGTGTAAGGCTATACGAGGTGGGCCACGCCTTGAAGTTGCAGCTCCTTTGTTCTCTCATCTGTCTCCCTAACTAACACGTAAAATCCCATGGCTGAATTGAGTCCCTGCAAAAGCTTCATGTCAAATAGTAGTACTTTCTATTCTCTCTCTTCACTAAAAATGATTTTAATTTTTTTTCAAATGTATAATTAAGTTAGTATAAGATAAAGAATTAGTTGCTTTAAAAATCCTGTTTTGCCATTTTCGTTTGGACAATGGAGTCCGTCATAATGGGATGAATAGATGAACTCATAAAAGCAAATGCAACATTATGATAAGAGAATGTTTAATTTTCTCCTTTCAAAATTGTCAACTCTAATTTGTCATATTCGAAATATCCCAAGAAGCCATCTCTATCCCTCCGCCACTAAGTTATTGCGAAGTGGTATTACTTTCTTTCCACTCGCATCATGAATATAGAAAGAGTGTTTTAAGACGTTACTAAACTATAAAGGAAAAACTAAATAAGCTTATGTTTTGTTGATATGATCTCAAAAGTACTAGTATATAAAGGCACCGTATCATATATTCTCAACTGGTTTTTTGGACACTAAATTGTCAGATGGGTTGAATTATGATTTGTTGAAGAATTGTGGAATGCTACAAGTTGAGGATGGGGCCAATTGGGTTAAAATGAGAGTGTTACACAAATATTTTTGTTTAGTTCTGCTTTTAGATTGTTTTCTAAATTTATTTTTGTTTTTTAAATTCTTATTTTGTGGTGAAAAATATTTGTTTTTATATTAAATTACTGAATTGATAGTACAAAGCATAATAGGAGTAGGCTAATCTAGTAGTAAAACTCTTTGTGTTCATCTAAATGGTCAAATGTATAAAATATATTGATCGAAAATCAAATTTTTATACTTTTGATCCAAACATACACTAAAGAATCTCATGTTCTGTTGCCAAAATCCCATAAATACCTATATATATATATATATATATATATATAAGCATCCTATCAAATTATCGACTGGGTTGAATAATGATTTCTCGAAGAATTCTATTATAATTAGGGTTGAGGATAGTGGTCATATCAAATTATCAAAATCCCATATATATATATATATATATATCTATGTATGTATGTATGTATGTATACGTGCTGCAAGGTAGCGTGCATGGATAAGTTTTATTTCCCAAGTGTTGGAAATTTAATTATAAAAAAATCGAGTATGAAATAAATCAGTATTCTTATTCCATTCAAGATACATAAATTTTATAATTTTCATATTTGATATACCCAAGTATCTTTTAAATTTTACCAATGTACCTAAGTAACTCAATTCTTCTGTAATTTTTTTCACGCAGCTAGAGAGAAAAAAAAACAAATAGAAAACGTTATGTTTTATTGATATAATATATAAAAACAAAAGAAGAGAGATAAGTTTGTATGAAAAGGTAATAAATATCAAGTGAGTTGAATTAATTACAAATTCTAGAACGGTAAGAGCCTAGATTGATGATTTTCTAAAGATATTTTTTGAGCATTGATTAGATTTTTAAGCAAATTCATTCTTTGTGTTTTTACATTGACTTTTATATAAATATAGACTATTAAATTTTTATTTAATAGTTCATGATTAAACACTACTTCATATTATTACAAAAATATGAAGAGATTCGGATTAAAATTTCAGAACTTTAAATGCCAAGATTGGCCATGAAAACTCTTTAAGGAAATTTTGTGACTTTGAGATTTTTAAATAAATTCAATCTTTGGCACCTTCTGGCTTTAGTCCCATTTTTGCTTAGAATATTCAACACAAGGATATATATATATATATATGACAAATAAATACATGAAACAAAAAGATAATTCTGGCCATATCAGTAACGTCAATAATGTTAAAACAATATATTCATTGCGATTTTTAGTTAAGAAAATAAAAAATATATATAAACTATAGTGTGATTATATTAGCATTTTAGAGGTTTAACAACATATTTCTACATTAAAAACAGAAATTTGCTTTTTAAAAAGTCTCATTGTTTTTTTTCTCTAAAGTAACGTGTGATCTCTAGATCCAAACTCTCTTGTGTTGCATAAATGTAAAGAGAATAACTTACTTTATTAGGTGAACTATGAAAAAATCTACATTTTATGTATAAATGAATTTCAAAGGTCAATTAAGTACAAAAATAAATGGTATTGCTCATTCGGTAATTTTTGTCAGAAAGTAGTATGGTTCATACTCGAAAGAATGAATGAGCATAGAAAATCAACGACAGGCTTCTCCATGTGTTGCTCGAAATATTATTCAAGCCTACTATGATTTTAATATTTGAGAGTCCTCATTCATCTTGCGTCACTCCTTACCATTATTTGATGGGCTTGGAAGAAAGACTGAGTAAACAAGTTAAACTGAAAATGATGATAAGTTTTATATATATTCAAGTCAAATCTAACTCATTAAGTCTTGAATGCCAGTGTCTCTTTCTGCCTTAAAAATTGTATTGGGCACCCTTTAAGTTCAAAGTTCTTGGCTGAGAAATGAGAACAGACGAATTTGATCTTCGGAATCGATACCATCATTAGTTATTTAATGTGCCAAATTATGACAAACCCATATATATATATATATATATATATATATATATATATATATTTATATATTGCAGTTTTTTCCCCTATCTTTATTACTATTTTTTATACTTGAGGAACCAAGAATTTAAACTTAATACTATTTGATGAATATAAACATTTTCTATTACTATATATACCACTACATAGCGACTTTTTTACTTTTCTTAAATGCTACATCAAATTGTCAAAGTTAAAAGGAATATGGAATATTATCATATAGTAATGGCAACTAAAATCTCATAAAAAAGTTGGCATTATTTTTTTTTTATTATTTCTTAGTTAGTTTATAATAATAATGTTATTTCCATCTTTTTCTTTGATTGATATTCTCCCTTCCATTCATTAGTTCCCTCCTCCACTCTCTCTCTCTCTCTCTCTCTCTCACAAAAACTGAAATTTATATAGTTGAACTTTGTAAATTTCCTATTTTGAAAAATGTACAGATGCATTTGAATTTAGATAAATTGCAATTTTTCCTTTGAAAAATATTTAATTACACATTTTTTATTGCGAAATTGTATTCAAATTTTCTTTAAAGCTAAAAGATTACCAAAATACTTTTAAGGAAAATATTAATTTCTTTTATGTAAATTATAACTTAATAAAAATATAGTTCTTATATTTTTATTTCAATACTATTCATTTTGTGTTGAAAACCATAACTTTAATTTATTCCAAATTCTTACAAAAGATATAATTTTTTTAATGACAAGTTTAATACTTGTTATATCTTATAAGAAATAATTATATGAATATTTTAGTTAAAATAACTAGATGTAATTATGACTGATCTTTTTTTTTTTTTTTTTGTAGAAGAGATCAGTAGTACATCTTTTAATCTTAGTGGGGAAAATATATATTTTTAAAATAAGAGATATATCAGGTAATTTAGACACCTCTCAGTAAGGAAAGAATAATTCATTAAAATTGAGTGGAGTGGAATCTATGAAAGAGGAATAGATAACATGTAGATATATAATCTAAAAAGCCTATAATTTAATTAGCACTTGAATTTAGATTGCCATTTGATTGCGAATATTCGTCCTGCTGCTTGCAGTAATATTATAATGGAATATAACGTAAAGGGAAAGGCATGCACAGCTGTTTTTTATTTATCATTTATTATTTTCCCTATTGCCTTATTTCGAAATAATGTGATAATAGTGACCCAAAAATAAAAAATGATTGAGACCTATATTGGCCGGTTAGAAAAATATGGATTTAGAACAGAAGATTCATATATGGCCACAGATAAAAGGAAAACGAGAAATAATATTATTTTATTCTTCTATTAATATTTCTTTTGAACAAAACTAAGAACTTAGTTTTGGACCCAGGTGTGATTCTATTGTTTTACAAATCCATATGAGTGTTGAAGGAATACAGAGATGAATTCTTAAATCGTTAATTCCAATCACCAGAAGAAAATGGCATTGAAACTTGAAAGAGCACTCATATATTTGAAATTATAAATTATTGGAAATTTTGGAGCTTTATGTTTTGGGATCTAATTAAGCAACGAATAGCGAAAATAAGAAATTCAAAACCATAAAATATGCAAGGACAACATATATAATTTTATAGAACAATTAACGTCGATCCACCCTATATGACTATGACAGGTTTGATAACAAACACATTATAGGATTACCAAATTATTCGCACGACCTATATCTAGTGATGAAGCTGATGTGGTTAACCGGTTGCTGTTAGTACTAGTACTATAAGTATAAATGACATATTAATATTATCTATATATTAACTCAATATTGGTACAAATTTCTAATTTTCTAATTGTCAACGCACTCCCTTAAACTACTTATACTTGAAGACGTGAACAAGGGTGTCCGCAATGATTCTAAGTTTGGAAAAAAAAAAAAAAAACTACGAATGATCAATATATGATATTTACCCGTAATTGTACTTTTTATTTAATTAATTCTTTCTTTTTTGGCATCTGACCACTTGGTTTTTGTGGTCACCCACTAATTTTTGTCCCCACTTACAATTTCTCAAGTAATTAACTGCAATTTGAAAGATATATAGATGAGTTAGTTATTGGAAAAATTAATTGAAGTATTTCAATTTGGAGTAAAGATTAAATTGTGCAAGTGTAAGCATTTTTAGTGTATTATTGAATTAATTAGAGGTAATGGTCAATTTAGACAGAGAAAAAATTGGCAATTGGGCATATATAAATTACAATATCAATTAAAAAAAACGTAATTAACAAATAAAAATAATTGAACACAAAAATTAGAATGAATTAAAAGAAAAAAACCTGGGTTTGTGAAGTTGAATTTTTTTATTTAGGCTCAAGTAAGATTCAAGTATTATGGTCCCCTCCCTTCAATTCCCCCAGTTGTTATTTTTTTTAATCTACTTCCAATAATTAGCAAAAGATGATGCAGAATTGGGCCCACATAACAACATCCCACGAAAGATATTTAAATTTTTGTTTTAATTTAATAAATTACTTTTTAAAATTTAATTTTCGATAAATGCATGTGAAATATCAAATACAGGAATCTAAAAGGTTATTTTGACCAAAGAATTAATTTATTAAAATACAACAAAGAAAATTTTTTACCGAGCTTCACATAATTTGCAAAAATTTTAAAAATGAGAGCGCATGATAAAAAGGATTTTTTAGATCACATTATTAAAACAATATAACTAAGAAGCATGAGTTTCAGTAAGATATTATAACCACAATTTCAAAAAAAAAAAAAACAAATAGAATTATAAAATTAACAATATCATTAATTTTGAATAAGTATGAAATCACCATTAATAATAACAACTATTACAGCAAAACTTTGGCTTCCTTAAATAAGGAGCGAATAACAATTTTCTCTTCTCCATCTCACTATATCTTTAAAGTTAATATTTTTATATGAGGAACTACTAAATTTAATGGCTTGTGGTCGTTGCTCTTTAATTTTCTATTGAAGTCTATCTACTAAATATACTCAAATTGTACTCGATTTTTTATAATATTATTATTTTCAAAAAGTCAATTATGGGATGAATATCAGTGATCGACTTTCATAATATTATTATTTTCAAAAACTCAAGTATGGGATGAAAACCCTTGAAAGCAAATCATCTTCTTTTTCAACTTTCTGGATCGCAGCAAGGGAATGGTAAGTTTGTTAGTAAGAAAAAAGTCACACCACAAGAGAAGTCAACTTCAGAATGGCATTGTGAAAATAATAGAACGAGGAAGTGGAACTTCAACTAGCACTAATATCAAGAAACATATTTTAATTGAGTTTCATTCTTCCCTGGTAGGGGACACGAGGGCACTCTAAAGACAACCACAGGATAGGGTCACAATTCTTTTGTCCTGGCTTACAAGCTGATGTTCAGAAATTTGTTAAGGAGTGTTTTACATGCCAACATGCAAAACCACCTCATTTACATCTTTCTAGACTTTTACAGCCATTGTCATTGACATAGTTATCAAACTTATAAGTTTATTATTTGAGTTTACGAATTTACGATTTTATATATAGAAAACGAGTTAACTCGTTGTAAACTCAAACTTTATACAAACTTAAGTAAACTTACAAGTTGACTCATTGAGTCTACTGAATTTACGATTTTAACATGTCAATTAACTTGTAAAGTCAATAATATAATAATTTAAACTCAAGATTAAATAAGATATAAACAATTTATTTTTCATGAAGCATTTATAATTTATTTTATTACATGTTTGAATATACATAAAAAATAATAAAATAATATTTAATATGTACTTATTAAATAAAATAAAATAAATATTATTTAATTAGTTATATTAAATAATTATTTATGTATGACTATCTTAAAATATTTATGTTGAATATTACAAATTATGAAATATGAATAACTTTTTTTAATTAAGTATAATTTGAATTACATTTGAATAATTTTTTAATATATATAGTATTTAAACTATAAAATTACATATTTTGATAACTATTTATTAATCGAGACAAACTCTTACGAATTTACGTTACAAGTTGACCTTTCTCTTACAAATATACTTAAACTCGCGAATTTAACAACCTTAGTTGGTACAATCAACAGTTGGGGAATGTCTCTATGAACTTTATTATTGGCCTTCCACTCTAATTGGAATTCTCAGTCATTATCGTGGTCGTAGATTGATTGTCTAAATATGCTTATGTTCGTGGATTGAGCTACAGTCAAATTTGTCAAAAATGGTGGTTAAATTGCATGGCATACTACATTCTATACTATCTAACAGGGACAAGGTGTTTACAAGATCATTTTAGTAGCACCTTTTCAAACTTTAAGACTTCAAGGCATCACTTTGAAGATGAGCTCTGCTTGCTTACCATCCTCAAAGTGATGGTCAAAACAAAATAACCAATAAGTGCATTGAAATGTACCTAAGATATATTGTTTTTGATACTCCATGGCTATGGGCGAAATTCCTTCCATCGGCATAAATCTAGTTCAATACCTCCTATCATACTTCAATTGGTATGACCCGTTTCTAGATTGTTTATGGCAAAGAACCTCTATAGGTTTTTTTTGCTATGTTCGTTCAGCATAGGATGATCCAGCACTTCAACAAGAGCTTTTAGACAGGAATGCATTAATGGCATATCTCAAGCTTTATTTGGCTAAAGCTCAACCACGAACGAAGAAATATGCATATTTGAAGAAAACTGAGGTTGAATTCCAAGTTAGAGACCTAGTATTTGTTAAGTTACAGCCTTATTGACAAAGCTCCTTGTCTTTAAGGCAAAATCAAAAGCTACGTATGCATTATTTCGATCCTTTTTCCATTTTGGAGAAGATTAGGAAGGTTGCATACAAGTTACATGCCAAGATACACCCAATCTTTCATGTGTTAATATTAACAAAGCGCGATGGTGATTCTGGTGCACAATATGTTCTATTGCCACTTTTAACTTTGAAAGATAGACTTGTCTTACAATAGGAATACTTCAATAAAGAACCATCAACAGTCTGTTTGGTAGTGGAGAAATGGGAATGAGAAGTTAATATTAATAAAGTGCTATAGTAATCCTGATGCACAATATGTTCCATTATCACTTTTAACTTTGAAAGATGGACCTGTGTTACAACAGGAATACTTCAATAGAGAACCATGACTAGTCCCTTTGCTGAGGAATGGGAATGGGACATGTGGGCAATGGATATTTGCTGAGGAGGAACAGAATTAAGCGTGGCACTAGGAGGAAAAATGATTAAAAATAGAGTAGTCAATAAGGGATGAGTGTAAAAGAAATCGGATCTTTCTCGCTATTTCCAATGTTATATTTATCGACATATATATATATATATATATACATATATTAAATATAATAATAATAATAATTATATGTTATATGTTATCATAAAATTAGGCCTAGCTTAAATTTTAAAAGTAATATAATTTGGTTTAAAATTATAATGAACTTAAATTATAGCTTAAAGTATAGATTTATATGTATAAATATTTTAAACTTTCATTTTTAATTTGATAATCAACCTAAATAAAAATTAAGGCAACATGTGGTTATAAAAAAGGTTATAGTCTCTAAATTACATATATGTAGTTTTTCTTTTAATATTTTATTGTTAGAAGAAAGAGCTTTTTTTTTACTAAAATTCATGCATAATAATTGGGAAGATCAATAACCATAAAATTGAAAGCTTACGTTAGTGATATGGGTTTTGGTACGCTTTTACATTTAAACTATTCTTTTTTATCATTGAACAATATGAATATTTAGTTGATAAGGATGTCATCAAAATTAAATTTTTTTTTCAACATCGTATTCTAAATTAAATTTTTTTCCAACATTGTATTCTTCTCTAATCATTCCTTTCTCTACTACTTTCTGTATTTCTTTGAATACTAAGTTTCATTTATTTACTTCTTGTTAAAATTTCGTTACTTCGAATCCATTCATAAGAGTATTTTTACAAGTTATGTTGGGTTTATAAACTGATTAAAAATAAGAATGACAAAAAAATTATAAAATGGGAATGAGTCTTGATAAAATAAAATATTAAATTCATGTACTATGTTTGATCTAATATTAAAAAAATTAATCAAAATATAATATAATCGTTAGAAAATATTAAAATATTAATTATGTTTTAATCACATAAAAAATATTTTTTTCTCTTTCCTGTATCTTTTCTTCCCATCAATCAGAGCTTGCCTTGCCCTCTACTTCAACATCTTTTGTTCTCATCTTCCGATCTCATCTTCTGCCTTGACCTTCAGCCAGAATCTGCTTGATAAAATTTATAGTAGATTTGCAAAACACGGCGAGATAACTTTAAAGCAGATCCGCATGTTCTTTCCTCTACAGTGTTCTTCTCTCTCTCATCCTTCTTTTGGCGACGTCTCTCCCTCTCTCTTCGCTCAGAACATTCTTCTCTCTCTCTCTTCTCTTCCAGATGTTTTGAATTCTTCAGATAAAAAAGAATGAGCATGTTGGTAATTTTTTATAAGATTTCAGGGAATTGTGGTCATTCCCTTCAAGGAGATATTTTCCATTCTCACAAGTATGACAATGAGAATTCTGTTGAATTTAAGGTTTAGGCGAAGAGATTCTCATAAAGAAGACAACCAAATGGAAATTTCCTTTTTTATTTTCATTCTCTAACTTCAATTTTAACAGTCAAATGGATTTATAGTTCTTAGTAAAAAAACGTGCATCTATATCCATTAAATTTTATTACTTGTCGAAAAAAAATCATATGAAATGTTGTGAATATTTTTGTGACATGTATCATTTTTTTTTTCATTGAATTGGAAAAATAAATGCTTAAAATATGAAGTAACAGTGTCTATTAGAAATCAAATTTCATGTAAGATCCAACCGGAAGGGATTATTGTCAAACGATGATTTTGAAGATGACATAATTTGAAAACAACATCAAATAAACTTTCCCCCCCTTTAAATATATAGTGTTAAACTTAGATGTCTCCGGATGTCTTGTACTGTAAAGTTCTCTTTATGAACTATCTTAAAAAGGCGTAATCTCTGGTAAGTGTATTAATATTAAATATAATTTTTTTCTAAAAAGAATCAAACATTGACTGTAAGAAGAAAAAAAATGATATCTGCTATTATTAATTAAAGTAACCATAAGAATATGAAGGAAGCTACGGTGGTTTTCTACTTAACCGCCACAACAAAACCAATTATATAAGAATCCAACATTAATTTTTGGGGATCGTCACTTCCAAATTAATTAATTTGACTTAATATTCAGAGAATCCAACTTGATCATATCCAATCACCAATTTACAATTCAATAATGGAGAATATATTTCTTGTCTACGAAGCATCTCTCAAATAAGCAACTCAAATACGTGTCTGTGTGTCTGTGTGTACATATATATATATATATATATATATATATATATATATATATGTAATTGTGAATTATGCCAATCACATAGCTTTTGAAGTTAGTGAAGGCCACTTTATATAAACAAAAGCAGCATTTAAATTTTGTAGAAATCAATGTTTTTCTGGTTGCTATAGTTGCTGCTAGGGGACCACCTGAGAACATGACAGAGTGGGAGCTTATGAGTAAGATACCCATGGAGGATTAAAATATTAAGAATTAGGCATCAAAAGTCCAGGTCTTGCCAATTTAAATTAGTGCAAGTTGTTTCTACTTCTGTCCGCTAGCTTTTGTTGTTTATTTTGAGGTTGGTGGGTTCCCATTTCTCCACCTAGATATATCCCATTGGGACAGTCCTATGACATAGTTGATTCTATGAGAAATTCAGTTTTTTAATTACTAAATATATTGAAGTATGAGAATCACCACTTATTATTTTCTTTTGAATTTTGGCGGGTGAAATTTTGTTGTATAGTTGAAAAGAAATAAAGAATTAATGTAGGAATTAAAAATATCAAAAAATATTATTTTGATATCTGACTTATCACTAAATTGTTATAAAGTCTTGCATTCATTTCATTTTTTTCAAAATAATTCCCTAGTTATTGAAAATTATTACTTTTATTTTCCACTTTTGATACTATTATCATATGTAATACCTTAGACTAAATGTCATTAACCTATATAGAGAAACTAAAATTGACAATTTGCAATAAGTGGATAACTATTTTAGAACCAAAATTAATAATAATTTAGTAATAATTTAGAAACCAAAATGATATTTTCTGTTCAAAAATGATACAAAATAGAGAAACCATATGTGAGGCTTACTTTTTTTCTTTTTTCTTTTTTTCTAAATGTCTATCATTTTCTGATTTAATAAGCCGATATTTGAAGAATCTGAACTCAAAATCACAATTTCTATTCGAGAGTAAAATTTCACTCTTAAAAAGTTAATTTCTTTCTTGAAATCACTTGGTTTGAAAATGTATTTTTTTCCATAATGCAAAGGAATATCATAGCTTAATTGATAAAATATTTTAAAAAAAAATAACGAAAACCATAACTCAGAATTGGCTGTGGTGGACCATGCTCGTTCTTGACTTATGCCAATGTTTGTGTCTAAAAGAGAATTTGTCAAATTTCCACCTCTTAATTATTTATACAACCTAAAGGAGGGAAAGCATTTCCTTGACTTCCAACATCTTCATGTAAATCTATATCCAAATCTTGACGAAAATGCCTACAATCCAAAACCTGACCTTTAATTATCACTTTCTTTAACGAGAAGATTGTGCCTTTCGGTTTTTCTGTCTATTTTATTTGATAGAGATCATGCTTTACCGTCAGGGGTGGAGCCTTGCTGTGGGAAACTATAAAGCCCATAGTTTCAAAAGTATCTTTCTCACTTGAAGCTTTAAGGCAGCTTTATCATGAATGGAAAATTATATAGAATTACTTTGTTTGGCGGGAAGATGATATTTGTGAATATTAGTAAAAAAATTGAATTAATTAATGTATTATGATAAACATCATGTTAAAATTAGACACAATCTTAAGAGAGAATTTATCTTACCATAACAATGATGAGAGGCTGGCTATGTTGAAGGCACGATAGTTAAACCAATTGAAGAGGAGAGGAGGACGATATGAACAGTATGATAGTAGTGGTCAACGAATATCAGTAATTTTAAAGGACCAAGATACTGTAATTTCTCTTACACTTATAGGTCATGCTCCTGTCAATGTTTAATTATGACTAAAAGTGTTTAGAAACCTCAATATTAATTGGCAAACATGCATCTATTTAACAATTATTTTATTTTATCATTGACTAAGAGTGTAACACTCATGAAATTTTTACATTAAATAAGTTATTTTGGGTGGAAATTAAAATAAATTAATAAATTTGTGAGTAAGAGAAAGGAAGGAAATAAATTTAAGGCTAACATAAATTTAAAATAATTGAAAAAATATTTTTAAAAAATGAATTTAAGAAAATTTAAATATAAATTGAAGTAGCATCATACTTCAATTTGTCACAAGTAGCTAAGTCTCAAGTTTTGCAATCCCAACACCCATGTTCAAACCCAAGAGTGTTCTTTCTCTTCTCCTTCGCAATCAACTCTGTTCACATGACACAATATTTGACTTTTTTCATCCCGCCATCATTTCATCCATGATTTCTCATTGCCAGTGTATCTCTGTTATCCTTGGGTCATCATCTGACTTGTGGAAAAAATTAGAAAAAGATTTATTTGAACCCCACTTCATATGAGTAGATATTATTAATTATACTTATTTTTTATATTTCAAAACTTTTATTTATGAATTTGTGTAGTTTGTTTGCTTAGCTATTTTAGGAAACAAACTTCCTTAAATATATTGTTTTTTTCTTTAGAATTGCTTTAAATGCCTTGACAACTCCAAGGTAATGTGTTATACGGTTCTTTTTGTATCTTATTCTACTTTTAAATGATGGTTTACGTCTTAATTTTTTGATAATGTATGAATGAATTGTATATTGAAAATTGGAGAAACTGGCTTATTTAAGATACTGTAAACTCTCTAGGTATTCGAAGGATTTCTTTTCAAATAATCAAAACTTATTTATGCTATTATAAAAGAAAGTGTTTTCTTATAAATACGTTTAGCACAAAAGTTTATAACTAATGGTAGTAGATATTAATTATGGTGCACCATAAACTATATCATTGTACTGAGGCATATTGCTACATTACCAATTGATACTAAGTCATTTTGCTCATCACTAATTATTGTATTGTACTATTACTGCTAGCAAATGCTAGTACCTAATTATTGTTTACTACGGTTCTATGAGATATTTTTTCATTGTGATATCTTTTAAAATCATGGTCTTGAATGCTCATTAGCATTCCTCTTGAATTAAGCGTCTTTGTTTTGACATAAACTCAAGATTTCATAAGCCATTTCATGTTTCGCTAATTGGAAAAGACCAAATAATTATGAAAACTCTACCATTTCCATCAGTTCACTTTTTTATATAGTTAGTCGTAATTATTCACTAAGTGTTTTCACTCACTT
Organism: Delonix regia; assembly: GCA_037074485.1. Lineage (NCBI taxonomy): Eukaryota > Viridiplantae > Streptophyta > Magnoliopsida > Fabales > Fabaceae > Delonix > Delonix regia. The sequence goes on along the minus strand of CM073453.1, from coordinate 15,287,313 downwards.
CTTTTTTCTCTATGTTTTTTAGGTAGTAGTGTTGACTCTAGACCTCTCTCTACTATGTAGAGTCCAAATTATTACCTTTTAGTGACCCTTGCATTGTTTGCAAGAACAAGGATATTTCTTTTTGTTGTAGTTCGTGTATATTTTGTATTTTAGTAGCTCTAATTGTTACAAGCAGGGATTAGTGTTTGCATTGTACATATATTGGGTTTTTTGACGGTAAGCTTTTGTGATAGCGAAGCTTTGTTCCTTTTTGATTTTTAGGTATTAGTTGTCAAAATTTTGGGAAATTCATATCTTAGGGGAAATTTATTAAAATTTTCACATAAAAATTACGGAATGAATTATATATTTATGTCTAATATGTATGAATTGCATCAAGTGGTAAATTAATGCAATTTAATGTTGTCTTTATGTAACTTTGTGATTAAATTGATTAGGTTGATTGACTTATTTTGGTTCATGAGATAGGGTTTACTTCACCCTTCATGTCGCTTACATGTTTTGGGTGTGATAAAAAGTATTTGGGCAATTATATATTTGGGAATCTTAATATTTATTGGTATACACATATCTATTTAACAACCTTTTTATTTTACTATTGACTAAAAGTATATAAGTATCATAATTGTTAAATATATATACTTAAGGCTAAAATTTAAGACTAAAACAATAAAACCAATTATGTTTAAAGGAGATGAAGAGTTGTTAAATTTAAGAATAAAATTTTATTACAAATATAACCATTAAAAAAAACACTCATGCTAAAGGAAGAAAAGTTGTTAAATGTAACATTGAAATTAACAAAAACAAATATGTTAAATGCAATTAAGGAGTTATTGCACGAAGAGTTAAGGATTTAATTAAAAAAGATTTTTCATTAATCAAACACAGCTCTAATATTTTAGGAAACCTTCTTTACATATATATATATATATTATCGATGCTCCTCATCTCTAATTATGATTATTATATTGATATAGAAACTCTAGAATATAACATTTACTTTTTTCTAACTATGACTGGAAGTAACAATGGTGCATATTAACAATCAACACTATAGTTATTGCCTAACATATACCTCTCTATTATCATTTATTTATTTGTTTGCTTGCTTAAAATATAACCAGCAGCGGGTCTTGTGTTATGCAAGGGACCCGAGGTAAATGACATATTTTTAAAAATGAACAGAAGACAAAAGTACAGACAAAAAATTAGATAAAATTTATAAGGAACTATAAAGAACACTGATGAATAGTAAAAATAACTTATAGTTTTTTATATTTACATAAAATATAACAATCACATGATTTTTAGTTTCTAATTAAAATGTATTATTTTAAAAAAAAAATAAAAGTTGAAGAAAAGTAAGTATTGGGTATTTAAGCTTTATATATTAAATTATAATTAAAGTAAAAAAGTAAAGAAATTATACGTAGTATTCCCTGCAAGATTAAGAAATCACTCACAATTTTTTTCTAAATTAAGTTGCAAAGAATTGTTTCTTTAAATATTATAGTTTTAACATGTATTTTTTTGTATAAAAAACTAGTTAAAATAAGCGCAAATAAGTAACATATCAAATGACAACTACCGTTTTTTTCTTTTTTTCTTGAGAAAAGAAGAAACCCTTTCTTGGTTGATAAGTAATTGTCCGCTGATCTAAGGATGAGCTGAACAAAAGTTGATGGGATGCCACTAAATCCTGGATTGTCGTGTCTTTGATTTAAAATCCTTAAGGCTTCGATCCCGTTGCAGGGGATGATAGGTCTGTGCCTCACCAACAAGACAACAAGTACTAAGTGGGTGTTTAATGGGACAAACTCATTAATGACTTCGTGGTCCTCCAGTTTTAGGACACCAAAGTCCTTTAGAGCCTACATATTAAAGTAGAGTTCACATTAATTCAATAGTCTAAGTTACATAACAACATTAACACATTCCATTTTCTGCTCATTTAATTTTTCTCTCTCACCTATCTAGTCTCTCCTCAAGCTTCTACTGTCCAAATTCTAACTCAACCTTGCTTGTCTCTCTGTCCATTTATATTTTTGTGAAGGAACATAATATGTTAGGGAAAAAAGCAAAACAAAATATTTGATTTGGCTTAGAAACCAAAGTTTGGACCATGTGGGCGTGGCTTCTTTGAAATCTCCAAAAGCTACTTTTCTGGGTATATGTGAATGTTTTGGCCTGTTTTCCTCCGCCCAAATACCATGGTATCTGTTACAAGTCTTGTGTGTTTGATCGATGTTCGTGTTAAGTTTTCTGTATTTACTTGATATAGTTTCACATGGTATGAGTTAAAGTTACTCAAAGAAGTATGATTTTGATTCTTAATTTATTATTGAATTATTATTTTAATTTTTAACTCATTTTATTTTTCCAAATAATGTCATACTGATTGTGTATTGTTACTTTTGGTCACCGATGATGGAAATGTGTCACTTTTATAGTTTTATTTTTTTGAAATTGTTATTATATGTAATTTCTCAAATAAAGTTCTATTAACTTAGATAGGGATATAAAAAGTGATAATTTTTTATTAGAGAGACCATTTTGAAAAAGAAAATAAATAGGGGACTAAAACTATAATTTAATAATAAATTAAGTGCTAATATTGTATTTTTCTCTAAAATTATCATATGAATTCAGTCTCTTTCCTACAATAATTGCTCTAAAAGATCTTATGAAGCAAAATGATTCTTTTTAGGGTTTTGTTTGGGCATTTATTGCACTTACTTATATTAATAATTAATTTTTTTTACCATGATTTATTTGATTTTATTTTTATGACAATATTATCCTTCATTATTTTCAAGAGGTATAATTAATTTCTTTTATATTTCAAAATTTTTAATCAATCTTTAATGAATTTTTATATTTTCATACATACAATTAATATCTTCATTTTACTCTTAATATCTCATGAAAATTATTTAAAATATTAGTTTTAAAATAAATAAAATTTATTTTTTAAATAAAAATTAAGGATAATGTGAATATACTACTTAAATGTACGAGTTTTGCTACCCAATACTCTAAGGGAGCATTTATTACATCTATTAACAATAATGATTATTGTTTTTTTTAAATACTTTCAATGCATTCAATTAATAAAGTTTTGGTTTTTGTGTTTTATAACTGGCATTGGTTGAAACACTTATTAATATTTTTTGTTATATATAGTAATATTTAAGTGACAATAAATATCTTTAAAATTTTAATTAGAATTTGAGTTTTATTTTTCTAAAAAAATAAAGTGCCATGACATAATCTCGGGTTAAAAATTTTAGTTAAATTTTCTTATAGATATTTAATAAAATAGTTAAGTTGAATGAATACATGAATTCAAAAAATTGATAGTTAAATATTAAAATTACATAAATAAATTAGATAAACTCTTAAATATAGACAAATTATGTGAATTTGTGGGATTTGGGAGAAAAAAATATACAAATTCTGAAAGGTTATCATTTTAACTTAAATATCTATAATACAAAATATTAATAAGTGTTTCAACCAGTGCAATAAATATTCAAAAGATAATTATGTCATAAAATAAAAATCAAAAGCTTTATTAATTGAATGCATTGAAAGTAATAAAAAAAAACATTGATTATTACTGTTAGTAAGTATAATAAATGTTCATTAACTAGTATCCACTGCTTAGCAAAACCTTAAATGTATATAGAGATATAAAAATTGTTAAAAATTTATTATAAAGTTTTTAAAAATAAAAGAAACTAATTATGCCTCTTCAAAAAATGAAGGGTATGTTGTCATAAAAACAAACTAAAGAAATTATTAATTGAATGTAATAAAACATAGTAAAATAATATTAATTATTACTGTCAGTTAACATAATAAATACTTCTTAACAAAGAGACAACTGATCAGCAAAATCTTTTTTTAATAGAGAAAATTGTCTTTCCAAGTATTCTGTGTTCTCCAGTTTTCTGCACAAACCAACCAAAAAAAAAAAAAAAATCTTTTGTCTCGTTGTTATTTTACGTTCTGTCAGTTATTTCTAATTAACGTATATGAAAAAATTGATCATTATATTCCAACATCAATTTTTAAAATTAATTATTAAGAATTAATTAATAATAAATAATTAGCAACTAATTACAGTTAGATACTGAATTGAATCATGAACTAACCCTTCAAAAACGACCCATCTTCTAACACTTTCCTCAAACTCTTGGGTCATTACGCGTCACTCCAATATTTGAATATTAAAAACAGACAACGAAACTCTTCGGAGAAATTTATGTCATTCCCATTTCATAGTCGTCAGAGCATCACGCGGAAAAAGACACAACATCTAATTCCTTAAGTTTGATTCCACTAATGACAGTAACAATTCTTTTGAAATAAATCAAACTATTTAGGTAAGATTTGTTTATTAGAATTCAGACTAAGGAATAAGAATAGTAACTATATTCTCTTGTTTAATTGTCTATAATTCATAGTATTTTAATTATTTACGGAATCAATTTAGTGATTTTTTATTTAATTTAATTTCAGATTTATTTTTTTATTTTTATTCATATTTTTTCATAAAAAATCTAACAATCAAGCCGACTTAGTTCATTGTTTCTTAATAGAGTCAATTTCATATGAAGTATACATCCCATGAAGAGAGAGAGAGAGAGAGAGAGAGAGAGAGAGAGAGAGAGAGAGAATCTAATTAAGAGAGGTGTAGAGTGACCTGAATGTAGATTTGAAGGGAAAATAATAGTAATAATAATAATGGAAGTTAGGTGGAGAATTGGATGAACTGCTACTTGTAAGAGATGTGAGAGAGCATTAAAAGAAGCAATGCTATGATCATAAAGTGGTAAAGTGCATGTCACCCTCAAAGTACGGTAAATAATTTTATTTAGAAAGTTTAATTGGTGTGGGGACTGCTTCTAGAATTTATTGATTTAGCTCATAATCAATATTAAACAAATATAAATTATGAGATCTCTTAGGCTTCAAAGCATGACTTCTATAATGACTCTATGCCATCATAGAGTTGCTGGAATTAAACCAATTATGTCACCCACACATACAAATTGACTCAGTAAAATGAATTTTGTTTGGACTAATTATTAGTTTATTACTATGATTCAGTTTTTTTTTAAAGCTTCACTTTTTAATAAAAATTATTCGAACAATTGCTCAGACTGATATTTTCTTTTAAGTAGCTTAGTGAGATGTAAATGACTAAACAATTTTTAAAAAACTTGTTGAACTACCGTTTTTCTAATGTTCATAATTGGATTAATAAAAAAAGATACACACTATTTAACTAACAAATTAATGATAGTAAAATTATAGCATGTAATTAAACATGATCACAAATAAGGAGAATAAATAAATTAACAATCTGACCTGATGAAGACGACATTGTTGTTTCGAGTATTGGTTGAATCTAATAAATTCAACCCTCAATGTTCAAGAGCGTTTCTCAAAGTATTTTGACGACAAAGAGAGAGAGAGTGATAGAGATGTTATATCTTGAAACTAGGGTTTTAGTGTGTTATTTATAAGATTTTATTTTAATAATATAATTAATCAATATTATTAAAATAAAATCGTTCAGAATCTTTAAAATGATTTCTCATTTAATTAATCAATCAAAATTAAACTATTAAATTTCTTTCTGAGTAACAATATCAAATTAGTAATATGACGGGATGATTACTAATACTCTTAGACTGTGAGTTGGGTTTCTGCCCAATGGACTTGTGGATAATCGAACCCATCACCGATTATCTACAAATTAAAATAAAACTCAATCCATTCACAATTTATAAATTATAATATTAATTACCTAACTAGAATTAATAAGATACTAATATAATAAAATAATTAATGCTAATCCATAAAATATTAAAATTATTCTAACAATTAAAACATACATATCTACTTATAAATTTCTTCGTTTCTTCCATTGAATGGCAGAATTCATTAGTGTCTATTGGCTAAATTATGAACTTGATTTTTTGATTAGATTTTTACTAATATATGCACAACGAAATTGGAAACTTAATCCAGAAACTCAAGCAGAATCTTCATTATAGAACTCCCAACCAACACATGTATTGTCATGTGACATACATTTGAACACTAGAATGAGAGACATTATTATTACAGAAATTGGCTTTGTCTGACAGTGATGTAGTTGGTTGGGGAGGCCACACCCATAAGTAAGTTCCGTAAATGCAAATATAGTATTCTTTGCTGCTAACAAACCTTTCCATCACACAGGTTTGTGTCCAATTTCCCCTACATTACCATCACATATCATTGTTCATTTGGACCCACCGATCCCACCGTCATGAATCCTCACCAAAAACAAATCATATATTAATAATATTAAGTCTATTATTATAACTTCTAAATTATATATCTTTTTTACTGATGAAAAGTTTTATTTAATCAAACTCTCAATTTCTTATGTGGTAATTTTTTATATTTTCATACATGCATTAAAATTTCTTTAAAGTGCACAAATTCTTTAGAGCTAAGGAAAAAAGTAATGAAGTAATTAATTAATGAATTAATAAATTGTCTTTTAAATTGGGAATCCTTTAAAGTTTGAGAATTTTTGGGAATGAACGAAAAAATTAATAAATTAATTAATTGCATCTTAAATAAGAAATTATTTGATGTCTGAACATTTTTTGGAGTCAACAAGCATAATAATTAATTAATTATCTCTTAAATTTTTTAATAAGTAACTATAAATATAATTTAATATGGTTTAAATTATAGTAAGAGGAAATGATATATGATTTATTAAATGATTTGGATCTTGTACATCACTTAAAGTCAGAGTTCAAGTTCTAAGATTCCAAAGTCTTTCAAAAGAACAATAATGATAGTTACTTAGTATGAAAAAGAATATGCTTTATGGTTGTGTCGTCCTTCCCATTAGTCTATTGTCATTACTTCTTTTTCACCAATCTTACCAAACTAATTTATCTACTTTTTCTAATTTATTATGCTTTATTTATATTATAATACATTAATAAATTTAATTTTTTACTAACACATACAAACACTGTCGAATTAAAATATATTAACATATAGCAAAATAAACTAATTTTCTTTGGCAAATGAACCGGTATATATGTCAAGTAAGCACCATTTGACATAAAAGCTCTGTTTGATTAATGAGAAGTCTCATTTGATTAAATTCTCAACTCTTCGTGTGACTCAACTGCCTTTAACATATTTGTTTTCATTGATTTAGTGTTACATTTAATAACTTATCTTCCTTTAATATAAGTGTTTTTATGGTTATATTTAGATTAAAATTTTAGTACTAAATTTAACAACTTTTCAACTCCCTTCAACATAATTGTTATTATTTTTTTAATCTTAAATTTAATAAGAAAAACAAAAGTGAAAATTATACGTACCATATTAAATACATGCATTTAGCGATTACAATGCTCAGATACTTTGAGTCAATGATAAAATAAAAAAAGTGTTTATAAATAAATGTATGTATACAAAGTAATATTGAGAATCTCATACACTTTCAATCAATGATAAAATAAAAAGATTGTTAAATAGATATATGTATATCAATTAATATTGGGTTCCCAAATATGTCATTGGCCAAATACTTTTAGTCAATAATAAAATAAAAAGATTGTTAAATATATGCATGTATGTCATTTAATATTATGACTATATATATATACACATATATATAAAAGACATTGATTAGGCATTCGCAGCAACAAGACCCACATATGTAAAAAAGAAATTATATCACTATTTATCTCCTCCTACTCATTGTTCCTATAAGATTAGATCGCCTTTCACCATTGCTGCCGCACTATTAATCTCTTCCTTTTCTCCTCTTTGGTCGGTTCAACTATCGTGCCTCTAATACAACCATATCCTCTTCGTTCTTCCAATATATTTGCTTCTCTCATAAGATTATGTGTAATTTTAACATGATATTTATCACAATACAATAATTAATTTAACTTTTCACTGACACTCACAAATATTACTAATCTAATATATATATATATATATATATATATATATATAAAGAATTTACAAAAATAGACTAATTTTTTCAAAGCTCGTGCAACGAAGGGCCAAATAAACTAATTTAAGTATTTAATTAATTGATTGATAAGAATTATGGTGTGGTATAATTTTACTAACATAAATCTGTGCTCTTAATGTATGCTCTCGTATGAGATGTTATATATACATTCTTAGCCTTTGCATATCCAAACTTACGTTCAATCTCATGCAAATTTTGTGTAAACTCACTTATTCTTGGATCCTATTGGCTACAGCTGGCGTTGTCAATTGCCAATTATAGCTGCAGTCCGAATACGTATTGCATTGGATTAAAAATTAATGATTCAAATTTTTATTAATGACCCTATTCGATCTTATTAATTAATACAATCATGCCATCATATTTTTTGTCGGTAAATATGAAATATTATATTTTTATCTATGAACCAAGATATTTGGACTATAGATGGTGATGGCGCACTGCAAACAATTTAAATTGGCTTTCTTTTGGTTTATGTTAGCTTGCATCAATGATTTGAATGTTAACTATATCTCTAAAGAAGACCTCTTCCTTTGTTAAAATAGAAATTAGACACATTGAAAAAGGTGTATTATATATAACGCTTTTGATTTGTTAGTTACATATAAAGAGTCTTTCAGTCCGGGCTAATTATTTTAGTTAATTTATCACTCATGAGTCTTAATTTTAAAGGACTAATTCATAAGTGTAAATTTTGTTTTCACTATTAGATTTGAATCAACGTTTTAAAAGTTAATTCCTTTAAATTTAAAACTCCTAACATAAAGGGTGCACACTTTTAAAATTGCATGAAAAAAAATATCTAATTGCAAATTTAGGGATGACATTATTATTCATCTCTCATCTTCATCTTTATTTTCATTTTCAATCCCTGTGGAGATGCAGATTCCCGCGAATATCAGGGACCTCAATTTTTCATAAGAAAATTATAGAAAAATAAAAATATTAATAAATATAAAAAAGAACATATTAAACAAAAATAAGTTTAAAGCTTAAGTTTATTGTTTTTGTTATCTAATAAACTCTAATCAAATTTTTTTTAAAAATAAAGTTAAAATAAATTCAAATGACAAGTTCTAAATAAGTTTTAAAAATTCAAAAAACTTAAAGAAATAATTTTAATAATTTAAAGACATTGAGATCAAATTGTATTGACATCAAGATTTTCACCATATATGAAGTATTCATTATTATTTATTCCTCATGTATAAGTTGAGTATTTCAATCTGTTTTGTTTTTACCATCTTAACCTATCAAAAACTTGTGCATTTGAAGTATCAATCAAGACATATTTGTCTAAGTACCAATTTAACTCTAACTTTATATCATTAGTTGAAACTATTTCTTTTATATATTGAAAATAGTTGCATTTTCAATTTTTTGTCTTCACAAAAAAAATTCATATTTATTAAATTTGAAGAAGTAAAATTATTATTAGTAATATATATATATATATATATATATTTTAAAATAATTAGGTCAAATTATTGGGGACGGGGAGGATCCCCAAACTACTGCCATGAAGAATTTTCATCATCTCCATTCCCACGGTGAAAAAAATCTCCAAATGTGAGTCCCTAAATGAATTAATTAAGTATCTTTTAAATTAATAATTCTTTAAAATTTGAGAATTTTTTGGAACCAACAAAAAAAATAATGAATTAATTAATCGTCTCTTAAATTAAAAATTTTCTGAAGTCTGATAATTCTTTGGAGTGAACAAGAAAAATAATAAATCAATTAATAAATGAATTAAAGCTAATAAGAGATTATAAATATAATTTAATGTGATCCAAAATTAAAACTAAAGAAAACAATATATATTTGAAGAGTTTATTCAATAATTTAGATTTTCTATTGTTTAGAGTTAGAGGCAGAATTAAATGTAATTTAATTAATTCATAAAATTTTAGTTTTTTAAAAAAGTAATAGTTGTAACTATTTTGTACGACAAAAAAGATATCTTGTAATAATATATTTCTAGTGAGCTCATTATTATCGTTTTTCTCTCATCAATCTTACAAAACTAATGAAACTCAACTAATAAGCCAAAACAACAATATTATAACACGCAAATCATATAATATAATCAATGCTTGCCATATTATAGTATATTACTAAATTTAATTTTTTACACTATTTTTAATTTATTATATTTTTTTTATATCAAAATATATTACTAAATTCAAATTTTTACTAATGCCTACAAATATCATTAATATAAAATGTATAAATATATAGCAAAACAAATTAATTTTCTCAAAGCCCCACGCACGAGAAATAAACTAATCATATCAAATTGGAAATTCCATGTCCGACCCAAATCCTCATTTTGTCGGTTGACTAATGTGATCTCCATTATACTCTGAACGGAAGTAGTCCAAAAGAAGAAAGCAAATCGTCATCTTCCACACATTCACACACTACTATGAGCTCTCATTTGCTGGGTTGAATTTCCATGGAATCCCAACTATAACATCATAATGCTTCATCATGGCATCTCATCAACTTTGAACCCACCATTCTCTAATTCCAGCACTGCCAGCAGAAGCACCACATAAAATCAAAATTAAGGTCAATCCTGCCACCCAAGAAAGCATTTCTATTCAATTGTCCTTTATATATGCTCAACAGTTCAAATTTTTTTAACTCAGCTCCTTAATCCTTGTCCTGAGAAGAGTTAAAGAGTAGAAGACCATTCTAATAATTTATTTTATTAGTTTATTCTCAATTTATTTATTCATTAATTTTTTCTTTCTATTTGGTCCCTCATGTTTTCAATTCAATCTCTTATTGAATTTTATTTTCAAATTAATCACTTATATTTTAATTTAGTCTCAACTTTTCATACAATAACTTTTAACGATTTTCATACATATATTGAAAGTGAAATTTTGTTAAAGTGTATAAATTCTTTGAAGTTAATAATAAAAATAATAAAGTAAATAATTGATCAATTAATTAATTGCCTTTAAATTAAAAATTCTTTAAAGTCTATAAACTTTTTAGAATTTAAAAAGATGAAAATTAATGAAGTCATTAACACTGCAATGATGCCTGCAACACTTTCTTCCATTCAACATTATAATCATTATTCCTTCAGAATTTCTTCAGCGGAACAAAAGTTGCCAAGGAGCCATTACTGATGTCTGTTCTATCTTAATTAGCGGAAGCAAATAAAATATTATTGAAATTATTCATTTCTTTAAATAAAAAGTAGGATTTCATGATGGTGTTGAATGAAAAATGATATTATTGGTGCTCAAAAATGGGATATGACGCACTTGCACATATGTTCAGCCAAAACAACAAAGCAAACCCAAAATTGGTACCGTTTGCTTTGTGGGAGTTTTTATGAAAATGGCATAAACCTTTTGGCAAAAATAAGAAAGAATCAGAAATCAACTTGGCCAGCACGTTGAAATGGACTGATTCATATATATATATATATATATATATTCATTCATTCATGGAAAAAAAAATGAAAAATTTGGATTAAATGTCACGCCTCTCGCTCATCGTACAATGCAAGTCCCGTGCCCAAACCGATTGATTATTTCATATGACTGCCACAATCAATCACTTCAACTACGTTTTGATAATCTAGAAGGACGTAACTTGACGTTTTAAAATTCAAGATATAATTTTAAAAATTTTATTTTTAGCTTTTTTATAAATAGGTGTAAAAAAACTATTTTGAAAAAAAGTAACGGACTGAATAAAAGAAAAATCACATTAAAAATTTATCTTTACATGACTGTCAAAAGGAAATTACAATTACTACCAGCTAACTTTTTTTAGTGGCTTAACCAATTTAGCTTTCACCCTCTATATCTCTCCCTTATGTTCTACAACCTAAAACCAAGATAACCTATTGCACGTTCAAACATTAAGTTCGGCCCGTCGATTTCAATTTAGCCCATCCATTGGAGAACACATTGGTTTAAGGAGTTTTGGACTAAGACAATGCTTTTGTATTCCAATACCAAATTTGAAGAGTGTATCCCCAAAAGTTAACCTGATGAAATATTTGGGCCTATTATAATTTCAATTTAATTTAATTCAAGGGTTTCTGTAACTATTATGTTAAAGTTGTAATACCCATAAAATCTATATGTATAAAAAAAATTATTTTAAGTGAAAAATACAAAATATATAATAATAATAATTTTTAATTTTAAGAATTAGATAAAGGGAAAAAATATACTTGAGATATGTATAAATTTCAAGTGATGAAGGAATAGTGAAAGAGGAAGTATGAAGCATTAAATATGGAATCAGATGGTGTTCTATTTAAGTTAGAAGCCTATATGAGCATCTAAGTCCTATTTTATGTATTTCCAATGTATATAATTGAATTCCAAAGTATGTAAAGTAAGTAATTCCAAAAAAAAGTTTGATATGATAATACTAAATATCTACTAGAAAATTACCTATATACCCTTATATTTTATCTCTTTAGCATTATTTTTTCTTTATTCTCACATATTCCTCTTCTTTAGCAAGTTGGTCCTTGTCTTCATCACCTTCTATCCACTTTTTGTTGCCGTTTGAGCTTGCCAATGAACGTCTGGTGTCACTGCAACATGACCGGCTTGAAAGCATCCCTCTTCAGCCATGTTTTGGTTGGAAAATATGAAGATTCTAACAAACACGTCTTAGACATGATTTTCAGCCAAATTTGATCCATTTAGGTGCATTTTTCTTCGTCTTAGCTTAGGACTTTGATTCCTTAGTGGTTTTCAGTCACTTCTCCCTCATTTGCACCAATTAATTTGATCAAAATAGCTCCAAATCGAGAAAGCCCCAATTTCAAGTATTGCTCATGCAAAAAAATGGGGAATATGAGTTCAATCCGGTATAATTGCATTAATTAAGTTGGAACTTCACCTCTTAGGTAATTTTCACATCTCTCTCCTCTCAAATCATTGATCAATTGTGAGTTTTAGTTTCAAGATTGAAAAATCCCAATTTGAAAGTGTATGCGTATATTTGTAGAAAGATGAAATTCAAAGTTTTTAGGCTTATCTGATATCGTTAAGCATCTAGGAAGTGAATTAAGACTATTAGAAGTTATCGTTTTAAATTTTAAGTTGATTTAATATTTATCTTAATTTTTCTTAAATTTCCCATAGAGAAAAATGATGAAAATTTGAATGGAAAGTCTCTTAGGACTTGATTAAGTGGCCATGAATGATAAAGGTAACTTAATAAAGGATTTTAGAACTTGGTTGTATGATCTTTAAGGCTACATTGATGTTAAGGGTAAATTATTTAAATTTTGCACAAGTGCACAACAAAGTATGTTTGATAAGGTTGAAGGCTTTAAGAATTTTTTAATATCATGAATAAATTTGGACCAAGAATTTGATTACTCAAATTACTGAAAAGTATGAAGTACATGTAGAAATGGATATGATAATAGAAAATTTTGTTTAGAAAATTTGAGAGTTAAAATAGTAAGGCCTATGTTATGGTTCAGAAGCAAATAAATAGTTAAATAAATATATTGACAAAATATTTTAAATTATTTTGGTTAATAAAGGTTAAAACCATGTTGCTTGATGTTATAGGTATTTATGACTTATTGTGATCAAGGAAATTGTAAGAGTTAGTAAAAGGTTGGTGTATCCATCTCCAAGTGAGTAAATATTACTAATTTTTTTTTTTTGGTATTTTGAACTTTCCTTTGCGAATTGGTGAATTTATATAATCTAGCACCTTGAGAATATATGTCTCAAAATATGCTAATTTTTCCTTAAGGATTTTACTGCACATAATGGGATCTTTGGAAACTTAAATTATTTATGTATTGAAATATAGCTACTGAATAGTTTTCATGAATTTTCTAAATGGGTTGCTTATTGCACAACTTTAGGATAATTCTGATTTCCAAATATTGAATATCTTTCTGGATATTTGGCAAATTACTCATTGCATATTTGAAACTAAATATTGTACTATACTATTATTGCTAGTAATAACTAGTCACTAATTACTATTTTACTATTAGTCCTTGTATTTTTTTTTTTCTTCCTTTATATCTTAAAATCATAACTCAGATATTTATTAGTATATTTTTTCTTTTTACAAAGCATCTTTGATCTAGCATATAATTTATGATTTTATAAGGTGTCTTGTACTTATTTGCAAATACCTTGCTTTATAGGACTTTGTAAACTCTTTAGATTGAAGAATCATTGCTTATCTATTTAAAACTGATTTTGCTATTTAAAATGAACATGTTTTCTTGGAAATACATCGAACATAAGACCCTATAGTTAACAACAGTAAGCATTAGTCATGGTGCATCATGAATTGTATCATTGTACTAAGACATTTATGTCATTCCATTTACTATTCGTGAGTCAGTTTACTCACACTACCAAATCACTGTACTATACTATTGTTGCTAACAATAGTTAGCATATGATTACTTATTTACTGTTGGTTCTGTGTAATGTGTTTTCACTGTAGTGTTTTGAAAACTTAGGATCTTTAAAAGGTTTCATTTTCTATTTTGCAAAGTGTCTTTGATTGGTATAGAGCATGAAATTTTTATTATTTGAATTCATGTTTTCCTGGAATGTAACAATTTTGATTTCAAATGTTGTTATATGGTTCAAAGACAACAATAGAAATGATTGTGAAAAACTTTACTGTCTTTGTTTGTTCCCCTCCTTGTGTAGTTAGTAATATTTACTCACTGAGTGTTAGCACTCACGCTTGTCTTTTTTACGTTTTTAGATGATGTGTTGGTTTCAAGTATTCTTTTGCAATGTAAAGCCATGTTTAATGACCCAATGGTAAGCCTTATATTGTTCGCAATGACATTGTTTATTTCTTGTTCTTGTCAAAAAAATGTAATATTTGTACTTTAAAAGCTCCAATTGTCATAGGTAGGGATTTGTATTGTATTGTATTCATATTGGGTCTTATTGCAAATTTGTTTAGAGAGTTGAACTCTCCTCATTTTTTTTTATCCATATATTTTAATTGTGAAAATTTTGAAAAATTCATATTTAAGGGGAAATTTTGTTAAAATTTCCATGCAAAGATTATATATGCTCATGTATGATCAATATATATGTTTTTTTTCTTCAAGTGAGGGATTGATGAAATTTAAAAAAAAAAAAACTTCTTATATTGTTTTATTCTCAAATTGATTAAATTGTCTAGTTTACCTTAATTCACAGAGATAAAGTTTATTTTGGTTTTCATGCCTATCATATTTCTTTTAGCAGGGTTGTGACAAAAGCATTTAATAACTGATTCCAACATTGTCATTTTTTCCTCAAAATAAGCAAGTGCTTTTTTTTTTTTTTAAGGATCACATGAATCTAACTCACGTAACCTAGAACGCTCTAGTAGCTTTTTCTAATAGTGTGACTGTTAGTCACAAGATCATCTTATTTTTAAAATTTTTTTTTTCTTTTAAATTTTGTTATGTCGCGGGATTCATAAAGGCGGATGCCCTGAAGGGTGGTCCCCTCCTTTGTGTGTGTGTCTATATATATATATATATATATATATATATAATAAATCAAATATAACTATTATATTTTTAGTAATTTAATAATAAAGAATAATATAAAATTTTATTAAACTATGATAATTAATTTATTTGACATCTCAAGTTATAGATACAAAATAAATATATTTATTAGTACTTGTGAGACTCTTTTAGTGTTAAAATTGTTTTTAAAATTTCTATTTTGTAAAATCAAAATTTTTTTGGAAATTTTTTTGGTGTCAATTTTACCAAAAAGAAATAATTTGTCTCTTTCATTAATTATTATTTTGATATTATTTAACTAAATAATTTTATATGAAATAACAAACCAAAAACAGTATTACACTTACAAAAACTGCATTCATCTTATTAAAAGTACGAAAAAAATTATCAAAACATGTGATTGTGTCAGTCAAATTTTATTATTAATAAGCAAAATTAAGTTTCGGCAGTTGAGAATGTTTTTGGCAAGAGACGGAGGCTCTAATTATCGGCCAAACATGAGCAAATAATAATAATAATATAATAATTCTTGTGCCACCTTATGTATTTATCGCATATGTTGTATTTTAAAAATGCCTCAATCTGTTATTGTATTGATATAGAACTGTATTAAATTTGACTGACAAAATTACATATTTTGATAATTTTTTTCTTGATGTTATATGATTGGTGTAGATTTTGTAAGTTGCAATATTGTGTTTGGTGTGAAATGATATATATAAATTATAGTGTGTAATTTAGTTAAATAATATTAAAATAATAATAATTAATAAAAGAGATAAATTATTGTTTGGGTAAAATTGACGCCAAAAACATTTTCATTTTACTAAATAGAAATTTTAAAAATAATTTTAACAATAAATGAGACTCACAAATACTAATAAATATATTTATTTTGTATCTATAATTTATGTTGGAAAATAAATTGAATTATCATAGTTTAATAAAAGTTTATATTATTCTTTATTATTAAATTACAAAAAAATAGATAAAACAATTAAATATAATAGTTATATTTAATCTATATATATATATATATATATATTAAAACCAAATTTAAAACAAAAATAAATTGATTGCACGACTGTCAGTTACGTTATTAGAAAAAGTTGCCAAACCATTCTGGATGGCATGAGTCAGTTTAGGCAATTTGAATTTTTTGAGATAAAAAAACTCTAACTCCAGAATCGTGGTCCAGTTATATTTATATTTTTATTGAAATGTTTTTCTCATTAAAAATTAATTATTGTTTGAAAAAATTAATATCAATTTAAATTGCATTTTTTTCATTTTCATTATGTCAAACAAGTTGTAAAATGGCCCAATTAGCACAAATTAATCAAGGCAGAGTTTGAAAATATTATAGGCACTTCCCTAAATATGTCATCCATTAGAAAAATATAAAGGCATTCAATTCATAAAGGCATCATATCATTGGCAATACTAAGAATGAAAATGGACATAAACAGTAGCCATTCATCTAGATAGCAATTTGGCAATGCTATGCCAAATGGAGCCAAAATATCCAACCATATATAATATTTTTAACAAAATCAATAAAAATTAAATCGGTAATCTTATTCACTTTCAGATCTTCTCTCATTCAATTATGCTAATAACAAATTAATTAACCATCTATATTTATAATAATTAATTTATCACAATATCTGATGAATATTTGATGTACGATAAATCATTGGTCAATATCTCATACTGAAGTTGAAGCATTTGTGACTTGAAATATTATGATTGGCCCATTTGTTTCATTTTAGCCCATCCATTGCATAAACATTAGATAAAAATACTCATCCCTCCAATTTTATTTTGGTTCTTTACTTTTTCGAAAATCTGGAATGGTCCCTCAATGACAATGAGCTACACCGTTATCCACTTTGGACTTTCCGTAGTCAATAACTGACATGACCAGTTACTTGTTGAATTACTAGTATCATTGATTTGGAATTTGATTAAAGTTTCACAATACCAGATCATTAGCCTCTTCTCTCTACGTCAACCTTCTGACTTGAAATATTAATATTGGGGTTTCATTTTAGGCCGCCCACTACATAAACATTAGATAAAAATAGTAATTCCTTCACTTTTTTGAAAATTCAAAATGGTCCCTTAGTGGCGTGAGCTCACCGTTATCCATTTTGGACCTTCCGTCATCTTAGTGTGAGGCAATAGCTGACGTGACTGGTTAATTGTAAATAATAACATTAATTTGGAATCTTATGAAAGTTTCACTATGGCAGATCGTCTACCTCTTCTCTCAGCGTCAACCTCATCCATACTGCCATTTGCCAAGGTATTCTTTGGGGTGGGGTCATGAAGAGGGCACCAAGAGTCTGGAATGAAAGCGGAATTAGAACCTGTAATTAAATATGATCATAAATTGGAAGAATAAATAAATTGACAATTTAACCTGATGAAAATGACATCGTTGATATAAGTATTGGTTGAGTCTAACAAGTTCAACCCACAATGCCCAAGAGCGTTTTTCAGAGTGTTTTGACGGCAGAGAGAGAATGACAGATTTTGTATATATAAAACTAGGGCTTCAATATGTTATTTATAGAATTTTATTTAATAATATAATTAATCAATATTATTATAGTAAAATCCTTCAGAATTTTTAAAAACGATTTTAAATTTATTAATTAATCAAAATTAAGCCTATAAAATCTCTCTCTAGATAACAATATTAAATTAGTAATCTGACGGGATGATTATTAATACTCTTGGGTTGTGAGTTGAGTTTCTGCCCAGCGGGCTTGTGGATAATCGAACCCATCACCGATTATCTACACATATTAAAATAAAACCCAGTCCATTTTCAGTTTATAAATTATAACATTAATTGCCTAATTAGAATTAATAAGGTACTAATATAATAAAATAGTTAATGCTAATCCATAAAATATTAAAATTATTTTAACAATCTCCCACTTGGATAACATTAATTAAATTATTATATCAATAAACAAATAACTAATCAGGTATAATAATATTCTCATAAACACACAAATGTGTGTATATTTATAAACCATACAAGATTTAGTAGTAAAACTATACACAAAGATCACTGAATGCTATAATTAGTTATAACATAAAATTAATCTAATAGTATAATTAATGCTAATGCATATAATATTAAAAATATTCTAACATGGAATAGTTGTGAGGCATGAACAATATCTAGAATACACCACCTCTGTAGTTTAATAAAGGAAGAAAAGTTTGAGACAAGGGGTGAAGTCAATCGCAGTCCATTCTTACAGTTCTTACAATGAGGGAAACGAGAAGAAAAGTGAACAGAGTTTGAAGATAGTGAGAGAAAATCACGAGAGCATATAAATGCCAAGAACTAGGGAAAATCAACCTTCGTTTTGAAGATTAAGAAAGAAAGAAACCAATTTTCAAATAATTTCTTTTACTTAATAATCTTCCAAGTTAGAGCCAATAATCCAGTATAGTAATACGACCAAATGAACATTTAAGAATCTGAAATGAATAGGGGTAAACCTGCCACTCTTTTTCATTCTTTCTAAATTTTGATAAGTTAAAAGATAAATTAAATTAAGGTATAATGTAAATTTCACCCACCAGAAAACAACTTTTTTTGTCCTTATTTGAAATATATGTTATAAGCATTATATCTTTCGATCTATTTGTATTATTTTCCTACATTCTTAAAATATTATAATCCTGTTGATGAACTTGATACTGCACTTAATTTTTCCCCGTATATCTTTTACATAGTTACATAAATTATAACTAAGCTTACCCAGAGAGAGAAGTAGAGCGGAGAATAGGGAGTTGCAGAATGCATGGTGTAAATAATACGCATAAGAAAATTACAAAACAAGATCACTTTTCCAAGCTAGAATACAAAATGAGCCAAAAATCAAATTTCATTTTTTATTTTGAACAATGTGTGTTTTTGAAACATAACTTGGTTTAGTCCATATAATTCTGGGCTATGCAAAAAAGGCCCAAAATAAAGGAACCCCAAGTTGATGCTCTCTCGGTTCGGTTGTCAACTATATGAGTGTATCCTTTTAAAGGGAGAATTTTTGACAAATGATTAAAATACAAAAAACCTAAACAAAATTTACCACAGAAGAGAAATAAAAAGTGAGCTTGAATACTTGGGAACTTGGTTAATTAGATATTAGAAATAGAATTGATCATCTCAGTTAAAGAGATAATTGAATATTTAGGAAGGAAAAACACGAGGGATGAAAAAGCCTTCCTAACATGACTATCCACACTAGATGCCGTGCCGGCATATTGCTTATATTGCTTGAATTTGATATATTTATAATCATAAGATGCGGTCCATTATGCCCTTATACTTTTGTTGGTATTTGACCATTGTTTGTTTCATCATAGAAGAGGGTAGCTGTAAGGTGAGGTGAGACCAATTTGAGCTGTGCTGCATATATATATGGAAGGATGGATGTTATTGATATTAATGTTTATTATATGAGTGGGATACATATGTGGAATGATGTTATTTATTGTAAATCTATAGTTTACCGCGGGATATAAGAGTTCTGCGCCTTGCATCAAATGAAAGGGAGCATATGATTTTATTTTTAATAAGGGCATTTTGGTCATTTAGTTCTATTCCCATTCCTTTTCTAGTATTTTTGTGTCAAGCAAACACTTTTACTTTCATTTTGACGACTGACTAAACGTAATAATAGCCCTTTCCATCACACCCTATTCCCTTACATTTGGCTCAAGCAAAATGCACGGCAACCATGGTGGTTTCATCCGGTTCAAACCCGCAATCCCTCATCCTCACAAAGTACCCAATTCCATCGTTGAATTAAAGAATCTCAACAAAGCAGTAATAATTGAATTCCAAGAAACAATAGTTCTCTTAGACATTTCATCAAACAGTCGTTCTGCGTCCAAAATTTTCTTACAAGAACCATAAGAATTGATCAAATTATTTTGAACATAAACATCAGAATCCAAATCGTACTTCACAACTTCTACCTGCACTTGCTTCCCTTCTCCAATTGTTAGAACCGTGGTGCAAGACTTAAGAAGGAACGGAAAGGCAAGCTTATTGTGTGTGATTCCTCAATTCCGCATTTCTTGGAATACCCAGGTGGCCTCGAAAGGGGAATGGCTGCAGATGTAACCCCTGACGAGTATATTCCAGGAAGCGGGTGGTGGGTTGTGAGAGTGATGAACAATTGCATGTGCGTAGTTCAAGTTCTTGAAGGAAGACAACGCGCAGAAATAAACGAGTTCCATGAGTAAAAAAAGTACCTCGGGAAAGACCAGAAAGTTGTAGTTGAGCTTGAATTTGTGAGAGCTGCTTGGTGGAATCGCATAACTTCGGGAGAGACGTTGGTGCTTCAAGATGTCATTATAGGAGTGGTCGTTGCAGAGAGAAGAGGCGACTGTACGATGAAGCTGAAAGTATAGCTTGCTAGAAGAGGTCGATGATCTGGTGTGGTGAGCCTTCTATCAGATTCTGAATCAGTACTTGAAGGGCAATTTTTGGGTGCCCTCACCTATTGGAGATTTGAGAGCACTTTTGTCTATAAAATGTGGAGTAATTTTATAGGTCTATATATTTGACACATGTAAAGGACAAAAGGAGAATAAAATTATAAAATAATTCCAAAAATTTTCTTGTTTAGTCAGATTTCCGACCAAAAAATAGTAAAAGAATTTCCCAACCAAAAAATGGTAGGAAATTTCCTACAAAAAGTAGTGGGAAGTTTTAAAAGCCATGTAATAATTTTAAGGGAGATTATATTAAAATAATTTTAAACACCTTTATAAATTTTTATATTTTCTTGTTTACTTTAGTCTTTTAATCAATTTATATTATTTTTATTTTTTTGTATTGTTTATAAATTATATTATATTAAAAGTAATCATTTTTATAATTTTGTGTAATTTTTATATTATATTTCTCTAAGTTATTATATCTAAGTTTTAATCTATTTCTTTTACCATTAATTTTTATCCATATCCATTCTTTATTTCTTTTGGATTACAAAAACTTCATTACTTTTTGCTAATGATGTGTTTGAAATTGTCAAAAGATATATTTAGTTGGGATTTGAATAAGTAAAATGTGTCAGCGTAATGTAAATCTTATTAATATTGGACAATGATATATATCACATAAACAATAGGATCATATTTTAACTATAAAAAAATAAAATGTGTGGCAAAAGTGTGAATCTCATTAATATTAAAAATAAGTATATGCTAAACAATTAACAGGGGTTACATTGCAAATACCAAAAATTTTGAAGTGTATTTTTTAATTTTTTACCCTTTTAATCTTCTTTTACAGCTGACTAACATATGGCATCATTTTAGTCCAAAGACATCGGTGTTGTTAAATTGTTAATGGTACGAAAGAATTTACCAGTATTTAATGGGACAAAATAGCAATTACTTGGCCACAATTTCTATGGACTCACAATAGAATGACAAGAAGACCAGAATGGATAAAAAAAACTGCTCATTGGAAACCATTTTGAATATTTGAATCGGGAGAGACCAATGTAAAAGCCAATAAATCATTAAGAGGCCAAACTAAGATTTCTGTCATTAGATAAAAGGACTTTAAGCCCAAGACAGCTTTTTGATTTAGATGCCGATTTTGAAGAGTATGTACCAAAAAGTTAATCTGATAAAAATGTTCGGGCTTGAATGAGTATTTGGCCCCAATATAACTTTAATCTAAATCATTAGTCATGGCCTAGACATATTTAAACTTTTACTGAATTATTTTCTTATTTAAAATTAAATATTGTTTAACATAATTAAAATCAATATTAATCTCATTTTGAGAAATTTTATATTAGCATATATGTACCATTTAATCTTGGTATCTCGTTTGTTACGTGACGATCATTGTGGAAACCTTTTTATAATTAACTTGTATTTATAATCCACTAGATATTGGAGAATGAGATGCTAAACATAAAAAAAAAATGATGATATCTTCAACTGGTAAATAATATTAATCTTATCTATATCTCACACAACACTGATCCTAATTTTTAAGATTGAAGTGACATTATGTTTAGTTATTTGTCTTGTCTCTATTCATTTCTTTTTTCGTTTGGCCAAGTACCTTATTTCTTAAATTATTGTAAAAATACTAATAGTTATTTATTAAATTTAATATCTAATCTAAAAAGGCCAATTTTTAAATCCACAAAAGCCAACTTTTAGTATATGTTTTTTTTCTTCAAAAAATATAACTTCGAACTTTATAGTTTAATTTAATATTAATTGTAATTTTTATATTTTTCTATAGTATAAATGATTTTTAATTTAATTTTTATATTATTCTTTGTTAATATTCTATTAAATTAAGTTTATTTTATTATGCTTTTCGAAATTTTAAATTGATGCAAATATTTAAATTATAAAATTTAAGATGAAAATATAATGACACTACCCAGAGTATATTTTTCCCTTCTAAAAAATCATTGATGTCACTTTGAAAAAAATTTCTCGAAACACTTATTACAAAATATTATTGTATTAAAACAGATATCACAGGTCCAATTTCACTTTGAACAAATAATTTCAATAAGTTCATTAAATAGCTTTTCATTATTCGTATTACTATTGAACATTAATAATTACTAGTAAGCAATAATTTTACTTTATATGTTACTTTTAAAAAAACACATTGCCCCTTTTAAAATTCAAAGTACCGATAGCATAAATAAGAAATAATTCAGAGTAAAATATACTTTTCCCTTAAAACAACAACATGAATCAAGGCTAGAGTTGTAAAACCTGCACTAATGAGTAATTACAATTTAAAAGCGTAGAAACATATATCTACATTTCCGGGAAGAAGAGGAATCTACATTACAAGGACGAAAGGAATACGTCATTTCCATATATCACTACTTCCTCTCGGATCAAAAAAAGGCACCACCTGGATCACTTGGATTTTTAGCTTGTTCTCCCGAAATTCCACATTCACCACAATCCTCTGAGTCGCTCTCTGCCCTGGATACCCCAGAAAGTGATGCTAAACCCATGGCTGCAATGCTATTAGCAATAACATCAACGTCTCTGGTTCCAGAATAAAGACCTCGGCTGCCAGCCACAATTATATTTTGTTTTTCATCCACATTTGTTAGAACTGCAGGCAAACTATCCATCACCTGTTTGTTAGCCTGGCTTGAACCGCTCATCAGCAGCCGTAAAGTCTCTCTTGCGCCCTTTACCACAGAATCAGATTCAGAAATCAGTGGCTTCACAAGATTTGGGTGCAATGGCGGAATGCTAGTTGATATAGCAGGGCCAGCACTCACGAGATAGCCCTGACCTGAAGAGCATACATCAATTACTGGGACATGAACGATTGGATCACACATTAACGGCGTGAAGGTGGGAATCTGCTGAGAAGTTGGCAGCGACATTCTAATCAATGGATCTGGCAGGAAAGGAGGGAAATCCGTTGACGTGCTTAGATTAAGAGGTTGTGTTGGTGCCAATAGGCTACCTGGCATGGTGCTAGAAAACACGGAGGCATCTACAGGAAGAGGAGGCAGTTCAACTGATGAGACAGGAAATTTTGAAGGTGCTACTGGGGATGGGCAAGTTGAAACGCCAGGGGGGCACCAACAATAGTGGGGAGAAAAAAGTGGTGAAACCACAGGAGAGACTTCCGCTCCAGAACCAAGGTTTGATGGAACAGTAAGATCGCCTAATGATCCAAGAAAACTTAAAGGAGAACATACGAAACTTTTTGTAACTTCTGGAAGTTTATCATGATCAAAATTACTTAAAGTTGTATCCAAGGTGTTCAATGAATCATCTGCCACGTCATCAACAGCAGGCTGATGGCCATCACCATGACGCTTTAGCTTCTCCCTTGCAGCAATCCTGAGGGAAGACAAGATTCTAGGGGTACCCTCTTTAAAAGAACTTGATCTTGGACTAAGACTGCCCAGGTAAAGTGCACTTCCCTTCATTGCTTGACCACCATTATGTCGAGATCGGGAACATTTTGAAATAGATGAAGCTACATCATTGCAGACACCCACAGAATTTGCACATGGTGTTGAAGTACAAGCCGAACTGTCATAACCACTGCCCACTGATGATCCCACAAGAAAAGCACGAAGTTGAGTTGCAAAACAGTCGAGCCTTGACTTGCTAATCCCACTCAACTCAGCAACAGAGGGTTTCCTTTTGAGCAAGTCCTTCATCTGGTTAGTGGCAAAAATTTCGAAGACAAAAAGTCATAAATATTTGTTTGAATCTTTAACAAGAGAAGAGGAAAGAAAAAAGTGTGGGGGCCATTAGGTAAAGTTAATGAATGATTAAAAATGCATAACCCAGAGTTACCTTTGCAAGTAATTCAATTCCTAAAAGTTTAGACTTCTCTGAGCACCAGAAGTAAAAAGTTCTGCCATCTGGAGCTCTTATAAGGAACGACTGACCAGAACCATCTGCTGGGATCTCATCAATCACAACAGCAGAGCAATGGGATTTTCTGGTTAGGGTCAACATTCTTTCTGCATTACCATCATCTCCAATGAATGAGAGACGAAGATCAGAACTTGGCAGCATTGTAAGAGTCAAGTTCCCCCTGTAAACAATTCAAGATAGAATGATACCGCATTAATGAATTGTAGAAAAAGAAAACCAACAGAATATCAAAAACAGGTAACGGGTAGCAACATTTAACAATAAAATTTTAAAACCAAATCAAGTAAACAGTTACCCATTGACACAAAAACCTTGTCAAATTGACCACAACTATCTGAATAGAACATTCCAGGAATTTGAACCAAACCTCTGATTTTGTAAACAAGTGATTTCACATTCATTCTCACATTGACTTTAGCCTCTATGAGGTTCAAAATTAGTAATTGCAAGTTACCACCATGAAAATATATGCTTCATCAAAATTATTTTTGTCAAGGTTCTATTTTCACCTATGTCATACCTAATAACAGGTCATCAAATAGAGTGTAATATATTCCATAAGTAGTCCTGAACCCAGAAGTGTAAACATAATTTGTAATACATTACTGGTCAAATCACATACCATTATATTTTGCTTCACAGATAAAACAAGCACAGCATATCAACACAGTCAAATATTAAATGGAATCTTATTACACAACTGGGTGGTTCCAAACTTCATATCATAATCTAAGCATATTCTTTCTGTGTGATCAAGCTAACGCAAATAAAAGAAAAATAAGAATCCAGCATCTTAAAGCAAACAACAAACAATAAACATAACAAAAACAGTATACAGATCTGCAAGTGAAAATTATAATGCTAAACTGAATTAGCCTACAATGTAATATGTCAGTTATTTTTCTTCCACATATGAGCTACAAACCTAAATATCTGAAAAGCAAAACAGCAATATATGTGTAATATAGGATCATGGAACTACCTTTACTTCTTCTTAATTCAGAGATACGCCCAGTTACCTACAAGCCAAAAGACATATTTACTTGGAAGAATGAACATATTTACCATTAATAATTTAAGCCATACACTCCCGTAATTTCTATTGATCACCCAATGACTACACATTTCAGTAAGATTAGGACTACAATTAAATTCAGAACAATAACCAGCATTTCAATCTTGAGGTTTTCATATATTTCTGACAATCATATAGAAGAAAGGGGACGCAAATTGCAATAATAGATATGCTAATCCATGTTTAGCAGCTAATAATTGCTACTTCGTGCTTAACAAGACATGTGAATATAAGGAGAATGGTTCAATTGGGTAATTGCAGAAGAGCCAGCCGAGACAGATGCAAATGCAAGGGCTGCAATAACCATAACATAAAGAATATGCACATAAATTGAATTAAGATGTCTAGAGAATCATTTTCTTATCCTAAAATATAATGTGTCAATAAAACATTCAAGAAACACTGTAAACCAGAAATGTGCTAGCGGCCACTAGACCACTGGTTTCCACTTCGATAATCATAAATGAATTCATTGGGAAATTTCTGAAGCCAAAATATCAGATAGTGTCAAGTTTTTCAAATGAATTGGGTTTAACTTCCAAAACCGATGAGATAAAGGAGCTACGTTACATTATATATATATATATATATATATATATATTTTATACCAGTCAATAAAAGTAAAAGCATTTCATGAAGAAGCTATAACAAAGATCTTAGATTCTGCAGAGAGAAGTAAGTAAAAAGGGGTGCCGTAGCCCTAGTATAGAAAAGTTTGGAACTAAAAAGAAAAGAGACCCCAACATAATCACAGATAATTTGATAAAAGAATCACACAAAGGTGCACAAGAAACAAATGCATGCTTCAATTATCCATAAGGAATGCAGAAGCACAGACAGGAGTAAACCCGTATGGACTAAAGAGGTCACTACGTTAACATAACATTCATGCACACACAATATCATACAACAGACACTAACTTACAGGTATATTATATCTGTGAGATACTGCAAACGTCAGAACATTACTATAACACCACGAATTATCATAAACCCAGCAGCCTGCATGGTTTACGAAGCACAACTGGAAACACAACAAACTGCCGGTAGACAGTTGTAGCAATAAAGAGTAAATATGGCATTTGAACAGGTCCATACAACGACGTATAAATAACTATCACAAGAGTAACTCAAATTACCAGAGAGGTAAACTTAGATGATGAATAAATACCCCAGGACCCAGGCTGCAAAATGCATTACTTAAGATTTATAACTACATCCTAAATAATGCACGGTCTGAACAAAGTGTAGAAAGCAAACGCTATCACAACTACAAGTTACAAAATCTATCGGAAGATTTTCCCTATCACGTAGATTTAGGGAAAGATGTAGATGTCCAACAAGTGTTAAAAGAGATTACCTATTAGCAGTAGGACACATACGAGTGCCTTCCTTGTGAATCTTTCCAACTCGAATCGAAACAAGAGGTACACAGAAGCATCTGGCTAGCATACCAACCTCTACTGGCTCAAAATGCTGTACAATTAAAGAAATAAAAGCGCCGTTAGCCATTAACACGAATCAGACCAAAGTTAAAAAGAAAGAGACCATGTTGCTGATAACTACTACTCATTGGCTTGTTAACTCGAACCAAAGAGAGGGAAAAACAAGGACTCGTTCGTGCGGTTTCTGAAAGACAGGCTAATGATGAATATTTACAGATGCCTCACCGATCACGCCACCAATTACCATACCATCTTTGAAATAAAAAAGGCCAAGGAAAAGAAATCCAAGTTATACCTGACTTAATTGGGTCAGCAGGGGATCCTCGGCGACGCCACAGGAGACATTCATCTTCAACAAAGGTTTGAGCCTCTCGTCAGCGCGACATGCTCCCATAACTTGCATATCCAGAGCCTGTAGCCACTGCAATAGCTGATCATCCTCATTGCTCCGCTGAAGTAAAAGATCACCATCACCTTCACCTACAAGTATATCCGTCAATCGCTGTGTCAGCCCAGTCTCACTCCTCGACCCACCGCTCTCTCCTAGAAGCGTAGAACTCGCACTGGATTCGACCCCGTTCGAAGAGACGTTATCCACAGGCGAAGAATCATCAACTTCCTCAACATTCGACGGATGATACACGCGATCTAGTCCACTGGTATTGTCCCCGTCCAACAAATCTCGTCCTCTTGAGTTAGTCATTTCAAATAATCCGAAGAGGGCAGCAGAAATCCGAAACCTAGCTTGCCTTCGGTCCAAGATCGGAATCAAAGGGTTAGAATCCGAAACCAGCAATCAACAAGCACAAATGCCTAGAAATGAAAGTGTAATCGAAACCGAGGACAGAGAAAAATGATTGATGAACGCTAGAGGCTTTTGATAGAACGAAATGATACCTGTAGCAAAATCTAGGCGATGGAAATGCCTCATGGTTTGGTTATATAGTTCCCAAGCCCAGCATGACGTGGCGGACTTGAAACAGATTATACAATAGGTTTTGGCATAGAGATTGAGGTCCAGGCATGAGGAGGTTGGATTGTTGGCCACGTCAGCTTCCATGGGTCCCACTCCCCAATAAACGCGAGCGCCATGGGCTTGGCTGACCTCACCGATTTGGATTATTTCTTTTTATGTTTAAATAAAAAAAACGTAAAGTAATAGGTGGAATCCATCCCTTAATTTGTATCCATTTTCTTTTTAGTATGATTAGAATTAGAAAATATATATATATAAGAAGATCCAGATTAGATCAAACCATTAAAGATGACGAAAAAACAATTGGTAAATTATACACTTATATAAAAATTATATAATTTTAATTAGACTAATATTACTATATATCATAGTTTAATTAAATTTACACTACATTTTATCTGCCCTAGAAATATATTATTATGGTCTATTATTGTCCTGAAGGCGACAGCGTAAAGAAGAGGCTGAGAGCTACCGTGCGCACTCAATGCCAGGTGGGGATTGATGACGATGACGGTGAACAAGTACGAGCAGCCTATGGCTAACGGAATATTAGGGCTTTCTTTGTTTTTTTGGGTTAGTTTAGGAGGGTAATGAATGGACTAAACTTGACTTAATAATTGTGGTGCCCTTTCTTGGGGTATTCGTTCCGGAAGAAATATAGCATGTCCCACGAAAGGTACTGCTTATATTTTAAATTTAATCTGCGAGTCATTGACGTGTGGGACCCTTTTTTGACCCACATGTTTTCTACGTGGGCCTCCTAATAAGGACGGAATTTGGATCTATTATTGCACATAAGCGTATTGCAATTTTTTATAGTTTTAAAATAATCGGTATTATTTTCGATTTTTAAAACAATAGCATCTTTTATTGTAGATACCTACTTTGCGTATGTAGGATCTTGTGCGTACTATTTGCTGAACTTAATATTATCGTTTTAAGAATTTCAAATTAAAATATTTTCCGGTTTTGAATTTAGGGCTGACTTTGCAGAGTCTTATGATATATTGAGTGGTGGCTTTTTAATTCACCTTCGTGAAAAAGATTTTTTTGTTTTTAAGATGCTAAATATTTAAAGTATTATATTATAATACTATAATTTTAAAACTTGTATTGAATCAACTTAAATATTAATATATTTTTTTAAGGCTCGAATTGAATTAACTCAAATTTTAATATATTTTTTATTGGGATAGTACTATGATTTAAAATAAAAAATAAAAAAATGACCGGACAAAAAGAGAGAAATAGGGTGGGAAGGAGAAAGGAAAAAAGAGAAAGAAAAAGATTGAGAGGGAAGAATTAGAAAAATAAATCATAATAAAAATATCAAATTTTATAATAGTCTTATACTTATTAAAAAAATATCATATTTGGTTATTTATTAAAAAAATTAAATTAAATTTTTTAAATTTAGAATTTAAAGTTGAGTAGAAAGACTAAATTTAATAATTTTTTAAAAAATATAGGGTCAAGTATAATATTTTTTAATGAATAAATGATTATTTTAAATATTTTAATAAATAAAAAATTAAAATAATAATTTTATGATAAGTTAATAAACCAAAAGTATATCTTTACTATTTTATTTTATTCTAAAATATTAAAATTAAAATTAATTTGTATTAAAATATAATTTATTTTAAAAAATTTATTTAATGTTTATATACTATTAATGTTTCTCTCTTTCTTTTCATTTCTCTTTTACTTTTCCTCCTTTCTCTCTCTCCTTTCTTCCCTCGAGTTTGAATTTTCTCTTAAATATTAAAAAAAATAATATTTTATAATATTTTATTAATATTAAATAAATAAAACTCTAATAACTAGAGTCGGAGATGATCCATTCACCCTTCCCTCTCACTCTTTTTCTCTCTCCATCCGTCTCTCTCTTTCTCTCTTTCTCTCCGGCCATTTTTCATTTTTTAGTTTTTATTTTAAATCATAGTGAATCCGAACCCCAACAAAAAAGCATTTTCAAAAATCAATGAGTCCTAAAATTTATAATATTAAAATATAATACTTTATACACTAGCATTTAAAAAGTGAAAGAAAAAAATTTTACGTAGGTGAATCAAAAAGCCCTGAGTGGTTGCTTAGCTGGGGTGAGAAGGAGAGCATCAATCATTTCAGCAAAGATGAAGAGCACTACAGGAATCAGATTCAGAAATAGTACTAAGGTTCTCCGTAAAGCTATTCATATTAAACTTTCACCTAAATTTGAGACATGAGGGAAAAAAACACCACTTCACAGGTTTCTTGACTTTAAGAGCCTTTTCTTGTTCTTGTCTTTCTTAAAATTAATCAATCTTATTGTGGAAGTTAGAATATTTTCACATAAAATAGTATTTTGGGGCCCATTGCTAGAATTGAGCGCGAACCATATAGCCAGTCCCATGATGCCCTTCCAACATAGTCACCCAACAAACCTGATCACAGGATGAACTCATTTAAAAAAAGATTGGGTTTTAATGACCAAAAAAAAAAATTGGGTTTATTAAGGTAGGTTAGATTTTTTTTTTTTAAAGGATGGAGTCTGTTTTTTATTTAGAATTTTATCTATTTTGTTTGGTTGGGTCAATCAAATATTTTCAAAGATATAATCAAGTATATTTATCATTTAGAATTTAAGACAAATAATTAGTTGATAATTATTATTATTGATATGATTATATACGAAAAAATTATAAATATAATTTCGTTGCTTTATTGATATAAATTCTTTTGATAAACGATATTAATAATTGATTCTTTATGAAAATATTACTGTCATGTTAATATATGATTTTATGTATAAACATTGTAAATTAAATTTAAGCTAATATATTAAAAAAAACTTACATTTATATCTTTAAAATTAAAATAATTTTGTTTTTAATATCTTTACTTTTAAATTACATTCTTTTTTAAATTATTAAATTAAGTTTTTTTAAAAAGTCTTTTCATATTAAAAATATTGATTCAAATTATTTAGGTCCAAATTGAGCTTTAAAATAAGCATGAGCCTAGCTTCTTTTAGAATACTAGCTTTTTAATCAAACTTCATTTTTATTCAAGCTTTATTTTTTAAAATTTATGTCCATATTTTGTTGAATCGAACTTCTCAAATCTATTATGTATCAATTATATATACGGAGAGTAGATTCATTAGGAGAGTTTCGTTTGATCAATGAGAATTCTCCTTTGATTAACCTATCTGCTTCTAATATATCTCTTCACATTTTTTATATATGCATTAAAAATTTTTTAGAGTCAACATAATATATAATAAAATAATTAATAAGAAAAATAATGAATTGATTCATTATCTATTATATGTGTGTGTATATATATATATATATGTAAAATAGGTTTTATTTAATGTGAGAGCATTGTTTGATCTACGAGAAGTTTCATTTAATTAAATCATCATCTTTTCATGTGATGCCACTTTACCTTTTCCATATATATATTAGAATTTCTTTGAAGTGCATAAATTCTTTAGAGTTAACGAGAAAAATAAATAAATAATTGCATCTTAAATTGAAAATTATTCTAAATTTGAGAATTTTTTTCAAGTAAACAAAAAAATTAATGAATTAACTAGCCACCTCTTTAATTAAAAATTCTTTGATGTTTGGAAATTTTTTGAAATTACTGAGAAAAAATGAATTAATTTATTAATGAATTCTCTTAAATTGTAAATTTTTTAAAGTGAATGAACAAATTAATAAATTAATTCACTACCTTTTAAATCAGAATTTTTTTGAAGTTTAGAAATTCTTTAGAGTGAACAAATAAATAATTAATTAATTAATCAATTAATAATTATGCCTCTTAAATTTTTTAATATGAGACTATAAATATAATTAGACATGATTTAAAATTGAAACAAGGGAAAACGATATATGATTGAATAGTTTATTCAACAATTTGGATTGTCCATTGTTGTATATTACTTAAAGCCAATGGTTGAGTTAAATATGATTCCATCAATTTCTAACATTTTAAAGATTTTTAAAAAACAATAATGTGAGCTGCTTCATGCGACGAAGATGGTTTCTTATAGTGGAGCCCTTCCAATGAGCTTATTGTCCTCACTTATTTCTCACTAATATCAAATAACTAATGTTATGTATTTTCTCCAATTAATTATACTTTCTTTATATAAAAATACATTACTAAATTCAATTTTTTGCTAATATCTACAAATATCGTTGATCTAAACTGCATTGGCATATAACAAAACTAACTAATTTTTTCTAAGGCTCATATAATGCCTAGGCTAATAAACTAGTTAATGAATTAATTAACAAAAAGCCTCCATTGATTAAACTTCCATCTCCCCATGTAATGCCTCTTCATATTTCTTATATTGATTGAGAATTTTTTGAAGTGCGTAAATTATTTGAAGTAAAATAATGAAGTAATTATTAATAAATTAATGAACCGCATTTTTTATCAAAATTTTTTTGAAATTTAAGAATTTTTTTAAATGAACAAGAAAACTGATTAATTAATTAACCACTTCTTAAATTGAAAATTTTTTGAAGTGTAAATATTTTTGAAGTCAATGAGAATAATAATGAATTATTTAATTAATTGCTTCTTAAATTTCTTAATAATAGATTACAAATATAACTTAACCTAGTACAAAATTAAAGTTAAAAAAAAAAACAATATGTGTTTATTTAACAATTTGGATCTTCCATTGTCAAACATTAAGTAAAGTTAAAAATAGAGTTAAATGTGGTTCTACCAAATTTTAAGATTTCAGAGTTATTCAAAAGAATAATAATAAAAGTTATTTCTTATTACAAAGAAAATTTCTAATAATATGCCTTCTTAATAAATTTATTATTGTTATTTTTCTCTTATCAATTTCATAAAGTTAATTTTATACAATTTTTAATATATTATATTTTTTAATATAATAATATATTACTAAATTTAAACTTTTTACTAATTCCTACAAATACCATTAATTAAAATATATTGATATATAACATACTAAATTAATTTTCTCTAAAATTCGTACCTACGTTTTGCTGACAAATATGCCAGTTATGATAAAATCTTCCCACTCATAAGGCTCATCAATCATTGTTGCTGCGCTCTAAATACATTCAATGCCAATGGATCAATGATGGTTGCTTGATACTAAATTAGGCTTTGGGGACTCGTACCCACTTTCAATCCCTAAAACTTCGCTATCTCATAATTTCTTTTTGATTCAACTGTTTTGACCAATTGAGCTGGGTCAATAAATTCATCATAAAAATATAAGTTTCTAAAGATTAATCGATGGCTAACTTGTGGACCCACCTTATATTTTTATTCTTCTTGTGCTTTTATTAATCACATATATAAACGTACACACATAGACGCATACTAGCATATAGATATATGAGATTTATTAACTTCCTCAGCACTAGATTAGCATCTTCCAGTTTGGTTTAGACCAGAAAGTTTCATTTTCTCGCTAGAAGACAAAATTTATTGATATCTTTATAAATTTAATGGGCTCATAATATTGATTAAATACCCCTATATTAATCGTATGTTTATAAACGAAGATGACTTGGCCATCCCTATATGTATTTGTTCTTTTAGTAAATGTTAAGACATTTTAATCTATGACACAAATGTTAAGAAAAATATATAATTACTTCTAGAAAAATGTATTTAATAGACTTTTATAAAATTTATATCATTCTAAGTCACGAGGTTCTCTTAAAAATTTTACCCTTATAAAAATGACAATATTAAAAATTTTATGACCAAAACATGAACCTTATTTTCTAAAAACCAACCACTAAGTAATAGTTTGAGATACAGTCCATTTGATAAGATATAAAAAAAGAATAAAAAGATTTGAGAACTCAGATGGGTTCAATTGAGTTAAATCTGCCCCTTAACTTGTGAGTCATGAATTACCTTTACAAATTTAAAAAAAGGCTCATTGGTTTAGTTAATTGACCCAATTATATTTGACCCAAAGCATAAGCACCCAAACCCATCCATTTGCCAAGCTTAATATTGAATAACCAGAACATTGTGCAGTTTTTCAGCTGTCGACCTTCATCCCACCTGTGCACAATTATGAGAAATTGGAAACATTAACTTTTTATAGTTCAGTTTCAGAAAGAGGGTTGAGAGCAAGATCATTGATCTGTTTAAGGCAACTATATGAAAGTACAAGATTAATTTTTCTTCGCAACATACGGGACTAAGCTATGTTCTAACACTAGTGAGAGCTTCATTCTCTTAATTCCATTCTAAATGTAAGAAATCCACAGAATTATAAATTCCAATGGACAATTTTTATAAACTCGTCCGGATATAACATTTATCTCCTCCAACATGTGCACAACAAAACCAATGCTGTCTACACGTTACTTGTTCTTCTTCGGTTCCTTAGTATATTGATCTATCAATGCCTCAACGTCTTTCCAGAACAGGCCTTCTACCAAAATCCCATCCTTAGTGAACCTGCAATCCAAAAGACAAAAGGTCGATGACTCGATGCACTTTGTACAAGTGAAAGTAGATTCAGATTTTCCTTTCACTGTGCTGTGTCAGTGTGTGCAACTCTGTACGTGCTTGCATGTATGATAAATTTTAATCTAGGACTCTTATTTTACACCTATCTTAAACCACAGTTTTCCACCATTGATTTAATATAAAAAAAGAAAAATTATAGTGATGACTGACAGACGAAGTGAACAGTGAAGAAAAGAATGTGTGAAAAAAGAGGTCTAAGAATAATATTAGTCTGCATGCATTCATACGCAAAGGATTTTTCAGGGGAAAAGCAGGGGGGGGGAGGAGAGAGAGACAGAGAGATACCACTGCGTAACACTTTTGGTGAAATGCACTGGATCATTTGCAGAAATTGATTTTGGATCTGCACTTTCAATGGTAAGTGTGTACATGTCAGAAAATCGAGGCAATTTGGAGGAGACTATCAAACCCGTACCAATGAAGGACCCCTGTGCAAATAAAATTACATATAAGTTAAAATACACAATAAAAATTGATGGACCCAATTCTGTTAGTCGTAGTAATCAGAATTTTACGATTCACAATTCGAATCTTACGATTCGAAAAGAGTTATAAAGCCAACGATATAAATCGCTAGCTGAATCAAAAGTAATTTTAAATCATACGATTCACAAATTGAATCATGTAATTTGCAACGAGTCACAAAGCTAACAATATAAATAAATCACTAAATTAAGTATGAATAATGCGATTCAAGCCAATATAGTAAAATAACAAGACTTTACAATTAAAAAATGTAAAAAATCAATGAATTGGTATAATAGTATTGTATTGTTGTAAGTATAATCTATGCTTTTTATAAAAAAAGCAAAAAAGATATTATTTGAATTTATTTCAAGAATTAATTACTAACAAATTGGATAATAATATTCTCAGAAAATATACTTTTCGATTCGCAATTCGTATTACGATTTGATTACTATGCTATTAATATTGGGCCTCTGGTTATACATACTTCTAGTACGAAGTATAAAAATGTCAAAAGAGGGGGAAAAGGAGGTAGTGATATGTCCAGTAATGAGGTGTCCCTATATAACTAACTTACCAAGTGCTGTGACACGCAGGATCTTTGAGCTGTAAGAGTAAGAAAGAGAGAAACAGAGGGTATATTTTGGGCGTGAATCAGTGAAGGAGGTTAACAAAGAATTCTGCAAAAGTTGGTACAGTCTCTAGCTTCTCAAGTGCTAGAGGATACCTTTTTTTCTTTTCATTTTTTATTCATCCTATTGCACTGCCGTAGTGAATCTAAACCATTGTTACAGCCAGTCTGGGTAGATTGAGTCTGCAAATAAAAATGAACACAAAGAGGTTGCATCACTCCTGGTATCAAAGTGCTTCAACCGGGGAATGGTTGATACCAAGATGGAGCAGAGGATGGGAATCCTTGGAGAAGAGTGAGGGAATGATACAAGGAGAAGTGACAAAGATTTTTGATGCGCTATTGATTTTGATAAACAAGTTTTCCAAATTTTCAGGATAAGGTTGGAAATGGCGAGAGAGGGATGAAATTAGTCACACACACAGAGATTGAGTAGACCAAGACCAAAGTAGAAGAAGGATCGAACTTGCAAAATGGGGAACATGATTTGATGAAGTTCAGGAGACTTGAGTTTCCTCTGTTTTCAAGAGATGATCAGATTGGATGGACATTTGAACAAAGAGGCATTTTTTGATGTATGGATTGCAAACAAAGAAAAACTAGAAGCAGTAGCCATTTATATGGATATTTCTGTTAAAGATGTTGCAGAAGTCTTTGCTTAGGAGGCAATCAAATTACATAGGTTTCCAAAATATATTATAACTGATGGAGACCGTGTATTCATTAGTTAGTTCTGGAAGAAATTTTTCATGTTGGTAGAGAGTACTGGTAATCATCCAGAGACGGATGGGTAGACAGAAGTGGTGAGCTGAAGCCTAAAAACATATTTGAGGTGTTTCACGGGGGACAAGCCAAGGGAATGGACTACATGGTTACCATGGGTGCAATATTGGTTCAATATTTTCTATGGGTATAATCCCTTTTAAAGCCCATTATGGTAAAAGCCCTCCAATCCTGTCTAAGTTTGACGAAGTTAGCTCAGCATTTGAGATGTCAACAAGGTTTTCAGAGAGAGAAACCAGATTCTGTTGAGATTAAAGGAGAATTTAGAGAAGTCTCAAGAGTACATGAAGCAATGGGCTGATAAGAAAAGAAGGGATGTAGTTCTTGAAGTTGTGGATTGGTTTATCTGAGAATCATACCGTATAAGTTAAAATCATTGTCTTAAAGATCTAATGAGAAGCTAAGTCCAAGGTTTTATGGACCTTATAGGGTGTGGTAGAAAGTGTTGGACCACTTTCATGTTTCGCAACTAAAAGAATTACTACATTCTTCAGTGACATCTAAGGAAATTCGCCCATATCTTACTGATGAATTGGAGCTGCAAGTCTGACACAAGCTGTTCAGAAGGCCAGAAGAATAATTGATGGTCGAGTGGAAATTTTGATTAGCTGGCTTGGACTACTGGATTCATAGAGGACATGGGAGGACAATGACACCGTTAGATTGTAGTTCCCGGATTTTCACCTTCAGGACAAGGTGAAGCAGATTGGAGAAGGTATTAATAAACCCAAATTTGATAATATCAGGCCTCAGGTGATACATACTTATAACAAGAAGGATAAATATGTCAAAAAAGGAGCAGAAGGTGGTAGTGATGTGTCCAGTAATGAGGTGTCCCTAATTAACTAACATCCCATGTGCTAAGAGAGGGGATGTGAGCAAGAAAAGTAAGCAAGAGAGAAGCATAGGGATGTTTTGGGCGTGAAACAGTGAAGGAGGTTAAGAAGAATTCTCCAAAAGCTGGGAGAGTCCCTAGCCTCTTGAATGCTCAAGGATACCTTTTATTTGTCTTTCTTTCATTCTATTGCACTATTGTAGTGAATCTAGACCATTATTACAGCCAGTATGGGATTTTGCAAATAAATAACAGAAAGAGATTTCTTTAAAAATTCAATATAAGTTGTGTGTCTTAGGCTTGTACTGGAAGGATAATGTCTAAATCATCACTTAGTTTAAAGACTGAGTTCCAAGACAAACTAAAATTGTTCTCCAAGCAACATAAATTCCCCCAAACCCCGTCTCCCATGAGTAGACAAATATCTACATGAATGAAATTGAATTCACACACCAGCAGTATACCTTTAGACATTGAAAAACCTACAAACTGCAGAGCAGCCAACCATTTTGTGTCATTTCTCATGAAGCAATCAAGTAGGCCAAGGAGATATAGGATAATGGAACTTTTATTTTAGTTCATTTTCTATTTGCAATTCAACTTTGGGTGCAGAAATAATGTGCACAGAGATGCTGGATTAAATCCTATCATATTTAACACACAATTCAACTCTGATTCTGAATGAAGATACCTTAAACCAAATTTATTATTCATATCTTATAAAGCAAATGAAAATATTGATTGCATGCATCACATCTAGACCTACGAATAAAGAAAAACATTTGATACAGAAACTAATTCTAACGCTTAGAAGGTGTAGAAAAATGTCTAGATGATTTTACTTAAGAATAAAGACCTGGAGACTTACAAAAAGAAATTCAAAATTCTCATACAACCAAAGATTTAAGGAAAAATTATGAAACATTGGCCTGATTATCATTAAAGTTAGTGATCTTAAAAAACATTAGATGATGTCTGACAATCACGTCTAAACAAGGCATATACAATAAATCAATTCCATCAAAAGTAGGAGAAAAAGAAATAAGCACCTATTTATTAAAACCTAACAACACCAATGTGTTAAACTGTTAGTTAATCATGATCACAACAAAATCATCTTGCCAGCCTAAAGATGAATCAAGGTTCATAAGATTAATTAGTCATGTATGGCTTGTTTAACCCAAATGGATGCGGTAAAGTTATTTTTCTATGACTTTTTTGTAACTTAAACTCCAACAACCATAAAAGAAAGAGTATTTAACAAGCCGATATTAGTATATTATAACTAGCTTGTTATGATCATTTCTTCACAGAATATATTATCAATTACACATTTCTCAACTTTATGTAACTTATTTATTTGATAAAATCACGATTAGCATTAGTTATGAACATCAAGTTAAAACATCCATATTTAGGTTACCCTATACATCTTAAGATTCATACTTATCACACAATCCTAATTATAGGAACTTTTGGAACAACTACACCACAAAAGCTAGTTCATGACATTGGAGAGCCCAAGGTTCATATAAATCTCACATTAGAATTTCATGCTTCCGATGTGGGACTCATGTCCATACCTTACATTGGTTCCTAATGTTCCATCATGGTCCACAATCTCAACAGCTACACAGGCAGGCTTTGCACTAGCTTTCTAAACCCAAGTTAACACTGCAATACTGGCATCACCACTTACATCACATGATTGCAACTAGGATATACTGGAGCTCTTTGATACCATTCTATAGGTACCCTGGGGAAAAAACCACACCCCAAATGTTAGCTGACGAGGTTGAAGAGCCTAAGGTCCCATATAAAGCCCACATTAAAATTCCATACTTTCAATGTGGGACTAAGTCCCATAACTTGTGATCGGACCCTAACACCTAAAAGGCTAAAACCACTAAACAGCCTAAAACATCACTTCCACTAGTCTCTCAGCAGATAACAAGAAAAAAATATGAGCAAGTCAATTCAATTAGATGAAGGAATCTCTCTCACACACACAAATATACAGTATATAATCTGTTCTTTCCATTTATTAGGAAATGAATTTGAGAAGGATGGAAAAATGAACAAGGGGATTATAGAATGGCACAACAAATAACAATTTACTTTTATGATTTAAATAAAGATCTAAAAGATCTAGATGCAAGCTTGTAGTATTTAAAGATTGAAATGAGTGGGTCACAACAACATCACCTAATATTCTAGCACAAAGGAGTGACAGATAAAGATTAAACATGTTTATTGATGTAACCAAAATGCAGAGAGGTAGATAAAGTTTCAAATTTTAAGTTTTAGCAAATTATGGAAGATGGGCATCTAGAACCATGGCAGATGAATACATGTTACACATGAACTATTTTCCATATATAAAGGGAAATTTATAGTATTAAAAAAGAGTGCATTATCTGAGTAGAGAGAAACTTACAGTAGGTGGATATGTAAACAGAATGGCATTCTTCTCCTTAGTGTATATGATCAGCTGCAACAACCCATTGAAGACTATATACTTGCCAGAGTTAAAGATCAAACATAACAGAAGAAACATCAATAAAATGCCAATTGATGCCCGTATGTTAAACTCTCACATGTTTATGCATCCCGTTTTGTTTCGACTTTCAAGAACTTGATTCCATATTTCCCAGTGGTCACTTACCCAAATTAAGCATGCCAAAACTAAAAACCCAGAAAAGATAAAAATTACTGGATAAATAAAATAAGTAAGCCATAAGTTTTCCCCTTTTTAACCTTCCACTGAAACAATGTACCCAGAATTATTGTTATTCTCGTCAGGAGCGTTTATAGACCAGAACACATTTCAAAGTCCCCAACACGTGATGAAAGAGAGATGAAAATAAATAAATAAATAAAATTCATGCCAGGAACAGGATATAACACGATACAGGCAATAAGAAAATCCCGGTTCTCAGGGAACTTCTTCTTGTAAAACTGGGCGAACAGAGCAATGACGATTATGATCGTCCCAAGGAAGAGCCTGACATTGCTCAATCTCACGTCTTCCACGTAGCCACGATTCGTTACTATCTATTGGAAGACAAAAACGAAGGATGCAAAATCCAATTACTCAAGTAACAATTCAAAGAATAAACAAAGACAAAATTATTAACACGAATAAGATCTGAAACGGAGAGAAAGG
Organism: Delonix regia; assembly: GCA_037074485.1. Classification (NCBI taxonomy): domain Eukaryota; kingdom Viridiplantae; phylum Streptophyta; class Magnoliopsida; order Fabales; family Fabaceae; genus Delonix; species Delonix regia. The sequence continues at coordinate 15,246,345 of CM073453.1, read as the reverse complement.
TTAGGGTTAAGTGGACCTCAGAGACAGACTCGTCAAGGATGTGCTTGATGGAGTGGATATCTAAGAGATTGGCTTTCTTTTGAGCTTTGGACGCCATTTCCGATTTCCGGCTCTTGTGGGTTCTGTCCGAAGCAGCTAAGCGTCCTTAAAATTAAGCCCTTCGGTAGCAGTCGCTGCCGCAAGTTCGAGTCTTGACTTCAAAACCGAAGTATTGAGCGTAATGCGCACCCGTAGAGACGTGTTGATCTTTTGCCAATCATAATATAAACGTACCAAAATTATTAAACTCATTTCTTGTTACACAGAACAAGATCATAAAATTGATAAGTTATGTCTTCACCTTTCTTCAGTGTAAAAAGGGACTTGATAATTTGTTTCGGTAAAGATATTTATTTAAATTTTTTTTCCAAAAGTATATTTTTAGATCCCTTAATTTCATTTAAATGTTTTTAATTTAATTTAATTTTAATTTAATCATTTAACTTTATTATAAGTTTCACTTTCATGTTTTAATTTTATTTAATTCTAATTTAGTCTATTAATTTTATTTTAAGTTTTACTTTTCATCCTTTAAATAATTTATTTAATTTTACTTTTAAGATTATTTTCATCTTTTAATATTGTTTGATTTGATTTGACCCTTTTCAAAAACTACTTTTTTACCACCACCATATTTAAATTTTCATATATTTAAACTCTAAATAAATTTAAAATTTAAAATAGTAAAAAATAGATTGGGTTAGCAACCCTAAATGACAAAAAGCAAAGATAAAATAAACTCAGTTAAAGAATAAGAAGTATAATTAAATCTCTAAATAAAAAAATACTACACTTTATAGAACTTATTTATATCAAATGGTAAATGAAAAAATAAAAATACATGAGTAGTTTATGAAAATTAAGAGGAAATTTAAGATAAAATTAATAGATCAAATTAAAAGTATATGAAATCAAAGAATAAAAATAAAATATAAAAATAAAGTTAACGAGTCAAATGAGAAAGAAATAAAATTAAAAGATGAAAGTAAAATTTAAAATAGAAAACAAGAAATTAAATTGGTACTCAATAAATTTAAAGGACAAAAATAAAATTTAAAATGAAAAATATAATTTTACAATAAACTTTTATTTGGGCTCAAACAAAGCACATATTAGACCTTGATGCTTTTCTTAAGTTTTTGAAATTTGTATATTATTGTGTTTTGATTTATATTTTTATATTTTTAAAAATTTTTAAATTCATGGAACCTATATATGTATTATATTTTTTTAATATTTTTCGTTTTAATTTAAATATACTTTTTTTGGTCACTAATTTAAATATACTTTACTAACACATATATAATTCCTACGAAAAAGTTTATAATAATTGTTTTTATCTTTCTTCTTCTTTCTCTTCTTTTCATTTTTTTTTTAATTTTTTCTTTCATTTATTATTATTTTTTTCCATCACTTCCTCTCATTTTCTTAAAATTTTTATCTTTTGTTCTTTGCTATTGACTTTTAAAATTATAATTTTTCTCCACCCGTAGCTTTAGATGTTAAATTTGAAATTTTTAGTTGTGAGTACTAATTAAATATAAACATCTAAAACGTGATATACTTACCTTCAATATTCAATTTTTATCTTATTGAAATAATTTTTAAGCTCAAGTTGAAATTTTAAAATTTAATTAAGTCAATTTAGTTGTGAATACTAAGTTGTTAAATGATTAGATTATTCATTATGTTTCAATTTTATTATTTATTACTAATATAGAAATAAAAATAAATTTTTAATTTTAACTTATAGCATTTTATTTAAACAATATAATATAAAAGTACTGATTTTTAAATAGAATATGAAAAATTTTCTAAAAAAAAATTAACATAAGTGCAATATTTTTTATTTAGACTTTATGAATCTAATTTCCAGTAACAATGGATTGAGATTAGTTTAAAAATTTTGCCCTCAATTTTGGAAAGACAAATTGAAATCAACGTCTATCATTCTAATGACTGAAGTAAAATAAAGAGATTATGCCAATTTTGCCTCGTTAGACTAGGATCCCGGCGGTAACATTCATAATAATAATAATAATTTTAATTTTTAATCTTAGTTTTAAGAAGCATTAGATATGAAATTTGATGATATCATATGTGAGTCACGGGTACTTGAGATGTATCATGTGCATTTCCTAACCCCTGTAATTGAATCCCATAGTGTTTAAGGTAGGTGTTTTCAAAACTTTTTGTTATGATATTGCTAAGTGATCCCAGAAAAATGACCAAAATATTCTAAGTGGATTATTTTTCCTTCAAACTAACTCATCTCCTTGTCATTCTTCCTCTTTGCGTTCTCCACTATGCTGCCAACTTTCAACGTTTTTAGCCACTTTCCAATGCCGTTGAAGCTTGCCGGTGAATGTCTCGCGTCACTACATCCTCGTTGGCCTAAGGGCATCCCTTTACTAGCCTTCAATTGGTGGGAAACAGTGACAATTTCGGTAAAGAAAATAGGTGTAAAATTTCAGCTTCTTTCTTGAACTCTAGTGCGCTTTTCATCATTTTAGCCTAGGATTCTAGCTTCTTAGTGAATATTGACCAACTCTTTGCCAAAATCACTAGTTAATTTGATCAAAACAACTTAAAATTGAAGAAACCCCAATTCTGGTGCTATTCATTTGCGAAATTCACTGTTCATGCGAGAAAGTGATGAAATTGAGCTTAATTCGGTGTAATCCTATCAAATTGAGTTGGGTTTTCACCTCCTAGATGATTTTTACACCTTTCTCCTCTAGAATCACTGATCAATTGTGATTTTTAGCTTCTAGATTAAAAAATCCCAAATTTTTTATGTATGTGTAATCTTGCAAGGATGTGAAGTTTGAATTTTTGGGCTTCTCGAATATCATTATGCATCTAGGAAGTGATTTAAGATTATTGGAAGTCTTATTTTGAATTATAAGTTAAATTGCTAATTTTCCTCATTTTCCCTAGATTTTTTATAGAGAAAAAGAGAGGAAATTTGAATGGGAGGCCTTATATGGCTTGATTAAATAGCATTGAAAAATATTGTAAGGCAAATGAAGGATTTTAGAATTTAATTGGATAATCTATATGGTGACATTGGTGTTGATAGTGAGTTATTGGAATTTTAATAAGTGCATAACGAAGTATATTAGATAAAAGTAAATGTCATAAGCATTTTGGGGTATTATCAAAGAATGTGGGCAAAAAATTTGGTTTTTTTTAAGATTTTGTGTAATAACCCAATAATTTTTATTTATTTAGTAGAAAATATATAAATACTCATTTAGTTAATGAATTAAATAAAAAATAATAAAATAATAATAATAATAATAAGATGAAAATTTTCAAGGAAGTTTAGGAAGTTATAACATTCTCTGAGGTGGAAATATATCATGAAATTGAAGTTAACTCAATGGTTAGGCCTCACTTGCATTATCTAAGAGGATGGGGGTTTGAATCTTAACTCCTCCACTTCCATTGTTTTTTTAGATGCTGACACTTGTCCTTAAGAGGTGAAATGACAAAAATGTCCTCAACTTTATATCTCCTTCTTCCTGATACCTTTGAGTAGTCAGCATTTGGAGAGATTTCCCTACATCACATGTCCATCGATCTTCTGTTTCTTGTCACCAGTGTTGTCCTCTGTCATATGTGCTGTTGTCACTGGCAAGTCATTGGTTGGAGGTCGCCATTTTTTGGCGGAAAACATCTCTTCTTCATAGTTCATAGCTCACTGCCAACTAGGAGAAAATTCAGCGTAATGATGCGATTTTCTTCTGTGTTTTGTTGTGTTTTCTATTCCTTACATAATTTTTAGCCATTCCCCTCTAATTTTGCATTCTTTACAATGAAAAATTCTTCAGATTCGGTGGATATTCTTGTGTTTGCGTTAGAGTTCCAAAAAGAAGGAAAGTTATAAAATTCTTCACATTGAGCTCGAATTGGTGAGTTAAATTCAAAATTTTGATGTGCCTTCTAGTCCTCTTATTAATTTTGCCCATTTCCTTCTCTCAATTCCAAGAAATTCAGGCCAATTGTGAAAACCCCCCAATTTGACGTGAATTTAGGGTTCCAGAGGGACCAAATTGAACTTTTTGAGATTAGAGGCTTCAATTAGAAGCATAAAGGAAGTAATTGGAACAATTAGAAATTGTTGTTTTGATAGGGAAGATGAATTGATAATTTCTCATAATTTACCTTGAATTTTACATTTATGGAAGGGTTAATAGAAGGGATAAGTATGTGGAAAAGCCTATTGTAAATGACCTATAATCTAATCATGCTATTAGAAATTTAAAAAAGGGAATTATATTGGATTAGGTTTTAGCAATTAGAAAATTGATAAATTTATTTATTACTTGATGATATGTTAGAATAAAAATTCTTATTGGGATATATTTATAAAGTCTCATTTCCTTGTGGTTGTAAAAGTTCTTATGAGAAAGTGATACTAATAGTGGTTGGGTGAAAGAAAGAGAAACTTTTCACTTCTAAATCAAGATGTTATAATGGTATTAAGGCTTGATTGAAGAATGGTAGATGATGAGGTGATTATAGTACTTCTTATAGCACTTATGATATAAACTTAATGCCAAAAATGTTTGGAATAAGAGAAAGGGAAGTAATTTATATTTTTCCTGTTGGCATAGGAATTTTTTTAATGGTGAGACTTCCACCGAGTTGAAGGAAATTAGGTTGCCTGTTAGTTAACGGCATTCAGGTGTGCAGATAGCACTCCCAACTACTTTATATGATTTTTGTCTTCTTTTCCTTATTAGAATATTTTGATGATTATTGCTATCATTATTATTGTTAGTATTATTATTTGAACATGTTAAATTCTATAAGAGAGTTTTCCAAAGGTAATTTACATAATTACAGTGTGAATGGATTGGTAAAGACCATTGAGGAATTATGAGTATGGTTAAGTGCAACCGCCATATAGGTTCATATTTATAAAGTAAATTGATTCTGTACACTATTATTCGATGTTTCTTTGGGTTTGTAAGAACTAGTTAGGACACTAGAAGTTAACAACAATTCTGTTAGCCCTTGATGCACCTTGGAAAATATCCAGCTAGTAGGGTTAATGAAGGTGCTAACCTCGTATGACAGCTATCACACGTGAACAAATAGATGATTAATTTTCGTGAGTTATGACTTTACGCTTGTTGGTTATTTACCTTTGAGGATTATGTGTTCTCGCTTGTTGTGGGTTACCCTTGTGGGTTATGTGCCCACACTGGATATATAGATACTAATTTATGATAGTCATTTTCCTTAATAGATATTTAGGGATCTATTGTTTCTTTTCTTTTCACTTTATAAGGCATCTTGATTTGGGCAATAAAACATGTTTTACAATGCTCATCAGATAGTTAGTTGCTACTTGTTTTTTTTAAATTAAATGTTTATCTTAATCCATACAAATTCTCATCATGCCTTTGATTGCTGATTATATATGTATATTGTTTACTGATTTTGGGATGCTATTTGCTGGAAAAATTTGTTGTCTCATATAGTGAAGCTGGTGATTTGCCTGAGAGAGCTAAGGAGTGACTAAGGATCTCCTTAGGTGAGCCTGCTTGGTTCTGCAGGAACTAGCTCTATTTCATCTTGTTTGTACATTTTTCTTTTGGGATGTATATATAAATTCTGGGTAGCTATTCTTTTATTCGCCTTAGCTATGTATCCCGACCATAGATTGAGTATCCTTACCTTTTGTTTTTTTGTGTATCTTGTTTTGTTTCGCTATGGTGAAAGTGGAGCTCTTGATATGTAAGTCTTGTTGATTAGCAGGATTTTGTAGAAATATCAGGATGTTCTACTTATTGGGAAGGCTTTACCGAAATTTCTACAAAATCTTTATATTGGATATAGACTAGACATCCTTATGAAAGGGGCAAATTTTACTTTGAGTATGATACAAGGTTGGAAAATTTTGATACGGTTTTAATTTCCATCTAGTATTGGCGTATAGATTCGAGAATTTTCCTCGTTTCCTATGCCAGTCTCACTCTAGGGTTATGGGGTGTGACATTTTAAGAGGTAAGAGGGGTAAGTGGAATGGAAAAATTTATGAGTTAATAGTGAATTAAGGACTAGATAAATAGATAGGTATAAGGATTAAATTGTTAAAATTATTCATGAATATTAGAAGTTAAAAGCATTTTATCTAATGTTATAGGTAGCAAGGACAATTGTCAATAAGGGGATTGTAAACAGGGTTAGAAAGAGGTTGGTATAACCCAAGTGAGTAGATATTACTAGTTATACTTATTTTCTGTATTTCAAAATTTTCCCTATGTAAATTAGTATTTTTATTCACTTAGATGCCTTGGGAACAGGCTTCCTATGAGAGTTAAATCTTTTCTTGAGAAATATTCTAATTGCTTCAAAATTTCTATCGAATTTTATGGCAAAGTTTCATTTATAACTACATTAACTTCTATATAACGATCTAAATACTACCCGATTCTTATAATCACTTATTGAAGATGTACTGTGTTTCATTTTGATAATTTTCTAAATAAATTGGGCATATCTAATGGTTTGATCCATTATATGATTTCTGGAAATTTGAAGTTTTACTATTTAAGTATATTAGTACTGATTTTAATTGTTATGAAAGAAGTTGGTTTCTGGAAATTTCATCTCATATAAAACCCTGTAACTAATGGCGATAAGCATCAGTCATGGTGCACTATGAACTGTATCACTGTACTAAGGTATTGATGTCATCTCATTGACTATTTGTGAGCCTATTTGCTCACTACTAATCATTAAATTGTACTGTTAGTGCTAGCAATGGCTAGCATATGATTATTGATATACTATTTAATTATATGGGATGTCTTTCCACTGTAATGTATTGAAAACTCAGGGTATATAAATGTTGATCAATATTTTCTATTTTTGTAAAATGTCTTTGATTGATATAAAGCATGGAATTTTTATTAAATCCTTTATGTTTTATTTGATTTCAATAATTATAATTGTTGACTTGTTATACAATTTAAAGGTAGAAATAAAATGATTGTGAAATATTCTATCATCCTCGTCATTCACCTCTTGTATAGTTAGGGGTATTTACTCATTGAGTGATTATCATTCACCTTTATTTCTCTACATTTTCTAGATAGCACTGTTGAACTTGGGCCATCCTCCGCAGTGTAGCGCCAGGATAGTTTCCTTTTGGTGAGCCCTACATTGTTTGCCAGGGCAAGAGCTTCTTTTGTTGTAAATATGATATATATTGATCTTTAGTGGCTCCATATGTCACAGACATGGTTTTGTAAGATAGATACACACACACATACACACACAAGACTATTTGACTAAGAACCATTGTAAGAGCAGTGCTCTCTATATTTTTTTGATATGCGTGGCTATTTGTGGAAATTTTGGAAAGTCCATATTTTAAGAGAAACTTTGCCAAAATTTCTGCATAACAGTCACGTAGTGTATCTAATATTTATCTTCACTTTCTATAGAGTGCATATGTTAATGGATTGGTATGACTGCATAACTATGTATGAAAATTTGTGATTATTTTGATTATATTGTATGATTTACTATTGGTTCACGAAGATGAGTTATGCCTCATTCTTCGTGTTAGTCACATATCTTGTTTGGGGTGTAATACAGGCTGTCATAGGATAATATTAATTCATAATAAGTAATAATAGTGGTAGTAAATTGATAACAAAACCTAAAAATAAAAATAAAAATAATTTCATTTACTTTATGATAATATATTTTTTAAATATAAGTTAAAGCTTGGATTTATAAAAAATTTTCTTGAAAAATTACTGAGATTTTTTAAATTACTTTTTGTATAGTTTATGTTATTTTTGACAACTATAAAATTTTCAGAAAACATCTCTAGACAAAGAATCAATATTTTGGCCAAAAGAAAAGATTTTAGATATATTTTAAAAATTTGATTATTATTGGTACAATATTATATTGTATTTAATAATATTTAGTACTTTTTAACATCATAACTTTAGAAAATATAATGATGATAATTCAAAACATTTTAGGAAAACACATACTATAACGGTTATTGCACCTATTGTTAAGAAATATAGTTTTTTCTTTCATTTATTATAAAATTGTCATTTTCGTCATTCACTTATTAAAATGTCCAAAATGATTTTTCACTCATTAGAAAATATGATGTTTGGTCATTTATTTTTTAAAAAATTACTAAATTTATTCCCTTTACTAAATTCTAAATTCTAAATTTAAGGGATCAAATTAGTATTTTTTTTTAAAAAGAGGGATCAAATGTAATATTTTTTAATAAGTGATAAGACCATTTTGGACATTTCATTGAGTGAAAGATCTAAATAACAATTTTATCATAAATAAAGGATTAAAAAGATATTTTTCTCCTTACTTTCCTTGTTTTCTTGTTGCAGATAATAAGTAGAATTTGCAAGGAAGCTAATGACTTAAGAACAACTCTTTAAGTGCTTGTATTGTACTTGAAAAGGAACATGTTGCTCCACCACTGATTAGATGAAAAGATATTCAAACTTCTTGCAGTCTTTTCCATCAAGTCTTTCTTTTTTATTTTATATGAAATTTCTTTAGGATGAAAGGCACTTAGCCTTATTTTACAAACATCATAACCAAGGTTTAATGACTATACTGTTTTTTTTCATAACATTAAAGGAGAGAAATACTATGTGACTATTTTTTTCACCTAAATGCTTAAAGTTGTTTTCCTAAAAAAAAATAATAAAGGAGACAAGGGGAGTTGGAAAACGTGATTTATGTTGTCATTTTCTATTCATGTTGATGGCATCAATGTGATTCAATTTGTCATTTTGTGATCTCATTGATCCCATTAATAAGATCAAGGTAGATCCAGTCACATCCTACAAATCTTGATAATGCCATACACGTTACTCAATACAACAACAGTTCTATGCTTATCACGAGATACATTTTGTCCTATTCCCTTTATTTGCTCTACAAAATTGTCTAATCTTCATTTGAGGAAAATTTTGTCTTTTTTGTTCTTAAAGTCTTGGTTAATTTTCAATGTAGTCCCTATTATATTTAGAAAATTTACATTTCATAATTTATCAAAATTAAATGTAATCCAAATTATTAAAAGTATGTAAGTATATTTATGTTGAACTTATAATAATCTTATAAATCATTTAAATTATGAGGAGGTAATTATAGATATTTAAAAATTGAAGAGCACATTAAAAAAAAAAGTGAATATATTTTGTAAATATTGAGTGGAATATTTCATTTAAGAAATGGACAAAAATTAATTTATGCAATTATAAAAGTTAAGAAGTATGAAGATCTAGAAAAGGAAAGTGTAATCTTAAAAATTGTGGAAATTATGTATGATATATATTAATTATATGATATATGCACAAAAAAAGGAAAACAAAAACAAAAATATGAAATGATGAGAAAAGAATATACATAAAACATACACAGAAGTTTAAGATTTGAAGTTAATAATACATAGACTAAGTAAAGGATGATAATATCTATGGCCTAAAATAAAGCACTTTGGCGGTGGAGTTGCACCCTATTGAGCTTCACACATAGCTAACCAATCAAATATGGTATATGAACTAATTGAACTAAAACTGTTAAAATGAATATTAATCAACTAGAATACTAGATTCAAAGTTCTGCATCTCATCTATTTTTAAGTTAGGCATAAAAATTGATATTGCTTATATAGATACATACATACATATATATATATATATATATATATTAAGTGAATGTAAAAAAATAATTATTTTAAATTATGATTTGAAAAGTTTTACCATGTCCACTAGTTTTTTTTTGGTTAAATTTTATTCCAATTATGATTGTGGTTGCTCATTTAGAATATCATATCACCACTATAACCAAATATTTTAGAAGTGATATCAACAATATAATTTAAAATTAATTATAATTTTGAATCCAATATTAATGTGTGCACTAATAACAATTTTAAAACTAATAATTCATTCAATTTAACATATTTTAATTAAATAATAAAACCCAGACAATTAAAATTTAAATTGAATATATTATGTTGTCTAATAGATGAATCTTAATATATAGATATAAAAATGACTTAATAATTAGTATCGCAAATATTTGTTTCCCTAATCTAGTTTGATACTTTTGTAATTCTCATTTGAGACAGGAATAAGTAAACAAAATTATTATATTTATAGTATTATTTTTTTAAAAAAATTTATTTAGTAAATATTTTTTTGACTTATAATAAAATCTAAATATTTATCCTGCATGCAACATTTGAAAAAAAATTTATTGGGTCACGAGATGCTCAATCTTGCTATTCAGTGGAACACGAGATTCCGTGTCCTGTGATGGTGACAATTTATTTTTTTTTATAAATTTTTTAAGCATCCTAATAAAAAAGAAATACGGCGCAGGATATAAAACATCTAATGCTTGTCTCGTAGTGTGTTAATAAAAAAACCTCATAACCAATAATAGTCATTGGCTTTTTACTATGGCTTTATAACAAAAGTAATTATTAATCAAGTCACCAATCTTTTTCAAAAAGAATTAAGTGAATTATAGGAAAATAGATTTCTCGATCTACATATTTTACAAAATTCAACTATCGCAAGATTTCAAATTTCGTGACCCATAAGCATTTTTTTTTTTTTTTACTTTTATGGATTGTGCTTAAAAATTGTTGACTCTATAATTCATGATAAGCTCATATAAGTTAATAACTATGAGAGTGAACGTCCATGATGATCCACATTAATCACTTACTTGGCTTCTCTTTATGTTGTGCAATGCAATCGTCTATCTCTTTTTCTTGTTTAGTAATGTTACTGCAAAATATATAATTACATTTTTAATCTAATCTTTAGAAAAAAATTTCGTTTTGGACTATAAAATGCATTAATTATTAAAAAAGACTTTAAGTTTTGTAATTATGATGAAAGACCTAAACTTATTTTACAAAATTTTAATAAACAAAAACATCCCTAATATAATTAGTTACTTATTAGCTCAATCAAAGTTTAAAGTGAAATTGATGGTAACAAATGCAAAAATAGTTAGTAGCTACAACAAACATGGTTTGTAAGAAATACAAACCATTGTAGTAATAATATGATTGGTTATTTATTAGTTTAACCAAAGTTACTACTAAAATTGATATGGTTACAAATACAAAAAAATTCAGCAAATGTGACTTATAAGAAAAGCAAACCATTGTAATAATAATATAATTAATTATTTGTTAGTTTGACTTGTTAAAAATAAAATTGATGTGATAATAAATATAAAAACATTCGGTAACTATGACAAATATGATTTAAGAAATGCAAATCATTGTAATAATAATATAAGTAATTACTTGTTAGACAAACCACAGCAAAAACTAAACTTGATGTCATAACAAATGTAAAAACATTTGGTAATTATAGTAAATGTGATTTGTAAGAAATACAAATCATTATTGTAATAAACGCAAAAATGCTCAGTAACTATAGATAAAGTGATTTGTAATAAGCATATACCATTATTGTAATAATATAATTAGTTACTTGTGAATCTAACTAAACTTAAAACTTAAAGTAATGTGTTAATAAACCTAATAACTTTAGTAATTATGCATAAAGTGATTTGTAATGAATGCAAATCATTGTCGTAATTGTTGACTCCAAGGTTCATAAAATAGCTTAAGTACAACATAAATATATGATTAGATATTTTGGACTTTTAAGCCCAACATGTTAATCTTGGCTCAACTCACTTTCTCTATGTAGCCTAACAATTTAAACAAATGTAGACCAAATAAGGACAAAAGAAGACAAGATATGTCAGCTATGGCTAAAAGTTGAATAAAAAAAGGCCTTCTTGATAGTGGTAAGCAAAGTGAAAAAGTGATGACAAAGGTCATAAATGGTAGCGAAACAAAAGTAATGTGTCAACATAAGGAGTAATGTGCATAAGACCAAATCCTTTGAAAAGGAAGCTTTGATATTTGTTATCCATGTTCTTTTATCTTTGGTTTTTTCTTTAGCTTGGACCACAACTATAAATGAGCTGCAAAAGTCTGCAACAAAAGAACAAAACTGCAACTATGAGCCATTGTAGTTGAACTTGTTCCCTTCTCCTCCTTCTCTTTCTCAAAGCATAACATTCAAATTTTGAGAGGGAAGAAGGCATCTTTTGAAAAGCAATAGTCATATACTAAATTCTTAAATGAGGAGAAGCATCAATATTAGAGATAGTGGGTAGAAATCTTAAAAAAACATTAGAATAGAAATATGAAAAAATTTGTTTTGTATTGTGCCAAGTTTCAGATACCTGAATCTGACTAAAGATGAATCTAAGAAACTACAACATACATCAATAATAGTGATAGCTTAAGCATTCTTTGACAAGTCAAAAGGCAAGAGAGAAAGTATAGTAGTTGTATAGCACTACAAGGCTTTCATAAAGGCAAGAAATGTGCAAAAAGCTTTATAAAGTTGTCATAAAGCACCACCAAGTTTAAGATTAGATATTAACAAGCATGATACTTTGCAAAAAGGACATAAGAACAATTGCCATGAAGCCACCATCATAACATCTCTTTAGCATCACTTTTATGGAGTCCAACGTTCAAATTTTATAATTGGAAAGATACTTTTTTAAAAGCAATGATCATATTCTCCTAATCTATTAAAGGAGAAGTGTTTAAACAGAATTAACAGAGTTCAGAAAGTATGAAGATGTGAGAAAAGCTATGAAAATATCAAGAGAGAAATGCACCTAGTTTTAGAAACTTATATCTAACTTTTAAGAACCAAAAAGTTGAGCTTACATGAATCTGTTGTTATGTAAGGGTCCAATCTTATTCTTCTCTTGTAAAAAATTTTTTTAGTGTAAAAAGTCAGTTAGGGGTGAGGCGAGTGAAGCCTAGGTTGTGAAAGTTTGAGGTGAACTATAAACCTTGTGTTTTGGATGGGCATAGAAAACTCAGGTTCGATGTGAGCCGTAAACCTTATGTTTTGGGTGAGCATGGAAAACCCAAGTTTATGGTGAACCATGAACCTTGTTTCAAAGTTACCATATTAAACTTTCAAGGTACTAAGACCTACATTACATTTATCATCAAACTTCTTATCCTTTTAGTATCTAAAAGAATTTTAAGATTTAAAGTTAAGCCTTCCAAAAAGTATTACTATTTTTTTTGATAAATGTCGTGTCTTTATCTTTCTAACTCTCTCTTTAAAAGCTCTTTAGTCAAAATATTTCAAGCTTCTAAAGTCAATTCTTAGGTACTAAATTCATCCAACAATTATTTCTAACTTTCCAGTAACTAATTGTTGTTTTCAGGCATTGAATTCTTCCAATGATTATTTCTAACATTTTATTACTTGATTGTTACTTTCAAGCATTTGACTACAATATTTGAAAAATAAATTTATTTATACAAATTTGATTTAAAAATTGTTTTTAACTTACCAGAGCACTTATTCATCCCCTCTAGGTGCACTATTAAAAATAAAATCGTGAGTTACTTTGTATTTCTAGACCTTGAACTAAAGCTTAATTTTTCAAACATTTCGTATTTAGTAAGAGTAGGGAGTACACAAAAGTTAGAGAACATGGTTTTGTAAACAATATGCCTACTTTTAGCTTTGTTGTGAAGGTGTTGCTTTAGCATCTTTTCCATCAATAATGTAGATATATGCACATTGTTCATTGTACTTTATCAATTGTATTATGCCAACATCATCTATATGATGTAAAAGTTTAAATGAATCAAATTGTAAGGTGTACTTTAATTGCTTAGCTTATATACCTTCATCCATGTATGTTCCTATGATTGTCATTAGTTGCACTAGTAAAATTCTTTCATTAATTATTCTTCCAATCATTCAACCCCATCATAATGGTGCTTTCGATTTGAATCCCTTCACATCTCTCCACCTATGTGAAAGTAATAAAAGATCTTCTATAGCGGTGAATTATCCATTCTTTGATCCATTTATGCCAATACAAGTTTCTTCCAATTCACAATTTGCTTTTGAATCATTAATACCAAAAGGTAAAAGCCTATTTTAATGTTATTAATAAGGCAACATCGTATCACACAATTTAATATAATTAAGTTGACTATAAATGAGACATGCAAAGTTTACTACTTTGATTTAAATTTGTTACCACTATGTTTTATCTATATTTGTTTGCTTTCATTTGTTACAATACACATTGATGGTTCCCTAACTAATAAGTGGATTTGACTATTTTTACTTGTTTAATATAGTCAACGGTGCCCTATTTTAACTTTTCTTTGGACTCAACTATACTAAAAGATAAAAGAATGTTAGAATGTTTTGAATAATGTAATGTTGTATAATTCACTTTATACAAATCAGTTCTTGTAAATAAAACACAAATTTCAATATCAAGATTCGTGTTTGTGTTTATTACTACCCTATTTTATTAATTTACCTTCATTGCTAACACTTGGTTCGATGAAAATTTCTTACTAATGAGGCTTCCCAAATTTACAAGTATGTTTTACTAATACTACAAGTTTAATGTGTTATATGGTGACTTCATTTTTTCCTTGTTTTCTTTCCTATACAATAAAGGGTTTTTCATATTAAAATATAAAAGTGACTTTTCCTACCTCCTTACTTCAACAATGTAGATGATGAAAGGTAGAGATGGTAGACTGTAGATGATGAAGATTTAGATGTAGAAAAAAAATATTAACATTATAGGTTCATCTAAAAAAATTTGTAAGGCTTATGCATATCAATAACATACGTATTTAGAATTTGTTTCTCTCTTATAAAGTACAATGAAATTTCATAATGAGAAAGGACAACATAAGATGAGAGAAAACATTGAGACTTGATAAGAAATCAAGAGTAAAATGAGAGTTTTTAAAGTTATGAAGTTGGGGTATATTGATCCATTGAAAAGTCATAAAATGAGTTTACGTCATGCAAGGTAATTACAAAATTTAAGGACTTTTTTAGTAATTAATTGCATCTTATAGTCCTAAATAGAAAATTTCGCTAACTTTTACTTGTGTCAACAGGCCAAAATCCTTTTAAAAAATGGGAAATAGGTTGAAATGACACTGGCTCAAAAACTAAACTAAGTCATATGTTGAACTAAATTAGGCAAGATCAATTCTTAATTTAAGTTAGACTCTACCAAAATCATGTGCAAAATAAGTATCACGACCTTAGTTAATAGGACGTGACTGGCACGGGGAACAAAGTATCACTTGTCCTCGTAAGCCTATTAGATATCTCAAGACAATAGAACTTTAATAAATATATGGACCCTCATCCGATAAACTTAAGACTAATGCCTCTACATATCATTATCAAAAGAATCATTTTAATCTATGTAGAAAGTTTGGCAAAGTCTCTCCTAAACTATGGAACTTTTGAAATTTTTACAACAGAATTATCTGATGTACAACAAATTGGAGAGCACTGCTCTCCCACATATATTTACAACATAACCCATAACCATGGAAATACAACAAGACAATCAGCCTGTGTACAAGGGAGCAACTAAGTCTAATTACAAAATGTACCACAAGAAACTGTTGCTTTAGTAATAGGCTAAGCACACCAAAAAAATAGAAACATCAGAGTTCCTACTCTATATGTGGGTGTTCTGGATCAGTGCTGGAATCTAAAATGTTAAATAAAGGGGTGAGTGAAAACTCAGTGATCATAAAATTCTAATAATACAAAGGGAGGGATAGAGTGACAATGGTAAAGTTTATCACTAAAACTTTATTTGTTTAAAACCGAATAACTTACAGAGATAATTCAACAGTTACAAAGGTAGAAGGAAAACCATTTACTGTCAAATAAGTCTAACCTTAAATTTTAAAGTCATAATCTTAACTCAAATGAATCAACATCTAATAAGAAATAAAAATATCCAATTTAACTAAACACTTTGGGAATATCCTTCAGAATCATCATATATTCAGAATACAAAACTAGCTCAAGGCTAGTATAATTATATCAGAGCAATGATCCATGATTGGACATAGGCTTTGAATAAACATAATAATGGCCTTAAGCCTTAAACATAATAAGGAGGTAAGGGCATTATACTTAATCATATCAGAATACCAATTGCAATGCACTATAGCTAACGTCTATTATCATTAGTTACAAGATCTTGTTTTGGATACATTCCTAAAAGTTTCTTCAGTATACAAAAAAATCCATGATCAAAATCAGAATTTCAAAAATTGGAATGCCTTAGAATTTCAAATTTAAATAATTCTGATAATTTCAAATACAGAATCATATAGTCTATAAAATCAGCAAAATTCCCAGATTCAAAATATGCTATAATATTCATAAATTTACAAGCTTGCCTAACTACCAAAGATATCATAGATTCATATTTGAAAATAGATAATTTAAAACCTAACATCTTATATAATTAGGATTATTTACTCATTTAGTTAAAACACACACAAATTACCCTCTTACCTACTAGGATTAAAAAGGACAACTTAACCCTAAAAATATAAAAATTAATAGATCTTAATTTTTCATATTAATCAAAATATTAATTAACTAATTTCTAATAGAAATTCCTACAATAACTTATTCAAACAAAATTTGTGGTACTTATTTTCTGTGTTTCCATTTTTTCCTCTTAATGATCCTAACTTCCAAAATTTGTACATAATGGTATACACATGCTTAGAGAGCATTTTGGGAACTTAATGATCTACAAAGTTAAAGCCACATTTTTGTTGATGCTCAACACTGATATTTTGCACTAAATATATTTCCAAGGCTTTGAAAATGCCCTGAGGCCAATAAAATTAGATAATACTCTTTGTAGTCCTTGAGTTGCATAACATTACTAATTGAGTCTAAAGATTATTTCGGTCATTAACAAAGTAATTATTGAACATTAATAATTACTTTCATTACACTCTTGTTCATAAAACTAGCTCTTATAACAATGAGTTTTAATGCAAACCTAAATGACAACTCTTAACAACTCCTACAATCCTTTTTGCTGTCTAATAACAAGGGAGAATAAAATTTTCTTCAATTATCGATGCTCTACGCACCTTAATTCCTTACCAAGAAAGAGGGGGTTTTAATTTAATATTCAAAACATCAAATTAACTCATGGGAATTGTTAGAACCCCACTTAAGATTAAAACCCCTAAAGAATTCCCTAAAATAACTTCAAATCATGCCTCAATTTTAAATTTAGAATCTCATATACTATTCATATTCTTTTTCCAAAATTAGGGATTTCCAAATTCAAGCATAATTTTGTGAAATTGGGAGCTAAAATGGGCAGAGAACAATACAAAAATAATTTCCAAACAAAAGCCCTTAACCAAAACAACGAAATTTCACCTTATTTCGGTCAAATTTTGAATTCCCTGCTATTGTTCATCCGCAACGGTCAGCTGAGGGTTTAGCTTCATTTCTGATCAATTTTCATGAAATTAAAGGTTGAAATTAATGAAGAACAAGTTAAAATGATGATTAGCATTAAAACCCCCATCAAAATTGAATTAAATTGACATGAATCACTGATTTTTAGCTAAATAAAATGGTTTGCCATCACTGTTGCTTCACTTGAGTTCTGGGCATTTTCTAACCACCCTAAGCGACCAAGGTTACCGGTGAGGTGTTAGGTTGCCGATGCTGAAGTAAATCAGAGAGAGGAAGTTACAAAATTTTGAAGTGGAGGGACGAACTCAGGGATGCTCAAGAAGAAGAAGGAAAATAGAGGAAAAGAAGATAATTTAGGGGCATTTTGGTACTTTCACTGTTGGGGACACGTGGCAGCCTAGCAAAAATCATACTCTAATGTGAGAGAGGAGATTCAAACTTATGTCTTTATGGATGCTTAGGTTAGGCTAAGCTACTTAAGCCAGCTTAGAATTCATGAAATTGGTTACTTAGATGAATATAATAGCTCACTTAAATCTCCCATTCTACAATTAATTTAATTGTTATATTTATTATTTTATTGTTATTATTATTATTATTATTATTATTATTATTATTATTATCCTATATAAATGTTCAGAAAAATTATCTTTCAAGGACTAAAATTTTAAATGTCAAGTTTTGGAATATTACAAGAAGCCCAAACATTTAAATTATTATTATCCCTCTATTATCATGTACGAACAAAAGCTACTCTATGCATTTGTTAACTAAAAGGAACATGCTATTGTTTGCCTATTATGTTGTTATTATTGCTTGACCATTTACTAGTTACTGAACAAAGTCATTAATAACCAAAATAGTAAGCTACTCTGTACATAACTTTAAAAGCCTATCTAATTCGATAGGTCTTGGCTAAAAGGAATGGATGGGAGATTGAGGAACAAAGCCTATCGAAAATTGAAAAATCTAAATCAATAATTTTTTAATGGACAAACTTATTATTTAAAGAATAACCTAATCAAATCATAAAAAATTAAAATGAATGCAATTTATGAATTCAAGTATAAAAAATAAAAGTATTTTCATTTTAGAGATGTGAAATATAAATTTAACAAGATTAGCTCACTTTTAATTTAAAATAGAAATGATTGTAACACATATGAGATTTTAAATTTGTAATATAAATATCTAAGGACCCTAAAAGGCTCAAATTAGTAATTACTGAGGTTGGGCGAAAGAAGACAAGGGCATAAGAAATGTCTGGAATTAGACACAACAAAGGAAGTGGCTTCACACAAGGTAATGGACGAGTGAATCACAACAACCATGGTGAAGTGACATCACTTTTGCATTTGTAACAAACATAGGTTGGTTAAGCAAGTTAGACCTTCCCCCCTGCCATCACAGCTAATTACCAAGTGATAACATGAAACTTATCTAATCATACTGTTATTGTGAAATTTGAGTAGTACATATATTTATTCATGTGTGTATCTTGTATTACAATAAAGCTTTTCTCTGTGTGTGTATCAATGTTTGATTATTATTTTCCCACATGTTTTAGCTTCCTATAACACTATTAAGAAGAGTATAAGGAAATATAAGAGTAATTTAGTTAACGTGAAGACTTAATATGGTGCAAAGATTAAATATGACATTTCAAAAGATTTTGATAGAGCAATTGGAGACAAGACTTAAACCTAGTTAGCTATTATATGTGGGTATTGCAAACTATTGTCTCATTTAAAGATAAGCATTAGAATAAAACCTTTATGAACGATAGGGAGACAATATGGTTAAAAGTGATGGTAATAAGTTAGTGGCAATCTGTAGTTGTTACTAAATTTAGTTGTCGCCACTATACCATTAAAGCCTAAAACTAGGATACTTATTAGCAACAATTAAAAATATCAATGATAATTGTAGTTGTCCCTTGAAAGGAATAAAAAATAAATGAACACATTCATAAATTCAAAGTAAAAGACTTATATACTTATCCTAATTGCAGAAGCTTATCGAACTCTGGTTAGGATCACTGATCGAATGAGATACTCACAGTGTATTGGGTGTATCTTAGGTTTTCACAGCCTGAATTCCCTCTCGAATGCAACTACATATTACTCACTGGTATTACACTCAAAGCGTCTCAAGTCTCTCTTTTAATGAGTTATCTCTTATATAATAGTCTAGCCCTATTTATAAAAGGCTAGCTAAAGTTAAAGTTTAGTAGTAAATCCTATAATTACTATTTTACCCTTATTTAATAAGCACTTCTTATGGGTGGACTTTGTATAATATCTTAATAGATTTAAACCCTAGATATTATACAATATTCTAACACTCCTAAATGTAGCTTTGAATGACAACTTTTTTGCACCACTAAAACTATCAATGTTAAGGCCTCATGCAACAAATTAGCAATGACCTTTATGTGACAAAGAATCTAGAATGGGTGAATAGGTCTTTGAAATAGAAAAGGTGAATTAAACTTTCTTTAAAAAGTTTTGGAAATGGTACCACCTGACTTTATGCTAAAAACCTATTAATTGATTTTAAAAAGAAGTGAAAAGGAAATTTTTAGTTAACTAGGCATTAAGACTAGTTAATTGATTTCAAATAAAAGAATCACCAAGTCTTAGAAATAATCAACTAACTTGATATTAAAAGCAATTGACTTGAAAATAGTAGAAATACTAAAGAAATTAGGGAAAAAGGAGCAACAACACTAAATTTAACTTAGTTCGACACTTCTTACCTAAGTCTAATTGTTGGAAATAACTAGTTTGAAAAAACAAGTTATGTTTGTGTTAGATTAAATAAATTCAATAGTTCAAATTAAATTTTTTAGTTTATTTGGAGTTAAAATTTGAAAAGATGAATCTATGTACTAACATAACTCTTTAGAAAAGATATAACTTTTCAAAATGAGTTATGGTTGTTCAAAGTCTTATTATAAATAGGACTTAATTACATACTAGAATTTAATCATTATTATTGATATGAGAGTTTGAAATTCCTTTTATTTCTTTGAAACTTTTTATAGAGTTCATTAGGAAAGATTTCCAAAAGTCACGGTAAGTCAATCTCTAAATGCTTTAGATAACTTCAAAGAGTGATTTGCCATTAACCATGCATTAAATATAGTGAGGACAAATATTACCTTATGGACAGTGTGGTGAATGCACATTTCTAGGTACAATTTTCATCTTCCCTATTCTCTACAATTATTTTTTCTAACAATCTTAAGGTGATATTTATGGAAGATGAAAATAACGTAGGAATCCATTTCAAAATGATATTTTGGAGACATGATGGTGATATGCGCTAAGCATAATTAGGTTGCATACAAGTGAGATTAGTTTTCTTCAATCGACAATATGCCTACTGTGACCCAATATTGATTCTTGCACAAAATAGCAAATTCCGAGAAATTGCATACTTGAAGTAGAAGCTTATTTCAACTTTGGAATTGCGTTATACAAAGATAGGATAGTGTGCATATTTGAGAAAATAGTAGACAATTTTATACTGCATGCATTGACTTAATTATATCATTTGTGGCTTTATTTTGGAAATAGTGGCAAAGCAAGAGAGATGATCGAAGATGAGTGCAATTTTCTAGTAATGAATTTCAGACAAGGCACATGATAGTAGTTAACCAAATAAATTATTCGTAAGAGTCTTCATTGATTGCCTGATGATTACCAATTCAATTTTTCACATGTTTATAAATTCTTTGCTATTATGCTAATTTCTAATTCAAGAAAAAAAAATGGGGCTAAGTGGTAGCGTAAGTTCAACTATTGCATGATAATGGTAGTTATGGCCTGCCCATTCATTTGCATCAATCTCTTTGTTTAAGATTAGATATTGAAATATTATATAATATCTGATGATAGAAATACTGAATGCATCTTGCAGAGCCATGTACAATATTCCCATGGAGGTGTTCGGCTTGGCTTCCTAATATTGTTTAATATGATATATTAAGAATTGCTTAAGTTAATAATTGACCAAATTAAAAGAGTTTGTGCTGCATTCATGGTGAAATAATTCTTTCTATTTGTCTATTATTTTCTTATGATATGTTTATACACAAATAATTATAATTATGATTATAATTATGCTGTGAGGATTTCAATTCAAGAAAAGTTTGCATCACATTTTGAAAGCATTAATTTTATATTAAGTATGGAGACCCATGTGGCTCTTCTAATTAAGTCATCAAAACCCACTTTTGGAAAATTACCTGAGAGTTGCGTCACTTTGATTCTCGAATATATGGATCCTTTATAGACTTGTAAACTAGCAAGTTTGAATCGGGCTTTCATGGTGCCACTGATTTTGTGTGGGAATCAAGTTTAAGGTGTCAATAACTGTTTTAAGTAATATATTATATTTGATATTGAAAAGGCATAAGTCTTCGATCCATAATGACACAATTGGATGTAAAGGCATGTTATAGTGTGTGTGTCTATATATATATATATATATATATATATATATATATATATATATAAATTAATTAATTAATTAATTATTCTCTATGACATTAGTGATAAAAACTGAATAGCATCTACATCAATGTGATTCGAAGGGTCAGTATCTTTATCTTAGTATTTGTCCTTTTTCATTGATTGATACTTGATAGTAAATATAGATAAAGGCATGGAAACCGTGCACTGATTATCAATTGAAAACATAACTTGGTTAATCACCGCTATGATGTATAAGCATTAACA
Source organism: Delonix regia (assembly GCA_037074485.1). Taxonomy (NCBI): domain Eukaryota; kingdom Viridiplantae; phylum Streptophyta; class Magnoliopsida; order Fabales; family Fabaceae; genus Delonix; species Delonix regia. Next base: position 15,224,150 of record CM073453.1, on the reverse strand, counting down.
GATGTCTCTCCAATGTAATGCATGAGTGGAAGTGCTTTGTGAAAAGGGCAATTAAAGTGGTGGGCAGATTCAATATAAATAAGAATGCCATCCATCTAAAGCAAAATATCATGCTATGATACATATCCTATGATACTATTTTTTAGTATGCTTTAGTATTTTATCCAAAAAAAATACACAAATAATCATGATCATTATTATTGTGATAATTTCAATTCAATAAATGATTATTTTAGCGAAACATTATTTGTATAAAATATTAAGAATAAATTTGGAAGAAGAGTCTTGCAGAAGATAAAGTGGGATCGTGTATTGTGGAAGTATTTTTTTCTTTTTATCTTTCAAGGCTAACAATTATATATTCATATTTGAGTGATTTTTTTTTTGTCTAATTTTGTTATGGAAAATTAGATTAGTTTTATATAGACACAAATAATGATATATACATGTGTTGTATTGATAATTATCATGTGAAATTCTAATATTAATTAGAATAGTTGATAATTATCTTATAAATTCTAATTTAATTATAATGGATGATGATTATTTTGAGAGATTATAAAATTGTAATGACAAGATAGTATGAAATGATATGCTTATAATTTTAATTAAGCATGTTGTTTGTGAACTTTACAAATTGTAATCTTGAAGTTAACATGATCATTTCTAGTGTAGAAATTATTCTAAATAGTAAACTAGATGAAATTGCTTGGTCAACATTTTGTCTTATAGTTATCTAGGCATATGGAATGATGCTAGATAAGATGTAATTTTATTTTATGATTGGATATCATAAATTAATTTTATCTTGAATTCAAAAGTAGAATAAAGAGTGAGAATTTATCCATGAAAGTTGTTAAAAGGTTATCAAATATTAACAACTTAGTTTTAAAAGACAAGGACCTCTTATGGATTTTCACAAAAATAGATCAAACAATAGATAATCAACTGTTTGATTAGTCTCATTGATTTATTAAATTCTTGTAGTGTGTACAATTCAAATTGTATTGAAGGTAAATATGTTTGATAATTATAAATTATATAACTAAAGTTGATATCCAAGTACTAGTTATTGAGAGTTAAAGATTATTCTAGGATATATTGAAATAAACATGTATCTTAGACTGAAATTTAGAAACTCTTATACATTTGGCTGGATATAATTTTAACTAGTTGGATTAATAGTGCATATAAAAGATGGAATCTACATCTTGTATTATGTTTATCCATGTTTAAAGGATAGTTTTTACTCCTAGATTAGGATAGGTGTGTAACTCATTCTACACCACAGACTATGAGTTAGTAATATATAAAATAATGGACAAAGAGGAAAATGATTGATGAATAAAAAAAAAGTTGTGGCCATAATCATAGTTAATCATTTCTTTGTATTGTATTTATGAAGTAGTAAACGTTTAATGTATTGTGGATTTTAACAAACATTTTGACTTAATAGCTTGATATATATATATATTTGTATGTAATAATATAATCACAATTCAACATCTCAAACTAAGGAATAAATTAATAAATGTGATATCAAAAGGACTCACAAAGAAATTGTGAAAGAAATTTAATGGAACGAGATTACAACCCTTTCAAATAGAGTCATTAATAATGGGAATCCAATCTTTAACTGGTCCAAGTCTTGTTTAAAGGTTCAATAGGTAACAACAAGTTACTAATAAGTGACTGGGTGTACTATAAAATATTTAGCGATTCCACATTAAGTGTGTTTAGGGTGAGTTAAACTCTTAATGGATTTAGAAAAGCTTAAAAGATTAAGGTTTAAAGGAATCCACCTATTTGAATATAAGGAGTGGTGCTGCTCTTAGTAAGAATTTAAGGTTGATTCTCGAAAATGTTCATGAAAAGCCTAGGGTGAAGCACGTGACCGTATATTTACTACAAATTTTATGAATTTCTTTGAACTTATAGATAAGATTATGCATGTGATACTTCCAGTTTTAATGTAAGAATTATGGTTCAATACTTTAATCTAACAATTAATTTGTTAAAACTTTGAAGTACTTACATTAACAGTAGGTTTAAGTCGAAAGACACATATATTTATACGTAGTCTTATAGATTAGAGAAAAGATATAGTGTTTCAAACTAAATAGGGGATTGTTGGAAATAACTAGTTTGAAAAACCAAGTTATGTATATGATGGATTAAATAAATCCAATAGCTCAAATTAAAATTTCTAATTTGTTTAAAAATTTAAATATGAAAAGATATGACTTTTCATACAAATGCAACTCTTCAAAAAATATGACTTTTCATAAAAGAGTTGTGTTTGTTTAAAATTAAAATTGGAAAAAGATAAATCTACATAATAATATAATTCTTTAGAAAATATATAATATTTCAAAAAGGGTTGCGTCTATACAAAGTTTTATTATAAACTTGATTATAGACTAGAATTTAATAATTATTATTGAGATGTAAATTTGAAATCCCACTTCTTTCTCTGAAGCTACTTAGAAAATTTTTTAGAAGAGATATCCAAAAGTTGCTGTTAGTAAATCCCTATATGCTTGGAATAACTCCTAGACCTAGGATAACTCTTAGACTTGTAGCAAACATAATGAGGACAAATATCACCTTAAAGATAGTGTGATAAACACATGTTTCTATGCATAATTTTCATCTTTCCTATTTTCTAAAATTATTTTTTTTAACATAATCCCCTTAGAACTCTAAGAAATTTCCTTTAACTCAAAATTGTTTTTAGAATCCAATCTTTAGAGATCTTATTGTGCTCACATCTAACACTAAGTCTGTAAGCTCACCCTAAACTAATGTAGGTTTTTAAACTTAAATTAATTTAAGAGTTTTCACAACTTCACGCAACCTTTCACTTGACAATAGAGGAAGTTTACGAAAAAGAAATATCAATGAACCCTTATGAAACGGGATACAAAAAACCGTACTCTTAGACCTCTCAAAAGAGATATATACTAGATGGAAGGCTCACAAGACTAGGTTCTCACTTAGGAAAATAAAACCAGAAAATATTTCCGCAAGGTATCACTCAGATTAGCTACTAAACTTTGAAATCAAGCCTTTCTTATATAGGTTTTGGTGGAAGGTGAACGTTTGACCATAAAGAGCTGGAATCTTGAATCTCTAACGGTCTGAAGCTTAAATTTTGTCATTCTTCTTCCATGGATCTCGCTATGGAGTTTGAGAAGTAGGAAAAAATCATGCAGGTGCTTTCTTTCCTTCTTATCTATGAAAAATGGTGCTAAAAGAAGAAAATGATTATTGCAGTATTTAATGACAATCAGGACTTTCGACTGTGAAGAAAAAGAGATGTTAGATTCAAGTGACAGCTTGTAATAATAGTTACAACTCATCAGTGAAGTTCAGAGCATAAAGTGGGCTGGGCTATTTTGTTTTTGTCTTTTATCAAAACAACAAAAATGGGCCGAATGCTTTTGGGTCAACATTGTGTTGCCACAAATACTTTAGTGACGATTTGTAGAAAGTATTTTTTTTAATGCCACGAGAAAAAAACAGCTCTTTTTTCTCGTTGTCCATTATTTTCTGTCTTGATAGTTGATTGAATTTCATAATTAAAGAAGTGAACAAAAATAAAATAGATATAGATAACAATAAAATCTATCATATAAAATACTTACTTTAGAGGTATATAACATCTTTTGCGATAAAAAAAAATATCATTCTTATTTTTAATTAGTTAAATTTATGTATAAACAATTAATATTACTTACAATTATGTATTTTTTAAAGTAAATGGATCATAACAATTTGAGTCATTAAATGGAAGGGGTGAGTAACTTACCATGGACCATTCTTTTTATTACTTTTATCTATTTTAATTGTTTAGATACTTTCTTGGAATTAATATTCTTGTCGTGCTCGAATTTCATACGTTAAAACCTTAAATATACAAGAAAGAAAACTCTCACTCTAACAGTACCCTAGTTTCTTCCCATTTTTAAGGTCAACATTACTTGAAAGCCATCGATTTTTTCTTTTCCCCGAGGATTTTCAAATATATAGTGAAGTAAGAATGGAGATAAAACTCTAGTCAAAACAAAACTTAAACATGATAAAGTTTTAAAACAAATTATCAATTTATGACATTTTGAAAATTTTTTTTAATCCATGACACTTTTGGCCATATATTACTGGAACAAGCAAACTAGAAAATTTTGTAGGTACGTACGTTACATATACCATATTGTCATGCAATAGACCAGCCTGGAATTACTGACTTCAATGTTGCATGTAAAGTCTACTGACACACCAACTTTTGTCAACTCTACTTGCTCATTGTATGGCCTCGTAGTACGTGCAGTGTACTTAAGAATTTCTCCTGTCAATTAACCTCTTTTGTCTCGTATACTTTTTTACTAGTTAAATTGAGAGGTATATAATGTTTTTCACATAAAAAAATAATACCGTTTTTGTTTTAGATTAATCAAATTTATGTATAGAACAATTAATCTCATTTGTAATTACTTTCTAAGAAATAGGTCATAAAAAGTTAGATCATTAACGAAAGATTGGGTAACTCGTTTTGGCTATCTTTTTTTATGACTTTTATCCTATCTATCTACTCTTATCATTCAAACACGTTATTGCAATTATCATTGCCACCCCAATCGAATTTCATACCTTAAAAGAAAGTTTACTTTGAAAATATACAAGAGTTCCTCTCCATATTTATGGCCAACATCCCTCGGAAGGCTCTGATTTTTTTTTTTCGAGGGCTCAAATTCAATAGAGTGAGATATGAGATTTTTGGACTTGATTTTTTCTTGCTTTTCATAAAAGCCTCAAATCCTAATTAAAAAAGTGAAAACACACATAAATACATTCAGATAACAATTAAACCTATCAAATAAATTTTTTCCACTTGCTAAATTAAAAAGTATATAGCATTTATGATGTAAGAAAGACATGACACCATTTTTGTTTTGGATTAATTAAATTCATGTATATAACCATTAATATTACTTGCAATTATTATTTTTTAAATGAAATGAATTATAAGAATCTGAGTTATTAAATGATAGGCCGGCAACTTGCCTGAGTCAACTCCTTTTATAACTTTTAACTAACTCATTTATTTAATTATTCAAATTCTTTCTTGAAATTATTATTGGCGCCGCATTCAATTTCCATATCTTAAAAGGAAAACGAAAATTTTTACTCTAAAGTACACAAAAATATCCCCATTTCTAGGGAAACATCCCTTGGAAGCCTCCAACTGATTTTTCAAGGGTTTTAAAGCAGTGAGATTGGAGACTAGGATTTTTCCTGTCTATAAATCCCCAAATCCTAGTCAAAGCAAAATCTCCGGGTAAGAGGTAGAGCGACCGACTTCTTCCGCGTTGAGCAGCCCTCGCAGACTCTTCTCTCTCCTTCACCGGTATTATTCCCCTTAACTTCATCAGGTAACCTTGCATTCTTTGAAATCTTGATCATCTTCTTGTATCTTTTGAGATATTTATCTGTGATCTATTCGTACTCGATCAGTATCTGATTAATGATAACAACGAAGTCTTGTATAGCTAGTCGTTTTGTTCATCTCGTGGCGCAGATTTCAATGGAGATCAACGGATTCCAAAACCACAGTATGATCAGCAACGGCGAATGCAACCACCACGAAAACGATCAAGAAACAGAAACGTGGACGATGAAGAAGAAGAGGTTGGTTATGGAGGAGCAGCTCTACCCAGCGGAACTATATCTCAACATTCGCTCTGCGGAAGGCTTCGGCAACCCCGTGGCTCTGGGAAGGCATTACTGCGTCTATTACTGGGTCGAACCGACCCAAGTGTTTCGGACTCGGATCGCTCGAGCCTTCATGGACAACCCCATCTGGAACGAGTATGATGTCCTCACAATCACCAACCAGGCTTCTCAATGCTCCGGCTTCGTCAACCTGGAGGTCGCGAAAATTGACTCCGACGCTGACCCGGGACCCTCCTCCAAGGTGGTCATTGTGGGGAGGGCCAGGGTGCCCTTTCCAAGGGAACCTTACCATCAAATTGTGGGACGCTTTGGCCTCGTGAGGCCTAACGGCAAAGGCCAGAACGCTGTGGCTGGCCATATTAATGTGGCCATGGAACTCAGGAGGTTATATGGATTCACCAGGGCCCTATGACTCTGTCTAATTTCAGTTTACAGTGTGTCCTATAGGCTTTGTGGTTTTTAGTTTCTAGTACATGCATCCTTTAGCTTCAAATATGTACTGCTTCCAATGACTGATTGGTTTTGAGTTGGTAGCTTAGAGTCAAATCGAAATTGAAAGTTGCTAGTCTATGTGGTCTCTGTGACATTGAGATCTCCTTCAACCCTTTGTATGGCTTTTCTGATAATTATGTTGTTTTCTTTATGGTATCATTTCTGATAATTATGTCGTTTATGGACTTGCACGTGTGTTTGGGAAGATCAACGGGATGTAATACACATTGCGTGGTTTTACATTTTGTGCTGTGTGAATTGTGATGATGCTTTTTGTCGGCATAACCAAAGATCCCATATCAAGGGTTCTGAAAACAAAAAACGAGATTTGTTACTTGAATTACGCTCAAATTAATACTCAATGAAGCCAGCGAGAGACTAGAATACCTCACAACTTTAAGTCTCGAACCCAATTAGAGAATGTCTCAGAATGGCCATTGAGTAGTACTATAGTGGTGCAAATAATGATCAAAGGCACATTTATCTTTCATTTTTACGGAAAGCATATCTCCCAATTGCATTCTTAAACGCAAGTATTTGCCCATCAGTGCAGGTTTGCTCTGAAGTTTATAGCCATTGATTACAAGGGAAATTTGTATCACGGAAAAAGAATAGAGATATTATATTAATATAAAACCCAAGACATGGAAAAGAGAATCTTATCAGGTTAATGAAATTCATATTGGGAACCTTCTGGTTCAAAAACTTTCCACTGAGATAATTGCAAAAATTGTTAAAACTGTGTAAGAAATCTACTTAATATTTTTGGTATTATAATGGCATTTATATTAATTTTGATTATGGATTGAATAATAATAAATAATTACTCTTCTTATATAATACACTTCATATAATTAGTCGTTCATCGGTTCAATATTCAGACAATGTTTTTATCCCAAACCAAATAAAGCCGAAATAACTAATTTGCTAAAATATTAGGCTTACTAGATTTATTGAAATGATTCAAGTTAAACTAAATCGAACTATTGACGATAATCAGTTTGATTTGATTCATTATTATCTTTATATTTTAAAAATTATGCTCACTTAATTAAAACAATCAATTACAGAAATATATAAAATAGTCAGCTGATTCGGTTTACTCTACAATCAAAACTAAACCAAACTGGTAGACTTTTATTTAATAAATCTAACTAAACAGACTTTAATTGATTTGTTTAAGTGTGTGTCCCTTTTTTTATAAATATGCTATCTTTAAAATGAATTGACGTTTTTATACACACACACACACACAATTCCTTAACTTCGGTAGCCATCCCATGTTAATTGTACATTGTTTTAGTGTGTGTTTGAATTGTAGGTGGATAGATTTAATTTTGTATCAATTTGATTTTTAAAATTGCTTTTGATCAAATATAATTTTGGAAAAAATTTTGTTTAGGGCCAATAGATGTAATTAATTACTAACAAAGACTTCAAATTTTATAAATACCCTAAAAGGCCTAATATTATTTTATGACTTTTTAATAGACAAAATTATGCCTAAACTTATGTATTTATTATTATCATGATTTGCGTTATTTATAAATTAAGTTCATTTGATTATTGAATGTTTTTACATTTCTAACAATATGTTTTTTATTTTTAATTGGTTGGACTATCAAATAACTTATAAACTTATTATTACTATGATTTATGTTACTTATAAATCACGTTCGCCATAAACACTGAATATTTCTGCATTGATTATCACATAAGTTTATTCTTAGCTAGTTAGACTAACAAGTAGCTTACAGATTTATTACTTCCATAATTTGTATTATTTACAAATCATGTTTACCCAAGTTATTGAATATTTTTACATTTCTTATCACATAAGTTTTATTCTTAACTAGTTAGACTAACAAGTAAGTTAAAGATCTATTTAACACTATGGTTTGAGTTACTTACAAATTATGTTCGCGTTAGTTGCGAATTTTTTTTACATAATTTTTCTTTTTAAAGGTTGGACTAACAAGTAATTTATAGATTTCTTACTACTATGGTTTGTGTATCCATAAGTTACTTATTAATCCAATTAGTTTAGAATAAAATTATGTGGAAAGATATGCAAAATCATTTAGTAATTGGGGTGAACGTAAGTAGTACAACCAATGATAATAATAAATCTATACATTACTTGTTAGTTCAACCAATTAATAATAAAAATTATGTGGTAAAAAATACAAAATCATTTAGTAACTAGGGTGACGTTACTTGTAAGTAATACAAACTATGATAATAATATATTTATAAGTTACTTGTTAGTCCAACCCATTCAGAATAAAACTTACGTGGTAAGAAATGTAAAACCATTTCGTAACTGGGACAAACGTGATTTGCAAGTAATGAGAAACTTGATAATGATAAGTCTATAAATTACTTGTTAGTCTAACTAATTAAGATTAAAACTTACATAATAAAAAATGCAAAAGCATTTGGTGACTAAGGCGAACGTGATTCGTAAGTAATATAAAAAATAAAGTTAGGGGGTAATTTTGTTCATTGAAAAATTATAAAATGTGATTAGATCCTTAAGGTAATTTCAAAATTTAAAATATTTTTTAGTAATTAATTACATATACTGGTCCTAAATTGAAATTTTTCCTATAATTTTATATGATCATGATTTATGTTTGAAAATTTTTATTTCAAAATTAAATTTTATCATCAGTACAATTTATCTAACACAAAAGGTAAGTTTTTTCACTTCTAGACAAATGAGAATTTAAAAGGCAAAAGTGATTTTTAGAGAAAATCAAAAACTAAAACAAACATTATTCCTGTTTTAGTGTGCGCGGCTTTTATACCTCTTAAATACCAAACGAAACATAACTTAGTCATTTTAATATTTAAATTTAATTAGATTCTTTTCAAAATCAGATAATAGTAATATACTACCCTTTTATTTTTTTGAAAAACTTCAATTAAATCATTCTGTTACACCAATGTTTGACTTAAAAACAATTATGACTAGTTATTTAACAGTTTGGAACATATCGTATACATAGTAGTCAAGTGGGATGCCAAGTTGACAAACAATTTACCACATCATTTTTTCAGTTAGGAAAATGTAAACAGATTTTTTTGAAGAATAAAAGCACAATAATATTGCTCAATTTTAAAACAAATATGACATTCTATAAAACATCTCCTTGAGGCATCTAAGAGCAAAAGGCAAATATGGATCTAGGATTTGATTTTAATAGAAGTAAAAGTCTTTGTATTAAATATTTGAATTAAGAAGGGCAAATTTTTACAATCCAGAGAGACAAACTTTTATAAATTAAAAAAGAAATAAAAATACATGATAAAATTACATATAAAATTTAAAATTTTAAAAATCTAAGAAAGGCTACTGTCCCTGTGCCACCCTTGCATCCATTCTTAGCAACAAGTCTCCCACGCTAATGTTAGTCACAACATCGATGCTATGGCATTTATAGCCCTCAACAATGCTCTACATGTTTTTATCCTTGTACGGTGTTCTCTTCTTTTTCTCTCATCTTCTTTTCTCATTTTCCTTCTATTTTATTCTCTCATTTTCTTTTTGGTGGTATTTCATGAATAAGTATTCTCAGATTTGTCTAGCTGACGAATATCTATCTATTTATTGTTTGCCTTGCAGATTTTTTAGTTTTTGGTTCTAGTCTTTCAATTTGCCATTAATGATAGATCTAGTAGTTTCTGGGACTTTCATTTCATCTCGATTGCAGATTATCTCTATCTTGGAGTTTGCCTCAGGTAGAGTCTTTGGTTTATTCTTATTCTTATTCTTAAAGCTCATAATCGTAAGGCAATTAGAGAATTTGACATGTTTGATATTAAGGATAACGCAATCAATTGCCTTGTCTTAATTAGCACCGAGTATAGTGATGAATTTCAATCCTCGACTGTATATCAATACAGAGCTTTTATCCGCCCAGTTTCCAACGAAAAAAAAAATTACTTGTTTTACTTTATTACTATAAGATCTTTTACATTTGTTAGTAAGTATCAAGCTTTAATTTATAGAATAGTTCAACAACACATTATGCAAATTTCAGTATCACCCATAACCCCATTTGTGCCATTTACAAGTATTATTAAGAGATTGTGTTGAATGAGATAACTGATCACCAAATTGGTGTGTGGTTACTGAAAAAATATGGGTGGATACTAATTGGTTGCCACCAAGAGGGGAGTGGATTAAGAATGATATTTTGATGGAGCTAGTAGAAGGAATCCAAAATATTCATGTTTATGGTGATATAGTTAGAAATTCTGATGGCGTTTGCCAAGTGACGTTTGTATACAATATAGGCTTATCTTATTAATTAGTATCTTAGATAAAGAATGCAGTACATAAAGGTGATTATGAAAGTGACTCACAAACTTTAGTAACCTTCCTTGATGGCCTGTAGAGAAACAAGAAAAGTTAGAGAACACCACCTGAGCAATAGGATTCACAAATGGAAACACTAACCATGGAGTTTGTTCATGGTGCTCACGGATAAAAGTCTCACCTTTCAAATAAAAATTAGATTCATTTGAACCTTCCTCATCAATTAAGACATTGTTAGTAAGATACATGAATTCAATTAAAAATTAGTTGTCAAATAAAGGTTTTATTATCTAACCATCTTTTAAGAAAGATAAAAGAACCTAAAAATGATATTAAAAATATTGACTTTTGAATTTTGAATTCTCAATTTATTTTTAGTGAACAGAATGGGCTTAAGCTCAAAAGCATGAAAACAAAGAGACGTGCTAATAAATAATGCAAGTTGTAGAAACACCTCTATATAAGTATAGTCAGTATAATTTAAGAAGGGAAAAACGATCTAAGATGGACAAACTAGGGCCTAAAGAAATGATCCAATTTACCAACCAAAAAGCAAATAGGTTGGTCTATCAGTGAATCTAATCGAAGAAAAGTCTTCAAGAATGTTAATTATAAATAAAAGTCTACACAACAAATGGCAAGTTTGCACCATTGAGTTATCCTGTAGAAGAATAACTAAAGCTTCAAAATCGCTTTCGATGATAACAATCAGTACCTCAAAATTTATTTCTATGCTAAATAAAATGTCCCACATTTCATATCTAATAGAGTTTTCTCGTTTTGTGTCGTAAGTGAAACCTTTCAACTATATGTCATTCGAGTCTCAAAGGGCCACCACAGCTAAAGTCCAAGGGGATTACGGTAACCCATTGTGCACCATCAATGTTAACATTAAGCCATTTATTAGAAAAAACTTGGTTGTTAGCTCAATGTCATGTAGCCTATTTAGTACCTCATAGTCCATGTTTAGGCCTATTGTCTACTGCATTATGACTATTTTTTTATAGTAAGTCTTTACCCCCTGGTATGATGCTAAGTGTCGATTAACCAAGGGATTTTATAAATTAGGTGAAGTTTTAGTACTTTAACAATGTCAGTGCATTGTTTTTTTTTTTTTTATCTCACACTCAGCGATTGATGACATAATCATCACCCAAATCGTGGCCTGTAAGACTGCCACACGAACAACTACTGCTGAGTTGCTAAAGTTGAAGGTGAAGTTTCAAGGTAGCGATAAGACTTGGCATATGTAAATGCTTAATCTGTAGATAGAATTTGTGTTGCTAAAAATAAAGGAAACATAAAAAGTGAAGCACTACATTGACAAAATTATGGCTATTGTAAACTAATCAAGTTATTAGGGGAAGAGCTGGAAGAGAAGCATTATGGAGATGGTGAATTTGACACTCACAAAATGATTTGAAGCTAAAATTTCTTCACTTGACGATACTTGGGATATATGTCACAACTAACTATTATAGAGCTTGTGAATGCATTATCAGCAGTGGAACAAAGAAACACTTTTAGAGAGGATAAAAGTGGTGAGGCTACTTTAGTTGCTATACAAAAGCCAGAATCTCATGGTGAAGGTAGTTCAAGGAAACAACGAGAGAAGGAGCAAGTTAAAGAAAAAGCTGCAAAACAATAAAAGAACATTTAAAAAGGACTCCCCATTGCTCTTATTGTAAAGAGACCGCCAGACTAAGAACTACTATTGGTACAGGCTAGGAGTGGAGTGTAGGTCTTGCAAGCATTTTGGAATTTGGATATGTTAATAAAATGTGCAAGCAAGCCCATGCCAGGGAAGCTATTCACTGCCACTATCATTAAAGAATTCTGCATAACAACTAAAAACTACAATGTGGGGTTGTAGACATATATAGTGGTTGCCTAACAGGACAAAAGACTTGAAGAATTCTACACTACAACTAAAAACTACGATGTGGGGTTGTAGATGTATATAGCGGTTGCCTACATCATAGGACAAAAGACTTGAAGCAGATGTTGTGGTTGCTTAAACTTCTAGACGATGTTTTCTCCATGGTGGATTTTTCGGTGCCTTCAAACATTTGAAGGCACCAATGCTGTAGTTGTTGTAGAAATATCTAGCTATTATCCATGTGATGGAAGCTTAACATACCAAAACGTGCTTCACATTGTTTTGTTATAACCAAAAGCCATTCATGCTACCATTTTTTCCTGGTGTATACAGCCCTTTTTTTTCTGTATAGACACGTAGTAGTAGTTAGCTGAACTCTTTAGTGTACATAGTGTTTTATGCACCTTTCCAATTGTGTGTATATATATATATATATATATATATATATACAGTGTTGTATCCTCTCCATAAAGTGTGTGAAATGCAGAGCATTTTATCATTCACTAAATTCTCCGATAGTTCACATGGTATCAGAGCCTCAAGATCTCTTACCTGTGTACTTTATTCCTTTTTTATCTCGCTTAACTTTTCCTATGGCGACTGATAACTCTAGCTCTAACCATTTTGTAGCTTCTGCTACTTCTCAAGCCACAGTTGTTGCTTGTGATCCTCTCTCTTTACACAGGCCTAATCATCCTTGCCTATCTCTTATCACTGTTCCATTCAATGGAATGAATTATCACACTTAAAGAAAATCTATGCGGATTTCTCTAACCGCTAAGCATAAACTTGGCTTTATGACTGGTACTATCCCTATTCTATTAGAGGGATCTCCTACTTATGAAAGTTGGCTCACTGCTATTGCTACGGTGATTTCGTAGATACTAAACTCCTTAACAAAAGACTTTCATGAAGTCTTTGTTTACGTTATGTCTGCTAAAGAACTTTAGGGCCAAATCGCTCATCGATTTGGTCCGCAAGCATTTTGTCTCTAGAAGGATATCATTACACTTACTCAAGGAACTTTTTCTCTATCTCCCTACATTACTCAGTTCACTAAGCTCAGGGATGATTTTTCTTCTATTGTTCCTCTTCCTAATTGCCTTTGTGGGCGTTAGAAATGTGATGTATCTACTCAGATCATTCAACTTCATGAAACCACTAAAATCTTTCAATCCCTGATGGACTTAAATGACTCTTATAATCATGTCCGTAGCCAGATTCTACTTCTGGAGCCTCTTTCTCCTTTAGAGAATGTTTACTCCATGTTAATCAACGTTGTGTCCCAATGCATTATTTTTGTCTTTGCTTATGATCTCTATCCAGTGCTGCTTTATTAGCTGTTGCTCCTACAAACTTCGCTAAACAGTTCAAGGAGAAAGATCTTACTAAAAAGGATGATTGCAAATGCACTCACTGCAATAATAAAGGACACACGATTAATTCTTGCCTCAAGAAAAATGGCTATCTGAAGTGTTACAAGGACTACAAAGCAAAGCAACTTAAATCTATCACCAATGCATGCATTAATGACTGCAACACACCTATTGACTCTGTTGTAGATTCAAAACTTGATTTACAAACCACCATTATGAAGATCGTTTAGACTAAGATCACAAAATTAATGAAAGGAAAGGCTTCATATGCTCATAATAACCTTGTTCAGTTCTTTGACTTTGCAGGTACCCTAGCTTATGCTTTGACATTTGATAATGCTTCTTCCCGGATATTAGATACTAGCGCCACCAATCATACATCTTCTTTTGCTTCTCTATTTACCGATTTTAATAAACCTTTTACTGGTTTCATTTACCAACCTTATGGTTCTTCTCAAGGCGCTACTGTTATTGGCAACATATCCATTTCAATTCCCTTTCTTTTTCTCTTACTAATGTTTTTTATATACCCTCCTTTAAATTTAATCTCGTGTCTATTAGTCAATTGGCTAATGAAACTTAAATTACATATTCATTTAACGCGACTTCTTCTTGTTTATAGGACCCACGGGCCAATGCTGTCATAGCAACTATCAAGATAATTGGGCATATATATTTCATTAATGCAAACTCTTTTGCTTTATCTTCCATTTCTTGTAATATTCTTAATTTATAGAATAATGCTTCTTCTACTTCAACCTTGTGACCTCAAAGATTAGGTCATCCTTCCACTTCCACAATGAATCTTATCATTATTTTATCTCATAATTCAACAAGTTCTCTATGCAATAAATGACATGAGGCAAAATTGACTAGACTTTCTTTTTCTTGACCACGATATCTTCTCTAAAAGTTTTTTGACCTTGTCCGCATTGATATATGGGGGCCATATCGCATTCCTTCTATTAATGGTGCATGTCATATTTTAACTTTGGTGGATGATTTTCCATGGGCTACTTAGTAATTCTTGATCTAAAACAAATTTCAAGCACTTCCATGCTGTATAAATTCTATAACATGGTTAAAAATCAATTTCATACTTCCATCAAACAGATTCAAAGTGATAATGGATCAGAATTTTTATGTTCCGCAAGTCAACAATTTTTTTATACCCATACAATCGTTCATCAAAAGTCTGGCTACTATATACCACAACATATTGTGGTCGAACGTAAGCATAGACACCTTGTTCAGGTTGCTAGAGCCCTCATGTTTCATACTAGTCCGCCATTACATTTTTAGGGAGATTCTATCTTAACTGTAACTTATTTAATAGTACAACTGGAAATTCCTATTTGAAATCCTCTATTCTAAACCACCATCATATGATAATCTTAAGACCTTTAGCTCTCTGTGTTTTGTCAATAATATTCTTCTTTCCAGAAAGAAATTTACATCAAGAGCTTATCAATGTATACTACTCGATTATGCCAGTGGCTATAAAGCATATAAAGTCTTTGATATAAAAAGTCATAAGGTTATAGTCTCATGGGATGTGATGTTTTTTAAACATGTATTTCCATATAAATCAGATACTTCTTCTGTTCAAAATATTCGAACTCTTGCTATTGTTGTTTCTAATGACTTTTTTACATATGATTGCACCTCATCATCAATCGAGACTCAATCTTCATCCAAGCAACCACCTCTTTCCTCTACTGCTATCCTGCCTCGCAGAAACAAAACTCATAACATCAAAAAACCATTTTGACTAAACGATTACATCACTAATTGCATTTCTCATTCTTCTTCTTAAACTCAACCCACTTTTCCTTTTTTCTTTGATCTTTATTGTTTTCTCCCCATCTTTACATCCACTATCTCTCCTAAGTATCTGGTGTATAGGAACCACTCAAGCTATCAAAAGCAAAGAATGGGTTGAAATAATGAATCCAGAATTGGACGCTCTTGAGCATAATTAGACATGGGAATTACTTCTTTGCCACCTAATAAGACACCAATTAGTTGTAAATGGGTGTATCATATCAAGTTTGCTCTTGATGGCCAGACTGAAAGATACAAAGTATGATTAGTAGCCAAAGGCTACGTTCAGCTTGAAGGAATTGATTACTACAACAGCTTCTCCCTGATAGCTAAGGTGGTTACATTTTGCATCTTGCTTGCTTTAGCAGCGGCAAAAGGATGGCCTCTTCACCACCTCGACATTAACAATGCATTTCTACATGGTGTTTTGGATGAAGACATATTCATAACCGCTTTGAAGGATATACCAAGGCTTCTCCTACTAAAGTCTGCAGGTTGAAACATTCACTTTAAGGCCTTAAACAGGCCTCCCGCCAAAGCTTCAAGCTTACCAATCAATTAAAGAATTTTGGCTTCACTTAATCTGTTCAAGATCACTGCCTATATATTACATCAATCCACTAACTTACTTCTATTGATTGTTTACGCAGATGATGTTTTGCTCACTGGCACTTAATCTGAACATATTTAGAAGGTTAAATCTTTTTTGTATGACAAATTCACTATCAAGAAGCAAAATATTTTCTGGGTCTTGAGCTTGCACGATCCTAGGCTGGTATGTATGTTCATCAACGCAAATACAATTTTGGATATGCCTAAAGACTCTAGACTTTAAGATGCCAAGCCTACTACGACTCCTCTTCTAGTTGTTATAAAACTTCATACCAATCAGGGTGACAAGGTTCCTGATCCAAAATGATACAGATGTACTGTAGGTCACTTTCTTTATCTGAGTTTCATGAAACCAGATATAACACACAGCTCAACATTTGAGTTAGTTTATGCAATCTCCTTGTATAGCATATTGATGTGCAGCATTATATGTTCTGCGTTACTTAAAAGGGTGTCTATCTAAAGGTTTATTTTATCTTTACCAAAATTCTTTCAATGTCACTGGTTATTGTGATGCTGACTGAGCATTATGCCACTACAAAGATAAAGCCACCATAGCTGCGGTTTCTTGATAGCAAATGGCACAACCACGGCTAATTATCCGTGGTTCATTTACACATGGCTAAATAGCCACGAGTATTGATTAACCGTGGCTATTTAGCAGTGGTGGGGAAAAGAATCGCAACTAGGGTTAGGGTAACCCTTGCCGTGCACACTAAATCCTTACCCCGTGACTTTCTGATATTCTTTCCTCTCATAGCCGACACAACACCCTGCAGAAACAAAGTTGACCGATTGATGTTCCAGCCACCGTGACTCCAATGCACCACGTTTGGACCTATGCACTGGCGAAACCCCATGTCCGCCGCTTTGCACCATCATAGCTTCCTTTTGTTTTGAAGTTGGAGTCGTTCGTTCTCCACCACTCGCAGTCGTGTTATCACCATGGGTTACGACAATTGACTCGTCGTCCCTCCAATGTCTAGCCACCGATCAACCGCCATTCATAGTCCATCGTTGACCGTTTTTCAGGTAGGCTTTTTTTGTTTTTTTAATATTAATATTTGCATCATTTTCATAATGGATAATATATGGAATTAATCATTACGACATAGCTTCCGTAATTTTTTTTTTTAATTTTAGTATATCGTGTTTATAGAATAATTTTATATGCCTTTAAAATTTAGCTTATCCTTTTTTTTTATTATGTTGACCATGTTGTGTGGAATTGATATGGTGTATTAGTGAGTTTAAATGAAGCTTACTATGCAAATACAAATTGTTGTAGCTCTAATCCTTTATGTTTGTATATCTAAATATTTTTATAAAGTTGACTAATACAATATAATTTATATTCTTTTTTTACAGAAAATGATTGTTTTAGAATACTGGAAGACAAATATTTATTGTGTTATCAAATAGATAGAAGTTGGATTAATATGGCTCAAAATACTTCTCAATATCTGGAAGGATTGAATAACTTTTTAAATTTTGCATTTGTTAATAGTAGTGTTTGATGAACCACAAGTATACAAGTCTAATTGTAGTAAAATGATCTAAATGATCTAGTATAGTTTCCACGAGGATAAGGTGTTATATTTATTGTTCTAAAGATTAAAATTTTTCTTACCAAATATACAATATGTACAAAATAATGGGTTAGTATGATTTATTTACATATTTACACTAGTGACATAGATAAATCTAGTCCCTAGGAAACAAGTCAAGTATTTAACAATAAAACTAATAATCTAATTAACATTGAGACTCACTAGGACTCTATATAAAAAGAAAAGGACTCAATATACTATATTAGATTAAGCTAATTAAGAGTTAAAGTAAGGATAAACTAAGTTATTAAGTTCAATATTAACTTTGCACCCACATAGTTCAATTCCATTATAGATAATTCAACTCACTAGAAAGATAAGCTTGTTTTTAGAGGTTATCCTAATTTTAGTTCCAATTACACTTAGAGGTTGTCTCCAAATATTTAAGTGTAATTTTTTCGAGAATACATTAAGCTTATGAGTTAAATAGTCAAACTCAACCTACCTAAAGGTTTTTGGTAAATATTTAGGTAAAATTGCACTACCTCAATCATTAGCCTCCCTTAAAGGTTGTCTCTAAACATTTAAGGAATACTAATCTTGAGGTGCTTTAAGCCAATGGAAATCATTAAGAATGTGAGTACGAATCTGCCTTCAAGGTTGTCTCCAAACATTTAAAGCAAAAACACTCAATTCTCAATGAGTCATTTTATCAAACACCATGCAGGCATTCAATTCAATGACAAGAGATTAATAATAAATTTTACAATGTAAACCTTTCAATCTACTTGTAATGTCACGACCTGAGCTGGTAGGGCGTAACCGACATGGGGATAGGTGTCTTTCATCCTCATAAACTTGTCGGAACCCATATAATGACAGAACTTATATAAATTTACATTAAATAAATATAGATCTCATAACTTTCCATACAAACATTTTCTAACATATATAGTAATATATCAAACATTTAACATGTATACAAGGGAGCGATTGAACTGAATCAATAAAAGAAGGAAAAACATAGCTCTAGAAGCAGGCTAGACTCACCAAAAAATTAATCACCAAGATTAAAATTTTAAAGGTGGATGTTCTGGTTCGGCGTTGGAATATAAAAAATGTTAAATAATGGAGTGAGTGGGAACTCAGTGAGTAGGTAATTCTAATATTGTAGAAAATGGTACAGACTTACAATATTATGTCTTTCGAAATTTAAAACCAAATATTATACAGTCATAATTTATTAATATCAAATAAAGAATAACTATTAATAGAATGTATTTAGGAACCTCCTACAAAATCAATCATAATTATATAATACAGAGCTAGCCAAAAGGCTAGTGATAACAAATAAGAATTTATACTCATTCAGTCATAGACTTTGAGTAAATATCATAATGGCCCTAAGCCTCAAACAAAATATGATAGTAAGGGTATAATACCCAACCTTATCAGATTACTAATTGCAGTGCACTACAACTAACGTCTACTGCCATTAGTTACAGAGTTCTGTTTTGGATACATTCCTAATATTTCATAAATAAATAAACATCCATGTATAGATATAAGAAATTTCAAAATAGTGCCACTTCAAAGTTCATATTTTAGTATTTCTAATAATTTAAAATTCAGAATCATGATTTAAAATAATATCTTGCATAATTAGGATTATCTACTCATTTGATAGGAGTATACCAAACTTCTTCTATCCTTAATTATAATTCCTTTGTTGACAATTTTTCTAATCACCTAAAACATTAAATAAAATACACCTAACATCCAGTCCTCATAAATAATTTAATTATTTAATTTTGTCACAGACCTAATTAATTATTCCTTATTCAACTTTATCCAATTTACTTATTTCTTTACTAAATTTTAGGAAATTAAATTTATGTGTTGCTTTCTTAAATAATACTTCAAAATTCTTATGACTTATATTTCATTTTATTATTCTTATTATCATTATTATTATTATTATTATTGTTTTGTTCAATTATTTCATTATGCACTTATTAGATTTCTAACACCTACTATTACACAAATTTCACTTAGGGGTCCACTAATAAATTCCAAAATTTCCATTTAACTCAAATAATATCTAGTGCTATCTAATTAAGCCAAACTAATTTTCCCTTTCTAATTTTCGTCCTTTTTCTTCATGATAAATCTAGGAAAATTACAAAAAATTAGAAATTCATTCTAAAATTCAAACTAAAATTTCCAAAAATTCTAAATCACTCCCTAGGTACACAAAAAAAATTTAAGAAGCCCTAAAATCTCAAATTTCACTTAATTCTCAAATTGCCCCTAGACCCCTAAATTGGAGTTTTTCAATCTGAAAGCTAAGATTCACAATTGATCAATGGTTTTAGGGGAGAAAGGTGCATAAATCATGCAGGAAGTGAAACCCCAACTCAATTTAATGGGATTATATCGAATGAAGCTTAATTTCATCACTTTCTCGCATGAATAGCAATTTTCGCAGATGAATAGTTCAAATGACGGTGTTGTTATAGCAGAAAGGAGTCATTGGCAAGGTGGAATGAGGCCAGAAGAAGCTCTGGTTGGCCAAAAAAACATTTGCATAGTAGGGGTAGTGTGGCTCGATTTTCTGGTGATATGGCCGTGAGGGAGGCTGCCGGTGGTTCGGATGGGTTGGTGATGACACAGGTGACTTGCCAGTCACTTGCCGGTAAGTTGGAATGGCTATCAAAAGGAAACGTTGGCTCTGTATAGTGATGGGAAGGAGAAGGCTTTGTAGAAGTGTTGGTGTGTTCTAATGGATTTTATGATGTTTTAAGATGTATTTGATATTAAAATATTGTTAGGGGTTTAGTGGTTATGATTAGAATAATAAATTAGTGTTAGTGGAGTATAACTGGGTATTAATGTAATTAAACTGGGATAGTGAGTATAAGTGAGTGTTTAAAATAATTATGTGGGGATGAAGGATGTAATTATTATGATAAAATATTTTTAGTGGGAATATTAGGAATGATTGGGGTGATAAAATATTTCAGGTGGGGATAAATATATTTTATTATATATATATATATATATATTTTAAATAGGGGTATTACATTTAATTATCTCAACAAACAAGATAATATAAAAACCCCAATTAAGAAGCAACATACATTCATTAATTAACACAATCATAATAATATTGAAACATAATCTTATATTACATATATGTATACAAAAATTAACAAATCCTAACTTAATATTCTCAATCATCTAACAAAACAGCTAAAAGCATGCTTTAATCTATGCTACATAAAGAAATAAAAATGAGAAAAGACAGAGCAGGAGAGAAGAGTGAAACAAGTCCTTCATGGAAGAATCCATGGAGGTTTGGCCAAGAGAGGTCTAACGAAACCGACTATTAGCCTCTCTTTCCAAGAGAACACCTTGAAAGACTAAGTTGATTGAAGTTTCCCTAAAAAACCCTTGTTCTCTAAAGTTATTTCATGCCTCTAGCCTTCCTTCCTAGCTTTCTGACCTAAAAAAATCCTAATTTTTCCTATTTATAGCACCTCTCCTATCAAAATATGTAAATACCCTCAATAAAGTTACGTGATGGCACCAAGGCACTTAGTTTTAGTGCCTTAGCGCAAAATATATGGATTTTACACTAAATTGGGTGCCTTTTCACCAAAACATTGTTCATAGATGTAGCTTTAGTATTTTGGCTATAACTTCACAATCCAAAGTCCAATTTTAGCAAATTAGTACTAGTTGGAAATCTCTTAATGAGATTTACAACTTTGCCTGAAATGACCATTTTCAAATTTTTCTAAAAGTGGTATCAAATTTGAATGTTCACATCTTAAGTTTAATATCAACTTAACTTTCTTCTTTGGCTTCTTCCAATTACCACATTGTTTGTAAAATCCTTCTAAGCATCGTGAATCTTCTTTTACCATGCCTTCAAGACCTCATTTCCTTTTGTTAAAACAATTCTCCTAGAATTTTCATCAAAATAGTCCAAAATTAGATAATTTTTATGCAAGGAAGCAACCAAATAGTCCAACCCATAAAATTCATGAAATTAACATTATTTGGTCACTAAATTAAAAGAATTTATCCAAAATATATGATAAGTCCCTAGTAAAGCATGTACAATTATAACACAATTAGGGACTTCTTTGTGTTAGGGGTAAAATAATATGTCTATGTTTAGAATACAAATTCAAAAAATGGTGTGGTAAAGAAGAAGTTCAAGATCACTTGATTATTAAACCATTTCCAAAATGTTAAGATATTTTGGCTTAAACATGGAGAGACAAATATGATAAATACTATAATCGAAACTCCTAAAATACCACTTGTGGTTGATGAAACCATTGATGTCAATGACCATATATTGGAGATGGTCCATAATGCCTTGGGCATCATCTAACAATCAATCTGTTAATGAAAATGAAGTAATGTCCCAACCACCAAATCATTCAATGATCAACGATAGTGAAGAGTTTTTACTAGAGATGGACAACAAAGTTTGTATGAAAGTTATAAAAAAGTATTCAAAGTTATTGTTTTTTATAAAATTGTACCATATAAAGTTTTTGTGTAGAATAACTAACAAGGTAATGTCATTGATATTAGATTTGTTGGAAGATGCCCTTGAAAATGCTAAACTTTTGCCTTCATTTTATGAAGCCAAGAAAATAATTGGTAAATTTGGACTTGACTATACCAAAATTCATGCATGTCCTAATGATTATATATTATAAATAAATGAGGATGCTGAATGAGATACTAGGAAAAATTGCAATATATCTAGGTGGAAAACCAATGGTAAAGGTATAACAAGTAGTGGTAAAAAAAAGAATAAGTTACCTATAAAAGTGTTAAGGTATTTTCCATTAAAACCCTTATTACAAAAGATGTTTATTTCCTTTAAGATAGCTGAGCATATGTTATGGCAGCAGTGGAAAATAGTCTTGATGGCATGCTAAGGCATCCAAGGAACTCTAAAGCATGAAAGAGATTTGACATAATGCATCTTCAATTTGCACTCAAAACATATGCCTTTGCTTAGCTACTAATGGATTCAATTCATTTACCAACCTAAGCACTAGTTATAGCATTTAGCTAGTGATGCTTGTGCCTTACAATCTTCCTCCTTGGATGTGTATAAAATAAAGTTAATTTATTCTTTCAATGATCATTCTAGGAAAACAAGCATAAAAATATGATATAAATGCCTAATTGCAACCATTAATAAAAGAGTTTAGGGATGTTGGTATTGAAACACTTGATTCATATAGTAATTAAGAGTTCAATATGTGAATAGCTTTATTGTCGACTATAAGTGACTTTCTAGGTCTTCGAACATTATCTGAACAGAATATGTATATTGGGTTAGCATGTCTATCTTGTAATTTTGACTCAATTCCTATATTGTTTATTTATAGTTAAAAGTGGTGCATTATAGGTCACCAACTTTTTTTTTTTTACTCAAACTCATAAGTTTATATTAGCTTTCTCTCGATTTGATGGAAAAATATAGAAAAGAAATCCACCTGATACTCTTAGATCATATGTTTTAAGGCAAGTTGAGAATCCTAATGTTGTATTTGAAAAAGATGTGGAAATTAAAAGTAATGGATAAAGATCTAAGGGAGCTGGTGATTTTGATATAAGTTCTCAACAATGACACTAGAAAAGTATATTTTTTCAAATTCTGGAAACCTACTTATTGTGCTATTCTCATGATGTCATGCATATTAAGAAAAATGTGTGTAGCAATATCATGTTCACTTTGTTAAATAATACTGAAAAATCAAAAGATCATTTAAAGACATGAAGAGACTTACAAGAAATGGGTGTATGGTATGATCTTTAGCCCTATGAACATGGTAGAATCCTCTTGCACTGTTCACGATGACAAATGCAAACTTATTTTTAAGGATTTTAACGAACATTACTATGCCTAACGGTTGCCCAAGCAACATCTTTAGATGCATTAATTTGAGACAATGAAATATTAGAGGATTGAAATGTCATGACTCACATGTTCATATTGAGTACCTTTTACTTTGGCCATGTGAACAACACTTCCCAAACAAGTGTCTGCAGTACTAATTGTTCTATGCTCTTTTTTTAGACAGTTATATAATAAAGTGTTGAATGTAGATGAACTTGGCCAACTTCAAGATAGAGTGTTTAAGACATTATGTTACATGAAGATGATTTTCCCACCATCATTCTTTACAATTATAGTTCATTTGATTGTACTCCTAGTAAATGAGGCTAACTTAGGAGGCCCTGTTTAATATCAATGGAAGTATCTAATTGAAAGGTATGTATATAAATATTCATACATTATTTATTTCAATTTGTACTTAAGGCTTATAATGCTTTATTCTCTATTAGGTATTTAAAAAAATTGAAATATTATGTATGTAACATGGCTCAACCTGAGAGTTCCATAGGTAAAGGTTACATGACCTAGAAGGTCTTAACTTTTGCTTAATGTATTTAGATGGAATTGAAAGTATATTTAATCGACCAATTTGTTTGATGATTGACCAAATATAGGATAATTAATTAATTCTCCTTTGTTTCTACCTATTGGAAAATCAATTGGTAGATATTGTTATTTCAATCTATCTCCAATAGAGAAGATGCAAGTACATTGTCAAGTGTTGACCATAGAGAAGTTGAGCATTTCCCTCAATAAGTTAATTATGTTTGTTTTACCATTGAAATATATTTACCTCATACTAGATGTTCACATTCACATTGTATAAGGAATTTATAGAGCACTTGCGGAAACAATTAAGAAGTCATATAGGATCTTCTTATGAGATTGACAAGAAAGTTCATAAATAATTCATTGGCTGGTTCTCTCATCGTGTAAGCACATTTATGCCCTTTACATTCATTACCTTTGTAAGATATAAAAAAAATTTCAATTTTCCTTATTCATATTGCAAGTAACTATTGATAATCTCTCTTAGATGATTTAAAGTTTTTGCCATTAAGACCAATTGATTGCACAAAGTGTTATAGTGCATATAATGTTAACAAGTTCAAGTTTCATATTTTAGAATGAGACCAAAAGCTAAAAATGCAAAAAAGTGAAGTCTTTGGTATTTTAAAAAAAAAAGGCTATACTAGTTGTAGTGATGGAAATATATGGTTTGATGGTATTCCTTATTATAGAAAGTTGATGGATATGATTGAGTTAAATTATTATAGTCATTTTACTTGACTATGTTCAAATGTAAGTGGGCTAACACAACTAATCCTAGAGGAATCAAGTTTGATGACTTAAGGTTTACATATGTAGACATTGACCAATTGATACACACTAGAGGTCATGAGGACCATGAGCTATACATCTAAGTTTCAGAGGCTCAAATGTTTTATTATGTTAAAGATGAGTTAAAGAACAATTTATATATACTTAGACATCTCATGCCACATGACTTATTTGATATAAGAGATAGTGATGACAAGACATATTATGAATGTGAGCTATATCAATCTCAAAACTTAGATGTGCTATTTCTAAAAGAGGGAAATATACCATTGGCAAGGTGTTTAGCTATACTTGTTTGCATTATGATTTGATTTGAATAGATTGCATATATTTATTTATTACATAACGGTATGTTAAAAATATGTTGTATATTTACTTCTTATGACTTTGTTGTAATTAATGGTGATTTAAACTATTGGCAGGATTTTTGAAATGAAATGCCTATTAAGCAAGATGAGTAATTTAGGACACTTGTGGTGCAACTTGTAGTGAACCCTGTGCAAGTGATGGCACTTATAAATATCATTGGATATTGTTTGTTGATTATTGTCTTAGCTCAAAGACTAAGGTAACAATTAATATTATTTTGATATGTTCTTTTGAAACATGCTTATTACTATCTTATTATCAAAGAATAGGAAAATGCCTAAAAGAATAGAGATAACATAAATAAGTAGACTATGCTTTACACAGGTGGAATAAAAAGTTTAGCACACACGAAGGTGGAGATGGTAATATTAAATTTCAGAAATTATATTGTACTTTTCTGTTAATATGTATATGTGTTATTGTGTACTTGTTAATTGTAGGAGTTGGACTTAGGTAGTCTAGTCAGTAGAGGACAAGTGTCAACTGCAACATATAAATATGCTTATCGGTTTTTTGTGAATGGCAATGTCAAAACAATAAGTGTAAGTATTTCTTTAATATGCTTTAAACATGAAATAGGTTAAACATGATTTGATTATGTCAAAATACTCCACTTTGTTTATAAGGAGTTATTACTTTGTATAATTGTTAAGGTTATTGTTGTTGTTTTAATTGGAAATATTTTTATTGTTCATGTCTTTTTTTTCAAATCGTTATTGATGATATAGGAAAAATTATCATTGAAGAGTCCAGTTCAATGTCCATGACTCAAGAAATTTCTGCTTAAGATTCATCAGTCATTGCTTTAGGAAGGCAAGATTATCAAGGTCATATCTGAGAGTTAGGAGTGGGTCCCTCACCATGCAGTGTTTAATTGTTCGTCTTATTCTTATAATAGAATGAACTCATCTTGTCCTTCTAATATTGATTTGCAAACTCAAATCATGCAAATACAATCAGTTATAGAATGACAAAGCTAAGAAATACAAGATCAAGAAGCACAACTACAAGACCAAAATAACAAAATTTAAGGCAATGATGAATTTCTTTATGCAAAACTTTCAGGGTTAAATGCCTTCAAACCTTGCTACTTTCCAAACATGATTAGTAATGTTTTTAATATATACTTTATAGTTTATTTTAATAAGTCAGATTTCAAGTTATACCTTATGATATATTATCTATAAATCTCTTACTATTTCTTATACAATAATTTAGGTTCTAGATCGCGCTAGTGGACGTCGATTGAATGTGATAGATCATCTTTTAGGTGAATAAAGAAAATTAATAGATTTTGTAATGTTGAATTACTTTGACAACTATTTTATATTGTTGTATTATAACTATGTTATTGTCAATGGTAGGTGCCAAACATTGAAGAAAATTAAGGAGGTTGGTGGCCAAACCTTTGAAAAATAAAAGAAAAGAATTTTGTAATTGCAATTTAGTCCCTTAAAAATTACATTGAAACCCTTCATCTATCCCTATAAATAGAGAGCTTCAAAACCTCATTTCTCACAACAAGAATGGAGCAATCCTATATAGAGAGAGAGAGTTGTAAGATACATAGAGAGTTGTGAGATTAGTATTCTCTTATTAGCAAGAGATATACAAATATTGTATTATCCTTGCTATATAAAGAGAAGGTATAATTCTTATTTTTCTCATAATGAAACTCTTTCTTCCTTGTATGTGGTTTTTTTTTTATCCTATTAGGGTTTTTTCATGTAAAATTCTGTGTCATATGAAATTATTTGCTATAGTTTTGCTTCTATTCAGTGTCTATTTACTTTACAATTGGTATCAGAGACTATTTAAGTGTGTTATTATCTACTTATCGTATGCTCTGTAGCTGCCACTGATATAGTAGATCCTTTATATCAGAAAATAAGTAAGATTATTTTCACCCAAGGTATTGGGTACTATTCACATGTACGGTGGACTATTCATATATATGCTTACTGTTCATACATACTATTACTATTCACAACAAATAGTGAGAGCTATTTTGCTCACAAATAGACTGTGATTGAAACAATGGTAGCAAAAATTAAGTTTAACAACAATAATTTTTCACTGTGGTAGCCGAAGATAAAACCCATCTTGAGAAAAGATAATTGTCTTGTGGTTGTCATTGAAAGGCTGGTGGAATTCATAGATGAAAATAAATGGAATGAGATGGACATGAATGTAGTTACAAATCTTCATCTAGTACTTGCAGATGAGATATTGTCTAACATATAGGAGAAAAAGATGATGAAAGAAATTTGGGATAATTTGACTAAATTGTATAAAGCCAAGTCATTACAAAACAAAATTTTCCTTAAAAGGAAATTATACACTCTGCGAATGTCCGAAACAACTTCAGTGACGGAGTACATCAACACTCTGAATACTCTATTTTCTCAACTCACATCATTGGGTCACAAAATACAGGCAAATGAATGTGCTAAAATTCTACTGTAAAGCCTACCTGGTTCCTATGACTAACTTGTCATCAACCTGACCAATAATGTTCTTGTGGACTATCTAGTTTTTGATAACATTGTATCGACTATTTTGGAAGAAGAAAATCGGCGCAAAAGCAAGGAAGACAGGTATATTAGTTCATAACAAGCGGAAGCATTAGCAATGATGAAAGGAAGATCAATAGAACATAGCTCAAGTAAGAGCTAGAATCGAAGTAGATCAAAATCAAAGAGCAAAAAGAATATCAAATGTTTCAAGTGCAACAAAAAGGGACACTATAAAATTGAGTGTTGGAATTTGAAGAAGAACACAAAGGCCAAAGGCAAAGATACTGAGTTGTCAAGTGCTTAGGGATGTGTTGCAAGTACCTCAGCTGATGGGGAAGTCTTATACAACGAGCAACAATAGTTGCTGATGGCATAAAAAGGTTCAGTGATATCTAGCTTGTAAACTCAGCAGCAACGTGGCACATGACCTCACGGAGAAAATGGGTCCACCAATATAAACCTGTCTTTAGAGGATATGTGTTTATGGGAGATAATCATTTCTTAGAGATTGCTAGAATAGGCACCATCAAACTAATAATGTTTGATGCTACAACTCGCACCATCTAGGAGGATCGACATGTGAAAAGTCTCGAGAAAAATCTATTGTCTTTAGTACAATTTGATAACAATGGGTATAAAACCCAAATACAGGATGACATTCTAAAGACATTAAAGGCGCGCTTGTAGTTATGAAAGTAAAAAAGATAATGGCTAACCTATATATGCTTAAAGGAGAAACACAACAACAAGGAGAAGTCTCAGTTGCATCAACTGATCTAGCTACTGAGGAATCAACGAGATCATGGCCCTATAAACTTGGGCACATGTTAGAACATGGATTGAAGGTTCTAGCAGAATGAAATATTCTTCTGGGACTTAAAAAGGTTTCTCTACCTTTTTGTGAACATTGTGTTACAAGTAAACAGCGTAAGTTGAAGTTTTACAGTTCTAAAGAGAGAAGTAAAGCTATCTTAGACTTAATGCACTCTAATGTTTAACAAGCATCAATTTTATCCTTAAGAGGAGCAAAGTATTTTGTGTCATTCATTGATGACTACTCTAGAAGATGTTGGGTGTATTCAATCAAAAGAAAGAGAGATATGTTTAAAGTTTTCAAAACCTTCAAAACATATGTAGAATGTGAATATGAGAAAATAATTAAATGTCTGAGATTAGACAATGGAGGAGAATACACCAGTGATGAATTTAATACTTTTTGTCAATAAGAAAGTATTAAGAGGCAATTCACGGTGGCATACAATCTACAACAAAATAGAGTGGAAGAGCAGATAAACATGACTTTGTTGGAAAGGACAAGGGTAATGTTAAGAACTACTGGATTAGCTAATTCATTTTAGGCAGAAGCAGTCAAGACAACTTGCTACATGATTAATCGATCACCATCAACCATAATAGATATGAAGATATGGACTAGGAAGCCAGCTGATTATACAAACCACTATATGTTTGGAAGTCCAATATACGTGATGTACAATGCCCAAGAAATTACAAACTAGATCTTAAATCTAGAAGATGCTTATTCTTGGGATAAGCTGACGGAGTAAAGAGGTATCGCTTGTGGGATCCCACTTACCATAAGGTTATAGTCAACAAGGATGTCATCCTTTGTAAAGAGAAACAACATATACATGAAGGTGATAACACTTCAAAAGAAATAGTAGAGACCACCACTATGCAGATTGAAGAAAGAGAAAATAAAACAGAAGTACCAGAGTACGATGAACAAGAACAATCAGATCTTGTGACTCCACAAGTTCCACGATCAACTCGAGAGAGGAAGGAATTGATTTAGCACTATGATTATATTATGGAAGGGAATTTTGCATACTATCTACTCACAGAAGATGGAGAGCTTTCAACTTTTCAAAAGGCTATGGAAAGCTCAGAAGCTTTTCTATGGTTAGCAGCAATACGAGAAGAAATTGAACCCTTCTATAAAAACAAGACATGGGATCTTATTCAACTACCAAAGGGACAGAAGGCCATTAGGAATAAATGGGTGTACAAGATCAAAAGAACATGTGATGATCAAGTTGAATGATATTGTGCTAGACTAGTGGTAAAAGGATTTGCTAAAAAAGAAGGCATTGATTACAATGAGATATTTTCTTCGATTGTTTGACTCACAACAATTCGAGTGGTCTTAGTAATGTGTGCTACACTTGGCTTACATATAGAGCAGTTAGATGTGAAAACTGCATTTCTTTATAGAGATCTTAAAGAAGAAATTTATATGCTCTAGCCAAAAGGGTTTGAAGAAAAAGGAAAATAGAACTTGGTTTGCAGGTTGAACAAATCTTTATATGGTCTTAAACAAGCACTAAGATATTGGTATAAGAGATTTGATTCCTACATCATGATCCTTGGATACAATAAACTTAATGCAGACTTTTGTATATATATCAAGAGGTTTGGTGGAAATGATTTCAATATCTTGCTATTGTATGTAGGCGACATGCTGGTAGAAAGCCCCAGAAAAGATCGCATTAATGAATTGAAGTCACAATTGGCTAGGGAATTTGATATGAAAGACTTGAGACTGGCAAACAAGATTTTAGGGATACAAATTCATTGAGATAGAAATAACAAGAAGATATGGCTTTCTCAAAAGCATTATTTAAGAAGGATCTTGCGACACTTTAATATGCATGATTGTAAATCAATCTCTACCCCACTTTCTGTTAATTTCAAGTTATCCTCAAACATGAATCCTAACAGTGAATAAGAGAGGAAGGAAATGTCTCAAGTACTGTACACATCAGTAATGGGTAGTCTAATGTTTTATATGATTTGCACAAGACCAAACATTGGACAAGCAGTGGGAATAGTTAGTCAATATATGGTGAATCCTAGCCAAAAGCATTGGAATGCTATAAAAAGGCTTCTAAGATACATTAAAGGGACTAAGAATGTTATATTGCGTTATGAAGGATCAGATTTCACCATCAGAAGCTATATAAATTCAAATTTTGCAAATGATCTTGAAAATAGCAAATCCACTAGTGGTTATGTGTTTACTCTTACATTCAAAGCTGTAAGCTGGGTTTCAAAACTACAACTTATTGTGGTCATTTCAACAATAGAGGTAGAATCTATTGAAGCAACACAGGCTAGCAAAAAAGCAATCTGGTTATGGATGCTGTTAGAAGAACTCGAGCACAATCCTGGGAAGATTACACTATTATGTGATAATCAAAGTGCTCTCCACTTGGCAAGGAATCTGACATTTCATTTTAAGACTAAAAACATACGTGTTTAATATCATTTTGTACGAGAAAAGGTGGAAGAAGGAAATATGGATTTACAAAAAATGCATACTAAAGATGACCTAGCAGATGAAATGGCAAAGCCAGTGAATATTGATAAGTTCATATGGTGTAAATATTCTATTGGCCTAGTAAAAATGTGAGTAGCAGGAGATGGCAAGAAAGGAAGAATGATGTGAAGATTGATTGATTCTCAATCAAATCTTCAAGTGGGAGATAGTTAATGGTAGGTGCCAAACATTGAAGAAAATTAAGGAGGTTGGTGGCCAAACCTTTGAAAAATAAAAGAAAAGAATTTTGTAATTGCAAGTTAGTCCCTTGAAAATTGCATTGAAAACCTTCATCCATCCCTATAAATAGATAGCTTTAAAACCTCTTTTCACACAACAAAAAATGAAGTAATCCTATATAGAGAGAGAATGTGAGATATATAGAGAATTGTGAGATTAGTATTCTCCTATTAGCAAGTGATATAAAAATATTGTATTATCCTTGCTATATTGTGAGAAGGTGTAATTCTTATTTTTCTCATAGTGAAGCTCTTTTTTCCTTGTCTGTGGTTTTTTACCCTATTGGGGTTTTTCCATGTAAAATTTTTTGTGTCATATCAAATTATTTGTTACAGTTTTGCTTCTATTTAGTGTCTATTTGTTTTACAGTTATCTTAAAATAACTAGAGATGATTAGTACAATAAACATGTTTGAATGTAAGATTTTCATAATGATTGTATGAATTATTAGAATTAATATTGTGATATATTGTTCTATTTTCTAGTTGAAAATGAGTTATGAACTAATAAATAAGTAGGTATTACCAAAAAAAAAAATTAAATTTAACATTTAAATGAATATTTTAGAAAAAAAAACATTAGTAGCAGTTTGAACCGCCACTATAACGATGTTTGTGACCCAATACTAATTGAACCATGGCTAAATCAAGGGGAGATAACTATAGTTACTCCCAAACCGTAACTATTTCACATATATTTCAACTAGGGCTACACAACCCCTGGGTTAGGCCTAATACAACTTGAGGCTTGACCTATAGTCTGTTCCTAGCTAATTTCTAGCCTCGGGCCTAGTGGCTTGGTAAGCAAACTAGGTCAGGTAAATGACCTTGGGCTAGGTTGGGTAAAAGAAATTCCTCCTACCAGAAAACAACTAGCTCACTAATATGCTAAAAAAGAATCAACTTAAAACTATATATATAAGTAATTAAATTTACGAAAGTATCCCCCAATTAAATCCACATTGAAAAAAGGAGACATAATACAAAACAAATTTTTTTTTTTTGCCAGAGCATAATACAAAACAATGAAACAACTAAAAATCCCACATATCTCTCTCTATCTGGTGAATTATCCTACACCTGTGTCTTAGAATCATAACAATTTTGGAAGCCAACAAAACATTTAGGTAAAGCTACAAACATAATTTAAAGACTAGAAAAATAAAAGTCAAGATTAAACATAATTTAACTTAAATTATTCTCAATAGCTAGCAATACTGAACAATCTATTAACAAGCCAAGTCAAAATAAAAAACAGTAAAAAATTTGTATTAAAACTACAATATAAAAAGGTGCAGGCAATTGTTGCTCATAATTTTCTATCTTTATGCTTTGGTATCCATTGGATTTTTCAAACATTTAAGTTTTGGCAAATAGTTCTGGAAAAATTTCTTTCAATCAATCCTATGCTATTTACTTTATGATTCATAATTACCTGAAACAAAATATGGATTAATATATTGTTCAGAAAATAGGGACTTATCATACCATGTAGATAAGACTAAATTCTTTTTTCCCTTGTTATTTATCACAAGACCTTTCTAGAACTCTAAGATTGCAACATATCATTAATTAGGGAAAGGGTAATTAGTAAAAATCTATATTCAATTCTTAAGACCTGATCTGATTAATAGAATCAATTAAAGTAAAAAAAAAAAGAAGAGAAGCTTGATGAATAAATATTTGTATATTACACTAATTGGTATAATAACATAATTAAATACTAGGAGACATACATAAGAATAACCTTTAGTCTTGTAGAGCTTTCTGTGGACTGCTTCTCAATTAGATTTTTTTAAAACCATAAGAAGAAAGTCACTTTGTCCAATCAAATGATAAATAAATAAATAATGAGATATTAAGTATAAAAATTAATCTTTTCACTTATTGGCTTTAATTAATTGTAGCTGTAATAATTTCTTTTTTTAACTTACGCTATCTATTCCTCATTACATCATTAGTTTATCAATCATAATGTTCCATATAAAGTTCTTCCTTATTTGAAAGGAAAGAAGCCTGAAAAGGAACCACACATGCATGCATATAGTACAGTAGCAGGTTGCAGCCCAAACTTTAAACCCTAAAAGCTAAATATATAAACATATATTTACATCCTACTTCCATAAATTTATAAGGCCACTAAAAATAGAAGATTTTAAAAGCAATACAAATTCTACTCTTTCACAAAATTCCAAATGATTAAAATTTCATATTTGACAGTCAAGCCAAATAAACTAGCTATTGCAACATAAGTATCACCTTGACATTTCTATAATAATTAAAGAATTATACAATCACTCAAACAACATAATAGAACTAGCAATGATGCAGATTCAAGCCAAGATCATCCTTATTAGATTTATAGAGTATGTCCATGATCTCAAGAAAACTGGTAATTATAAGAGGCCAAAAATCAAACCTTTAAAACTTAATAAAGATGCAAAATATATCGTAAAAACACTAAAGATCATACTGTTTACCTTCTTTTAGCCAGATTTACTTCTTACACATTTCTGACATGAATACCTACAATGATATTCATTAAAGAATGCATATATTTTTATGGTAAAGATGAACATATCTTAAAAGGTTAAGACATCACACTCCATTACCTACATTGTCACAATGAATCAGAATCTACAACCATAAGTCCATAACCATAAGAATAAAAGTAAAGTTCATTAATGCAAAAGTTTAGAAACAGAATGCAATAAAACAATCAAGAAAAAAGAAAAAAAATAAAGGTCTAGCTTTTTGAAAATCCTAAGACAAAAATTAACTTCAACCTTCACCAAACATTATTCTAGTTAAACACTAGACTTAATGTTATGAAGATGATTAGTTGTTCATAAAATATTTGTATTACCAAATACATAATGTCAGTCAATGGCCATAGCACCTTAAGAGCTACCAATACCTGAATCTTTGAAGACATCTATGAACATAAGTCAAAATATAAAGCAACAAAGTTACAGATTACTTAATCTAAATTGACAAGTGAAAATAGAATTAGAGCTTACTTGATACAATGCTTTCAAACTCCTTAAATTGATTAAAATCACACGCATTAAAGTTAAACACTTGGGGGGAAAGCTAATTTTGAGCGCAAATGAGAGCCTAAGCCATTTTACGGGACAAAGAACTCCTGAACACATCATGTACATGTTCACCAGTGCTAAAAATAGACTTTAAAGCCAAAGTTTACATAGCAATAGCCAACACATCACGTGCAATCTGGGATAACACCTTATACTTTGTAGCATTGTCTTTCTATTAGTAAGGATATCAAAAGAGGCACAATCACCAACTAATTCTTATTCCAAATACCTTTTTGACGTAAATTTATGATCAGAGGAAACTTTTCTCTACTTTAATACCTCCTACTATTGTTTTCAATTTAATAAACAACTCATAGTTGTACTATTAGACATTCCACTCTATAAAGTGGTTTCAATTGATTCCTGAACAACTTTAAAGTAGTGTTCATACTAGTGATTTAGTGAATCTCTAATTGTACTCTTCATGGCTTCACACATAAAAGGATTAGAGTATAGGTCATTAAAAATGGAATATACATAGTCAATGTTATATCATGGGTTAAATACTAACCTTATAACTAGCAAATGTTTCATATTTTCTTATAGTCCTCAGTACTTATCATGCTTAGCTAGCATATTCTTTACCATCTCCCTTAGAACAGGATCATCATTTATAGTGTTCGACAGTAGCATATCTTGAATGTTTTGATATCATCAAAGTCACATACAATGATCCAAATAATCTCAAAGTCGTATCATAAAACATCTTCAAAAACTTTGCAAAAACATATGCTTTGCTCCTAATCTATGGTGTTTGGTGGCCCAATCTGATGAGTATTATCAATAAAATTTACAATATACCCATCATCCTCATCTTTCATCATCTCAAACACCTTCTAAAATTTAATGGCATTATCTAACATGAGGTAGGTGGAATTCCACCTAGTTACAACATCTAAGCACAGAAGGTATTCAACTCTATTTTTTTCCTTTTCCATAAAACTTTTGAATCGTTATAATTGTGCAAGAGAAGATTTGACATACCTCACTGCATTTCAAATTTCGAAGATAGAACTATTCATCTCCTTCAAACCATCACTCACAACCAAATTCAGAATTTGCACACAACTGCTCATGTGTAAGAAATCCCTGTCACAAACAAATCCACTTTAATTTCTAAGTCATTTTGTCATATAAGCCACACCTGTAACATTTGATGTTGCATTATCTACCATCAAAGTGATTACCTAATCAATCCCCCACTTTAACAAACACCTCTCAATTACTTTTCCAATCGTGCCACCCCAATAATTTTTTATAGGACAAGAGTTCAGGATTCGCTTTTGTAGTCTACAATTCTCATCTATAAAATGAGTTATGAGACAGATGTAATTGAGATATTACACCAATGTCCAAGTATCTGTGGTCAAACTTATATGAAAATCTAAACACTTCAAAGAATCTTTAAGCTTATTTACCTTTTCAAGATACAACTTGTAACAATCCCTAACAACTGTCGTTCTAGATGGAACTGGAAGTCATGTTTCCAATTTATTACAAAATTCTTGAAATCCCTCCTTTTCGATAAATTGAAATGCGACCTTATTTATAATAACATACTTTGCTAAAGCTTTGTGACAACCATTTAAATTATAATTATGAGGGACCAAGGTTTTGGGTTGCCTTATTTTGCCTAGTTCAAGAAATGCTAACATAGATTATTTGCTCTCTTTAGCCCAATTTAGATGCTTCTTATATCTCACCAAATATTTTTTTAGTTAATTAGTTCCAAGTTTGTTTAGATCACAAGCATAGGAAGCATCATAGTAATCACAAGCAGCTCTTATATCCCCTCAATTTCTTTTAAAGGTAGTTTCACAAAATGATCCCACATATCAGATTTCTTTGGGGATAGTTATTTCTATTTTTACCTACACTTACTACAGTGGAATTAGTAGCAAGTACAGATGTAGAGGCAGCCACTGCTACAACTGTGCAAGTGTCACTATTACTAACATTTGAAAGGGTAAAGGTTGGGTTAGTTAGCATATTGCTACCTTGGGTGCACCATGTACTTGTTGACTAATTGGGTCTAGGTTTGCCATCTATTAATAACCAAAACTAGTTAACACCTACACTATATAGTATCTTACACATATTTAAGAATTTCATTACCATATCAATATCACTCACCATGCAATCTTTATAGCTAATGCAAATAGATAAGATAATAACATATATGAATAATAGAATAAATGAATAAACAACATAAAATGAAATTAAAGTCTAAGAATAATGTTGTGAGCAAACTACCATGGTGCAAGTATACACCACTAACAAGTACTAAAGAGTGAGAAAGTATCATCCTTAAGGAATTCTAGTTAATATCGATATTAATTACTAATGCGTACATAGTTACCTAATCCAAGTAGTCCAAGATTCAAGTTAAAAGTGAAGCAATTGCAATAAGTCAAATTATGCAAAGCTTAAAATGAGTTGATAATTAATGCAAAATGCTTCCCTAGGATTATGGAATACCAAGACACTTTAATTGTGAATTAGTTACTATCCTAACTTAAACTCATTGATTTATAAAGTAATCTTAGCCTATAAACTCATTATATGAATCTGTCGATCCATTATAAATTTTTATTACTCTACATTAATTCCCCATATTTCAGTGAAAACCACTAAGAGAGACGCATTAAGAATGGCTAATTATGAATCCATATGTCCTATAGGTATATGTCTATCCTAAAGACAATTTGAGTTAAATTCAATAAATAATTCAACATTAACAATTTGGTATTCAGTCTTATGACTAAATTTAGGCTTCTCTTTTAAGAATCCCCAAATCTTTAACATAAATGCTACTTAGTAGCCAATTAACAAGGAATTAATAAGATTTGAATTGAATAACTTCATACATAATGAAATTCAAGTCAGAAAGTAACAAAGTTTAACAATCCACATGCCTAGGTTCCACAGTCCTAAAGAAATAAAGGCTTAGCTAAGCATACCTATGATTACAATCCAAAGCAATTTAAGAAAACATAAATAAGAAAAAAGAAAAAGAAAAGAAAGAGATGAAGAACTCCATTTTTTAAGCTTTAATTGGCTTTCTTTCTTGAAACTCTTTTTGATTTTCTTTCTTCTAGCAAAGCCCAACCCTTAAAACACAAGAAATTTTTTCCTCTTGCTTCAAAACATCCTCTCTTGCTAAGAAACCCTAAGAAAAACATTTTATATCACCTAAAAATGCCAAAAGACTAGTCTACCCTTCATTTGATACGTTTTGGCACCTTAGTACCAAATTTATAGACAAAACACTGTTGTTGGCGCCTTGGCATTAGGATAAACCTCCTATATCAGCTTTAATATTGTAACCATAACTTCTAGCTTTGACATCAATTTTCAATAAACTACTACTTGGGAAAGGTATTGACGAGCTCTACAACTTGATGTAGGCCATCTCCAAATTCTGACATTTAAAGACCCAACAGTTGTCTCAAAGTTGCGTGTTTGCCTACTTGATGTCAAAATATTCCTTTTTTATTTTTTTACTTTAACAACATGGGCATGATATAAAATCACATTAATAGCCCACAAATGACTAAAATATAACAATTCAGCATAAATCAACACTAAATAACCTAAATCTTCACTACCAAAGATACATCTCCTAAAATGTCAAGAAAGATTCAAATTTAAACTAAAACTAACATGGTAGCACAATGAAAGTGCATAAAAATCACAAGAATAACTCTATCTTATAAAGTTATGAAATAGAATAAGGAGATGAAGAAAAAGAGGCCCTATGATGTTTTGCAGACAAAGGAATCAAATAACCTCAACTTTTACAATTAATATACATTTATATAGAACCAAACGCAAATAATTAGATTGAAAGCAACAAATAGATGTTATTGAAAATGGGTCCAACATTCAACTATTGAGGTATCAATCAGAATTGATATAATCATTAATATATATATATATATATATATATATATAACGAAAATAATATAAACTCAAGGAAAGAGAAGGAGAAAACTTGTATATGCCAGATAAAATAAGGAATATAGATTAAACTATGGATTAGAAAATTATAGTGATTAAAAAATTTAGCTCACAAATCAAAGGGAAGGCAAGGTCACGCTTATCAAGATGCAGTACATGTAAAATGGTAATCTGTCATTACAAAGTCAATATGAATCAGACTTTGTGAAAAGCATTATTTTTATGTGCAAACTCTCTGCTTTCCTGGAAATTAAGTTATCATCATTGTTGATGCCTTTCTTGTATTTATCTATTGAGATGCTAATGATTTTTGTAAAGTAGGTTAGTGTCCATACAACAGTCTAATTAGTTAAATTTATTCAAATGTAACGTCTTTGTTCAATTTTCAGTTTATAATTGCATCTCCTTTATACTGAATTACTCTCACTTGTGGCAGCGAATGGGTTGTCTTGGTAGCACAGTTGCTATGGCGAAGAAAGAACTAAAATACCTTCCAGTGAGTTATCACTCAGAATAATAATCATCATCAAACCAATTCAGAACCTAAGAAGTTCAATCCCTATCTATAAGCTTTAAAAAAACAAAGAACCATAACCTAACCCATGAATTGTCAGTACAGTATATCATATCAGAATTCAAAACCCAGGCAACGTAGAATACCTTCAGAACGGAAACAAAGAATAGAACAGAACATATGTGAAGTAGATTTGAGAACAAGGTTGAGGAAATAAAGGAAAGCCTGAACTTGGAAATTTCCATTGGAGTTGCCCTTTAAATCAAACGACTACTCAATGATCAACTAGCAGAAGAAGATGCCAGGAAGACGCCGAAGTTGCTGCAGGAGATTGATGATGATGACAGACTTGTCCCTTAACGCCGAGCGATCAGTTACTTGGACGATTCCGATCAGCTTTGACAACGGACACTCGATGGATGGAAGCTACGAGAGAGAGGAGAGGGATTTAAGGCTCCGCTCATGGATTGGTCGAGTGGTCATGGAGGTTTGCGATTGCAAGATGCCAGACGAGAAAGCAGAGACTGAGTGAGAAAGAAGAAGGACATTAGGGCTTTAATATATTTTTTACTTCAGACTTTAGAGACTTCGGAATAAAAAATTATTTTAATTAATTATATATATATATATATATGTATATATATAATGCCATCAGGTTCGGCTGCGTAAATTGGCCAAAAAAACCTGCCTCAAGCCAAAGATATTTTACTTTGTCACTTCTCTTTGTGAGTGGCCCATTTTTCATTTTGACCCAGTCTAAAATGACTTGGTCCATCGACTCCCTTTTCACTCTAATTTTAGTTGCGATTGAACAAACACAGTTAAATTAGACATGCTTGTAATTCCAGTTTCAACCACCCCTACAACTTGCAGTTAACTACAACTAAAGCCATAATATGGCTTTAGCTACGGCAATCTTAACCATGCTTAATACATATATAGCAGCGGTTATAACCACTATTATATGTAAATAAAAAACCGCAGCTATAACACTCTTGTTTTTGTAGTGTGCATTGATACGCAGTGGAGTTTAATAGGATAGTGCATCTACTTGGACTCATCACTAATTTCTTGGAAGACTACGAAGCAACTTACAGTCTCTAGATCTTCAGCAGAGGTAGAATATTAGGCTCTTGCAACTACTGAGAATTACAACGGATATCTTACATTCTTAAGGATATGCACATCTCGTTTTCACTGCCAATCTCCTATTGATGTGATAGTAAGTCTACAATAAATATTGTGACTAATCCCGTTTTCCATGAGCACACGGAGTATATCAACATTTACAGCCATTTGATTCGATATAAGCTCAAAGTAGGTTTTATTAAACTTCACCATATTGCCTCCACTGACCAACGAGCAAATATATTCACAAAAGTGCTTTCCATTCCTATATGCACTTCTCTTGTCTCCAAAGTGGAAATGGTTGATTACCTTCTCCAACTTAAGGGGGGATGAAAAAATATCTAGCTATTATCCATGTGATGGTTAGCTTAACAAACCAGAACGTGCTTCACACTGTTTCGCTATAACCAAAAATCATTCATGCTACCATTCTTTCCCAGTGTATTTAGTATATACACGTAGCAATAGTTAGCTGAATTCATTAGTGTACATAGTTTTTTATGCACCTTTCCAATTCTATATAAATAGTGTTGCATCCTCTCTGTAAAGTGTGTGAAATACTGAGCATTTTATCATTCACTAAATTTTATGATTGTTCACAGATGTGTGGACAAATAATCTGTTGCCAACTCATTACTAATTGGATAAAGTAAATGATTGTACAATAAAATGTTAAAATTAAAAAATAACCCAAGACTTTAGTGTATTTATATTTTAGCCCCTAATATTTTTATAATTTGTTATTATCTCAACTCTCTCAAATTATATAATTTACAACTTAAACCTTATACTTTATTTTTTTTACTGCTAACCCAAAATTATTCTCTCATCATCTTTATTGCCATTCATCTCTTATTATTTACCGTCTTTGTCTTCTGTGATAGCT
Source organism: Delonix regia (assembly GCA_037074485.1). Taxonomy (NCBI): domain Eukaryota; kingdom Viridiplantae; phylum Streptophyta; class Magnoliopsida; order Fabales; family Fabaceae; genus Delonix; species Delonix regia. The sequence goes on along the minus strand of CM073453.1, from coordinate 15,183,037 downwards.
TACTCATGTAAAATCTTTTGTTGAATTATAAAATTTTTTAATGTGAAACAATAACAAGAATAAAAAGAACATGGTAGAAGAGAAGAACAAACACAAAACCTAGAAAACTAGAACAAAAGATACTAAAACGCTGAAAATATGAGTAAATAATTTTAAGTTAACAGTAAAATAAATAAAATATAGGGGTGAAGTTATGAATTTTATAATTTCATGGAATTGAGATAATAAAAAATATTTAAAAATATTAGTGGCTAAAATATAAATACAAAAAAAATTTGTAGTCATTTTTATATTTTGACATTTAGTTATACAATCATCAACTTAATCTCATCAGCAGTGAATGGACAACATATTATTTATCCATGTGTCAGAGACATTGATATATTCAAATATTTGAAGGCACGGAAGAATCCACCTTTATTTGTGCCTACATAAGTCAAAATTTTAAGTTTCGGTTACTTAATAAAAAATTTTATATTTCATAACATTAATCAATAAATTTCAAGCTCTAAAGCCTCCAACGAGCCCACTTAATTAAGGTTTTTTAACCCAAAAAATAGATCTTTTGTTAAATCTTATGTTTACTTTAAAAATGAAGAGTAAAAGAAATAAAATATTTCCATAACTTTCTTAATTTCACACCACTTTCCAAATTAAAGACAATAAATATTTTATTGCTATTTTAGGAATTCATCCCTTTTTTAAATTTCGTAAATCCAAATATTTAAAATCTAAAAGGAATAAAAATACTTCCTAAAAGTCTTCCATGAATGATTCACATTTCTAAATTCAAAGCACAAATAAGAATTTTGGCATTCAAAATCCCTTTCATTTTCAAATTTCCCTTTTCTTAAAATAGCAAAGGCAAAAACGAAAATGCAAATGAGATCTTATTTCAAAAGCATAAAATGTAGAGAGAAAGAAAGATAAAGTGAAGTTATGCCACTTTGGTCAACTAAAACACTCTGACTAATCTCCCTTCGGTTGCCAAAGCAAATTAATCTTCTTCTTTTTTTTCCCCCACAAAAGATAAAAATTACCATTTACCAACTACTGTTTATTAACTAGTCAAACTATATGAATTTTCATCTTTATCATGGATACGTAAGCCCAAAACTTTCGTTATAAGTTAAATCCATTTTTATAAATATTTATTTTTTTAGTTTTTTATCTTATATAATTAATTTCTTTTTATTTTCTTCTTTTTTATGCAAGTATTGGGATTTGGGTAATTAAAATAAAATTGAAATCATATTCCAATTAATTTTATATGACTAATTTAAAGTAATTGATTTTACAGATGGATAATAATGTAAGATGCTTAACTCTTTCCCATACTTAACAGATTGCTGAACATCCTACACTGCCTTTCTTATTTTATTCATATGCTGAAATTATTTTTTTAAAAAACTTACTACATCACATAAGTACGAGATAAACTAAAATTTGTCTTCCTGCGACCCATTAAAATTTCTCAAACACGTCTGCACACAAAAGTAAATTATGGGAGGAAAAAATTAGTAAGTCTGAGTATATTTATATGGTAGTTAATTTAGTGTATCAATTTTAATAAAATTATTTTAAAAAAATAAAGGTCAATAATAAAATAATTCTATTATGATTAATATACCAAATCAACTATTATATAAAGATTAACTAATTTTTTTCAAATTGTGGATCCACCACGTGCAACTCCACCAATTAATATGGTGGGGTCATTTCCACTAGTTTTAATTATATTTTTTAAAAAAATTTTAGTTCATTATTATTAAAATAGAATTATTACTCATTCAATTATTTTATTCAAATTTATGAGTAATAAAGAGTTTTAATAATAATTTGATTATAAATGAAATAATTATAAATTTATGAGTAATAAATTCAAATAAAATATGAATCAAATTAATAATTTTGTATTTGTTTTTCAGTAAAAAAAATAATTTAAGTATCGAATTATTACTTATATAAAATTTTAAAATTCAAAAATTAAATTATTCAAAATAAAAAATAATTTAATTTTTGAATTAATAAAAAAATTAAAAAGTAATAATCATTTGTAGAAAATATTTTTAAATTTATGTCAAGTGTTAGGCTAAGATTTCATTTTTGTTAAAGTACTTGTTCTAGTAGCATTATTTAGAAGAATTAAATGATTGATTCTATTTACTTTTAAAAATGAACAAAATACCCAAGAAAATGTGAAGAAGATGGGATGAGTGACATTAAAGTTAAAATAATTTGTTTCATATTTTATTTTAAAAAAATTTATATTTGTTCTTTAATTAAAAATAGTTAAAATATAGAGGTAAGCCCCACCATATTAATTACTTAGGGCCAATGTAATCAAACTCACGAGTCAACTCGGTTGACTCGCCGAGTTTGCGTTTTTAGGTAAGTATTTCGAGTCAACTCGGTCTTTGACTTGGAACCAGCTCAAACTTGCTTTGACTCGGTGATTAACTCGGTTCTTAACTCGTCCAAACTCAGACGAGTTGACTCAATATCATTGTTTTCCAAAAAAAAAAAAAAACAAAACAGCTTCGAGGACTCGAACCCGTGACATCCCAGCAGCGAAATTGCACGTTTCCGCTGAGCCAACGTTACCATTCGCTATATATGTCTATTGTATTATATATATTTGGACTTTATTTTCTTAGTTTAAAAGAAAACATGTCCATATACTTAAAACCAAACACTTAGAATATGTTCATCACCTATTACTACATAACCAATAAAAATTTCATGTTTATCATTTGTAATGTATTATATATATTTATTATTGACTTTTTTTATAGAAATTTTATTTTGAATTTTTTATTAGTCATGACTTGAAAATTTATCTGTTATTATCTTTTGATATATTTTGATAAGGTAATCTTTAATAATTATATTTATTACTCTATAAATCATTTTAATTCAAATTTAAAATTACTAGTATTTGATTATTAGTAGTTATTATATTTAGATTTAAATATATAAAATTTTAAAAAATATCTATATTTAATTATCACTTATTCAACTATAATCAAACTAATAAACTATTAATCATTGCATTCAGTAGTTTTAGTTATTAGTCTAAATTTAAAAATATTGATTTTAATTATATAATTATATGTTTTAATAATTATTTTTTAATTATAGGTAAACTCTTACGATTCTATGTTACAATTCTACGTTACGAGTTTATCTCCCTCAAACGATTTTACCTAAACTCACGAGTTTGACAACCTTGCTTAGGGCTGCACAATTGCAAATGGGGGCGGGCAACCCCACAATTTACATCTCTGCACACATGCGTAAAGGTGGTTGGGAAATTTTAATGTCTCAGACAAATTTTATGGCGTATCCTTGACTTAAGCGATATAATAATTTTAAAAAAAAAATTATTTAAGTATTTGGATAGAATAAAAAAGACACAAAATATTAATTATAAAATATGAATAGAAAAGCTTACAAGAAAAATATATTTTTGGTTCCTAATTTTTTATTTTTATATTATTTTAGTTTCTCATATTTGTTAAAAACTAAATTGGTCCCTCACAAATTGATATATGTTATTTTTAGTCCCTCTTTTGGGATTTGTATTGCTGACAATTTATAAGTTGACAAAATAAAAATGGCATATATCAATTTATAAGACATCAATTTAATTCTTAACAAATGAGAGATAAAAATAGCACAAAAGTAAAAAAATAAGAACTAAAAGTGTATTTTTTTTAAAAACCTACTTCTACGTACTGGACAATGCAGCATTCCTAATAAGGCAAGTCGTGTTTGTGTTGATAATAAGTGGCAAGTTCAAATAGCCATTATGTGTTTGTGTAGTGCTTTTCTCAGTAAGCCCATAAAACCGTGTAATTTTTTTATATTTTAAATAGATATAAATGTTATTTATATGTTATACAGAATTTTAATTTATTAAATTTTGATACAGATATTAGAATATGTTTGGCATGTCATATAAGGTTAGATTGTATAAGTTTATATAATATAATTCACTTTTATTATGCATTTGGTGAAAATAATTAATTAATAAACTTATACGGTTAATTCTAATCAATTACATTTAATACAGTGGAGCATTATATGACTAATACGATTTCTTTTAACCTGATTAAACTTGATTTCATTAATAAGATATTGTGTCCCTTTTAGTAAACTCTATTTTTAGTCCCTCACATATAAAGTATTTCTCAATTTATTCTTATAAAACTTTTTTATTTAGTCTCTCATAAATAAAATATTTTTCAATTTAATGACTTACTATTTTTTTCCTCGCAGAAATATCTGTTCAATTTAGTCACTCACATTTATAAATTTTTCCATTTCATCACTCATAAATAAAATTGTTATCAATAATATTAAATAAGTTAATTTAATAAATATTGACTCATTAAAAAATTTTCAATTTGATCCCTATCATATAAGATAATATTTTTAATATGATACCTCATATAGTTGTCTCTCAATTTAGTTCATCATATATATATATTTCACCATTTGATCCCTTACAAATAAAATTATTATCAATAATATCCTCAAACGACAACTTAGTTTGATACTTACAAACTCATAAAATTTTTTCTCAATTTAGTACCTCACTTATAAGATATTTTTCAATTTGATCCCATATACAATTGTCTTCTCAATTTAGTCCCTTACATATGTACTTTTCTCTATTTGACCCCTCACAAAGAAAATTATTATCAATAATGTCGTCAAAAAATAAATTAATTTAATAAATATGAATTCATAAACTTTTTATCAATTTGGTGCCTCACATATATGATACTTATCAATTTGATCCCTTACAGAATTGTCTTATCAATTTAATCTCTCTCATATATACATTTTTCCATTTGATCATTCATAAATAAAATTGTTATCAATAACATTTTAAAAAAGTACATTACCATAAAATTTATGAGCTCGTAGATATTGTTTCCTATTAGGTCCCTTGTAGATAAAATATTTTTCATTCTTTTCCTTCATAGAATTGTCCTCTCAATTCAACCCCTCACAAATTTTTTTTCTCAATTCAATCCCTAGCATATGGACATTTCTCTATTTGATTCTCACAAATAAAATTGTAATTAATAATATCCTAAAAAATATGTTAATTTAATAAATATGAAAGATATTATTGATAATGATTTTATTTATGAGAGACTAAATTGAGAAATATCTATATAAGATAGATTAAATTGAGAAATATCATATTTGTGAGGGATCAAATTGAAAAAAAATTTATATGAAACTAAATTTAAAAATATTCTATATGTGAGGAACTAAATGAGGTTTTATTTATTTATTCTTTAATTTAAATTTAAATTTTTCTTACTTCACCTTAAATGTGGATTGATATATTACTATTATTAATATGAATTTGTATAAGTAGCAAAAATAAAAAACATCAAATTTATTTTCTTTTAGTATTTTGTGAATATAATTTTATTTAAGTTAAAAATTTTTTTATCATAATAATTAATATTTTTTATCTAATATTATATAATTTATCGTCAAATATACCTTCATGCATTATCCTCTCGGTCCTTATACTATGAAGCTTTAACCTATCAATCTTACGAAATGTGCCGAAGACGTGCCAAAATAGAAAAAACTATTTTTATGTACTGGGCCATGCGGCATTCCCAATAAGGCAAGACGTGTTTGTCTTTATAATAAGTGGCGGTAAGTTCAAATAGCCATTTTGTGTTTGTGCAGTGCCCTCAATAAGCCCATAAAACAGTATAATTTTTAATATTTTAAATAGACAAAAATGTTATTTATTTGTTATTCAAAATTGTAGAATAATAATTTCGGTATCATGTTATTTTAAAATTAATTTAGTTTATATTTATAATGATACAAAAAATGAGAACAAAATTTGGATTTTTTAATAAATTTTAATTATGACACAATAACTATTAAATATAAAGTATTACTGTATGAATTACATTAAACATCTGATGCTTAATTACTTAAAATAATAATTTATTAATCACTAGTAATTCTTAATATATAAGCCTGATTTGACATTTGAGTGAATAATAAACATAATAAAAAAATGATAGGAAACACCTATAACACCTATTTTTCATTTGTTGCAAAATTAAATCTTATAGGTCACAGACTCAAATCTTTCCATAAAATAGAAATAATGGGCAGTTAACACCTAAAACCTTTTTTCCTGTTAGAGTTTAAGTAATTAACGTTTCTTATTTTTTTTTTGCAAAATTAAATTCTATAGACTACACACTCATACTTTTCCAAAAAATAAAAATGATAGCAACGCTTGAACTCTGTTGAGTTCTAGGAATGGTTTTGATCAGCTGTTACAAAATTAAATTTTATTAGTTTGATGACCTATATGTACGGACAATAAATATTATACGATTATTAATAAAAATTTAAGTTATTAAATTTTATTAAATAATATAAAATGATTACTACAAAATATGAAGTATGCAATCTACCGAAGGGATCCAGTTCGTCTCACGACTTCATCTGTCGGTCGACGATATTGTACGGATTCAAAGGCTGTATATGGAACTGTTTAAAATGCTTTGGAATATTCAATTTCAAATTAATCTCCATTTTTTGTCCTTTTACAAAAATTGAAAATCACCAATTAACAATCACTATTTACTACTTAATCAAATCACATGGATTTTGATCTTTACCATTGGCATGTAAGCCCAAAACCTTTATCATAAGTTAAATCTATCTTTTATAAATATTTATTGTTTTTATTTACATGTATTAAGATTTTGATAATTAAAATATGACTCAGGTCATATTCTAATAAATTTTATATAACTAACTTGAAGTATTTATTTTTACGAATCATGAGATTCTTAATTCTTTTCCACACTATAAGGACTTTTGAACGCTTGCATACTATTTTTTCATGCTCTTTAAAGATTTTATAGAATTTAACTATTAAAATTTTGGTAAAAATTTAATAAACACCTTGAATATTTTATCACCCAAATCATTCCTAATATTCCCACTAAAAAATATTTTATCACAATAATTACATCTTCTATCCCCACATAATTATTTTAAATACTCACTTATACCTACTATCCCCACTTTAATTAAATTAATATCCCAATTATTTCTACTAACATTATTTTATTAACTCACTTAATTAAACTAATATCATAATTATACCTGCTACTCCCACTCATATTATTTTAATACCCAATTCTATCACTAAACATCATTAGAATCATATTATGCTTCAAACATCGCTCCATGTTCGATCACTTCTCCTTCCATCCTGCTATCGACGACCTTCAGCCACTGTCACCACCATTGAAGGATCGCTAGTGGACGACCGACACCTCAAGACCTTCACCGGCCCCTCAACTAGTCTCATCGACTGTCGATTGCTGAAAAATAGCAAGAATTCTCAACGGTATTCACGTGCACCTTTGAGCCAAATTTGGTGTGTTTTTAATCCAATTAAACATGGGGCTTCACTTTTTGCATTGATTTCATACCTTTCTCCCTCATTTGCACTGATCAATTTCATCCAATTTGCTCAAAATCGAAGAAAACCCAATGCAGGTATTGTTCATGCAAGAAAGTGATGAAATTGAGATCAATTCGGGTTGTTTGCTTCAAATTGAGTTAGGATTATACTTTTAAGGTGAATTTTGCACCTTTCTCCCTTAAAATCACTGATCAATTGTGAATTTTATCTTCTAGATTGAAAAACCCCAAATTTAGGGTCTAGGGGTAAATTTTGGAAATAAGTGAAATTTGAGTTCTTAGGGCTTCTTAAATTTTATTATGGTAATTTAGAATTTTTGGAAATCTTAGTTTGAATTTTAAGATGAATTTCTAATTTTTCATAATTTTTCTAGAAATTTCATGAAGAAAAAAAGGAGGAAATTAGGAGGGAAAAATTTGTTTGGCTTGATTAGATAACAATAAATATTATTTGAAGTCAAATGAAAATTTTGGAATTTACTAGATGACCCTTAAATGAAATTTGTGTTATAGTAGGTATTAAAATTTTAATAAGTGCATAATAGAATAATTGAATAAAATAATAATAATAATAACAATAATGATAACAATAATAGTAATGATAATAATAATAATGATAATAATAAGAATAATAAAATGAAATATAGGTCATAAGTATTTTAAAGTATTAATTAAGAAAGTGACCCATAAATTTAATTTCCTAAAATTTAGTAAAGAAAGAGGTGAATTGGATTAAGGTGAATAATGAATAATTAATTAGGTTTGTGACATAATTATATAATTAAATTTATGAAAACTGGATGTTAAGAGTATTTTATTTAATGTTTTTAGGTGGTTAGAAAACTGTGAGCAAAGGAATTATAGTTAAGGATAGGAAGAGTTTGGTATACTCTTCATAGGTGAATAGATAATTTTAATTATGCAAAATATTATTTTAAATTATTCATGATGATTTTGAATATTGAATTATTAGAAATACTGAAATCTGAATTTTGAAGTGGTACGCTTTTGAAATTTTTGATATCTATACATGGATAATTATTTATCTCTGAAATATTGGAAATATGTCCAAAACAGAACCCTATTGCTAACAACAGTTGATGTTAGCTGTAGTGCACTGCGATTGGTAATTTGATAAGGTTGGGCATAATACCCTTACCACCGTATTCTATTTGAGGTTGAGGGCCATTACGATATTTACTCAGAGCCTATGGCCGAATGAGTATAAGTTCTGATCTGTTATCACTAGCCTTGGGCTAGCTCTGTATTATGTAATTATGACTGGTTTTGTAGGATATTTCCAAATGTATTCTGTTAATAATTTTTCTCTATTTGATATTACTGAATTATGACTGTATGATATCTGGTTTAAGATTTCGAAAGCTATACCAACGTAAGCCTTCTATAATTTCTGCAATATTAGTATTACTTGCTCACTGAGTTTCCATTCACCCCATTATTTAACATTTTTCAAATTCTAGCGCCAATCTAGAACGTCCACCTTCGGAATTTTAATCCTGTTGATTAATTTCTTGGTGAGTCTAGCTTACTGCTAGAGCTATTTCTTTCATTATTTTTGTGATTCAGTTCAGTCGCTATTTTATATATAGGCTAGATATTTGATGTATTATTATGGTATGTCAGAAAATGTCTATACGGAGAGTTATGGGCCTTATACTATTCAATATGAATTTATATAAGTTATATTGTTATAAAGGTTCCGACCAGTTCGCGAGGATGAAGAACACCTCATCCTTGTACCGGTCACACCCTTCCAGCTCAAGTTATGACAAAGTTAATATCAGAGCTTGGTTTAAAAGGTCATTGGCATGCCTATATCTTGTGGAGCAAGGGATCCCTAATGGTACCTTGATTATCATTATGTACATGGGCATAATTATAGCTGAGTTCTTGTTGGGAATCTCATAGGGTATCTAATGTCATTATGTACATGAGCATAATCATAACTGAATTCCTAAACCCTAAACATACCACCTCTTAAAGGTCGAGGTAGGGGACGAGCACGTGCAGGAAGTGTTGGCAGAGCTCAAGCAAGAGGTGGACGAGTAGTCAGGCCTTCCATCAGAAATGTTTTAGAGGAGTGGGCAAAACCTTTTCAACTTTAGGTCCCTACTAATGCAAAGTTAGCAACCAGACTTTAGGGTGTTCAGAGAGCTGTAGAAAGTCTTACAGCCCTAATGGTGACACAAATGGTTGGTCAAAATGCCCCTCTTACTAATGTAGCCCCTATAGAACACATGAGAGCTAAAAACCTTTGGTTGGAACTAAAGAGAGTGGTAGCAAAAGGATCCTAACCGAATTCATTAAATTTAAGCCTCCCACTTTTTTAAGGATGGATAATTAGGAGGACCCTTAACAGTTCATTAAAGACATTGAGCAAATATGTGTGGCACTTGACTATCCTCCAAGGAAATCAGTTACCTTAGCTACTTTCCAATTGAAGAAAGTTTCCAAATTGTGGTATGAGTCCCTGCTGTAAGGGAGACAATTTGAGTTGCCTCCTCTCGAATGGGAATAGTTCAAAGAATTGTTTATGGAGCAATTTTTACCCATAAGCATTAGGGATGCTTGTACTAGGGATTTTGAGGGCTTACGGAAAGTCCCTAGGGTATCAGTTGATGAATTTGTCATATAATTTACTAAGCTATCTAAGTATGCCCTTCATTTAGTTCCCACTGAAAGGGACAGAATAAAAAATTTGTGATGAGCTTGATAAAATCATTATTCAGGGTTATGATGCCCCAAATAAGTTATTTTACCTCCTTCACTACAACGACAAACTATGCTAGAATGATTGAGATGAGGGATAGAAAAGATAATATAGTGCAAAAGAAGAGGAAGAAGTCAGAGGAAGGAAAACCTTTAGGGAGTTTTACCATGGGTGGATCATTTAAAGGGCCTAGAGCATCAGGTCCAACTCAAACATTTCGATCTAACCTAGAATTATCACTTCAAATGATGGTGAGTACTGTAAGACACTGAGGGAATTCTAGGGACTTCAAACCTACTCCTACATCTGATTTAACATAGTATCCAAAAGGTAGACCTCCCTATTCCACATATGGAAAATCTCATACTAGTCCATGTCACAAAGAGTCTGGAGCATGCTTTAGATGTGGGCATATAGGTCATATGATACGAGATTGCCCTCAAACACTTTACAGCTCTAACAAGGTTTAGTACAACCGTTTGGTTTTAAGTATACAGGACCCAAACCCCAAGGCGCATTTTCAACTAAGGGTGGCAGAAGAAATGGTGGTAGAACTTTTTTTGTTAAAGGTCAGACATCTTCTGGAAGGGATTAGGCACAAGTATTTGCTCTAAATAAACAGGATGCTTAAGCATCAAATGCAGTGATTACAAGTACAATTACATTATGTTCTCATATTGCTCATGTGTTGTTTGATCCTGGTGCTACTCATTCTTTTATGTCCCCACATTTTGCAAAATTGATTGGCAAGGTTCCTATTAAATTAGAAGGCTCTTTGATGGTAACAACTTCGTTAGGGGAACCCACTTTAGTGGATCAAGTATGTAAGTCATGTACGATTTCAATTGACGACCATGAAACAATTGTTAATTTAATTATTTTAGCTATGACTGATTTTGATGTGATCCTCATAATGGATTGGTTGGCTTCTTGTTATGCCACCATGGATTGTCATCTTAAAGTTATAAGATGTGAATTTCCAAATGAACAGCTTGTTATATCCAAGGCAATCTTACAGTGACTCTTAACAATTTGATATCGGCCATTAACGTCAGAAAGTTGTTAAGAAGTAGATGTCAAGGCTACTTAGCCTTATTCCAAGATATTAAAGTAATAGTTCCAACATTTCATCAAGTGCCAATAGTTAATGAGTTTCTTGATGCATTTTCAAAAGACTTACCTGGATTACCTCCTAATAGGGAGATTGAATTTAACATTGATCTACGACTGGGCACCCAGTTGGTCTCTATACCTCCCTATAGAATGGCACCACTAGAACTTAGAGAATTGAAGGATCAGTTGCAAGATTTGTTAGACAAAGGCTTTATCAGCTCATCACCTTGGGGAGCCCTGGTTCTGTATGTGAAGAAAAAGGATGGGTCCTTCAGGCTGTGTATGGATTATAGGCAACTAAATAAAACGATAGTGTGAAATAAGTACCCTTTACCTCGCATTGATTATCTATTCAATCAATTACAGGGTACACAATGATTTTCTAAGATTGATTTGCAATTTAGATATCATCAGCTAAAAATTAAATGAGAGGACATTCTTGAGACAACTTTCAAGACTCAATATGGCCATTATGAATTTTTAGTGATGTCATTTGGACTAACTAATGCCCCAGCCACCTTTATGGATCTAATGAATAGGGTTTTCAAGCCTTTCCTTGATCAATTTGTTATTGTTTTTATTGATGACATATTGGTCTACTCAAGGAGTCAATGGGAGCATGAACAACATTTAAGAATGGTGTTGCAAATTTTGAGAGAGAATTAACTGTATGCAAAGTTCTTTAAATGCCAATTTTGGCTTGATAAGGTGGCTTTCCAAGGTCATGTAGTTTTAAATGAGGGTGTTCAAGTAGATCCTAGTAAGGTTAAAGTAGTTCAAAAGTAGCCCCAACTCACTACTGTCACTTAAATTTGTAGTTTCTTGGGTTTACCCGACTATTACCATCGATTTGTGAAAGATTTCTTTAAATAGTTGCTCCTATGACCAAACTAACTCAAAAGAATGTAAAGTTTCAATGGATTGAAGCGTGTGAGGAAAGTTTCCAAAAATTAAAGGATTGTTTAACATCAGCACCTATTCTTGTGTTACCATCAGGATCTAGTGGCTACAAGATTTATTGTGATGCCTCCAGAGTGGGATTAGGATGCATTTTGATACACCATGGTCATGTGATTGCCTATGCCTCAAGACAATTGAAGAAGCATGAATAGAACTATCCTACCCATATCTTGGAAATGGTTGCTATGGTGTTTGCATTAAAAATATGGCATCACTATTTGTACAGTGAGACTTGCGAAATTTATACAGATCATAAGAATCTTAAGTACATCTTTGAATAAAGAGATCTCAATCTGAGACAAAGGAGATGGATGGAATTGTTGAAGGACTATGATTGTACTATCTTATACCACCCAAGCAAAGCCAATGTTGTAGTAGATGCCTTGAATAGAAAGTCAATGGGGAGTCTGGCACATATAAGTGTAATAAGAAGACCATTGATTGAGGATTTCCACTGGTTAGCAGAAAATGGTGTTAGGCTTGAAACCAATGAGTCGAGTGTGTTACTAACAGGTGTTCAAAGTTTTTCTTCATTGAATGAAAGGGTAAAGGCTGCTCAGGGAGTGAATACTCAGATTGAAAAGTTAATCAAAGAAGTAGAGAATGGAAAACGAAACAAATTTACTCAAGACTCAGAGGGGGTATTATGGTTTGGTCAAAGGTTATGTGTACTCAAGGATGGCGAACTCAGAAGAGAGATTTTAAAATAAGCCCATCAAACCCCTTATACCAGTCACCTTGGAGCAACAAAGATGTATCAAGATTTGAAACAGCTGTATTAGTAGAAAGATATGAAGAAAGACATAACAGATTCTATTTCTCATTGCTTGGTTTGTCAACAAGTAAAAGCAGAATATCAAAAGCCAATTGGGTTACTCCAGAAAATAGAGATACCAGAATGTAAATGGGAAAGAATAACTATAGATTTCGTGATAGGCTTACCTTGAACTTTGAAGGGTTTTGATTCCATATGGGTGATTGTTGATAGACTAACCAAATCTGCACACTTTCTACCAGTGAAAACAACTTGTGGTGTGACCAAGTATGCTCAAATATATCTGAATGAAATTGTGAAGCTTCATGGTGTCCTTATTTCAATTATTTCTGATCGAGGGCCCTAATTTACCTTTAGGTTCTAGAAAGCATTTCAAGAGGCACTCGACATTCAATTAGATCTCAACACGGCATTCCACCCACAAAATGATGGTTAATCAGAATGACCAATTCAAACGCTAAAGGATATGTTGAGGTCCTGTGTTCTAAGCTTTGGAGGGAGTTGGGATACTAACCTACCTTTGGCTGAATTTGCTTACAATAACAGTTATCAAGCGAGTATTCAGATGGCCTTATGAAACTTTGTACAGTAGGCAATGTCGGTCTCCTATCGGTTGGTTTGAAGTAGGTGAAGCAAGAATACTGAGACCAGAATTAGTTCAAGACGTCATAGATAAGGTGAAGATAATAAGGGAGTGATTATTAAATGCCCAAAATAGACAGAAAGCTTATGTGAACAACTGAAGATGAGATTTGGAATTCATGGTAGGCGATCAAATGTTCCTCCAAGTATTCTGATGAAAGGTATAATGAGATTTGGTAGGAAGGGAAAATTAAGCCCCCGTTATATTGAGCCTTTTGAAATACTAGAAAGAATCAAAGCAATGGCCTATCGCTTAGCTTTACCTCCAAAACTAGCAGATGTACATCTTGTATTTCATGTATCTATGCTCAGGTAGTACTTACCTAATCCATCTCATGTGCTCAAAATCTAAGAAGTTCAGTTCGATGCTAGGTTAACCTACGAAGAGGTTCCTATGACGATTTTGGGTAGACAGGTTAAAAAGCTTTGATAAAAGGAGATTGCATCGGTGAAAGTGTTGTGGAGAAATCATTCCCAAGAGAAAGCAACGTAGGAAGCAGAGAATCATATGGGGCAAAGTACCCCCAACTATTTCAAAACTAAGGTATATGGGTGATTTAATTCGAGGACCAAATTTCTTAAGGAGGAGGAATGTAATACCCCTATATATATATATATATATATATATATATTTTAATAAAATATATTTATTCCCACTTTTAATTTTTTATCACCCAAATCATTCTTAATATTCCTACTAAAAATATTTTATCACAATAATTACATCTTTTATCCTCACATAATTATTTAAAACACCCACTCATACCCATTATCCCCACTTTAATTAAATTAATATCCTAATTATTTCCACTAACATTATTTTATTAACCCAATTAATTAAAATAATATTATAATTATACATAATACTCCCACTCATATTATTTTAATACACAATTATATCATTAAACATCATCAGAATCATATTATGCTTCAACCATCGCTGCACGGTCGGTCACTTCTCCTTCCTTCACGCTACCGACGACGTCTAGCCACTATCACTGCCATTGAAAGATCGCCGGTAGATGACCGGCACCCCACGATCCTCACCGACCCCTCAGCTAGCCTCACCAATCGTTGATTACTAGAAAACAGCGAGAATTCCAAGCGATATTCATGCGCAAATTCAAGCCAGATTCTGAGTTTGGTGTGTTTTAAATCCAATTAAACATAGGGCTTCACTTTCTACATTGATTTCACACCTTTGTCCCTCATTTTCATTAATCAATTTGGTCTAATTTGCTCAGAATCGAAGAAAACCCAATTCAGGTACTATTCATATGCGAAAATCACTGTTCATGCAAGAAAGTGATGAAATTGAGCTTAATTTGGGTTGTTTTCTTCAAATTGAGTTAGGATTACATTTTTAAGGTGAATTTCACACCTTTCTCCCTAGAAATCACTAATCAATTGCAAATTTTGGCTTCTAGATTGAAAAAGGCCAAATTTGGGGTCTAGGGGTAAATTTTGGAAATAAGTGAAATTTGAGTTCTTAGGGCTTCTTAAATTTTATTATGCATCTAGGTAATGATTTATAATTTTTGGAAATTTTAGTTTAAATTTTAAGATGAATTTCTAATTTTGCATAATTTTTCTAGAATTTTCATTAAAAAGAAAGGGAGGAAATTATAAGGGAAAAATTTGTTTGGGTTGATTAGATAACAATAAATATTATTTGAAGTTAAATGGAAATTTTGAAATTTATAAGATGACCCTTAAGTGAAATTTGTGTTATGGTAGGTGTTAGAAATTTAAGAAGTGTATAATGGAATAATTGAATAAAATAATAATAATAATAATAATAATAATAATAATAATAATAATAATAATAATAATAGTAATGTTAATAATAATAATAATATTGATAACAATAATAGTAATGATAATAATAATAATAACAATAATAATAATGATAATATGGATAATAAAATGAAATATAAGTCAGAAGTATTTTGAAGTATTAATTAAGAAAGTGGCCCATAAATTTAATTTCTTAAAATTTAGTAAAGAAAGAGGTGAATTGAATCAAGGTGAATAATGAATAATTATTAGGTTTGTGACATAATTAAATAATGAAATTTATGAAGACTAGATGTTAAGAGTATTTTATTTAATGTTTTTAGGTGGTTAGAAAACTATCAGTAAAGAAATTATAGTTAGAAGGAGTTTGGTATTCTCGTCACATGTAAATAGATAATCCTAATTATACAGAATATTATTCTAAATTATTCATAATAATTTTGAATATTAAATTATTAGAAATATTGAAATTTGAATTTTGAAGTGGTTCTGAAGTTTTTGATATCTGTACATGGATAATTGTTTATCACTAAAATATTGGGAATATGTCCAAAATAGAACCTTGTAACTAACAGTAGTTGACATTAGCCATAGTACACTGCGATTGATAATCTGATAAGGTTGGGTATGATACCCTTGCTACTATATTCTATTTGAGATCGAGGGCCATTATGATATTTACTCAGAGTCTATGGCTGAATAAGTATAAGTTCTGATTTATTATCACTAGCCTTGGGCTAACTCTGTATTATGTAATTATGACTGTTTCTGTAAGATATTTCCAAATAAATTCTATTAATGATTATTCTCCGTTTGATATTACTGAATTATAATTGTATGATATCTGGTTTAAAATTTCGAATAGCGTACTACTGTAAACCTGTTTTAATTTCTACAATATTAGTATTACCTGCTCACTGAGTTTCTACTCAACTTATTATTTAACATCTTTCATATTCCAGCGTCAATCCAGAACGTCCATCTTCAAAATTTTAATCTTAGTGATTAATTCCTTGGTGAGTCTAGCCTATTACTAGAGTTATGTCTTTCATTATTTTTATGATTCAGTTCAGTCGCTCCTTGTATACAGACTAGATGTTTAATATATTATTATGATATGTCAAAAAATGTTTGTATAAAAAGTTATGAGACTTATGCTATTTAATATGAATTTATATAAATTTTGTCATTATGAAAGTTTTAACAGGTTCACGAGAATAAAAGACATCTAATTCTCATGCCGATCATATTCTATCGGCTCAAACCGTGACAAGAAAGGTTTATGAAAAGGATGCTTCTAGCGTCTGGTACATTGCCTTTCTCTTTCCACTGAAATGCCATCACCTAGCAGTAGTGGTAGAGCATATTACATTACAAGAGTGTTGGAATCATACAGTTTTTCTGGGAAATGTGAAGAAGTTTACTAAATTGCCCTTGCGTTTTCATTCATGTTCCATTACTTCTACTCCAATTTCACATTTCACAGGCGTCCACGTACAAAGTTGGAGATAAGGCAAATAACGAGGATAAAAAGGGGTGAATAAAAATTTTAATAAGAAACATTTCAGTCTTTTCATTTTATCATTATTTTTACTGCACCAAATAATTTTTTTTTAAATTTTTTTATCTTTAACATACCAAACAAATTTTGATATCAAAAGCTTTTATTTCTTTTTTTCTATCAACATTGGATGACGAGGATGCATTAGGATGCTTTTATCTACTGGCCAATGTGGCACTCCTAATAAGGCAAGACGTGTTGGTATAGATATTAAGATGTAAGTTCCCAGACCAAAAATAAATAAAAACAATGACAAGAAGACAAATTAGCCGTCATGTGTTTGTGTAGTGCCTTTCCTAATAAGCCACTAAAACCGTATAATTTTTAATATTTTAGGTAGATATGAATATTATTTATTTATACAATTTTCATTTATTAAATTTTGATGTACATATTAACTAAATATTGATGACTTGAATAGAATATATATATATATATATATATAGTTTTTTCAATTATTAAATTTTCAATTTTTATATTTTATTATTAATTTTTCAAAAAATCTACTTATGTAATGTAAAAATCATATATTTATTATGTTATTATTAAAAAAGCTTGATAATAAATATTTCAAGTGTTTCATCTCAAAATTCACTTACAAAATTGTATTTTCTATCGTATAATAAAGATTTTGGTATCATGTTATTTTAAAAATTAGTTAGTTTATGTTTATAATAATACAAAAAAAATGAGAATGTAAATTTGAATTTTTAAAAAAATTGTAGTTGTAATACTCATGAAATTTATACTAAAAAAGGGAACTTAGTTAGAGCTAAATGTAAATGTAGATAAAATTTTACCTGAGATTGTAACCAAAGTAAGTATCTAAACCTCACCCTGTGTATTTCTAGCACTTGTAACTCAACAAAGTACAGTAACCAAATATCTGTGAAGAAAATTTTGATATGATAAAAATATAATATTTTCCACTTAAAATATTTTAAACTCCCAATTATTCCCACTAACATTATTTTATTAATCCTTAATTAAACTAATACTATAATTATACCTACTACCCCCACTCATATTATTTTAATACCCAATTATATCATAAAAACATCAACAGATTACCATTTTGCTCTAAACCATCATGTAACCCAGCAAGCTTCACTATGCCGTCATTTCTCCCACGATCCACTGTTGCCCTTCGCCGGTCGAGCCTTGTTGGTGGTTGACTATTAACCTAGAAGCTCCATCAGCCTCCCAACAAGCTTCACCGACCATCACATCGCTAGAAAATCGGTGAAACTCCAATAGACAAATATAGCAAAATTCGAGCTCCAAATTCATGAAATTAGTGCGTTTTTGCTTCGATTTTGCTTAGGCCTTTAGTTCCCACATTATTTTTAGCCCATTCTCCCTCATTTACACTGATCAATTCAGTCCAATTTGCTTCAGATTGAAGAACCCTAATTTTGGCACGGTTCATTCAAAAAAGAGGTCAATTTGAGTTCAATTCAGATTGCTTGCTTCAAATTGAGTTAAGATTACACTTCCTAGGTGAATTCCACACCTTTCTCCCTTAAAATTACAGATCAATTGTGAATTTTGGTTTCCAGATTTAAAAACCCCAAATTTGGGGTCTAGGGGTAAATTTTGGAAATAAATGAAATTTGAGTTCTTAGGCCTTCTTAAATTTTATTATACATTTAGAGAGTGATTTAGAATTTTTGGAAATTTTAGTTTGAATTTTAAGATGAATTTCTAATTTTTTCATAATTTTTCTAGAATTTTCATAAAGAAAAAGGGAGGAAATTAGAAGGAAAAAATTTGTTTGGGTTGATTAGATAACAATAAATATTATTTGAAGTTAAATGGAAATTTTGAAATTTATTAGATGACCCTTAAGTGAAATTTGTGTGATGGTAGGTGTTAGAAATTTAATAAGTGCATAATGGAATAAATTGAATAAATAATAATAATAATAATAATAATAATAATAATAATAATAATAATAATAATAATAATAATAATATGAAATATAGGCCATAAGTGTTTTAAAGTATTATTAAGGAAAGAGGCCTAAAAATTTAATTTCCTAAAATTGAGTAAAGAAAAAAGGCCAAATTGGATTGAAAAGGTGATTTGGTTAAAGGTGAATAAAAAAATAATTAATTAGGTCAGTGATAGAATTAAATAATTAAATTTATTCATGAAGACTATATGTTAAGTGTATTTTATTTAATGTGTTAGGTGGCTAGGGAAATTGTCAGCAAAAAAAATTATTAGCGAAGATAGGTAGAGATTGATATACTCCTCTCAGGTGAGTAGATAATCCTAATTATGTACGATATTATTCTGACTTATGATTCTGAATTTTGAATGATTAGAAATACTTAAATCTAAACTTTGAAGTGGTAAGATTTTGAAATTATGATATTTGTACATGGATATGTATTTATTTCTGAAATATTGGAAATGTGTCAAAAACATAAACCTATAGCTAACGGCAGTAGACATTAGTCGTATGCACTGCGATTGGAATTATGATGTGGTTGAGCATAATGTCATTACCACCTCATTCTATATGAGGCCTAAGGCCATTATTATAAAGGCCATTATTATAATTAGTCAGCTTATGGCTGAAATGGGTATCTGATATGATCTGCTTTCACTAGCCTTGCACTAGTGTTGTATTTCGCAATTATGATTGGTTCTATAGGAGATTTTCAAATATATTCTGTTAATGATTATTCTCCGTTTTGGTGATATTAAATTATGAAGGTAAGATATCTGGTTTTAAAATTTTGAAAGGCGTACCATTGTAAGTCTGTTCTATTTCTGCAATATTAGAATTACTTGCTCACTGAGTTTTCACTCACCTCATTATTCAATATTTTTTAGATTCCAGCGTTGATCCTAAACACCCACTTATGGAATTGTAATCGTGGTGATTAATTCCTTGGTGAGTCTAACCTATTGTTAGAGCTATGTGTTTATCTTATTTTATGATTCTGTTTAAACGCTCCCTTATATATAAGCTAAATGTTGATGTATTACTATGGTATGTCAGATCACTCTGCTGTAGAAGTTTTGAAAGGTCTAGGGAATAACTTGTCCAACTTTCTACATAGAGATTAAATTGAGTTAGTTAATGTCTATATGAAGAGTTAAGAGATTTAATGTTTATTTAATGTGGGTTTAGATAAGTTCAGTCATCTTAAGTTTTCTAATAGATTCACGACAATAAAGGATACTTTATCCCTATACTGATCACATCCTATCAACTCAGGTCGTGACATTAGTTATGACACAGTAACTATTAAATATAAAGTATTATTGTACGTATGAATTACATTAATCATTTGATGTTTAATTACTTAAAATAATAATTTTTTAATCATTCATAATTCTTAATAAATCGAAGTTGGCATTTCATAAGTGAATAACAAATATAATGATATAGATAAAAATTAAAAATGATAGGCGACACTTATAATACCTGTTTTTTTCATTTGTAGCAAAATTAAATCTTATACGCCACACAATCAAAACTTTGCATAAAATAAAAATATCAGGCAATATCTAAATACAAATCTTATCATTCTACTCTTCACTACTCCAATTTTTTTTGTTATTAGCCGTTCCATCACCAAATCTCCCAAACATGGTCTGGTTTTGGTATGTCTACAAAATTAAATTTTGGTCAAACAATTAAAACATTATAAATTTTGGGAAGGTTTTGATCAGGTGTTACAAAATTAATTATGTTGTCCATACACTTATACTCTTGCATAAGATAGAACTAATAGATAATGCTTAAAACCCGTTCCCTATTTTTTGTGAACGATTTTGAAGTATCGCATCTAATGAACTGTTGTATAAATTACCCGCTACTTGGAACACTGAAAAAAAAGGGCTCACTATTACCCTTTAAGCAACGATTTAGAACCATTGCGACAAAAAGTGTTGCCACAAGCTAGAAGAATATTGTAGTGCGTCCCTGTATTTATTACTTTCCAAATTGCATAACGATGTAAATAAATCCACCATCCATTATGGCAAGAGATCCCCCAAGTGTTGAATGTTGATTTATACTTAAAGCTTTTTGTCTTCATTTAACTTTAAAAGTCTACTTGATATGGATGAAATTATGAATCACCCATTAAAGTAAGAATCTAAATATTACTTTGTTCTAAAATAAATCATTTCAAGCACAATAGAATTTTCGAATATATATATATATATATATGAACAAACCTTGAAAAAGGAGTTTAATTAAATAAAAGCATGTTTGGATAAGGTGAGCTGAATCTGCCATCTTTTTGTTAAGTGCAATCATCAATTTGTGATGAGGATTTGAGTGGCATAAGGTGAATATAGTGATTGCGTTTACTTTTTCGTGTTTCCATCACATTCAAAGAGCACAAGAACCTATCTGTCATTTCCGATTATCCTTGCCTCTGGTTAAAAACGATCTACATGAACGAAATGACAACCATGAATAATTTCCTTCAATATTCTTGGAATAAAAAAGTACAAGTGGAAAGCAAAATCAATCACAACCCATTAAAGAAAGGAGCCCTAATTTGTACGCATATCTTGATTATCTTTATGTCTGAATATTATTCCACGAGCATTTCATCAATCAAAGCATATTTTTCTTCAAGAAAAATCTTGCCATTGCGAATTTGTGTTAGGAATCTGTTTAAGCTGAGTTGACATGCACCACTTCATAATGAAAAATTCTCTTATTGTCTTCTTATTAACTAAGTGTATTCCCATCTTCTAAATAGTTCAAGCTAAAGCCTATGTTTAGATTGGAGTTGAGCAAAATTAACTTTGGATCAATTTAGATTTGAAAAACTTTTGATCGAATATAATTTTATATAACTATAAATTATGTTTGGGAACTTTCATATGAAAGTCATGTTTTTATACTAATACAGTGCACTCAACATAAAAATAAGTTTTTTTTCACTTCAATGTAAATAGGAAAATGTAAACAGGAATTTAAAAGGTAAAAGTGTTTTTTAATAAAATTATATGCTAAATAAAACAAAGTATTTATAAGATAAACTCGCGTTTTGGTGTGTAAATGGATTTTTTGAGTTTTTTAAACATTAAAAAAGTCTATCAAGCAAAATTATTTATGAATTAGTTTTTCAAAAAATTAAATTATTATTGTTACTTAAATACAAACCATAGTTAATTACAGCTGCGATCAACCGTTGTTATATGAATTTACTATTATTTTTAACATATAAGTAATTTTGTAATTATATTTTTTCATTTAAAAATTATTTCATTCATTAAAATATTTTTAAGACTATCCTCTAATATCGTCTCTGTCTATAAATTAATATAGTACTTACTCGGACACATTAAGTTGACATCATATATCCTAAGCCGTAATTAGGAATTCTGATTTAATGAAATTCATAAGCTCCCTGTACCTAAAAGTTTAGGTACCCAAATCTAGTTTCTTGATTGGGTTACATTATGTCGGCTGACTTATTAGTGACAGATAACTGAAAACGTGAAACACACCAATATGTTTCACTTCTTTGTCAATTTATATGGATAAAAATAAAATAAATTTTAAATATATGACTAAATTAAAAAGCAAAATCATGAAAGCCTAAATTAAAAGTATACCATTTATGTTAAAAAAATTCTTCCAAAACTTTTTTGTGGGACAACGAACCTATTGTACTATATATTACATTTGTAACTCTACCATTGAATGGATCTCTTAAATTATAGTTTTATAGTGTAAACATGGTACAGTTCAATGTACTCCTCAAAATGAATAGTATATATATACTGCTAATAATGATATTCTATATAAAACAGCAATAATTATTTTTGAAATACTATATTCCTTAGTTATAATATAATTAAATATTAAATATTAAGTAGAATTTTTTTAAAAAAATTGTATCAAATAATTAATGAATTTAATTATAAAAATAAATATATTAAAATAAAAGAATATTTCATTTTTTATTATATTTAATAATTAATTATATCATAATAAAAAACATAATTTTCCATAACATATGATCATAAAAATTTAATTTTCAAATAGGTCAAAATTTTTACTATCAATATTTTGAGAGTGAAGCAATCACTTCAAAATTTGTAGTAAATAAATTTTTAGAGTCATACACGCACTTCAATATTCTCTAAAGAATTGAGCTTTCTTATATCATATACATGAATGGGTGTTTAATTCGATGTCTAACATGTCTGAGTGGGATGACAAATAAAGGAAATACTTATAAATTTTTTTTATATTTTTGTTATATATCTTTTAATATAACATGATAAGTGTTTAGTTGTCTAATAATATCATGATACACATATAATTATTATAAATAATTATTTTATTTTTAAATTAAATTATATATTATTATTAATTGATTCAATACTTATCATATTCTGATAAGATAATAGTAAAACAAAAATATATGGAACCGTATAAATTCAGTCCATAAATAAATTAAAATAGTAGGACCTTATTCATTCTCTAATATAATTGATGTCTGAGAACTTATCATTGTGGTCTCAGTTCATGCATGGTTGCATGATTAATCCCCATATTTGAAATAAAATGGGTTGACCAAATCCAAATAATTAATTAGGGACACTAATTTTAAGTTGACATCTTTTTGGTTAGGAATGATATATAATCGACCACTTTCGAAAAAATTACAATTCTAAGACTCACCTCGAAATTCATCCAATATACACAAAATTATAAAAGAAAAAATTTTAAGATTTAGACAAATGGGTATCAATAGTAACTTTTAGGTGCTAAAGCAAGGAGATTCAAATATCTAGTACTCATTTCTTTTTACAAATGAAACCATATTTTTAAAATTTTAATCATGTACTTGTTACTTATTACATTAAAGAAAGTTTAAAAAAACAATTTATATAATCTATTAAAAGAAAAAAAATCAAGTTGTAAATGACGTTTGAAGGTAGACAATATAATTTCATATTTATGATTATGTATTAATATAATTATTATGTAATAATATAATAATATTATATATTGGGGCAATATTGAAGGATTTATCTGAAATCCCCATCCCCATCAAATACTGTAATAGGGATCCAACAATTTTTGCCATATTTATTTTTACATTGTTGAATGAAAACATAATAATCTAAAATTATACATAATGAATATTATTGCTTGTGATTATTAATAAAAATTTAGACCATTAGACTTTTATTTAATGATCCAAAATGACTGTTGTTGAATTAAATTTTCATTTAATGGTGCATAATGGCTGTTGCAGAATTTGAAAGTATCTAATCTACTATTGGGGATTTGGTTGGTTTTATAACTTTATCTGTACGTTGATGATATTGTAGGAATTCAAAGGCTATATATGAAATTGTTTAAAATCCTTTACAATGTTCAATTTTAAATTTTAATTATACTCAATAGCTATTATTTATCTTCTATTAAGTATTTATTTTAATCTAATATTCTTAATTAATAATAAGTTATTGACTAGCTAGTTCAAAAGAGTAACTGTTGAGATTGCAACTGTACAATAAGAGTCGAGTCCAGCCTTGAGCTAACTAGTTGAGAACTTCACAATTAAGTTAATTAGATGAAAAGGAGACTACGGAATTTACTTATTTTAGTGTGACTGCCGAATTTTTCAACTAGAAAAGAACATTTTGTTTAAGTATGTATAACGCATGAAGTAATTGGAAGCATAAAGTATGGGTGATATATATATATAGCCTATCATGAAGATCAGTTATTGTTTGAGGAAAACACTATGAAGGAAAAAAAAAAATTGTTAGAACACAAAGGAACATAAACAACTCTTTAAAATATATCCTGCAATAACTTAATTACTTGATCATTACTTTACATACATTTATTCACTTTTTTTCCAGCTTTGTTTATATGCTTTATGTCGTCTATTTTAGCATTCTAGCGTTGTTTCTAACCCATTATTAGACTTGCAATTAGTTTCCATGAAGTTTTTTTTCTTTCTAATCGTTATTTGTTATCGCTTGAGTTTGTACATGTAAACCATTCTAAATAATATATTATCCGTTGTAATTTCAATTATTTATTTCAGAACCTTTTCTTTTGGCTTAGTTTTGTTAAGCATATAGGAGAACCCTTCTCTTGAAAGTGTCTCTACTACCCACTCATAAAACCAAGAACCAAAAAGTACTAGCGTCCTTTCAGTGCATGTATCAGCTTTGGCATCGTTGAAAGCATATCTTGGTTGTATATTGGACCAAAAGTTTCTTTTTTGAAGAAGAAAAAAAAAAAAGAAACAACTTGGATCTATTATCCGTCAAGACAATATTTAAGTGACAATCCGAATAATTAGGTCACCTTGACACAATAAGAACTAACAAGGGTGATAATTTGTGGTCAATGAATCAATTACACGAAATATTTATTAAAACTAGCTAATAGTCAACATTTGAACGCCTAATTTCAAAAGATAAATCTACGTAGTTTAAAGCTTAATTGTTTGCCGAAAAAAATGCTTAATTGAAATTTTAAAATGCAAAAATACAAAATAAAAAATGAACTGTTACCAAAAAATTAGTAAGTAGCTATTAAGCATACCATGGAGAATAGTATTTTGGAAATAAAAATAAATGAATATAAAAAGTAAAATAAAACATAAATAAGAGAAAATAAAAGAAAAAAAATTCATTGATATTATATTTCTCTTTCTTAGATGTTTCAAATTAACGATGTATAGTAAAAAAGATATTTAATAACAACTAATAGATTGAGTAAAATACTTGATTTTTCTTGTATTCAGTATTAAATACTTAATTATGCCCCTCCTCTATTTTAAAGATATATATGTACATAAACATCTCTTATATCTTAATAATTTTCACCATTTTTTGAATGACTGCTGGCTTAATTGTTAGCCAAGACATCACAAGCCTATTAAAGGTATGTCAAATACTTAAAAGTTAAAACGCCCATAATTGCATTTGTTTGAAAAGATTGAGAGTTATAAAGTTATATATACTTTTTATATTTGTAAACATGCAACTGTGCTTATTAAAATTTTAAATATTAATTTGTAGACATTTGACAATCAAATCCAATATTTTAATTGATTAATTTTTTTAGTATCTTAATTCACGATGATATTAGTAATGTCTTCTAAAATGACAAATAGTGATATATTTTTTGCAATATAAAGGAAGTCCGACTGCGAATAACTTCTTACAAATATTTCTCTTACTAGAATAAAAATCTCCTTTTTCAAGAGTTTCATGATTAACTTTGAATCCTTTTCCATATGATGTGGATTGCCGACGAATCATGCACGACATCCACTTGCATGTGTGTACTGATGCTTCTCAATTTGATCAGATTCAAATCAGAATGACAAAAATGTGGGAGAAATGAACGTATGGTTTTTATTATAATATTCTCCGTTGTGGTTTATACTGGGGGAGGTCTTGAGGTTTTTCTCATGGCCGGTTAGAACTATGTATAAAGTTTTAAATTAATTATTTATAATAATAAAATTAGACCAGGCTTATCATCTTACTTACATGATAGAGAAATTATTATTTAAACACGAAATCTCTGTTTAATTATCAACACCATCTTTAAGTCACACTTAATTTTTTAACATGTTATGACTGTAAAAAAAAAAAAAACACCGAATAGAGGCAAAATTATAACAAATAACTTGAGATAACACACACAATTTTATGTGAAAAAACTCTAATAGGGTAAAAAATCATAGACAATGAAAAAAGAGCTTCACTATGAAAAAAAATAAGAGCTACACTTTTTTTCTATATAGCAAGGATAATATGATATTTTTATATATCTTACTAATAGGAAAATATTAATCTCACAACTCTCTCTTTCTATATAGGATTGCTCATTTCTTGATTGTCAAAAATGAGATTTTAAATCTATTAATAGGAAAGGATGAAGGGTTTCAATGCAAGTTTTCAAGGACTAAATTGCAATTAAAATTTTTTTTTCTTCGGTTGGTTTGGTTGGTCACCATTCACAAACCAAAATAAAAGTCATGAGTAGCACCTCCATTAACAATCTTCCACTTGAAGATTTGAATGAAAATCAATCAATTTTCACACCATTATTCCTTCCTTATCATCTCTTGTTGCTCACGTCTTAGCTAGGTCAATAGAAGATCTTCATCATGTGAACTTATTAATATACATTGACTTTGTTAGTGCATCTGCTAGGTTATTTTTAGTATAGATTTTCTACATATTCACACTTCCTTCTTCCACCTTTTCTCGAACAAAGTGAAATTGAACTCATATGTGTTTAGTCTTAGAATGGAATGTCAGATTCTTCACTAAGTAGAGAGCATTTTGATTATCACATAATAACATAATCTTCTCAAGATTGTACCTAAGCTCTTCCAACAGTATTTGCAACTAAATTGCTTCTTTGCTAGCTTGTAAAGCTGCAATATATTCTTGTAGTTTTGAAACCCAACTTATAGCTCCGCCTATAAGAGTAAACACATAACCACTGGTGGATTTGTTATTGTCAAGATCACCTGCAAAATCTGAATTTGTATAGCCTCTAATGGTGAAATCTGATCCTCCATAACGCTATGCAACATTCGTGGTCCCTCTAATGTATCTGAGGACCCTTTTTACTATCAAGACCTTAACCAATAGGATGTGACTGGCATAGGGAATGAGGTATCCCTTGTCCTCGTAAGCTTATCAAATATCTTAAAGATAGCAGAACTTAAGCTAATGTGTGGTTCCTTACTCGATAACTCAAGACTAATACCTCTACATGTAATTACCAAAAGAATCAGTTTAATCTGTGTAGAAATTTTAATAGAGTCTTCACTAAAATATAGACCTCCCAAATTTTCTACAATAGAGCTATCTAACATACAATAGAATGGAGAGCTTCACTCTCCCACATATTTATACAACACAACCCACAACCATGGAATTTCATCAAAACAATCAGCCTATATACAAAGGAGCAACTAAGTCTAATTATAAAATGTATACAAGAAACCATTGCTCTAGCAACAGGCTAGGCTCACCCAAAAAGAATAGAAACATCATAACTCTTACTCCTTATGTAGGTGTTTTGGATCAGTGCTAAAATATGAAAATGTTAAATAGTGGGGTGAGTGAAAACTCAATGAGCAAATAATACTAATAATACAAAGGAAGAGAGAGACTGACAATGGTAGAGGTAATTACCAAAACTTTCGTTGTTTAAAACTAGATAACTTATAGAGATAAATCAACAGTTCCAAAACAGAAGAAAACCATTAACTGCCAAAATAAGCCTAGCCTTGATTTTTCAAGTCATGTTCTTACCTCCAATGACTCAACATGTAATAAAAATTTAAAATATCTAATTTAACTGAATTTATTAGGAATCTCCAACAAAACCATCAAATGTTCAGAATACAAAACTAGTCCAGGACTAGTGTAATCAGATCAGAGCATCGACCTTAAGCTCTGAATAATCATAACAATGGCCTTAAGCCTAAAACATAATATAGAGGTAAGAGCATCATACCCAACCATATCATAATACCAATCACAGTGCACTACGGCTAACATCTATAGGGTCATGTTTTTTATAGGTTCTCAAAAGCTTCTTTAACATACAAAATCCATAATCAAAATCAAAATTTTAGAATCAAAATGCCTCAGAATTTTAAATTTAAATAATTCCAATAATATTAAACACAGAATTATAGAGTCTATAAAATCAGTAAAATTCCCATATTCAGAATATGCAATAACATTCATAAAGTCCAAAGCCTACCCAAGTACCAGAGATATCATAGATTCATATTTGAAAATAGATAATTTAAAACTTAACATCTTGCATAATTAGGATTATCTACTCACCTGGTCAAAACACACAAAAAATACCCCCTTACCCGCCAAGTATAAAAGGACAACTTTAACAAAAAAAATATAACAATTAATAGATCTTAACTTTGCATATTAATCAAAATCTTAATTAAAATAATTTTCTAAAAGAAACATCCACAATAACTTATCCAAACCAATTTATGGCACTTATTTAGTTTTGTTCCCATTATTCCTCTTAACGATCCTAATTTCTATAGTTTGTACATACTGGCATACATAAGCTTGGAAAACACTTGGGAACCTAATGGTCACTAAACTTAAAGCCTCATTCGCATTGATGCTCAATATTGATATTTTTGTACTAAAATATATTTCCAAGGCTTTGAAAATGCCCTGAGGCGAATAAACTCAGATAATACTTCTTGCAGTCCTGAAGTTGCCTAAAATTACCAATTGAGTCTAAAGATTATTCTAGTCAATAACTAAGTAATTATTGAACATTAATAATTACTTTTTTTGCACATCTTGTTCATAAAACTCTCTCTTACAACAATGA
The DNA here is from genome assembly GCA_037074485.1 of Delonix regia. Classification (NCBI taxonomy): domain Eukaryota; kingdom Viridiplantae; phylum Streptophyta; class Magnoliopsida; order Fabales; family Fabaceae; genus Delonix; species Delonix regia. The sequence continues at coordinate 15,153,588 of CM073453.1, read as the reverse complement.
AATTTAATGTAAGCGTGAGGGACATTCTAAAAATCACTTACCAAAAATGATAACTTCAAATAACTCCTACAATCCTTCTTGATGTCTAATAACAAGGGAGGATAAGAATTTCTTTAATTATCGATACTTTGCGCACCTCATTTTCCTTACCAAGAAATGGGGGTTATTAATTTAGTATTCCAAACATCAAATTGGCATATGGGCATTGCTAGAACCTCACCTAGGATCAAAACCTCTAAAGAATTTCTCCACAACAACTTAAAATCATGCCTCAATTTCAAATTTCAAGTCTCAATCACTGTTCACATCACTATTCATGTTCTTCATCTAAAATTAAGGACCCATTTGGTTGCTAAAATCAAGGCGAGGGAATGGGATACACTCCCATTCCCATGTTTGGTTGACAAATTGGGTCCTCATTTCCATTCCTTAAGGAGTTTACTCTCCCTCATCTAAGGGAAATTTCCCTTCCTAGTTGAAGTTATGGAATGAGATTAATCTCCTGGGAATAAAAATATACTTGACAAAAGTGTCCCCACTTATAATAATTTTCGAACAAAATACCCCTATGATACATCAAAACCCTAATTTATTATTATTTATTAATTATTTATTTTTAATTTATTAATATTTATATAATTTATTATTAATTATTAATTATTATTTAATTTATTATTAATTTTATTAATTATTTATTAAATATATATATTATTATATTATTAATTAAAATTATTATATTATTAATTAAATATACGTTAATATATAATTTTATTATTAATTAATCATACAAAGAGATATCTGCCTTTTTTTTTTTTATGATAAAGGATAATATAGTAAAATATGCACACTACCTAATTGATTCCTATGTGTAATTTACTAACCAAACAAAGTAAAGGGAGACATGTCCATTCTCATTCCTTCTCAACTAAACAACATTTTAATATTTTCATTCCCACTCCTACTCTCATTCTCATTCTTATTCTCATTCTCATTGTATCAATTCTAACAACTAAACGAAAGGATTTTCAAATTCAAGCACTAAGTCATGAATTTTAGAGCTCAAATGGGCAAAGAACAACACAAAAATCACTTCTAAGTAAAAGCCCTTAAGCAAAACAACAAATTTCACATGATTTTAGCCAAATTTTGAATTCACTACTATTGTTCACTCGCGATGACAACTGAGAAGAAGCTCTAATTTCTAATCAAATTACACAAAATTAAGGCTGGAATTAGTAGAGAACAAGTTGAAATGATGGTTAACATCAAAACTCCTATCAAAATTGGACCAATCTCACTGGAAATCGTGAATCCTAGCTCAAAAAAAATACTCACCGTCGCTATCACTCACCACTGGACTTCTAGAGGTTTTTCGGCCACCCCAAGTGACCAGAACTGATAGTGAAGCACTGAGATGGTGCGCCAATGATGTGCAAGGAGAGGAATATGCAAAAATTTGAAGAGGAGAGGAAGCTAATGGGAAGCTTGGGAAGAATAAGAAGATGTTTTAGGGGTATTTTTGTAATTTTACTATTTGAGACATGTGGTAGCCTAGCAAAAATCATCCACTAATGCAGAAGAAGGGATTCAAACTAAGTCCTCATGGATGCTTAGGTTAGGCTCAACCACTTAAGCTAGCCTAGAATTCATGACATTTGTTACTTGTATTAATATAATAGCTCTTTTGAATTTTCTATTTTTACAACTAATTTTGATTGTTATATTTACTATTTATTTATTGTATTTATTTATTATTTTATTTTTTGTGTGTAAATGTCTAGAAAAATTATCCCTCGAGGTAAAAATTTTAAATGTATAATTTTAGAATATTACATTTACATTATTCCAATGCTCTCAACCAAGATTCGTTATATATCGACTAACCATTCCTACTGCTTGTGCAATGTTTGATCTTGTGTAAATCATAGTGAACATTAAGCTACCCACTGCTGATACATACGGCACTCGGGACATTTCCTTCCTCTCTTTTTCACTGCTAGGACTCATGCTTGACGATAACTTGAAATTAATAGAAAGTAGGGTAGAGATTAGCTTACAATTATGCATATTAAAGAGTCGCAAGATCTTCTTTAAATAACTCTTATGAGAAAGCTAAATCTTCCTATTACTTCTATCTTAGTGAATTTGCATCCCTAGAATCTTGTTTGCTAGTCCCAAATCCTTCATATTAAATTCCTTAGCTAATTGTGCCTTTAATTCATTGAAGCGATCTTTGTTGAGGCTTGCTACCAGCATGTCATCTATATACAATAGTAAAATAATGAAATTATTTCCATCAAACCTTTTGATACATGCACAAGAGTCTGCATTAAGTCTGCTGTATTCAAGCCTTATGATGAAGAAATCAAATCTTTTATACCAGTATCTCAGCGCCTGTTTGAGACCATATATAGATTTGTTCAAGTTGCAAATTTCTTCAAACCTTTATGGCTGAAGCATATAAATTTCTTCTTTAAGATCTCCATGAAAAGATGTAATTTTTACATTTAATTGCTCTAGATGTAAGCCAAGTGTAGCACAAATTGCTAAAACCATCCGAACCATTGTGAGTCGAATAATTAGAGAAAATATCTCATTGTAATAAATGATTTCTTTCTTAGCAATTCCTTTTACCACCAGTCTAACACGATATCGTTCAACTTTATCATCATTAGTTCTTTTGATCTTGTACACCCATTTGTTCCCAATGACCTTTCATCATTTTGGTAGTACAACAAGATCCTATGTCTTGTTCTTATAGAGGGCTTCAATTTCTTCTTTCATTGCTACTAACCATAATAAGCTTCTAAGCTTTCTATAGCCTCTTGAAAAGTTGAAGGCTCTTCATCTTCTGTGATTAGACAGTATGCAACATTTCCTTCCATAATGTAATCTGAGTGCCAAACCAATTTTTTCCTTTATTGAGTTGACCGTTGAACTTCTAGAGTCATAAGATTAAATTTTTCTTGTTCATCATACTCTAGTGCTGCTTTAGAAGAATCTGATACTTCTATTTTATTTTCTCCTCCTTCAATCTATACTGTAGTGGTCTCAACTATTTCTTTTGAAGTGTTATCACCTTTATATATATTTTGTTTTTTCTTTAAAAAAGATGACATCCCTGCTAACTATAACCTTATGGTTAATGAGATCCCACAGGTGACACCCCTTTAGTCCGTCAGCATATCCTAAGAATAAGCATCTTTTAGATTTTATATCTAACTTTGTAATTTCTTGGGTATTGTATATCACTATACTATACTTCCAAACAAATAGAGGTTTGTATAATCAATTGGCTTCCCAGTCAATATCTTCATTGGAGTCTTCAGATTAATTGTGGTTGATGGTAACCAATTGATCACGTAACAAGCTGTCTTGACTACTTCTGCCCAAAATGAATTGGCTAATCCAGTAGTTATCAAAATTACATTTGTCCTTTCTAACAAAGTCCTATTCATCTGCTCTGCTATTCCATTTTGTTGTGGATTATATGCCATCGTGAATTGCTTTTTGATACCTTCTTGTTGACAGAAAGTATTAAATTCATCACCAGTGTATTCTCCTCTATTGTCTGATCTTAAGCATTTCATCCTTTTCTCATATTCATGTTCCACATGCACTTTGAAGGTTTTGAAAACTTTAAACATATATCCCTTTCTCTTGATTGGACACCCAACATTTCCTGGAGTAATTAATGATGAATGTTACAAAATACTTTGTTCCTCCCAAGGATAAGACCGGTGCTTGCCAAACATCAGAGTGCACTAAGTTTAAGATAGCTTTACTTCTCTCCTTAAAGTTGTTGAAATTCAACCTATTCTACTTACTTGTAACACAATGCTCACAAAAAGGTAGAGAAACCTTTTTGAGTCCGGGAAGAAGATTCCATTCTACAAGAACCTTCAATCCATGTTTTAACATATGACTAAATTTACAGTGCCACGATATTGTTAATTCCTCAGCTGCTAGATCAGTTAGTGCAACTAAGACTTCTCTTTGTTGTTGTGTTTCTCCTTTAAGCATATATATAGGTTGGCTGTTATCTTTTCTGCTTTCATAACTACAAGTGTGCCTTTAATGACTTTTAGAATGTCATCTTGTATCTGGGTTTAATACCCATTACTATCAAATTGTCATAAGGACAATTAATTTTTCTTGAGACCTTTTATATGTCGAACCTCCGGGATGGCGCAAATCGTACCATCATAAATCTTTAATTTAATGGTACCTATTCTAGTAATATCTAAGAAATGATCATCCCCCATAAACACATATCTTCCAGAGACAGGTTTATATTTGTGGAACTACTCTCTCCATGAGGTCATGTGTCACATTGATGCTGAGTCTACAAGCTAGATATCATTGAACCTTTTTCTACCAGTAGCAACTGTTATTGCCTTACTGTATAAGGCTTCTCTGTCATCTAAGGTACTTGCAATGCATCTTTGAGCACTTTACGACTCAGTATCTTTGCCTTTGACCTATGTGTTCTTTTTAAAATCCCAACACTCATTTTTATAATGTGCCTTTTTGTTACACTTGAAATGTCTTATATTCTTCTTACTCTTTGATTTTAATCTACCTCGATTCTGGCTCCCACTTGAGCCATGTTATGTTGATCTTCACCTCATTACTATCAAGGTTTCCACTTGTTGTGAACAAATTAACCTGTTTTCCTTGTTTTTGTGCTAATTTTCTTCTTCCAAAATAGCTAGTGTAATGTCATTGAAAATTAGGTAGTTCATAAGAACATTATTAGTCAGGTTGATGATAAGTTAGTCATAAGAATGGGGTAGACTTTGAAGTATAATTTCAGCATGTTCATTGGCCTATATTTTGTGACCGAACAATGTAAGTTAAGAAAATAGAGTATTCAAAGTGTTGATTTACTTCTTCATTGAAGCAGTTTCGAACATCTGCAGAGTGTATAATTTCCTTTTAAAGAAAATTTTGTTATGTAACTACTTGCCCTCATACAATTTGGTCAAATTATCCCAAATTTCTTTTGTCATCTTCTTCTCCTCTACACTGGACAAAATTTCATCTGCAAGTGCTAGATGAAGATTTGCAATTGCATTTCAGTCCATCTCGTTTTATTTTTTTTCATATGTGAATTCAACTGGCCTTTCGTTGATAGCCACAAGACAAATATCTTTTCTCAAAATAGCCTTATCTTCGACTTCCATAGTGAGAAAATACTATAGTTGAATTTTTTTAATCTTAAATTTTGCCGCCATTGCTTCAATCACAGTTTATTTGTGAGCAAAAATAGCTCCTACTTTTTTGTGAATACTAACCATATGTATGAATAGTAACCAAATGTATAAATAGTTCACTGTACACATCAATAGTACCCAGTACCTTATAATGGATGAAAATAATCTTACTTATTTTCTGATGTGGAGGATCCACTATATTAGTAGCAGTCTTAGAGCATACGATAAGTAAATAATAACACCTAAATGGGATCTAATACTAATTGTAGAAAAAATAGACACCGAATAGAAGCAAAACTATAATAAATAATTTAAGATGACACATAGAATTTTACATAAAAAAACTTTAATAGAATAAAAAATCCACGAACAAAGAAGAAAAGGCTTAATTATGAGAGAAATAGGAGTTACACCTTCTCTCTATATAGTAAGGATAATACAATATTTTTATATCTCTTGCTAATAGAAGAATACTAATCTCACAACTCTCTATATATCTCATAACTCTCTCTTTCTATATAGGATTGTTCCTTTCTTGGTAGTGAGAAATGGGGTTTTGAAGCTCTCTATTTATAAGGAAGAATAAAGGACTACAATGCAATTTTTTAAGAACTAAACTGTAATTATTTTTTTTTTCTTTGGTTAATTTGGTTGGTCACCAACCAAAATAAAAGCCTTGGGCAACACCTCCATTGACAATAACACTTAATTTTATATATATGAACAATATATTTAATATTTAGATGACAAAAATATTTATATCGTAAGTCAGTTCATTAGAGTTTACACACCTCAATGGCCCATGTAGAGGCTTTAAATAATTAATGTAAGTTGTAGTAGTAGGTTAAATAAGTTAATTGGTTTGACAGATCATATTTCAGTAGGTTAAAGATTTCAATATGACCTATCACACATTTAATCCATAAAATATGTAATATATAATATTTATTGCAATAATAAGTATCCTCTTAAATTAATTAAAACCACTATCTCATAAAATTAAATTTTAATTTTAAACACTAAAACAACTATTTAAAATTTAAAATAATCAAATAAAAATAAATATGTAAATTGCTTATATCTCATTAAATAATTAAAATAAGTAATAATAAGTTTTATATTTCTTTATACAAAAAAATTGGCATGCCAATTACAATATTGACGAAGAGTCCCTCCATGTGTGTGTAATGAGACTTCGATCTCGTGCTGGTTATATAATTATGAGATGGGATTTCAGTTTAATATTCTTGCATTTTGTCATTTGTTTCAAATTAATATTATCCTTCGAAGTATGAAACATAAGAGTATTAGAGCTGGTTTTTTTTCAAGCTCATAGGATTGGCATCAGTGAGGTGATTCATGTGATGCATAATTAAGTATATTTTAACCAGTTTGAATTTTAGCCATGTCAAATACTTGAAAAGATTTAAAGGATAAATGAATGAAGCTTCACTGGAAGTCCGATGTTCACACAGTTGTTGCCATTTTTTTATTAAAAAAAGGAAAAGAAAAAACAAATTGCTGACACTTTTTCTCATTGAGGACGATACCTTACTAGCTGAAAAAATATTGGAAGTTAATGAGGGTTCCCTTTTTGAAGCGAGTTGCATTAATTAAATATATAAATTAAGCATCTGAATATTTCACTGTGTCAGAATCAGATATTTTAAAAGTAATATTTATTATAATATTATGTTCAAATTGTTTTATTCTCATTGATCAATTTGGATCTGATGATAGAAACATGAAGTTATGTTTATTCATAATGAACTGTTCGATATAAGTTTAATGGTCTAAATTTATATTTAATTAATATAACTATTTATAGTTATATTTTTAGTTTATAAATATAAACCATTGAATCTTTATTTAATAATCCACTATAATTGAATATAACCTTATGTTCCACAAATACGAGGGGATCCAGATTGCTCACCAACTTGATTGTTGAAGTCTAAACTGAGATACCCAAGCCGTCTTGTACTGTTACTGGTCCGACTGTTGCTCCCCTGCACTAGAGATAATATGAGACAAATTAAAAAAATGTAATAAATAAAATGATAGATTAATAATGTATTATCTCCGAATTAATCATATTCTCTCTCTTTTGACATATATATATATATATATATATATAAGAGGAAAAAATAGTCATTCTTAAATTATTAATCAATTATAAAAAATTAATGCAAGAATTGTTATATATACTAAACTATGCACGCCAGAAATTCTTGATTCATGCAGCAGAATCCAGAAATTTAGGTAATTTAAATTTATAATATATTATATGTAAATGAAGTAGGGTCCCTCCAACTTCGTTTGACCGATAAAAAAACTTAGTTGATCAAATCCTAAATCTTTATGTAATAAAATTTTATCTTTATTGTACATATATTAAGAATTCTTTGAAGTGTTAAATTTTATGTAATTAAAAAAAATTAATAAAGTAATTAATTAATTAACTGCATCTTAAATTAAAAATTTTCAAAATTTGAAAATTTTTTGTAGAGATTCTTTGAAATTTGAGAATTTTTTTTGAGTGAATGAGAAAATTAATATATTAATTAAATGCCTCTTAAATCAAAAATTCTTTAAAATTCATATATTTTTTGTAATCAACCAAAAAAAATAAATAAATAATTATCTTTTAAATTTTTTAATAATGAACTATAAATATAATTTGACATGGTTTAAAATTAAAGCTAAAAAAATAATATATGACTGAATGATTTATAATAGTGCTCTACTAATTAGTCAATTGTCTTCATTTCTCCTTTACCAATCTCATAGAATTAATTTTATGAATTTTTTTTAATTTATTATGTTTTATTTATATCACAATATATTACTAAATTCAATTTTTCACTGGCCCTTACAAAGATTATTGATTTAAAATATATTGACATGTAATATAACAAATTAATTTTTTCTAAAACTAGTGCAACATATGGACAAATAAACTAATTAATTAGTAATAATTCTTTGTAAATCTGAAAATAAACTTAATATGTATAATTAATCAATTAATTCACTGATATTTGAATAAATTATATTAATCTAGTAGTCTATATGATTTACTAAAAAATTTTACATTCATTGATCACCTAAATGCGCAGACCGATGAAAAGTTACATTACAACTTTAAGATCTATATTATTTTTGCATCAATTATATTTCACAGAATGTTTTTGTATGTAATATTTCATTATTAAATTTATCACTTATTGCTTTTATATTAAATGAATAGTGACACCGAAATAATAATAATAATAATAATAATAATAGAATGAAACGGGGAATGTAGTGATAATAGTTTTATAATGGAATTTTATACGATGTGAGCGTTTAGACATGTGTATAGTTTTACCGATACGCCTCCTTGATCAAACAACATGTTTACGTGTTACCTAAACCACGAGCAAATATGTTTCATTAATGCATCATTTTTTATGGGTTTATTATATAAAAATAATAAAAATAACCAAATTAGATTTAATGCACTGTTCATTTAATTTATTTGGGGAGGCGAGGGAGACAAATGAGATCAACCTATCAACGTTTGCACTGTGTTTTAGGGTCGACAACATGGGCATGCCTGGCTGCTACCGACAGTCTCCTAGTTTTAAAAACAATATCTCACATAATATATCTTTGCCTTCCTTCTCTTGTCTGAGAGGGACTCCAAATATTTTATTTTTATGACAAAATGCTTCTACTATTTGAATATTTGCGAACTGATACTTTATGGTGATACTGATTTCTACGGATCTACCTAGCTACATATAACTCACTTGTCATATACAAATATCAATAATTGAAAAAATCAATCTCGACGAAAACAAGGTGAATGTAATAAAACACTTGTTCCCATTCGTTATATATTGATCATCACAAAATGAAATATTCACCCTGACTAATAGCTGATATACAATATATTAAGATCCATAAAGATAGAGTGTCGAATGATAGATAAATTGACAGAAAATATTGGCTGAAAATAATACATTTATATGGGAGATAAGATGTTGTGTAAACCAAATTATATTATGACAGATAAAAAAGTCCCATAATTTAATTAGATTAATTAATATTACTTTTATCATAATTTGATTGAGTTTACATGCTACTTTATTTGTCACATAAATATGTTCGTGTGTGTGTGTGTGTGTGTGTGATAATCAAATTTTACGTAAAATAAGAAAAAAAAATCTACATATAGCTGGGATAGACGACAACTTGGTAGGGCTCTTCTAAGACAATTTCGTGGTGGTGGTAGAATTCCGGTGATGATCTGAGTCAATCATGGGTTGTATATATATATATATATATATATATATATATATAGACACACACACACACACACATACTCTTGTACTCAAGTTAGTATACCACTGTTGTACAATTCCAATGTCTGGCCTTCTAGGCGTTTAGCAACTATGAAGTTAGATTATATAAAGTACATAATATGATTTTTATTAAATATTTGGTACATCCATTGTCACACTCCAAAATCCCTGGAGTGAGACTGGTACAAGACACGAGAAAAATTTTCAAACCTGCAAGCCTACGTTGGATGAATATTTAATACCATATTAAAACTATACAATTTCCATCACATATATAATAACTTTGCCTTTATATAGAAATAAGCAATTTATACAAAACAAGGAGTTTTGTAGAAGTTTCGGCAGAACCTCCCCATTAATTAGGACATCCCAAAATTTCTACAACATCCTGTTAGGCAACATATATATATAAGAGAACTTCACTCTTACCAGCATAACCTAGTATAGCATATAACAATTTACAACAATGGGGAAAGTTTACTGTGGTCACTATACAATCCTAGAATACCAAAATAATGGCTATCACCCTAACTATATATACATCTCAAAAAGAATGAGACATGAATACCAAAATAATAATAATAATAAAATAGATCCCACAAATCCCAAGCGAGCTCACCAAAAGAATTTTCGTCACTGCTTCACTTCCTTCAGGAATTCACCAACCTCCCTATCTGAGACAAAATTTTTCGACTAATAGCACCCCAAAATCAGTAATAAAGTTACATATATAAATTCAAATCAAAACATGAAGAGTTGAATGAAATAGGATAACATTTAAAATTACAAATAAATACCATTACAAATAACACACTAGCTAGTTAATGCATATATCAAAATATTGAATTTAAGATGCCTTGCACAAAAATCAATAAGTTTCTGGGCATCATTTTGTGGGAATGACTACTATGGACTAATCTGGTGTGAAATACAGCCATAAGGGCAAATCACAACAGGCGAGGAAACACAATCCTCGAGGGCAAATAACCACCAGGCGTGAGGTCATAACTCACGAAAGTTTATCATTCATCGACCCTCGTGTGATGGCCGTCACACGAGATTAGCACCATCATTAACCCTGCTAGCTGGGTAATTACCTAAGTGCACCAAGGGCTAACAATACTGTTGTTGGCAACTAATGTCCTAACTAGTCCTTCTAATGGTAATGGAATTAAAACAAGTATGCATAGCAAAAAATAACAAGTATGCATGAAATCAATTTGTATTGCAATAATGGTTTACCCAATGATTATTCATAACTGTACGCATAATGTTTCTCAAAAGTCATTTTCAAAACCGTACATAATGTCATCTAACATGTCAAGGGATTTCATCTTCTCATAAGTTCAATTCCGATAAAGTATAGTCATGGCAAAATTAAAAATCATAATTATAAAACATTTCTAAACAATGAAAAGTGAAGCATATATGAAGAGGATTAGGGAGTGCTATCTGTGTACTTGAGTGCCATTAATTACTAGCAACCCAATGTCTTCCCTTAGGTAACCATCTCACCCCTAAGACCTACCTATGTCATTTAAAAAGCCAGGAATTATTCCTCTTCTTCTTCCCTCAACCAATTTTGGCATTAAGCACAAACTATTAGAAATAATCTCCTAACCTATAATTTAACCTTAAAGAGTCCTTCTACTCCTAAGAAGCTTACTAAAATGGAAAAACTAAGTCCCAATTACCTCATCCAACCAAAATTCCCTCTTAGGCATATTACCAAGCAACCATGAATTTTCCCATTTTCACCCATTCAATTCTCATTCATTGACTTTCTATAACTCCCATAATTAGTTTTCTCCAACTTACCAAGGCTATAAATCATCTTTACACATCTATAATCTCCCTAGAGCATTCCCATACTTGCAAAAATTCAAGAAAAATATGAATAAATTTCAAATCATCATTCCTAACCAATCAACAATTTCTAAATATCTCAAATGTTGCCTTGAAGCTACCAATTACACCTTAAGTCCTAAAATTTTCAATTTGGTCCCTAAGAACCTGAAATCTTGGCCAAATTGGGGGTCTTCATTCCAAATCCAAATTCCATGAAATTAGCAACGAATTATAGCTGGAAATAAGCTGGAATTAACAATGTATAACAATTTAGCTCAAAACTCACCCAATCTGAGCAAAATGGTTGAGAAAGCTTGAAATTGGAGACTCTATGCCACCCACCAAAAAACCTACAGCGTCACCAGTCAATGGAGCTCGAGGTTAATGGGAAAACGATGGCAAGGGGGAGAGGAGCAAAACCCACCCATGAGGCAACGGAAAAGCAGCTTACTAGAGCTCCGACAGCGTCACGATTCTCAACGGCTTTTTGGCAGAAATCACGCCCTTCTCGCCGAAAAAGTGACGATTTCTGGCTGGCGATAAACTGGCGACTCTCAGGGGGTGGTGAGGCGCAACTCCAGCGAGGCAATGGCAGCTCCAGTGACGTGCAAAAGTCTAGCTCTCTCTCCCTACTTCTCTACTTCTAAGGTGTACTGGGAACAAGAAATAAAAATGGCCAAGGGCATTTTTTGTCTTTTCACACTAGAGGGAGATACGTGTCAGTTCCTAAAAAAACAAGAAAAGTTGGGAAAGTCAAGTCTCAAACCTGTAACCTCTTGAATATACATATGGAGCCTAACCATTGACACAACATCAATGTTAGTGTATGGTTTTACTTGATAAAATATTATATTTTAGTCAAATTTCTTACAAAAATTTCTCTCCTCTAAATTTTTCATTAACTAATTTATTAATTTGTAGTAATCCCTCAAAGCCCCATTAATTAGGTCATTACACCCATTGTATTGTTAAATATTTATACATAACTCCTTTATAATGACTTGTCAAGATACAATCAATCAATTTTTCCTTGTTTTGAACTGATTGTATAAAAAATAAATAAAATAAATATACTTTAATTGTACGTCATCTTGTCTTCTCTCCCAATACCGATAATATACATATATGAAAATTTTATCCAACATTAGCTTATCAGGTCTTATCCATCATTCTTATCTTATATTATATACACACAAAGCTAAACTAAGTGTACAGTAGGTTATAAAGACTTCAATATATATCAGACTGGACCCAACCACTTAATGAGTCACTCTTGTCTAGTTTTCGATTAAGTAAACATTAAAATGTAATTTCTTTTACAATATAAAATCTGAGCATCCTTTATACTACTAGGAGATATATAGGACTATGAATGTTGAATTCTAACATAGCTAAGCTTATGGAATCACCATTAGACTTACTGTAATTAATAAACCACAAAATAGAAGTGAAATAAATACATTGTATGTTGTTACGTGATTTTTCTATTTTATATACCGAGAAAGAGAGACAGAGGAACAACAAGCAATATAAGAAATGACCTAATTATATTTCTCTCGATTTTATATTATATTTTGTTGAATTTTTTAAAACTCGGTACCAAAATTATATATTAATTGGCTGTAGTGGAAAGGGTTCCATGTAATATTTGATAATGGCAATTATTTATGCAACGCATACCAGAGTGCATGAACCAGGACCCTATCTCCTGCCCTATATATACCAGACACTTCGAACTTCCTCTCCCATCCACAAAAACTTGACAAGAAGAGAAAAGCAAGAGCCAAATTAGAAAAGATGCCTTCTTCTTCTTCAACCATCACTGTACTCTCTAAATGCATTGTGTACCCTGACCAGATATCGACCCTCGCAGACCTCAAGCTCTCCATCTCCGACCTCGCCATGCTCTCTTGCCACTACATCCAAAAAGGTTGCCTCTTCCCTCTCCCTTCTCTCCCCTTCCACGATCTCCTTCCTCTCCTCAAGACCTCTCTCTCTCGCACTCTCTCTCACTTCCCTCCTCTAGCCGGCCGCCTCACCACCGATTCCCACGGCTACGTTTACATCACCTGCAACGACGCCGGCGTCGATTTCCTCCACGCCAATGCAACTGAATACTTCATCGGCGACCTCTTGTCCCCACCCGACGTCCCCGATTCCTTCAAGCATTTCTTCACCTTCGACCAAAAGGTCAGCTACACCGGCCACTTCAGCCCACTTTTGGCCGTTCAGGTCACTGAGCTCGCAGACGGCGTCTTCATCGGCTGTGCCATGAACCACGCCGTCGCAGACGGCACGACGTTCTGGAATTTCTTCAATACTTTCGCTGAAGTGTGTAGAGGAGCCGATAAAATCTCCAACGTACCGGACTTCCGCCGGGAGTCGGTTCTGATTTCCAAAGCGGTGCTCCGGTTTCCGGAAGGCGGCCCCACTGTCACTTTCAACCCTGAAGAGCCGTTGAGGGAAAGAATTTTCAGCTTCTGCCGCGAAGCCATTCAGAAGCTGAAAGACACTGTAAACAGCCAGAAACTCACGGAGAACGAGGAGGTTAACGCCATGGAGTTCATAGGTAAGCAAAGCAACGATCACTACCACAAAAATAATGGCAAGGTGGACATCTCGTCGTTTCAGTCACTCTGCGCGCTGCTCTGGCGAGGTGTGACGCGCGCGAAGAAGTTGCATCCGTCGAAAATGACAACGTTTAAGATGGCAGTGAACTGTCGCGTGAGGTTAGAGCCCCAACTGAATCCCTACTATTTCGGAAACGCGATTCAGAGCATACCCACGTATGCCAGCGCGGGGGAAGTGGTGTCTAGGGATCTACGGTGGTGCGCGGAGGAGCTGAACAAGAGCGTGAGGGCGCACGGGGACGCTACGGTGAGGCGGCTCGTAGAGGATTGGGAGAGAAACCCGAGGTGCTTCCCGCTGGGGAATTCCGAAGGCACAACAATAACGATGGGGAGCTCGCCGAGATTCCCGATGTACGAGAACGATATGGGGTGGGGGAGGCCGGTGGCAGTTCGGAGCGGTCGAGCGAACAAATTTGACGGTAAGATATCGGCGTTTCCGGGGAGAGAAGGAGGTGGGAGCGTGGACTTGGAGGTGATTCTGGCGCCGGAGACGATGGCGAGGCTGGAATCGGACCCGGAGTTCATGCTTTACGCATCGAGTTCTTCGTGCATTTGTTGGGGCCCTTGATTATGTTTGATTTATTATAGTGCTGATTTGATATTTGACCATGACTTCACACCCATGTCAGTTGTCACGTAATATTTGTCTCTGCTCTTTAATGAAGTTATTTTAATAAAGAAAATAAAAAGGCCAAAATTCACTTTCAAAAGTTCTTTTAATTTAATATATTTCTCAAAATTCGTAAAAAAAATTATATTATTTTTTATGTTATTATTATTTAATCATATAAATGATAGCAAAAATATCAAGAATTATTTAAGTATAATATTCCTTAGTCAATCACACTTAATCTTGCATGATTTTTTTTAATTGATAATGAGATTCAAATGAATAGACCAAGTAACATAAAAATAAAGAAATCTTACCTTCTTTCCCAAGAAAAAACCAATAAAGTTACTTTAAAAAATAATATTTTTGGTATTAGAATGTCTCTTGAAGTACTAGTTTGAGTTAGGGCTACCTAAACTTAAATTACTTTAAAGTGATTTGCAAATTAATTTTTTTTTTTTTTGGTGTAAACGAAGTTTTGGAATAATATGTATAACATTAACATTTTGTATGTTGTTAGTTTTCAGTTGATACCATGGATAAAATTCCTATATTACTGATTATATATGACTTCATTTTTTTTTTTTTTATCTCCCACATCATATATATTAAAGTAATTAATTAGGATAGGGAAAAAATTAAGCTGTTGTTTGTTTGAATGGTGTACGCAGTTGGTGAGAATTATTAACCAATTGTCGAAACAATAAATTGCCCTTTCTGTTTTGGTTAAAAAATATTCTTCTTTGTAAAAATATCAATGCTAAAGGTTTAAATAAATCAAACATATATTTTCTTTTGAGTGAAAGATAATTCAGCCTAAACGAATTGCCTACTCAATGTAATATTAATTTTATATTTTTATAAAAAAAACCTATATCCTTTTTAGAATTAATTTTGTATTTTTTTTGTGTCCTTGGTCTTGTTTTGTCTCTGTATTGCTATGTTTCAAATATAGGACAGATGAGAATAATTGGTACTAAAGACCGACTAGAAAAAGAAGTCAGAAAATGAGCGAGAATCAAAATGGGCGAAGAGCATGATAAATGAGCTACATAAAGGAGACCTATAGTCTATACTTTTATTTTAGGATGAGATATTTTTTAAATTTATTCTTTTACGTAACTATTTTTTTAATTTAGTTCATTGCATATGATTTATTTTTAATTTTTTTTATAAAATTTTTTTTTATTTTATTTCTGACATATAAGTATTTTTTAACATAGTCTTTTATAAATAAAATTGTTGTTAATAATATTCATTAAAAATAAGTTAATTTCAAAAAATTACAAAAATTATTATTATTAAACTTTATAAGTAAATAATTAAATTAAAAAATATTTATACGTAAAAATTCAATTAAAAATTATTTTTATAAAAAATTAAATTAAAACCAACTTTATTAAGTAATTAAATTAAAACATACTATAGACCTCAAATTCGTGGGCCTTCTCGCAAGATAGCCATCAACCATCCAAAAGAATCTTATGTGCTTGTGAGTCTAAAAGTATTGGAAATTGTAAATTGTGTCCCCACATTTAAGGATCCAAGTCGAAATTTTATAAATATGTGCATATTTTGACATTTATATATTATAAGATTAAGTGAATATGAAAATAACACCTGTTGTATTTTTTTTCTAAGTATAAATACTTCATGTTGTATATAAATGATAAATATATGCAATAATTTAGGTTAAGTGAATGGACACGTTACTAATTATATAGATCATACGCAGGTTCATAAAATTGAGGAGTCAAGAGTCAATTAAAACTTCAAATAAACAATATAATGAAAATGAATAAAATAAAAATATGCCAAAAGTCATTAAAAATGTTCCTTTGTGATTTAAATAATTATTATGGACCACCCAATGCTGAATGCACTATTATGGGTTCATACACCAATGAATTTATTCTTGGAAAACCAAGGTTCCCTGAGATAGACATCCTAGATCAAGTTCCAAAATCATCTCCAGTCATCCCTTCATATGACCCCACTATGTCATTGGAAAATTTTGATTCACAATTATGGATTCATCCATCTTAAGGCCAACCTTCCTGCTCAGTAGGACCATCAACTTCCCTTACTCAAGAAGAGATTAAAGCAATTCAAGTCACTGAAGAAAGGGAATATTATGATAATATTTTCACCAGGCCTAAGTTCCAAGACCCCTAAGATCCTTATAATGACAGTCCAAATTTGAACGATTAGAACCTCTCACCAGATCACGAGCCTATATTGTGGAGAAACAAATATTAGAGTCGTCCTATCACGTCACTCTTTATTAAAAGTTTGTTGGCATGTTTAGTGTAAAGGTGACTTGTCACCTCAACTTTTACTTTTTGCTTTAATATTATTGTCCTTAGTTGTTGGGTGTATTATTGAACATGATCTCTTTGTTTGTCATCTTGTGTGTTGTTTCGTCTATATAAGGAGCCCTCTTCTCTTTTGTAAGGCATTCGAAGTTTGTATCATTTTTAGTCTTAATATTAAGAGTGTTTCCATGAATTCTCTCTTAGCTTTTTCGTTTCTTTGAAATCTTCTTTCTAATTTCATAGACGTTTTCTAACTCAAGAAATCCAAGTATGCTTTGCACTTGCCTCTGATGAGGATCCTGTTTATCAGAAAGGATTAATCTAACCATGATCCATGATAAGCTATATCTATAATATATTTGGAATAGTTTATGTTTCTTGGACGAAGAATAGTGACTTAGTTTCATAGAATCATAACAGTGGCCTTAGGTATTGTTACCTAAGAGAAGCTTTTGTTTCCTCGGCCTTACCTTGATTATGTTATTATTAAGTTATGAAATCCTTATCCAGAAACGTAAGCCTTTGCATTTATGTTATAACTCTTGGATTCTTATATTGACTGGCAACTCAGAACTTCGGGCTACTAGTCCTAAGAGATATATTTTAGATCTATGTTCTTAATCTAACCATGTCATGTAATGGATCCTATCCTCACTTAGTATTAGAACCTATAATGCATGAGAGACATATATGAATTCTAGTAAAGATAGAGAGTAAGAGAAACATTTTCTTAACCATGGATTTTGAAACCTTAATTTCTTCACAACTCACCCAACCTACTATCATCCCCTGTTCTCTTTCCATACTAGATATCTACCTTCGTACCAACACCCATAAAATCGACAACCTTATTAAGATCTACTATAAAGACCTTCCACCAAGACAACGCCTAGAAGATACTCACCTTCCACTCATGAACCCATACCAACTCTATACCCAAGATCACTCCTAGACCTAATTCATCAAGAAACTCATCTTTAAACCAAAAATACTAGTTAAAGAGTATGCCTACTCTTCTAACATCAACCATGCTAAACTTCCATCCTCTACCTTTGAACAATATGTCAAACTTGAGATCCCTCAAGACTTCATTGACCATTGGAGATCTCAGGGGTACATCCATCTCCATGTCGGTGCCATCCTATTGTGCATCACCTATCATGGTAGAAAATGCCTTCCTATGATTGCCAGATTAGCCATCCTTGACACCATTTATTTCACCTACCAACAAGCTTTGATTGGTATAGTTCTTACCACCTTAAATGTAGGCACAGTCATCTTGATTATATACCTAGATTTCAACTTTAAATTGTCTAGTCTAACCCTAAAAGACATATGACAGGTTCAGATTCAAATCATTAGTGCAAAACAAGTTCCAAATTCCATTATGGCAATACTCTCTACCACCAAATGGCCTTCAGAGTTCAAAATCATACCATGGATCTCTAGCTTCCAAACCATACAGAAGATGCTTTGATGATAGTTACAGAAAGACAAGACGTTTCTACTATCATTCACATCCCAAAGCAGACTTCCCATGAAGATCTTCTCAACCTCATGCTGACAGAATGGAACACCAACTATGAGTAGAAACATGTTCATAGTAAGCCTTTTATCACTTCCAAGCCTTTAAAGCTCATCCACCTCCCTGGCGTCCAAGTAAAAATAGTTTTCAAAAGGCCTGAAGAGTCTTTTCCACAGACCCCGTTGATCCCTCCGTTTCTACAACAAATAATGTCCATCACTCCAGTCCCAATCCATGAAATTAAAAAGCAAACCATCTTAATCCACCATTTTGAGATAGACTGTCTATGTCTCTCTTATTCATGACCATTTCATATGGGATGTTGCTCTAGAAATGTGTGAGTTTAAATGAACTTACCATAATCCAGCTTACTTCTTAGATGACAGCAATAAAATTGATCTCTTCTTTGACAACAATGATTTTGAGGAGCTTCTCGAGCATATGCTAGAAATACCCTTACCAAGTACAAACACTAGATGAAACGACATACTTAGAAAAAACAACAACTCTTAAAAGAAGAGGAAAAGAAGAAAATTAAAACTAGTCGCCTGTCTTGACCTTTGAGATCACACAAAAAGGATCGAGACCCTGACTAGAAACCATAGGCTATTCTTAATCTTGATAGAACCCCTTCTCATGAAGAGATCTTAATCCAACACTTAAAGGAAGCAAGCTGCTACAGGGAACCATAGGAGACTTTTGTTGATGTGTCTCCCTATTTTGTAGAACATTCACCTTCCTTTTGCAAGCCAGAGGCTATGGGATTTTCACCGTTAAATCTCATTCCCTATATGATGTTCTCCCCATATGACCCATCTTATGATGATATCTTTCCTCCCATGGAGAGGCATACAAATGATAATCGAGTTGTTACATGGCTTTATATTACCTCCAACAAAGTTTTAACCTCAAGAAGTTATGAACCAGTTCACCTTTCAGAGGAAGTTTTGAAATGACATACAAAAAATGCTTTTGTAAAGAATCAAGTTCTTAAGAATATTGATTCTACGTTGAGCTGAATGACTCATTCTCACCAGCAAAAGTATCAAAGAGTTGACCAACTTTCTCTTTAGGTTAAACAATTACGTCTAAAGACTCAAGAGAAAATCCAGACTCTAGACCATGAACTTAGAGATTTTATTGCTCATAACTATTTTGGTCCAAAATTTAGCAAGAAAGAGTTCAAAATTCATTATCTTAAAGATCAACTTGCCCAAATCGAAACAAACATGAAATCCAAGCCATCTTTACCTACCTATACCTCCTCAGTATATGAACTTTTCCTTTCATTACCAGTTTACCAAACCAGTTAAGTATCTTTTCCCCTTCCTTATTCTCCACACCAATCTGAGTTAGATTATGCCAACCATTTCAAAATAACCCATAAGATCTTCAAAAAGACAACACCAAGACCATAACCTCCTCAATCTAGATCTCCTAGACCACCTCAATGACCTCCACACTTTCCAAAGACCCATGCTGCGACACCCTCATTTACTAAACATTTTCCACCTTCCTCAAAAGGCATCACTATTAAAGAATCTTCACAAACACCACTTTTCTCTTCTCAATCACCCCTACCTCCATCAGACGTCCCAAAACAGAAAGGTCAACTCTATCCACAAGACTCTCCTCTAGTTGCTATGGTTAAATGCTATAACCATATGCAATTTGAACAATCATGTTCAGATTGATATTTTGATACTGATCCAAATACTCATGTTTCAATTACGAACTCAGAGGACTCTAAATACCTTGTCGATATTTTAGCTTTTTATATACTGGAACCTGATCACCACCATACTGGTGATAAAGATGAACCATAACAATCTTATATTATGGATGATAATGAAAAAGATGCTCCAATAGTCCAAACCACACAAAATAATCCAACTCCTCTAAAACCTTCCAATGATCCCTGGTTTACTTTTAATGATGTCCAATCATACCAATTGAGAGATAAACTCCATGAGTTTGGAGCATGGATAAATTTACAAATGTCTAGAACAGGTGTACACTTAGCTTATGTGATTTGAGAATTTGTCTCAAGATTCACTGGATTTTTTTGTAAATGGTTCCAATCCCTTGGGGAATACAGACAGTTACAGCTACTACAGCAAGATAATCCAACTTCTCTTCTAGGTGATATACACAGAATTTATATGTGATTTTCAACTCATTGATAAACAAAAATGACAAAAGTATTTTAAAATCAAGTGTTGCTCTTTGAAGATGCATAACCTTGATAAACGCATGAAGCGTATGACTAAAAGATACTATCTTCTCAATGGCTTTAATGACATCACTCTTAGGCATGTATTAATTGCCTTTTTACCAAAAGAACTACAACTCGAGCTAAATAAAGCTCTGCAAGCCCTTCATAGGCCAATGGCTAACATTTCCCTTAAGGAAATCTACCAACTTGCTTTGGCTACTCTTGACAAGCTCTATGAACAATAGAAGATGCTTCATTCAATTCTTTCTAGCAAGCCTAAGTTCCAAAAAAATATGTCAAAAGCCATACTTAAAAATCAAGTGTCATGATAAGTAGTCTTACTCGTACAAACCTAGTAATAAATCTCACTTCTCACAAGCATTTTTTCGTCTTAATTCTTTTAGAAGAAAATGTTAACCCTTTCGGTATTTTTGAAAAAGAAAACAACAAAAACCATGGAAGAAAAGATCTGATGTGTCCTATATTTGCAAGAAGAAAGGACATTTTTCTAGGTAGTGCCTTTATAAGCCTAAGTTAGCTGTTGAATGATTGAGCGAATTGAAATGCAGCTTCCCCTTAAGGATAGAGATCTTGAAGACATCCTCTTCGAGCAAAGTAAACCTAATGAAGATACCATCATTGCTCTACCAGACTCTGATCTCAGTCTAGATTCTAGATCAGAATCAGATTACCCGTTGGATTATTATCATAGCCATATCTACAACAATAACCCTTACCCACCTATTCCCAACTCCAAGACCTTTCCTTATTTCTGCCTTTCCATCCTCTTAGACAAATATGCTGAACCTCTCCTAGCCTTCTTAGACACTGGATCTTAGAACACCATTATAAATTCTTCCTTACTTCCTGTTAAAGCATGGCAAAAGCACTCCTCCTATTTCAAAGCAGATAATGATTCAATTTTCAAAGTCTCTTTGATTACTAAGCACAAAATTGACATTAAGTTCTTCCCTAAATGTATTGTTTAGACACACGTCCTTAGAAGCCATATTACTGGGAAGGATATCTTAATTGGAATGGACATTTTCCAAAAATCTAAGAGACTTCAAATTGAGCCAACAGGGATATGCTACCAAGCATGATTCAAAGAATTTACGAATATCCTTAAGCTCTACCTATTATATGTTGCACCTCCTCCTTATGAGACAGTTAAACAATAACTCCTTGCTTATTGCCTAGAATCTCATTCAAAATTTAACCATCCTCATCCATTATAGGAAAATGAAGCCTTTTTCATCAAGCTTCCTTTTAAGAAAAATGAAGAACTTAATCCTACCAAAGCCACTCACCCTGGCATGAACCCCGATGATTTAAAGTTAGCCAGAGAAGAATATGAATCTCTTCTTCAATAAGGATTAATTGAACCAACTAAGTCTAAATAGACATGTCAAGCCTTTTATGTCAACACATATTCTAAACATAATCGTGGGAAAAAGAGGCTTATCATTGATTTCAAACCCTTTAATGCTTTCCTTGAAAATGATAAGTTCCCGATTCCTAATCTGGCAACTCAGAGAGCCCAATCACAAGGAGCTAAGTTGTTCTCTAAATTTGACCTAAAAGCAGGCTTTTGGCAGCTTAGAATTCACCCAAATGAGCGTCATAAAATAGTGTTATGCATTCCTAATGCCCAGTATCAGTGGACCGTCATGCCCTTTAGTCTTAAGACTACTCTATCACTATTTTAAAAGACCATGGCTGCCATTTTTAAGCCCACAAGGAACAATGCTCTAATTTACATTGATAACATCCTACTATTTTCAAAAACTAAAGCTGAACATTTACAGTTGTTGGAACAGTTCACAAATCTTGTTCACAAATATGGACTTATGCTTTCAGCCCGAATTGCCTTTTCAAGCATACTGAAATAATGAGGAAATTTCTAACAATGTGAATGACTTCTGCCTCTTGAGAAATATGAAAATATAAATTTTATAAAGTAAATTTTTTCTATAAAGAAAAAGAGTTAATTTTTTAAAAATGGTTCTTATTGTTATAAAATATTATATGTGAATATCCACAACCTTTGAATATTCCCATGCACATCAATGTGTATGCAACCTTTGGCATTCTAACTTTTAACATTCTTCATGAATGTGTATATAACTTTTAGCATTCTCTATGAATGTGTATACAACCTTTGGCATTTTCTATTCATAAGAATGTACTCACAATCCCTTGATTTTCCATATGTACATTAAATACACACCCATGAGTTCTATACATTGTGACCCTTTAAGGTCCCCTAGCTTATGAATAGAAACATTCATGTGATGATATGTACAACACTCATGAGTTAAGTAAAGAAACACTCTTTTCCCTTACATTTCTCTCTATCTCTTTCAAGTATCTTATTCATAGAAATACTTTTACTTTTACATATTTTACAACACGTTATCAACATGAAACTCTTCCAATCTGAGTTTTAGGCAATTGAGGTATTATTCAGAGTATATGAAATCACTTCACTTTCTATCCTTACATGCTCATGATCTACCATATACATAATACATGATATTTTCCTTCATATTCAAATGAAATGATAAATATTCTTATGTTCTAATGAATTCTATTTTGTATATGTTTATCTTTTAATACAAGCATATTCATATATTGATGGATATATGTTGTTTATATATAGAAGTGTATAATTTCTACTACATACATATAAATTGAATATATCTTGTTATCTATTTATGACCTTTTATTCTCTTTATTAATGAAAATTTAAAGAATATATTTGTTGTTCTAAGTTAACCTTGCCCTACAATATCATATGTATTAGTTTTGAAAGCATGTTTATCTAATAGAGATATATATAACTCATACTTGCAAGTTTCATCTATGTTTATATAGTTACATTATATATGATGTTTTATATATGTTTAAATTATTATTAATATTGTGTACTTGTTAAATCAATCATGATAAAATAGTTGTTATTATATTGAATATGTTTTGCATATAGGCTTCATATCTTGTAATGAATTCATTGTTTTCCTATAGTACTTATCATGGCAAATGTCACAAAACTTGAATTTGTGGCCTTTGACATATTCGACAAAAATTATTTATCATGGATGCTTGATGCCAAAATGCATTTGAATGTTATGAGTCCTAGAGAAACAATAAAAGAAGGAAATAAAACATGAAGCCAAGAATATGTTGATTTTCATACACCATCATTTGGATGAGGGATTGAAAAATGAATACCTCACTATAAAAGATCCCCTTGTTTTGCGGCATAGTTTGAACGAGAGATATGACCATTTAAAAACTGTCATTCTCCCAAAAGCTTAACATAATTGGATGCATTTGTGATTGCTAGATTTTAAATTAGTTAATGAATATAACTCTGTAATGTTCAAAATTAGCTCTTAATTGAAGTTATGCGGAGAAAATATTATTGATGATGATATGTTAGAGAAAACATTCTCTACTTTTCATGCCTCAAACATGCTTTTACAGCAACAACATCGAGAGCAAGGATTTAAAAAATATTCTAACTTTATATCATGTCTTCTTGTGGCTAAGCAAAATAATGAGCTTTCGATGAAAAACCATGAATCCCACCCAACTAGTTCCATTCTACTCCCTGAAGTGAAGGTGGTAACATCTAATGGTCGTAGTCATAGGCGTGGCCATGACCAATGACGATATAACTTTAAGCAACATTGTGGTCATGGTAATGAGAATTCATAAAGCAAGGGGAAGGCACCATAAAATAAGGATGTCAAGAATTTGAAAAATCATGCTATAGATGTGGCATAAAAGGGCACTAGTCATGTATATGTTATACTACTAAACATCTTGTTGAATTTTATCAAGCTTCCCTGAAGGAAAAGAAAAATGCTATAAAGGCAAATCTTATCAATCAAGATGATAATGACCTCCTTGATGAGCCCCTAGGGATAACTTATTTGGATGTTGCAGACTTTTTTGACTCGGCAAAGGGTAATGCCAATACTTCTTTTAATGTTTAACAAATTTATGTTTAAAGTTGCTTTCCTTTAATGTATTGCAATTTGTGTGTCTTTTCTTTTAATTTATTGGTGTGCTATATTTTATATAACCTATGAACTTATTATATATATTTTTGTTTTATGATATCAAGAAGTATGGTCATTACTCATTCTTCATGAGACTACAAAAACCTTGATAAAGACATATGCTTAGCTGATTGTGCAATAACTCACACCATACTTAGAAGTGATAAATATTTCTCATCTTTTATTAAAATGGAGGCAAAACTGAATACAATATCAGGCATAGTTAATATAATTGAGAGTTTCAAAAGAGCCACTTTTATTTACCTAATAGAATAAAATTTGTTCTAAAGTAAGCTTTATTGTCAACTAAATTAAGAAGGAATCTTCTAAGCTTTAAAGATATAGACCTTAATGGGTTTCACATTGAAATAGTAAATGAAAGTGATTAGAACTATCTCCATATTACTTCAGCTGTCTCAAGAGAAAAATGCATATTAAAAAGGTTGTAAGCATTATCCTTCGGCTTGTACTACACACATATTAGTACAATTGAAGCATATGTTGTAGTGAACCAGAAGTTCACTAATTCAAAGGATACGGTTATAATTTGACATGATCGATTAAGTCATCCCAGTTCAATAATGATGCGAAGAATTATAGAGAACTCAAATGGACATCCATTAAAGAACTAGAAAATTCTTTTATCAAATGAGTTCCCTTGTGCTGCACTCAAGGGAAATTGATTATAAGGCCATCACCAGCAAAAGTTAGGATTGAATTCCTTGCCTTTCTTGAATGCATTCATAGAGACATATGTGGACCTATAGCTCCACCTTGTGGACCATTTAGATACTTTTATGGTATTGGTAGATGTCTCTACTAGATGGTCACATGTTTATCTATTATCAACGCGTAATATGGCATTTGCAAGATTACTTGCTTAAATAATATGATTGCAAGCTTAATTTCTTGATTATCCTATCAAGACAATTTGTCCTGCTGGTGAATTTACATCCCAACTTTTAAAGTCTATTGTATGTCAATTAGGATAAGTGTGTAGTATCTTCTTGCTTATGTACACACACAAAATGGTTTTGTAGAATCATTCATTAAACGCCTTCAGTTAATTCCTAAACCATTACTTATGAGACAAAACTCCTCATTAGTGCATGGGGCCATGTCATTTTACATGTTGCAACACTTGTGCGAATTAGCAGATCAACATATCATAAATTCTCCCCTATACAATTGGCTTTAGGTCAGGATCAAATATTTCTCATTTGAGGATTTTAGGTGCGTGATTTATGTTCCAATTGCTCCACTACATCACACAAAAATAGGTCTTTAACGAAGGTTAGGAATATACGTTGGCTATGAATCCCCTTCAATCATTAAATATCTCAAACCCCATACAAGAGAGATGTTTATGGCACGTTTTGCCAATTGTCATTTTAATGAAAATAATTTCCCAGCATTAGAAAGAGAAAAGAAACAACTAGAAAAACAAATTACATGGACTACACAATCATTACACCAATTTGATCCTCGTGCACTCCAATGTGAACTCAAAGCTCAAAGAATAATTCATTTACAATGTTGCAAATCAATTGCCAGATGCATTCACTAACCCAAAGAAAGTGATGAAGTTGCATATTCTAGCTGAAAATGCTCTATTTTGTAATGTGATCCCTAAAAGACAACCAAATACCATAGCAAATTAGTACAAAGCACGCTTGAAGCATGGTAGACCAATCGATTCCAAAGATAAGAATCCTTAGAAAAGAAAAGGAGAAAATAAAAAAAATGGTCATATCAAGAAAATAGATATTTCAAATGATAAGGAAGGCATAAGTAATAAAAAATCTCCAAAAAAGATTCAACTACCTAAAAGTGAAGAAAATAATGAGTCTTAATAAGTTATGTTGATACTGGAACAATATGAAACTGATCAGGAACTATGGT
Organism: Delonix regia; assembly: GCA_037074485.1. Taxonomy (NCBI): domain Eukaryota; kingdom Viridiplantae; phylum Streptophyta; class Magnoliopsida; order Fabales; family Fabaceae; genus Delonix; species Delonix regia. The sequence continues at coordinate 15,126,911 of CM073453.1, read as the reverse complement.
TGACAAAAATTTTTCATATAATGTAGCGTTAGAAATTGTAAATGAAAATAAAGATCATGAACCAAAATCTATCGAAGAATGTCAACGTAGAAAAGATTGGCCAAATTGGAAAGATGCGATCCAAGCTGAATTAAACTTACTTGCGAAGCATGAAGGATTTAAAATACCTGAAGCATATAATTTGAGTGACCAAGGAATATACTCAATTAAATTGCAAATATCATTATAAAGATTAAAACAATCTGAGCACATGTGGTACAATTACCTTAATTAGTATTTGCTACAAGAGGGATACAAAAATGATCGTATAAGTCAATGTATTTTTATAAAAAGGTCAAGATCTGAATTTGTTATCATCTCAGTATATTTTGATGATTTGAATATTATCAAAACTCCAAAATGTCTTTCAAAAATAGTAAAACTCTTAAAAGGAGAAGTTGAGATGAAAGACCTTGGAAAGACAAAATATTATCTTGGACTACAAATTGAACACTTAGAATGAGGAATATTTGTTCATCAGTCAGCCTATGTCAAAAGGATCCTAGAGTAATTTTACATAGACAAGGCGCATCCATTAAGTATACCTATGGTGGTTAGATCACTTGAAGTGACAAAGGATCCTTTTCGACCTTGAGAGGAAGGTGAAGAACTTCTTGGTCCTGAAGTACCATATCTTAGTGTTATTGGAGCACTAATATATCTGGCTAATGGCACAAGACCAGATATAGCATTTTCAATAAATTTTCTAGCAAGATATAGTTGTTGACCAACACAAAGACATTGGAAAAGAATAAAACATATTTTTAGATACCTCTGAGGAATAATTGATAAAGGTTTATTTTAATCAAATAAATCCAGTTCACCATTAATTGGTTATGAAGATGCAGGGTATTTGTCTAATCTACACAAAAGACGATCCCAAACAGGCTATTTGTTTACATTTGCTGATACGACTATATCTTGGCACTCAACAAAACAAACTATAGCAAATACTTCATCAAATCATGCAGAGTTACTTGCAATTAATGAAGCAAGTTGCGAATGTGTATGGTTGAGATCCATGGCTCAGCATATTCTTGAATCATGTGGTCTATCACTTAATAAGAAGGCCCCAATGACATTGTATGAAGACAATGTCGCTAGCATAGCCCAACAAAAAAGAGGATATATCAAAGGAGACATGACTAAGCATATCTCACTAAAGTTCTTCTTCACTCATGATCTTTAAAAAAATGGTAAGATTGATGTCAACAAATTCAATCAAGAGATAATCTAGCAAATTTGTTTATTAAGGCATTACCAACTACAACATTTGAGAAGCTGGTTCATCAGATAAGAATGCACTGATTAAGGGACTTTCAACAATGCTACAATAAGGGGGAGATACGCGTTATACTCTTTTTTCCTTAGCCATCGTTTTGTCCCACTAGGTTTTTCTAGCAAGGTTTTTAATGAGGCAGCCAATAATGCATATACTTATTGTGGACATTCAAGGAAGAGTGTTATAAAATATTATTTGTGAATGTCCACAACCTTTGAATATCCCTATGCACATCAATGTGTATGCAACACTTGGCCTTCTAACCTTTGGCATTCTCCATGCATATATATATACAACTTTTGGCATTCTCCATTTATAAGAACGTACTTACAATCACTTGATTTTTCACATGTATATTAAATACACTCCCTTAAATTTCCATACATTATAACCCTTTAAGTCCCTAAACCTATAAGTAGAAACATTTGTGTGATGATATTTACAACACTCATAAGTTTAGTAAAGACACACTTTCTTCCCCTATATTTCTCTCTATCTCTTTCAAATATCTTGTTAATAGAAATACCCTTACTTTTACATATTTTACAACACTTACTTTAAAGTTAATAGTTTTTGGGTGTGGGATATATATCATCTATATTCTAAAATTTAATTAAATGTTAAAAATAAATTTTATGTATTTTTAGAGAAAAAATCCACTAAATGATATAAAAAAATCATATGTATAAAAACAAAAGGCATGCATAAACAAAACAATAATTAAAACTTACATTGATTATAATAAAATTAATTTAAAAAAAAAAAAAGAAGATGAACGATAAATTAATATGCTATCTCTCCCACTCTCTTCGGGGGATTTTTTTTTTTTTTTAACCCAATGTCTGTTTTAGAAATGGATCAATCCAGTATCAGAGACCCGCAAGGCCACATTTCTCATCATTATATATAGCAACAAAGGGCGTCGTATATTTTGGCAAATAAAGCTCCATAAAACCGAGTTTCAAACATCGAAGAAATGGAAAAAGGAGCTACTACTGTTTCTCTGGCAATCAGGAACCTTTGCTCGATCTGTGGTTTTCGCTTCTGATGCTGTAAGTTTATAGTTACATATTGCCTTTTCACGATTTAATCAAACCAGAATCTAAAGGGATTCATGAGATCTCTATATTCTTTTCAGGGATTCTGGGGGTCTCGAGTTCTGAGTCCGCATTCTTGACTTCTTGATTTGGAAGTTAATAATCTCATCTTTGACCTCAAAATCAGGCTCAACTTGTGATTAGGCCTGAATTTAGTGCCATTTATGTTTAACTTTAACAGCTGAAGCTTAAATTCTGCATTTTATTGTTCATAAGTTGCGAAAGTTGAGTTGGAAAATAGCATCCGTAAAGCTAGGAAGATACTGGATTTATCAAAGAAATGAGACGGAAGCTAGTCTTGAAGCATTCGATTGCTCTTGTAGGCATGCTGGTTTGTGTTGGTTGCCTTTTGATTGTGACTGTTACAGTTCTGAAGCTTCCTGAGGCGTCAGCCAGAAATAGGGAAATGGGGATATACCACCCAACCTTCAAATCCAGAAAAGTGTCTCAGAATTTCAAATTAAGTAGATTTGGAGAAATTATGGTTGAAATGTTGCCTCAAGATCTTGCCTTTACAGTTTTTGTTCCTTCAGAGGAAGCTTTCAAGCGCGATTTACGTTTATCTGTGAATGACAGCTTGAGACCAGAGAAATTTAACGATACCTATGCAATTATCACTCGTATATTAGCATTCTCAGCTGTCCCTCGGGATCTTTCTTCAGTTCATGTACCCTTTGGTGAGCTTGTGTGCTATGATTCTTTATCTGGGTTTCAATTATACATAGCAAAAGACATAGATGGAATGCTAGTTGTGAATAGGATTCGATCAGAAATGGTAGATATTAGAAAGAGGAAGATTGTTATGCATATTATGGAGGGGGCTATTATGGAAGCTGATTTTGAGCAATCCGTTCTGTCTGATGATGCTGGAGAGGATTGATTGTATGCAGATTTGAACCTGTAATGCATCCAACTGAGCCTACCATAAACAAGGTTGGTTCAATTGGTGGGTTGAACATACATAGCCTCAGTCTAGACATCAATTCATATTGGACTTTTTGAAAATAGAAAAAGTGTAGGCAGTAGGATTGTTATTTTCTTTTTCTTAACAGGAAAGGTATAAAGCTTGTTTAATAAATCTCTTTATCTGTACAATATTCAACTGAGGCTAGCTTACTCATGTAACAAGGTATGCTGGATTAGGGATTAGGCAGCAAGGTTAGTTCGATTGGTAGCTTCGAGCTGAGTTGGCACAAATGATCTTGGATTTGATTTGTGTTGGTGAAATATTGCAGTGCCTTCCGAATTAAAACAACCTAATATAGAAATGTAATGTTTCAAATACGATAATCATCATTTAAACATGAGAAATTTGAATTGCTTCTGATAGTAAACGGCTTTTTAATTTTTAAGATAATGCTGTGAAGCATGTTTCTCCTGTAGATGATCTGTTCAGAGAAGACTTTTTTTTTTTTTTTCCAATTTCAGAATCTTAACTTAAAAGGAAAAAACCTTAGAAGCTCAACTATGTTTCTTGTAACGAACGATGCTGATGAAGCAGTTGATGCATTATAAATTTTGACAACCTGAACCATATGCCTATGCGTAAAATCATTGAAACTCAGGCATCTCATTATCACATTGTATTCAAGTAATAGATAGATGCAGAAAACCATATCCATACACGATCCTGGTCATCATAGCTCCACGCTCAGTTGAAAATACTATTTCTTAAATATAACTGCTATTGATGGATGATTGTGTTACAGAAAACCACAACTCCTATGAAGGGTCATAGGATTACTTGCCCACGAACTAGAACTCTTAGAGTATTTCAGGAGATGTAGTAGAAGAGATGTCAGAGAAAAAGAGGACATGATTTTTGCCTCTCATAAATTTCTATGATGCAGTTAGGGTTATATGCAGAAGAACATCAAAGGCTCTGCACAATTGATGAGGCATTTTACAACAGAGATTTGTGCAAGTATCGTTTCTTTATAATTTCACACTTGACATGAATTTATGATATAAACCTGCCAAAGCAATGACTAGATCAGCAACTATAAGATTTGATTGAAGGCTGAACGCATCCTAACAAGAGAAAGTCAAGATCAGATTTTTTCAAACATTTATTTATTTTTATTCCCTTAGTTTAATTTAATCAAATATGATTTGTTAAAATCTGGCTTCAAATTGAACTAAGAGAAGTACATCAACAGAAAGTTAAAGAATCTGGACGTCACTCCTAATTTCTACGAAGCAGATCTCATATTATACAGTATGGGATGCTGTGTTTTTGTTTTAACTAAAAAAATACTGTGCATGGTCATTTTAGACCACGCTGTCATTTTATAATTATAAAATATTACAGCACCTCCTTTTATACAGTCGGGGATGATTCTAATTTCTATAAGCCTTCCAGTTAAACCCTTCAAGGCTGAGTTTACCCACCTACATAAAACAAACATTTTGAGCGTTTGTCCTTTTGTCAAAAATAAATCTCTGATATGTTCAGAAGTATGATAGGAAAGAAACACATGTTCAAAAAAAATAACATGAAACCTTATTAACGAATTAAGAGAAGAATCAACAAAAAGAAACTCTGTCGCAAAGGTGCTGATAACATACATATCGATGATCGAAATAAATATGAATTAAATAAAGATGGGAGGAGCCTTTAATTAGTGGCATTAGTTTAAGTGATAAAAAAAAATAACTCAAGCAATTTTAGATACATGTTTCATTCCACTCCTTGAAGTACTTATTTGGCTTTTGATTTATCTACCCCTTACATAATCTGCCTTTCACACGTATGCACGTGACTAGCTAGCTTCCTCACATCATGAGAATCAACAAGAGACAACTGGTCTTCCTAACATTATCCAAGTTCATCTTTTATAATTGAACAATAACTAATTTTTTTAATTATTTTCAGAGAACGACAATAATGAAATTCCAAACTAGGTTAGATATCTTGTTCAATCCAATATTGCTCGCGCATTTAAATGGTTCATGGTATTCAAAGATGGAAGCAGGCCCTATGCATGACTTCTTTGTATGCATTACAAGGCGAAAACTCTTGAAAAGAAGCTAATGAGAATTCCAAGCATCATTATATGTTAGTATAATCCAACAGAGTATACTCAGACAGATAAAACCAAGTTGATTGAGCAAGCAGAGGAGAATGTTTCTCCAACATTCTAGAAGATGCTAAATGTCAGTACGTCATTAATAATTTGAAGCTATAACATTTTGTAAACTTGGATCCTCTACTCCTAATTATGCTAAACCTAACTTCACTGAGTAACAGCAATAAATATTAATTTTTTAGGTAACGTTTAAGTAACGTCTCCTCCGCTCTCCCACCACTTCACACTAAAACGATCCAAATCTTGTTTACAGAAAGCTCAAGCGCAAATCCACTGGTGGGTGTTCCATTTGTTCCCCCATTGTGCATTGAAACTGTGTATTATCATCATCTCTATATTCAATTGCTTGCACCCTCAGCTTCTCTGCTTCTGATTCACCAAAGGAGTTCAAGGGGAAGAGTTGAAGAGTCTCCATTACTCTCTCTGGCTTTGAAACTTCATTTATCTCCTCAAAATCTGCCAAAAGAAATCATTTTTACAAAAAGGGTAAACTCAAAACTCAAACATGTAACAGCATGAAAAGAAAAGGAGAGAAAGGACTAGTACTTACTCTGCGTAGAAGAAAACAGAGAGTTTTGGCGACGAATATCAGTAACATCCTTGTCATGGAATGTGATTTTTCGACGCTTCTGTCTCTCCCTGGCTTTATGGTTCTGAAACCAATAGAACACATTCTTGCTCTCAATCTTGCCATAGAAGCTAAGCTGAGTAGAGATCTTCTGAATCTGATCAGTACTTGGGGTTCTGAGTCCAGACATGAACAGCTCAGTGAGAAGCTTAACCTGCTCTGATGTGGGATTCCAACGTCCACACTTAGTCCCACTACTCCCACCATTCCCATTACTATTGTTATTAACACTACGAACAATTCCTGCTCTGATGCAGAACCCTGACATGCCCTCTTCCATAGTCCTTCACTTCCAGATTTGCCTCTGAGCACTCAACTTTAGGCTCTGAGCTTCTCTGAGTCCGTGTGTGTGTGTGTGTGTGCATATATAAATACGCCATAACTGAATAATCTAATGCCAAAAATATGTCTCTTTTCCCTTATCTTTTCTGTCTTTGTTTTGTCGGGTATGGCAGATCATGAGCTCTTTATGTTGATAGATTTCTGCCTGCTTTGAATATGGGGAATGCGAGATTGAACTATGGTGAGCTGCTTTTTGCGCGCAATAAGAAACACAAAGATAAAGACATGCGCAAAAGCAGCCACTGTTCAACGTTTTGGTGTTGGACCAGACAAAATGCAAGTTTCACCAACTCTGGTTAGCTATAGATTTATTCAATGTGAATTCCTATATTTTTATTTCCTCGAGTTCATATGTTTAGTCACAGTATGTTTTCCACTAAAGTGCGCACTAACCGCCGAACTCTATTAGATTAAAATTTTGAATCAAAATTCAGTGTTAAGTCTAGGAGTATTATTTTTTATCAAAGCAATGAAAAGAAAAAAAAAAAAACTTTCCAGTTCGAGTATATATACTGATAAGTTTTTAAAAAGATTCAAATATTATGTTTGAATGAAAGAAACTGACGACAACTTTTGAAAGAACGAAAAAACGCATAAAACTTTATTTTTGTTCTTTGCACATATATATATATATAGAGAGAGAGAGAGAGAGAGAGAGAGAGTGAGAGTATTTAATTTAACACCTCACAGATAAGATGTCTCACTTTAGACCTATATAAAACTGTTTGATCAATTTAGTCAATCATATGTTGATTTTTTTAATTTTTTTACAAATAATGAATTATCACTCATGTCCTTATATTTTTTATATTAACATATTTTTTGCTGATAATATTGAGAACATTTTAATTCGTAAAGGATTAAATTAAAAATTATCTATATTTGAAAAATCAAATTAAGAATTTAATTCTATAAGAGACTAAATTAAATAATAACTTATCTATAAAATATCAAATTAAAAAGAAATTTATGAAAAATTAAATTGAGAAACATCCTAATGAGAGGCCAAAATGAAATTTTACTCATTAATAAACACCATTCAAAAAATTATATATTTATGTGTGTTGGTGGAAATTTTTAATTCTGCATATGCTTAACGCTTGGTCATAGAAATCAGACTAATGTAGCTCAATCAAGACATGCGAGTAAAACCAAACTCAGCGTTTTAAAAGAAGTGGTTGTCTGCTAAAGTTCACAGACAACAGTTCAGAAGTCAAACTTGCACGTTGTGAGATCAGTGCGGACCGTTGTGGTTGAGAAAAGAATGTGAGAGAAACTGAGATGGGTTGACTTTGGTTCGTGAAAATCTTCTTTTTAAGGTACGTGGGAATATAAACTTGCAGACACCAAAACCAACCCAGTTCCGAAAATATATTAGCTGATCCTAATACAGCTAGTAGTTGATGTGGCATATCAATATAAATAATATTATTTTTTTAATAATTTACACTTTTTTTCAAATAATTCTATTAAAATTGATACACTAAATCAACTCAATTCTCAGCCAAATATATCATATTAGCTGATAATTTTTTCGTTCGTGGAGACAACTCATGACGACCAAAAAGGGATGCCACTTGGCTTTTCTTATGTCATTTCCTTCTGTCTTTCCTAATTGTCCTTCTAATAGGGGCTCAAAGCTCTCCTTTTTTCTTATGCATCAAAGGAATACGAAAAATATTCTCTTACACTAGTCTAAAATAAAAATTAAATTCCAACATTAAGTTACTTAGATGCTTTTTTGTTTTCTCTGACATTGGGATATTGAGTTCAGTGAACTATCTGAATTCAAGTTTGTGTTGAAGGATATGAGAAAACTGGAACTTGTAAATAGAATGAATGAGGGCAAATGTAAATATTAAATACAAAAAGCTAGATAATACCGTAATACGTATGCAGCAATGAAGGGGATGAATCCGAAGCTGTATAAAGAGGACACCTCCAGAATATCAGCTTTTGAAATTATTGGTGTTCACCACAGAAATGAACTATCAAACACACAGAAAAGACAAACATATTAGTTAATGACATGATATGGTAGTATGAAAAGTGAGTGAAAGTGGAAGAATTAGGACGAAAAGGAAGAAAAAGATAAGAATAATAGTAATAATAATAATAATAAAAATAATTAATTAACAAGGGGAAGGCGTGAAATCAAGGACGTTTGGTCTACTCCGTAGTACCCGTGTCTGTTATACTTTCTTGTCTCTGCTTTTTCTAGGAATACCTATCCACCACCGCCATCATCACCATGCGCGACAAAAAGCATGTAAACCTTTCTTAATTATTAAACTAGGGTTCCATTATTATGTGCATATTACAGCAATATAAGGAATGTAGGATTTGGCTTTTCTCCACTATACATGCATTCCATGGGAGATCATGATTTGTTGTAGTTTCACTTTCTAAAGCATCACTCTTGGAAATTTATTTAGTTTATTATGATTTTTAGAGTTTGCAAAGATAGTTTAATATTTTTTTTAGGTTAAATTGTTTAAGACTGTCATAAACTTTAGGTGATGTGCAAATAATCTTATGACCTTTAAAACTTGACAATAAATCACCTTAAACCTTTAAATATATGCAAATAGTCTCGTCAATATTAAATTGACCTCTTAAAGTTTAACTTTTTGTACAAATAACTCTATTCAACTTTAAATTAAATGCAGATAATTTTTTTGAACTTTTGGGTTATGCTCAAAGAATCCTTACCTATTTATCATACTTTTGTTAGTAAAATAATTAAATAACTAACATCAGGTAATGTCAAGTTTAAAAGTGTTTGTTGTCAAATTTTAAAACTTTAGGAGGTTATTTGCATATGACTCAGGGAAATCCTATGTAATTTAGCCTTTTCTTGATGCCGTTAATTCCAATGGCACAAGTAATCAATTCGATTTATACATGGCTTAATTAGAAGTTTTTACAATGAAGCTAAATTGTACGGATCCAATAATTCATACCAAAGAAACTATACAAATTTAATAGTCCACATTAACTGAACTATTTAATCTAATAGTGCGCACTTCATTTGCTCAACAGGAAATTCAGATTTTACATGGCATAATACATAACTTGGAAGTATTATCGTGAAAAAATGCTTCACAGCTAAATTTAAATAATCTTTTTCCTTTCTCTCAAAATCTTCCTATTGCAATTTAGGGTGTATGCCTCACACCTTCAAAGGAAAAATGAAGACTTCGATTCAAAAAGCCAGTCCTTCACATCTTTTGCAATTTCACAAATCAAAAGGGTTGAATGACTTCACAAGCATCAACAAGTAGTGCAAGGCATCGAATGCATTACAATTGCAGTAATTTCAAGGTGATAACGTCTCGATCTGCCAAAAAAAAAAAAAAAAAGGGAAAAACCTGTTCAAAAGTTCTGGGATAGCCATAACAATAGGGACTACATTGAAAAATTTATATATATATATATATATATATATAAGAAACTATCATGAAACCATTTTAAAATATAAGGAACTAAAATGACTCCATTTATAAATGACTAAAATAAACCCTTTTAAATACAAAAGGGACTGAAATGAAACTCTTTAAAAACTTAAGAAAATATAAGAAATCAATTTTTAGTCACGTCTTAGACCTTCTTCTGTAGAGTTAATAGCGTTAGGGAAAAATAAATACATATTAAATTTTTCAAAACTTTAAGAATATATTAAAAAACTAAAATTAAATTAGAATTTAAGTAAAATTTTAAAGACCAAAAGTAGGAGTATCACGATATATAACTAATGGAGGGGTGAAAATTAAATTTCTATATCAACAAACTCCACTTACACTTTATTCTGTGAAGCACAAAGTAAGAAAACTAGGAACAACGACATACTGATCAATTGCCCACGTTTTTTAGAGAGTTTTTTTTCTTTTCTTTTATGGTCTACCGTGTATATCTCTCGTCTCCTAAACCTCATCTTCACCCACTAGTATTGTTGATATAAATGTTTATGATGTGCAACATTGTTTAACTGAATAACTCAAATATTTTATGATATATATGTGGCCTCACCTAATAAGATTATTCGGCCTCATTGAACTGACGAGAACTTGAGTTTCATAATTATTAAAAAGGAATAAGGATGCAAAATTATTAATATTATTTGGTGGAGTATAACTTATGCTAACATGTAACAGCTCTGGAATGGTCATATCACTACCCCTTTTATCCCTTTAAGGAGAATCTGTCAAGGTAACCCTATTTCCCCTTATCTCTTTATCCTTTGTATTGAGAGGCTATCTCATTATATCTCTTTAGCCATGGAACATAAATGTTAGGATCCCATTATTTTAAATAGAAGGGGACCTATCCTCTCTCACCTATTTTTCGCTAATGATCTTATTTTGTTCAGTACAGCCTCTTTTCAACAAGCTCATGTTATTAAGGAGATCTTGGAGATTTTCTGTAGAAGCTCAAGTCAGAAGATTAATAACTCAAAATCTAACATTTACTTCTCTACTAACATCTTGTAAGAAATAAGACATGAGATTAGCCAAGTTTTGGGTATAAATATAACCGATAACTTCATAAAATACTTGAGCATTCCCTTTTTTCATGATAAATGCTCATACAGAGATTTCTAGTGTCTTATTGATAGAATGATGAATCGTTTAAACAACTGGAAAGCTAATACTCTTTCTCTCACTGGGAGAATTACTTTGGTTCAGTTAACTCTTACTTCTATTCCTACTAATATAATGCATACTACAAAAATCTCTCTTTAGGTGTGTGATTGCATGGATAAAATTTGTAGGAATTTTATTTGGAATGGTTTTGCTTATAAGAAAAGAATTCATTTAATTAGTTGGGATAATATTTGTAAACCCAGGAAGCTTGGTGGTTTAGGGTTCCGAAAAGCGCGAGATTTGAACTAAACTTTAGGAAACAAGCGTGGAACCTAATTCATAAGAAATATGATTTATGGGTAAAGGTGATCCGTAGCAAATATAATTGTTCTAAAGCTATTATTCTCATTGTTCGTCAGCGTAATGCTGCCTCTAATTTCTGGTGAGGTATTATTCAAATCGGGGCGCAATTATATTGGAATCTTATTTGGTGTTTGGGAAATGGTAACTTGATTCATTTTTGTACTGATCATTGGGTGTCTAGAGTGCATAGGCTTGAAGACGTTGTTATCATTATTATAGATGAAAGTATTTGGGATGATCTTGTGGCAGATTGTGTCCTCGATAATGGAGATTGGAATGTTATTAAGCTTAGACAAGTGCTTCCTGCTGATTGTGTGCATATTATCTTTACCTTAAGAGTGTCCCCCTTAATTGAGGATGTGGACTCTGTGGCTTGGCTTCTTAATTCTACTGGTATGTTTCCTTACAAATTTGCTTTTGATTCTTGTTTTAGTACTGATTGGAATTTTTAAAACAATCTTTTTGGTAAGATTTGGAAGCTAGGTGTCTCTCAACACATTCGAGCATTCATGTGGCTTGTCACGAATGAAGCTTTTCTCACAAATAGCACCCGCCATCGTAAATCTTTGGTTGCATCTCTTAGTTGTTCGCTTTGTGGATCTGACAATGAAACAATGCTCTATGCTATTCATGATTGTAATATCGTTAATTTGGTGTAGAAGAGCATTGTTTCTAGTTCCCATCATATGGTTTTCTTTCAAGGAGACCTCATCTAGTGGCTAAATTTAAATCTGAAGGAAATCATTTCTTTAATATGGTGAGTTGGCCTTACGCTTTTCTGATTATTTGTATTGAAATTTGGCACATGAGGAATAAAAGAATCTTTGAAGAAATTAACATTGAGCCTGCCAATTTCCTTAGGTATATAGCTATTTTGGTTCTTGATTATCATCATGCCTTCTCTCTTCTCCAACTAACTAAAAAGACTATCAAGGATTTCTCTACTCGACACATTTATTGGATTCCTCCCCCTGATCACGTCATCAAACTTAATACTGATGGTTTTGTTTTTTATCAAGGATCTACGGCTTGTGGTGGTATGCTAAAAGATAGCAAGGGCAATTTTATAAAGGGTTTTAGTGTCATGCTGTCTAACTACATGATCACTAATGTTAAACTTTGAGGCCTTCTTTATGGATTAAAAATTTGTTTTGAATATAACTATAGATCTATTCTTGTAGAACTTGATTCTTTGATAGCAGCTCGAATGGTCCTTAATTAGCAGGAAATTTTACATGGAAGTTTTCACCTAGTTAATGCTATAAGGCATTAGTTCAATTTGGACTGGTCTATCCAAGTTTCTCATATCTTTAGTGAAGCTAATTTTGCTACTAATACGTTTGCCAAGTACAGTCACAATCAAACTCCCTCCTTCAAGTGCTTCGATTCTGTTCCTAGTTTTGCTTCTCTAATTATTGCAGCTGATTGGCAGGGTGTTTGTCACCCTAGGTTTATCGCTTCTTAGTTTATTCTTGTTAGGCGTTTTACCCTATTGTTTATTAAAAAATAATAATAATAAGGAATAAGGATGCATGAAAGTAAGTTGGAATAGTCTAAACTGCCCCTATGGACAAAATTCAAAGTGGGAATTTGTCACGACCTAAACCGGTAAAGCGTAACCAATATAAGGATGAAGTGTCATTCTTCCTCGCAAACCTGTCGAAACCTTTATAATGGTAGAACTTATATAAATTCATATTAAACAAACATAGATCTCATAACTCTTCATACAAATAGTTTCTGACACACCATAGTAATACATTAAACATTAAGCTTGTATACCAAGGAGCGACTGAACTGAATCATAAAAATAATGAAAGACATAGCTATAACAGTAGGCTAAACTCACCAGGAAATTAATCACTAAGATTAAAATTCTAAAGGTGGACGTTCTGGATTGATGCTGAGATCTAAAAAATGTAAAACAATAGGGTGAGTAAAAACTCAATAAGCAGGTAATTCTAAAATTGCAAAGAATGGCACTACTTTTGAAATTTAAAACCAGATATCATACAATTATAATTCAGAAATATCAAACGAAAAATAATCATTAACAGAATGCATTTGAGAATATCTTACAGAACCAGTCGTAATTTCATAATACGGAGCTAACCCAAGGCTAAAGATAACAGATCAGAACTTATACTCATTTGATCATAGACTCTAAGTAAATATCATAATGGCCCTAGGCCTCAAACAGAATATGGCGGTAAGGGTATCGTAACCAACCTTATCAAAATACTAATTGCAGTGCATTACGGCTAACATCTACTACTATTAGCTACATAGTTATATTTTAAACGCATTCCCAATATTTCATAAATAAATCAATATTTATGTATAGATATTAGAAATTTCAAAATCGTACCACTTAAGAGTTCATATTTTAGTATTTCTAATAATTTAAAATTTAAAATAATATGTTGCATAATTAAGATTATCGACTCACCTGAGAAGAATATATCAACCTTTTTCTATCTTTGATTATAATTCTTTTGTTGAAAATTTTCGCGTCACCTTAAAATAATAAATAAAATGTTCTTAACATCCCACCCTCATAATTAATTTAATTACTTAATTTTGTCCCACAACTAATTAATTATTCCTTATTCACCTTTATCCAATTTACCTATTTCTTTACCAAATATTTGGAAATTAAATTTGTGAGTCACTTAAAGAATACTTTAAAATTCTTATAACCTATATTTCATTTTATTATTATTATTATTATTATTATTATCATCATCATCATTATCATCATCATTATTCAATTATTCCATTATACACTTATTAAATTTCTAACACCTACCATAACACAAACTTCACTTAAGAGTTATCTAATAATTTCAAATTTTCCATTTAACCTCAAATAATATTTATTGTTTATCCAATCAAGTAATACTAATTTTCTTTCTAATTTCTTTCCTTTTTCTTCATGAAAAATCTAGAAAAATTACTAAAAATTTGACTTTTGTTCTAAAATTCAAACTAAAATTTCTAAAAATTATAAATCACTCCCTAGATACATGACAAAATTTAAAAATTCCTAATAACACAATTTTCACTAAATTTTCAAATTGCCCCTAGACCGCTAAATTGGGGTTTTTCAATCTATAAGCCAAATTTCACAATTGATCAGTGATTTCAAGGGAGAAAGTTGCGAAATTTACCTATGAAGTATAATCCTAACTCAATTTGAAGCAAATGACCCGAATTGAACTCAAATTTGCCTCTTTTTCGTATGAACAAAGCCAAAATTAGGGTTCTTTGATTCTGAGCAAATTGGATCAAATTGATCCGTGTAAATGAGAAAGAAAAGTGCGAAATCAATGTAGAAAGTGAAGCCCTATGTTTAATTAGATTAAAAATGCACCAAAATCGCGAATTGGAACCAATGATCATTGCCAGCATGGAACGTGACGATGGAACCATTGACATTGAGAGTAGATTTCGGTGACCCTTCATGGTGGCAGAGCAGCCTCGGTTTGCCGACGGGAAGCTTGCATAGTAAAAGTAACGGTTGCACGATTTTTCCAGCAATTTTTGCCAGTGGGGAAGCTGACGGTGGTCAAGGATAGGTTGGTGATGCCACTAGAGGGTAACCGATACTCACTAGCAGTGACGATGGCTGTCGGAGGGAGAAACCAGAATTTCCATACTAAACAAAGAAGAAAAGCTTGTAGGAATGGAGGAATTGGTATATGATATTATTTGCAGATGATTTGAGGATATTAGGTAGAGGTTAGTTGTATAATTAGGCAATAATATGGGTTAGGTGGAGTTAGTAGACATAATTGAAAATTTTAAAATATTTTAAATGGAAAAATATTATTATTATTATTTTATCATATCAAAATTTTTTCACAAATACTTAGTTACTGTATTTAGTTAAATTACAAGTGCTAAAAATGTACAAAATGAGGTTTATATACTAACTTTGGTTATAATTTTAAATAAAATTTTAACTGTATTTATATTTGTTTATGACTGAATTCTTTTTTGGAATATAAATTTTTTTAGGTATTATAAGATTAAGTATCTAGTCTCGCAAATCCCGGGAAGAGAAACTTTATGCCCCGTCGCCCCACTCTCTCTCTCTGTTTTTGTTTTTTTTTTTTTATGAAAATTATAATCCAAAATTCATATTTATCATAGAATACCTTAAATTTTAAGATTACTTTGAAGGACGTAAAAACTATATTTTTTTACTCTAGATAATCATGCTTCAAAACTTCAGAGATACATAAAGATATCAAGGTTTTAACACATGATCTGTTATAGTTAAAAAATAAAAAATAAAAAATTAGTCTCTTAACTGTTTTCAAAATATTTTAAAATTTAAAATCTTTTCGAAGTCTTTACTCGCAAGTTTTCCTACCGTTTAAGGAACCTCAATCCTACGTGAATCATGGCAACATGGGATTCTCCAATCTACAGGACTATTTATTGTTTCTTGACAACTAGAATAAGCTGAACGACGAATGTTTCCTTTTTGTATTTTCTTGCTCGAAATTTAACTAGTCCACGGAGGACGATGACGGAAGAAAAACCCTCCAATGTGGATTAAAAAACCGCCATGTCAAATTAAGGTAAAATTGAGTTTTTGTTATTTTTTAGTACAGAGAAACTCTTCCACATTAAGTTCGGATTCACTCAATAGCTACGACTCGAATAGACGACAGGAATTAATACAAAAGAATGTCGACATAATTTTCTATTTCAGTTGAATTTTTATTTCAAACGAAAAAGACATCAATTTGATTTTGACTATTTGCAAATATAGTATACATTGAAGAGGAGGTTCAAGCTGGAAATATTTCCTTGTTGATTGATAAAATTTGAAATTCATGAATAAACATTGCATACCTATTCACTTTCTTCGTTCATGTACAATTCTGAAAAAGAAAACAGAAAGTTTTAAGGCATGCATAGTGAGATTCCAATAGAATACTACCACCCGATCCCGAATTAAACTATGCTTAAGAGTTTAAAGTAAATCGAACAGTAAAATGACTCAAGCAGTAAACAAGCAAATACATGGCACTCCTAAGCTTGTGTTGAAAAAGGATTGGCACAATTTCTTTCGAAGATGACAGATTACATTACAAGTGAACCGCTACTATTGGATAAAATTTAAGAGAAACCTATGAATGTCAAAACTACCAAAAATAAATAAATGAAGAACGGAGTCGACATGTTTTAATAAATAAGACAAAAAGGAAACTTCCATCAGCAAAATTACCATGACAAATGGACTGACAAAAAAATTACAGAATTTGAGCAGCTGTGTTCAACTTTTCGGCCAAGCTAAGCTGTGTCCTGGTGATACTTGATAAATATAGCAACAGCAAATGATCCTGAAAAGAAGACAACGCAGTCAGTCAATAAATCCATGACCTGCAAGCTAAGATGCGCCCGCAAACCAAGAACATATCAAAAAAATTTGTTTAGTCATTTATCTTTGTGGTTCGAATTAAAAGCCCCTGCATTAGTAACCATTAAAAGACTAAATAACCCAAAAAATCTCTCACCTGCAGGCCGTCATTCACAAGCTTATCAAAAACTGAAGGCGACAATTTTGGAAGGGAACCCACAGCATCTGATATAAATCTCCCGACGTTGTTGTCTGGCGCTACACGCCCTTCCTGAGATGAATAATTACATTTTCTTTTATGAAAAGAAAAACTCCGACAGACTACGTAACAAGAATATATAGGGAAGACAATGTTAGCGTACCACCACATCATCAACGTATTTGTAGATGTCATCAATCAAGGCTAGTAGACGTTGCATTGATGTTTCCATCCCTTCTAAATCGTTTGGGATTTTGTCAACAGTGGTTGACTTCAGTGTATCAACTGCCATCGCCAAAAACAAGACACAATCAAACTAAAATTATACAAATTATTAAAAAAAATTACTCTGGTCCGATTATAGTCATCTCAAAGGCAAGTAAGCTTACAAAAAATGAAAATAATTCTAACAACAAAAGAAAATTTAGATCACTTATTAGTGATGAACAAGGTGTAATCAAAAAAATTCTTTTACAGAATCGGTTTAAATTTATCCAGACTATCTTCTAATACCATCTTCTTTTGAAACTTAGGTTTTAAAAAAAACAAGGCATTTAACATTCCCGATAAGGAAAATGTGTCACTACCCAAGCAACATATGGTTTGTGAAGCAAAATTAATTGAATACACTTTTCACACTTAAATAGCTACAAAACTGGAAGCACGCCTATAAAACTGTGTCTTATTCCATTTTCTTAATGGAAGTCAGTAACTAAACCTGTAACAGAAAAAGTGCATATTCACTATTTGTAGGTATTGCCATAAAGAATGACTTAGTAAGACATAACACAAAAGAAAAAGCAAAAAAGAAAAAAAAATGGAGACAAGGTTCAGATTCAGTCCTTGAGGAAAATCTAAGTCCTCTTTTCCTTGGTCAACGACTAAGGCCATCTCAAATACTTCATGTCAGTAAATATTTTCGTTAAAATCTACCCTAGAATAATATATCAGCCATCGTTGAAATAAAAGATTACATTATTTTAGTTTAAAGCACTTCTCTTTGCTGGTGCATCCATGAAATGATAAAAGAAAGCACATGCACTTCTACACAAGAAAAAGCAGGCTTTATAAAGAAAACAGGAAAAAAAAACTAGAAAATTGAAATTCAAATAAAACATACATCCAATTCGCTCAGCTTCAACCATGCGAAGGTCCAGTGGAATTTCTTGAAACTGAGCAGCAATTTGCCGGTCACCAAGAGATAAATTGTTTGATACGTAAGCTTTTATTGTTCCCTCTCCATTTGTGAATCCTGTATCAACTGTCAAATGTATAGGATTGGGTACTTCTCGAGAATAAAATTCATGGATTAATGCACTACCGCCAGTGACTCCAAGACCAGTTGAATACCTGCATAAATTAACAAAGTAGCATTACTATTTTTCAACAAAAGAAAGGAGATAGAATAACACAAAATAGAGGATAGAGATCCCACATAAGAACTACACATCAGAAGAGATAAATTAGCTGAAAAATACTCATGACTTCCTTTGCATTATAGACAGAGATGCAAGCATGACAAGAAATCACCGCTATCTTATGAAAGATGTGAATTAGATAAACTATTATGTGAGGAAGTTCTTGCACTCCACCCCATACAAGTGTATCACAATCCAATGAAGAAAGTTAACGTTCATAAATCAAAGTCAATATTTTAAACCTCAGCCACATGGATTTCAAAGATTTTTTGACATAAACTTCTGAGATCCAATCAGTTTCCTAGTCATGCATAATACTTTGAAACTCCCGAATAAGCATACTTTTATGTAGCACTTCATTATTCAGCAAATAACTACAAAATATTATAAAGTTTATAAACATAGAACTTACCACCCAACAATGCCTTCCTTCGGATTCACTTTTTGGTGGGATATCAACATATTGTGGTGGTATTCAATATCCAAAGCAACCTGTAAAATTAAAATAAAGATTAGAAAGGGAAGATATTTGGGTTAAGAAAACACAACCACTGAAAGAACAAGATTTTGAGAGGTCACTTATAGAGTCATTACACAGGCAGGCAATACATGTATTTCCCACTGCCATCCACATTTTCAATCAGAACATGCCTGTGGGCGCAGATTTCACCAACTTCCATTCACAATTATATAAAGTTCAGCCATCCTAATTTTTCTCCCTGAAATTTTTTACCCCCCAGCAACAAGGAGAAAAACAAACCACCTCTGGAGGAAATGGGGTAGTGGAAGCCCTTAGCAGAAGAGTAAGTTCCTCCATTTAGACACAAGGTTCTGGGAAGATGATTCAACGAGGTTCATCTGGCATTCTAATTTTATGACAATCCAGGTCTTTTTTACGTCATCCTAAAGAAACACTATACAGTCCAGCTTGTTACCAACTCATGATAACATATGTAACATTTCACTTCAGTGCAGCAAACTGGATGACAAATAGAAATTCTACAGGATTTCATATCATCAAACTCTCTTTACTTCGTACAGATAAATAGTAGTAGTACCTAAGGAGCAAGAGGATAAATATGTAGCAAAGCCTCAACCGAGCATAGAATCACTTCCTGAGTCTTCAAACTTTGCTGTCACTCCACAACACTACGACACTCCAATGTATTTCTAGGAAGTTGATGAGAATGAAGTTAAAGGTCCTCACCTGAGCACCAGAGGTCCTAAAGCAAGGCACTGAAGAAGCCCAGCACCTTCAGCCAGGCACTTCCCTGGCAAAGCTTTTGGCATCAATCAAGGTTGCTTAGGTGCTTCAATGTAATTAAAAAGGTTGAAGGGAAAGAAGCAACTTAGAAGCTTAGCCCAAATGTTTTAAAACATTCATCGCATAAAATAAGAAACTATAAAACCAAAACTTATAATCCCAACCTAGCCTTAGAGCTTTAAAGATTGGATAAAAGAATCATTTTCAATTTAATCACTTAACTTTGTACTCAGATGGCTTAAGGACTTTATAACTATACTTAATATTATTGAGTTATGATGACTTAATGATCATTCTACTTGAGACTTGATGTTAATGACTTAAGTAGTGCATTTGATGATTATCATGACTCATGACTCGATACTTTTACGTTTGAATAGTTAATTTATATGTAAATGTTGTTACAAATTTATATTTATTTATTTACTTTTGTCTATATGGCGTATCTTTAGCATTTTGCTTATCTTAGCACGTTGCTTCACTTGACATGTGCCATTTTAGTGCCTCTTGCCTGGGACTTTTTAAGAGTTCTAGCGCCTTACAGGGAGCCTTTCAACTTTGACTGAAAATGGTTTTCTCTCTAAGTTTCATTAAAATCATCTTCAGTCCCACGATCTGTGAAGGCTTCCTTTCAATTCTTTCCGACTAACGCGAAAGCACATACATAGATACAGGACGTATCCATCACACAAATATAAAATATAGGAAAGATGAAATAGTAGTAATAAAAGTCCTATATTATATCATAATCCAGACCAGAAGACTGTGGAATTTGTCAAACAAAAGTATCTGACACGGATCATTAGAGGTAAAAATTTTGCCCAATTAAACAGCACAAAACATGATTTGGCTAAAAATTAGTTGTCTCAGATCTAAGTATGGAACTAGCATCTACAACTACGTATAAAGGACCGATAAACATTCACGGTCAATAAATTTGTACTTCTAGCTTTAACCAAACGAAATATTTAGCAATAGAAAAAATTGAGCCCAGAACCATAGTCGATAAACATTTAAGAGGTTAAGAAAACAATAAAATCGCCCAAAAATATCAAAGAAGCTTAATGCAGAACAAGAACAGCGCAAACCTGGTCTAGAGACTCATTGTGGGGAACAGCATAGGAATTGCGGATATCGACGGTTCCATCGGGCAAGACGGAGCCAAGTAGTGTTCCGATGACGCGCTCCGCTTGGTCAGGACGTCGGACATAGCAGTCGCAGATGTTGAAGATAACCAGAGGGTGAACCTTCGCAGATAAGCTCTGAGAAGAGACAGAGAACTGCAATACCGTGCGCTCGCTCGCCGCCATGTTCGGAGCTCTGATTCTACAGGTTCACTTCACCAAACAAGGCGTGCGAGGAAGAGAGCACAAGGACAACAAGCCAGCTGGTGAGACCGAAAACATGCACTAGGGTTTTAGACATGGGCTGAACGGGTCTTGGATTTGATCGGGTTTGATGCCCAAAATGGGGCACTCCAGGCCCAAATCAACATACAGTTTTATTTTTATTTTACATTTTCCTTAAAACACCTCTTGTTATTACTCTCTCCTTTCTACACATTTAATTTCATGAGTCAATATATTATTGTTTTCATTTAAAATATATATATATATATGTGTATAATATAAATAATATCTTAGCAAAGAAAAAATAAGATATTACCAATTTTAAGTATTTAACTTGTTTATTAGGTATGCTAAAAGTTTTTTGACAAGGGATTCTCTTCCATTATCGGAGGAGATTTCTTTTCCTCATAATTTTTAAAGTGATTGAATTTAGATTCAATGATTTTAAATTTAAAATATTTAAAATTTTTTAAATATAAAATAAATTAATTTTTTAAAAAATATGTATAAATATTTTAAATTTTCTTATACATTATAATATTTTATTGAACAAAAAAAATTAAATTATATTATAAGATATGTAAAATAAACTGCAAGATATTAGAAGTAGTTCAATTTTTATTTCAAATGAAATATCATTTTGTATAAAAATTTAAAATAGTGATATATCTTATTTTTAAAATATTTATTTTTTATTTCAAAAAAATTAAAATCTTTCAAATTTGAAACCATTGGATCAATGGGTTCAAATATTATTAGAGAAAAGGATCTCCTTCAGTAACTGCAATGATCTGTGCTCAAGTTTTTCTCACATATTAATGATTAATTATAAATAAATTAAAATTTAATAAAGAGTTACTAAATTACTTTGTAATCATAAGAATAGCTAACTAGGTCATTGTATAGATTAAATCTAATTTTCGCCTTCATTAGTTTAATGTACGATCCCAAATTCCTAGTGAAGCTTCATGGTCTACATCCTACGAAGTGCAATGGATGGTTATACATCTTTCTTAGATGTGAGTTTTAAGATATTTATCTTTAAAATTTTTAATAAAATAATTCTCAAAATACTATATAGTTATTCATTATAAAAATAATATTCACATGTCATATTATAGTTCTAAAAATTAAAAATAATTACATATTACCTTTTAATTTATATTTAAATTATAATGTTGGTATAAGAATTTAAGAATGTAACATTTTACTTTTTTTAATAATCATAAAAAATTAAAGTATTATATATCAATTAAAATTAATGCTTAAAATTACATAATTATTATGTGATAATGAAATAACTTTATCAAGGGAATTTAGATGGCTGTTGAATCAAAGTTTTGCCTAATTGGTGCTCTAATTTTCAAGCCAAAATTATAAGTTATTATTATTGGACTCGGAATTTATATGACTCCAAATCTCTCATTGAACTTCGGAGTCTGGTGGATGGGCAATGCGCCCTGGGCCTAACCCATCTTTCATGCTGTATTTCATATTGGATAAAATGTGACTTTGGTAGTATAGTTATGTTCACTCTTTAACAAGAAGCCAAATTCGTGTGCAGATCAGGAGGCTAACAAAAATTTATCTACTGATAATGGTTTGCATATTCTTGTGCAACCCCAACGCCTTGTTCGTGTGCCAAAAAAAACTGATATTTTCAAACCAAAAAATACCATAACGGCGACAACAATAACAACAGCAAAACTGTCCCCCTTAAAAGAAGCACAGAAAAAAAATTAAAAAAAAAAAAAAATTGAGAACATGACCTAAAGATTAGGTATTATGTTATGATAATGTGATTTTTATACGTTAATTCAAAATAATATGCAATGTTATTATTTTATGTCGTAGTCTAAAAATAATTTAGTGATATGTTATAAAGTATATATACCAAACTTACAATTTGATTATAATTTAAGAGAATTATACGTAAATTAAAAAAAATTTATAACACAATTGAAAAATCTTATGTAAAACGTACATGTATATACTTTTACCAAAGGAGTTAACTTTCAATTAAAAGTTGAAGGCTTGTAGCTTATGAGAGGGTAAATGGTAGGGGCTAAAACGGGTCAGGATTTTTCAGGACTTAATTCAGTTTAATTTAATTTAGGATTTAAGATTTAAGGTTTTGATATGATTAGTGATTCAGCTAGGTTATGTCTTTTTTCTTATTTGTTTAAATTTTCATTTAAAAATTTTTATTGATAAAAATAAAATTTTAAAGAAAAATGGAAAAATTTTAATGGTTGAAATGAATAAGAAATAGAATTAAAAAAAATAAGATTTGCATAAAAAACGATTTAGATTGAAAAGGAATTAATGTTTGAAAAATGTATCATAAATACAATTTATTTTAAATAAAACCAAAATAAATGATAAGTTTGGGTATGATTCATGAAATTGCCACTTTGTAAAATTTGTAATTTTTTTCTTCTTGGCTCAAACTCAGCCTGATATGACCTACTGGATCATTGTTTCCCCTACATTCTTTTATTTTTTCCCTATCGACTTCTATTCCTCAATTTCTTTCAACTAACTCATGTCCCTCCACTCATATGGCAAGACAGAAGGAGCTTATTTTAAGTTTAGGTATGAATATTATCTTTAATATTTTTTGTATGGCTAACCAACTCAATGGTCTAGTCGGAGAACAAGCTCAGTGGGTCTCAATTTTGTCGAGCCGGAATTGGTCCCCGAAAAATAGCCTCGGTCATTAATAGATTTGAGTCTTAAGCAAGGGTATTTAAGACTCGAGGACTGACTTAGTGAAATTCAATATGTAAATACTATCATATATATATATATATATATATTAACAATTTTTTTATATTTTTAAATGATTTTTCTTTAGAAAATACTACTTTTTATTTTTATATTAAATATGAGCCAGTGTTATTAATATAGAATGCTTCATTTACTAATAATGAATAACAAAATTTCATATTAAAATTTATAAAAGATATTTTTATAAAAATAGAAAAGTTTTTATTAAGACTTGGTTGATCCAATCTTACCAAAATCTTACTAAGCCAAGTCCCAGAATTGGGCCAAAAACGTTTCTTGAATCGATACATGTTAATCCCTAGATTTAAGTCAAACAAAACATTGAGCACACAGAACCTTGTTTGCTTGTTTTTTTCACTTCACTAAAAGTAGTTGTAAGACTATTCCTTGCCCCAATCCGCCAATATATATATACATAGATAACCATACACAAATTTCTTTTAAACATAAAATTAGATAATTATACAAATTTTGATTCATTATTATATGTTTCCCAGGATTACTCTCTCATCTGTACTTCTAAAATTCGTTAACTAGGTATGATGCTTCATACAAAACGATCAAAACAAATATTAAAGGAAAAAAAAAAATTCTATTGGTGTCACTTCCATTCCTTACTATTTTACGCTCCACCAACTGAACTATACAATGATTTAGCATATATAGTACTTAAATACTGTGTCATCACAACCCAGGATTTAAAAAGGATGACCAACATCATCATCATAAAACATTATTAATTCCACACCTCGATGTGCATTATTGATGAAGAAAATTAAGAAAAAGGTGTGGACCCAAGTTAGGTACCATCACCCTCCCCTTATCGTAAAACCTAATCTACCTAGCAAATGGCATACACTCCCAAAGAAGAAGACGAAGACAATGCCTTTTTTTCTTTTTTCTTATTTGACAAATACACGATCACAGCCATAGATAGAGGCCCACACACATGGGTTTGAGCCCTCTTCCAAGTTTAAAAGCCGAGGAAAACTGGCCCATCATCACGCAACATGCATTACCCTAATATCACATCCTTTACCTATTACATATACAAAAACAAAAAAACAAAAACAGATAAATATAAGAACCCACGAACTCGGCTTGATTTTGGTCTTCCCAACTTGATAACAACATCAAACATCACGAACCGTTCAATTCCCTCCGTTCCGATCCGATCACTTGGACTTGAAGGGAATGGCTCTGATCACAACTTGGTGGTACAGAGCTGCCAGTGCTGCTCCAATGAACGGTCCCACCCAGAAAATCCACTGCAAAGACATCAGACACTTTGATTCAGCGTCCAGAAATCTCTGAATAACATAAAGAATTGAGATCAGGTAGATATCACTTACGTGCTCATCCCAACCAAGGTCCTTGTTGTAGATGATGGCGGCTCCGAGACTGCGAGCCGGGTTGATGCCAGTTCCGGTGATGGGTATGGTGGCCAAGTGGACCAAGAACACAGCGAACCCAATTGGCAAGGGTGCCAAAATCTGATTCGCATGTATAACAAAGTCAAACCCAAACCCAATGACCCTTTAGGAAAACAAAATTCAATTTTTGGAGTAAGTGTACTTACGGGGACGTGGGAATCCCGGGCGCTACGCTTGGCATCGGTGGCTGAGAAGACGGTGTAGACAAGAACGAAGGTGCCAACGATCTCAGCACCGAGCCCATCCCCTTTGGTGTAGCCGGCGTGCACGTAGTTGGCACCGCCGCCGTTGGCCCCAAATAGTCTCTTCCCCTCGAAACCCTTCACCACACCCGCACCACAGATCGCACCCAGGCACTGCATCACCATGTAGAACAGTGCCCTTGTCAACGACAGTTTCCTCGCCAAAAACAACCCGAACGTCACCGCCGGGTTTATGTGACCACCTGCAAGTCAACCAAATCGACAAAGTATACTAACTTGTACGAATATCAACAGCCCGTCTAGCTCAGTTGGTAGAGCGCAAGGCTCTTAACCTTGTGGTCGTGGGTTCGAGCCCCACGGTGGGCGATTCTTTGATTTTTTTTTCTTTTTAAATTTAAGAAGTCAGAGGAGAAATTGAACCTGAGATGCCAGCTGTGCAGTAGACGAGGGCGAAGATCATGCCACCAAAAGCCCAAGCGATTCCTTGAATTCCAACGGTGGCGCACTTACTTTGGGATCGACTGTAGCCCATAACAGTCAAGATGGTGATGTAGAGGAAGAGGAAAGTGGCAACGAACTCGGCTATCCCGGCTCTGTAGAAAGACCACGAAGTCAGCTCAGATGGCTCGAACAGTGGCGCCGGGGGTGGCTCCTGGTAGTCCTTTCCGTCGTCTTGGCTCTGAGCCGCCGTCCCGATCGGCTGCCTCTCCGGGAACTTGTTGGCTCCCAACGACACATCCTGCTCCTTGGCCTCCATCTTCTTCTTCTTCTTCTCGAGGATTCCGGTGGTTTTGTGCAAGAGAGCGTTGGTTGATTAGAGTGATGAGGCGATGAGTAATTCAGTTACGGATTTATAAGCAGAATCAAGTTTAATCCATGGAAGTGAGACCGAGAAGTAGTGGGGTCCACGAGGCGTAATATATTGAACTTATTTTCTTATCTCTTGGGCGTCCTTTCGTTTTCCTGTTTATTCATGAATTTATTGGAGAGTGACTTAGTTGGCGTATTAGGATTGGTCCAAGGCAATAATGCGGACCTTGCCAGCTGGCACGATGCTAACCACTCACACGAGACCGACCATGTTCCGCGCAGCACAGGAAAAGGGATTGATTTGGATTATGCGGAAATGGACGATGGGGGCTTCAAATCAATTCTACAGTTTTATGGTTCACTGGTCGGATGAGCTGTTCTCTGTCTGAACAGCCTTAACAGCCTTACTGATACAAAGTATCACGTTAAACTCGCGCTTCTTACAGGGACACGTGTCGTCTATTTGAAGCGCCTGCGTGTATATAGGTATAACATTTACAAATCAACACGTAAGTGGCAATTGCTACCTACTAACTAATACATTGTGAGGTTTATTTAAAAACTAATTAAAATTTTATTTATTTCATTTTTATTAACAGGTTTATGCAAGTTTTTATTTCTCCATAATAATGTTGAAAATAATTGAATCACAAGGAAAATGAAACCAATCAAAAGGGATAAACCTCTACGTGATTAAACTTGAGCGATGTTTAAATAAAAATTCAGAATAAAGTTAATCTGATATATTATCTTTTTGGAATCTTACATTTGGTTGAGTTAACATAATCATAACAGAGAGGACTTGCAAACATTATGCGGGGGGAACAAGATTTTGCTTGACACAATTTGATGCTTAAATTAGAAAAAATTTGAGAATAATTTGATAGAGTACGTAAAGACAAAGATCTAGATGAATCTGGAATAAAGATAATCTCTTTATTGATAGATGATTAAAATTCTCTCGACTAAGGTGAGAGTTTTAGAAAGAATCAGGAGGGCTAAAGTGAACTGAGTTCCAAATATAAAATTTAATTTATTATCATAGAAAGAAATTCGGATATCATCAGTTTTAAGCAATGGGTAATATGATTGAGAAAATGCATATGGTTACAAAAATAAATGTATACAAAGATAAAGCAATTATTAATAAGAAGGTGGAATGTTCAAGTAATATTCAGAAAGAATTGACTTGCCTCTACAGGATAAAAACGAGTGTTTCATAATCAATACAATCTTCATGAGTTAATCTCCACAAAATATACGTACGATATCAATATTTTAGCTTAAATTCCTAATCAACGACCCAATATTATATATTTCAGTTTTAATATTGTTGTCATGAAATGGACTTTAATATCAAAGAGAACACTCGAGAACAATGAACATGAAGTCATCTTCATTATTAGATAGCTCGGCTTTATCTTATGTCCATGAAATACCACTATTAATTATATTTTTTTTTAATCAATTTTGTATACGAAACATGATTGGAACACGGCCATATCACCAGTTAAATAAAGACATAATCTTATGAAAAAATGCAATTACTTTATAATATAATTAATTGTTCCTATGTGCGGGGATGAGAGAGTGGGACAATGATTAAGTCTATAGACCGTTGTAAAGTGTAAACATGGAACAACCCTGTTCTGGCAATTTGTTGAAGAGATAGCTAGATACAAAAGCAGCTGGCGAAAAAGGAGAAAAGAATTCAAAAATATGGTTGGAATATGATTATATAAATCAGAGTACCTAACATGAATTAATTAATTTAGTTGTTTGATTAGTCCGAGTGACTTGTCCGGATAACATTAACAAAAGAACCAAGAGGCTCAACAGCTCATCATCATCATCATCATCATCAATTAATCAAATTTGAACCAAAATTAGAGGAATCTCTCTGATTAATTTCTCTTAGTCATTCTGGTCTGGCAAATATCACAGGGTGTACTATAGGAGAAACATGATTAATTGTCCAGGTGAGAGTAGGGTGGCATGGCCCTCTCTGCTTCTTCTTTTGTGTATGTGTTTGTGAGTTCGAAGAAATTACAAATAAAGAAAATCTACTTAGTACTGTTGGGAAATACCATAATTATGGCTAATGGTACTTTTGGGGAGGGGACTGCAGACCCACTCATTTTCTCTATTAAAATTTCATTGTCTCACAAAAGCTGGGGATGCCCTCTTTCTCCTGAAACTTGTTGACACCTGGTTTGGGTTTGATAAAGGGGTAAAGTGAAAGAAATAAAGTAAAACACCAATTATTATTTTCCACTTCCATAGAAAGTAATTATGAAGGGTGTCAAAGTATATCTAAATCGAGTAAACCAAACTAAACTGGCCAAAAATTAGAAGAAGAAAAAAAGAGCTCCAAAATGAATTTTTATATATCAAAACAACTAAATTAGTTTGGTTTTCGGTTTTTAATAAGGGGTTTGGTTCGATTGAGACCAATGTTGCTCTTGGATTTCTTTTACAATATATGTTTAGGGTTTAGGGTTATGCAATATTATAAATCTAAATTAGTTGTTTGACTTTTTTTATACAAGATTTAATTTAACATTTTGCAGCTAGTTAGTAATTAATTGTGTGGAACTGTGGATGATGGTTGATTCTGGGAGGAAATAACCTGTTACTTGTAACAGGTTGTTGATTGAAGAGAAATAAGTTGATAAAAATATACACTTGAGTCGGGTCATCTAAATTTTTATCACCCCATAAATGCTTGAAAAAGAATTTTAAAAAATCATATCACTTTAAAAACATTAAAAAAATAGACTTAAATCAAATTGTATCAAAACCCAACCAAACCAAACCTCTGATCAACACCTCTAATTATGAGCTAAGAAAAGTCAGTAAGTGTAGTTTAGTGGCGAGGGACGTGAATAATTAATTTAATATCTTCCATATAAACTTATTTTCCATCATAAATGGGTAAAAAAATTAATCACCTATGGTATTCACTTTAAAATTTGTTGTTTACAGTAAATTCAAAATTTGACAATCAGATCATCATGACTAAACAAAATTAATCAGTTGATGCAAAAAACAAAGATGGTGGTTTATATACATTCATTGGTAAGTATAAGTACTTTTCACAATCATAAACAATAATGATTCATCTTGATCGTTAATTATAACCTAACAGTGATGAGTAATATAGACTTCTCTCCCTTCTTATAATAATCACTACTCTCATAAGATATTATTGAAAAATATTTTGCATGATTTAGTATGACAGAAATTTCTCTTAATTGATTGCTCTTTTTTCACTAAAAAACTATTAAAATTATGGCTGTACATGGTCGTCGGCGTGATGTCTCTTTCAGTTTAGAACCGACTAATGAGCCAGATTTATTGAATAAATGTGTGGATAAAAGTTCAACAGAGTAGGAGAGGGTCGTTCTCTCCCCAAATATATTACGGTAATATGCTAATTAAAATTGAAGTAGTGACAAAAACATTATGTTAAATTATGTGCTAATAATTCAATAGCGACCGTCAGAGAAACTGGAGCCACAGGCTTTTATAGATGACTCTGACTCACAGTCGTGGGGCCTTTGAATTATATTAACTTTTTATGTGTTAATTTAATTTGCATTCTGATTTTCAAAACAGCCTACGATGCAAGTTCATTGGTCTGTCACTTACATCTGCATGCTATCTGCTCATACTTTTGCCCAACTCTATCCATGTGTATGGAGGCTAAAGGATTAAGTCAATGGATTTCTACGTTTTTGAATTTTAAATATAGATAAAGTTGATGAAATTTATATTGTTAGATAAAATTTTAATGGTTTAAATTTTATAAAGTTAATAAATATTTTTTAATATTTGTTAAAATTTGAATTATTAAATAAAAATTTAATAGTTCAGATTTCAAATATTGAGAATATAGATATAAAGAATCCAAATTTATTTTAAGAATTATTTTTTAACTAGAAAACCTTGGCCACGGAGCAAAAGAATTGTAACATACATGCGGCAGAGCAAGAAAGGATGGAAAGAAAAAGGTGTATAAGATCATGTAGTGTAATAATAAAAAATATTGATACTCAATTAATTATCAATATTCAACAAGATATTTAATTATAGTTTAGTCTTTTATAAATAATTTTTTTAAAATTTAATTTTTCATAAATTAAGTATTTTTTAAATTTTCATATCATTTTCTTTTTAGTTTAATCTTTGACATATTATTTTTTTAATTTGATCTCTTACAAATAAAATTATTATTAATACATCTTTTCAGTAGTCAATTGTTAATTAAATTAACAATCAATTTAGATATTATGCAATAAAAAATATGTTCCAAGTCATTACATTATTGGTTGGTGTTATTGGGAATAGATTGACATATGAACATTATTGATAATAATTTTATTTGTAAGTTATTAAATTTAAAAAATTTATATTTGTAAAAAATAGGATAAAATTTTAGTATAATAGTGTGATTATAAGAGTTTAATGTACTCTTTTGGTTCTAGTTTGATTTATAATTGAGCTAACTTCAATCTTCTCCATTTATTATCTTTCTAAAACCCTAGTTATGAAAAACCCAGCCCCCTTGCAGCCTTGACCGTACTCTATTTTACTAAACCCGATGATCATCGTATTGAAGATGCACCGAAAACCTCCAAGCTATAAACACATTTATCAAGTTCCAATATTATTAAATGGACTAAATTGTACGGACATCATTCTTATTTTCAAATTGTTGATATTCTATTATAAAATAAGTTCGCAGTTATATTGATTGATAAAAAGTTTTTATTGAATAAACTCTCATTTTTTATGATTTTTTATCTTTTTAGTATATTAAGTATGTAATTTTTTTGTAGTCAACAAAAAAATAATAAAATAAATAATTTGTGTAAATTTTTTGTAATTAATAGAAAAATAATAATGCAATTAATTAATAAAAAAAATTGAATATTTTTTAAATTTAACAAAAAAATTATAAATTAATTGATTAACTTTTGAATTTTCTAATAAATGATTATAAATATAACTTGATATGTTTAAAATTAAAATAAGAAAAAACAATCTATAATTGAATGGTTTATGATAAAGTTCTTTCAATGAATTCATTATGATTATTTTTCAATCATCAATATTATAGAACCAATTTTATAAATTTTTTTAATTTATTATATTTTTTATATATTACAATATATTACTAAATTTAAAATTTTACTTATACTTATAAATATCATTGATTTAAAATATAATATAATTTTTTTAAAAACTCGAAGGAACTGACAAATAAACTAGTTTTCACTTAAAACAAAGGGCTACCTCACACTTTAGTTTAAATTAATTTTTTTTTTAATTAAAACAAAATACCTCATTAAGTTGAAGACATATTTTTATAACTTTAAAGAAATTTAAAAAGGATATTTGAGTAAAAATAAATAAATTCGACTAAAATGTAGGAGAACCTTTTATTTCAAAGGTAGCTTATGTATATTTTGATAATACAAAAGATGTCCATATAATATTAACTAAAGGAGGTTTGTGTAATATACATACTCTTAAAAATATCATAAACATATTATATATATATATATATATGTATATATGTATGTATGTATGTATGTATATATAATGTTGAGCCATCAAAATGAGTTGAATCCAAAAGGTTACTCCAATTTAACCCCTTATTATGGTGAATTGGATTTATATAATTATATGTATTCTCATGTAATAAAGTCATTTCAATGCGTCTTGTTTAATATATGAGCTAAGTGAATTAACCTAACTTTTTCCTTCTTGTACTAATCCTAACAATGTTAAGAAATTATATTATATTTAAACTCTCATTACAACTATTAATCCTTTTAAAAAAATTCAATTATTATTGATGAAATATTTTTAGAAGATTGATGAAATTTTTAAAAAATTTCATTACTTATATTCTGCACTCTAAGTCACTATGCAACTTGGATCGTGTGAGTATTTAATAGGCACCATAAGACCAAATATAACAAATATCTCCTGGGTTCTCCTTTTTCAGCCAGTGCTTTTACAATAAGGGTGGAAGTTTTGTCCGTCTCTATCATTATTTCTGTTACCAATCCTCAACTTACTTTCTGTGGGAGAATTTTTTTTTTTCATCTCCATTTTTATTGTAGGAAATATATATATATATATATATATATATATATATATATATATATATATATATATAGGTTGAATTATCATAGAGAAAGAAATTTCACGAGGTGGAGAACATGACTTTTGCCCACATGAGAGATATTTTTTCTCTTTCTTATTTTCACAGAAAAAAACTTTTCAAATGTAAATATAACAGTTTCCACAAAAATCATCAAATGTGAGAATCTTTTGCCTTCCCTATTTTACACTGACGGTAAATCTAGCTTTATTTTTCAAAAAAATTGAAATGAAAAAATAGTCTGTTGTCATAATCTTACATTGGCTACAGAAAATGCACGATCCCCTTCCCATTTATAACATTTATAACAATGACAGTTATTTTGCATCACCATTTTGAATATGGATCCAAGTCGGATGGCCCTCACTGGGGTCCAAGTGTTTGGAGGTGCACACTTCTCTTCATATAATTTTCATTAAAATCGAGTGTCAAACGAAAACAGAACATAAGAAATGGACTCACTCATTTTCTACATGTTTGGACAAATGAAACATGCCATCAACGAGAAAATGTCGAATTTTATTGATATGAATCTAAGCGAAGAGAAGACGCAAGACCTTGATCCTGTGAAAATGTTTAAGCATGATTCTGACATACTAAAAGAAAACATGTGATAATAATTAATAATAATTAAAATTTTTTATTGTATTTATATTTTGACCTAGTGATTTTTTTATTTTATTTATAAATTCAAAATTATTTTAGAATTTTTTAATTTATTTCCTTTACTTTTATATTTTTTAATAATTTACAAAAAAATATTTGTTTGTAACTTTGTTAACTCATCCTTATATTTTCTTTATTTTTTTAATAAGTAGACAATTCTATAATTTTATTCTCATTTTCAATCAATAAACTAATGGCTTATGGGATTATTAACAAAATAAAATGTAGATGAGATAAATTAAATTTTTTTTTTTAAGTTTTGAGTTTATAAATAAAATATAAAATATAAAGTCAAAATATAAATACAACAAATTATTTTAAATTGATATATAGTTAATATATTTTAATATATTATCTATGTCTTCTTATCAATACGCCTCATAGTGATCTCAAACGTATTATTCTTATGTTCAAAAAGTTTTACCGTATCACAACTAAGATTATATTATAGTTGGTTGAACTTTTTCCCAATGCATTGTTGGTTGTTTTTCTTTCCCGATTATTTGATGATATTATAGGATGATTTGGTTGAGTTCAAATTTTTTTCAATAACTAGAAAATTTCCAGTAAAAAATAATAATAAATAATAATATTTTATTAATATTAAATTAATAAAAATTATTATTTTTATTTATAAACAGTAACTAAAAAATCTCTAATTATTGGAGATGATCAACAGGTTGATTTGTTATGCGTACCGTATTTCCTATGAATGGTAAAGATGCTTCCCAATCCAATGTCAGATTTTCTTACATTTGAATTGTTATAATATTGTAAAACTAATTCGTTTATTTCTCAAATTCTTATTTTTATTAATTTTTCTTTAATATCAAAGTATAAATACATAATTTAACAAAACTTGTCACACATTGAATATAATAATAATAACAATATTTCAGTGCATACCACATTAGTAAATATAAAAAGTTAGCACTAAAATTAAAAAAAAAAAATCACTAGAACAATCTGATAATTAAATTGATAGTTTAGTCAAATTTTAGTAATTGATTTAATCCTAAATTATACAAAAACTTATATTTAATTTTTATATTTTTATTATGTTGTTTATTAATTAAAACATGA
Source organism: Delonix regia (assembly GCA_037074485.1). NCBI lineage: Eukaryota > Viridiplantae > Streptophyta > Magnoliopsida > Fabales > Fabaceae > Delonix > Delonix regia. The sequence continues at coordinate 15,092,724 of CM073453.1, read as the reverse complement.
CTAGTGTATAATTTTTAAATTATATCACAACACGCGCATGACTATTAATTACAAATAATTCATAATATTTAAATCAAATTATACAATACCTTTTATATTATAATCAATTAACCGTATATTTTTGATATGTTAGTTGCAAAACTTAGTAACAAATAAATAAGAAACTGTATCTAAATTTAATTCTTAAACATAAACTCAACACTTTTTTTTTTTTTTCATTATGACCAAATAATTCAAACATAATGATATATTTATTTGTAATTAATTTACTTTACTAAATTTCTGTCAACAAAAAAAAATTCTGATTTTGACTTTGCATCTGATAACAACAATTAACGCAAAGAAGAAACGATGAAGCTAGGTATCTTACATGAGAGCGAATATGTATGTATCACCTGACAACGAAAGCATAGAATATCAACCAAAAAATTACAAAACAAAGCTACAATCAGGTCGAATTTCAGAATCGTATAAGAGCGCAATAAGAATAGTTTAATAATAGAATTTATCACATCCATTCGAATAATATTGTATAAGAACATAAGGGAATGCCTGACGATATAATAGAAAGATATATATATATATATATATATATATATATATATGTATGTATGTATGTATGTATGTATGTATGTATGTATGTATGTATGTATGTATGTATGTATGTATGGATGATTATAATTTTTTTAAAATGCTTTCGTTATGTTTAATTTAATTGATAGTGACGTTTATAGTAAAATGAAAATTACTTGAATTTATTGGATAATTAATAACTATAATTTATAAAAATTAATTTATTCTTTAATAAATTTTAAAAGAGATAAATACAAGTAGTAAAAATTAAAAATTAATTGGATTTAAAAAACATAAATAAACTAAGTATAATTGAATACTAATTAACAAAACATTTCACAGTGGAAGAATATTATTAAACTAATTTAAGAATATGAATTAATTAGATATAGTTAAAATATGATTAACAAATAATTGTTCATTGGAGAAGAAACGAAAAGGAAATTTAAACGCAATTAGATAAATGAGACATAAAACAAATTCATATAAGTAAGATTCAACGACGTACATTACTGAATTTTAGTTAGCTTGTGATCAAAAAAATATTAAAATAAATAAATAATACATATATTTCTTCAAATTTTCTTTTTTATATAGTTTATATGTATTTTCAATTATCTGCTTTACATTATTATTATTTTTTAATATTTTTCATATCATACGCATATCTTTTATGTGATCTAAATGTGACAAATAATTACTTCAAAAAAAAGGTGACAAATAATTAAATAAATACGTTATAGATACATAAAATACTAAATAAGGTATCCCGATTTAATTTATTAGAGCACATATTAACTTTTATGATATATAATACCATATAAAAATAGTTAAAACAACAAATGGAATTGCGTGTACTCAAAGGCTTTAAAATAATGTCACTTTTTATTTATAAATTATAAAACAAAATATATCTGAACAAGTTTGAAAGCAGAGTAAATTAATAATTAAATATTGTATTCTTTTGAATTATTTATTTATAAAATAATTTTTATTTAATTATTGAAATATTTATTTTTTAAATTGATTCTTTAAAGATAACATTTTTGAAAGTTAGTATTAAAAAAAATTATCCCAATCCATAAAAGTATTTATAGGCTTTTTCATGCTCTGAAAGTTAGATTTAAAACAAAAAAGAGTAATTTTAGAAGTTAAAGACAATTAAAATACCATATGAGATCTTGCTTTTGTCTAACAAAAAGTTGTTTTGATTATAAATATTTAAAAAACTAAATTAAAAGATTTCAATTTTAAAAACCTAATATAGGATTTAATTTTTAAGAATTAAATTAAAAAAATCTACCTTTAAAAAACTTCATAAAATAAGAATCGAGGAGGATTAGATCAGGCGTGGGATCTTGACATTTGTCGTGACTATAATTGCTCGAAAGTCTTTGAACAATATAAGATGTATATATCTTCAAAAGCAATCTGATGGCGCTCCCATCGAACCGTTGAAGATGGTCCACGTCACCAAACACCTGATTTAGGTGTACCTATGATACACCCAAACTTTCTCTATGGTGCGTCCAGCCATCCTCGCTCGCTTCCGTTCTGATCTGACTGGGACGAAAGATGACAATTCGAAGTCCATACTTCCCTTTCAGATGGGAGCCTAAGTGCAAGGAAACTCATTCGTTTTCCTCCTTCCACCTCGCCGATTCCATGCACCTCCGCCATACCGGAATAGTACGGCCTCTGCCCTTCCCTCCGCAACTCGCCGGACCTGAGATGGTGGAAGATCCGACTTGTTGCTGAAACGGTCAAGTCAGTCTCGGAGGGGTCAGGTTGCTCCGGCAAGTCCCTTGCGAGGATATTTGTTCATATATGGTAAGCTCGCGGTGATGAGAGGGAGCTGGTGGTGGTTGAAATTGAATCGTCGGGCAGAGCAGAGGTTCAGGCAACTCCTGATCTCCACCGTTAAATCAGTGAAGATCAAGCTTCTGCTCTGCTGTTGCATTGCGTTAACGGTGGTCGTGCTCACTTGCAGTGCTTCCGCTTTCATGGTATGGACCAATCAAAGTCCTGTTTTGAGTCGCTACTCTGGTTCAAGGTTCGTGGATTTTGATGCTAATGAACTTTTATATATGGATCAGTCGGTAAATGCTTAGTATATACTACACCCAGTAGATGTTGTAATTTCTATTCTGGGCGAACATATGAAAACGAAACAAAAAGAAGCTTGCCTTGATCAGAGCTCCAAGATTTTATCTAATTATTTAGATCAGTTCAGTTTAAGGTATAAATGTTTGCGAAAAGTTTCGCGTGCAAGAAACATAAGACAGTTTCTAGTTGCTTAGAGCGGTATCTATAAAAGTTTTTATTTCATTGAACTTGTGTTGGTTATTCTTTTTGTTTCTTTACTTTTTCATTTCTTTAGACACAAAAGACAAAGACAAAAAAAGAAAAAAAAAAAGAGCAGGGTAGTGAATTAATGAAGGTAGAAGAAAGTTTCTAATTGATATATGGGTAAAATTTATATAGAAACTTTCTTATACGTCTTACTTTGGATATATGGAAACGTTTTTCTGTTATATAGGATGAAGGGGTACTGGGATCAAGCTTTCGCCTGCTTTCTATTTAAAGTGGGGATATGGTCCAATCAGCCCAATTTTTTTAGTGCTATTGTTGCACGTTGTTTATCTGCTTAGGTAAAATTTATATCCTCTTTTTGACTAAGGTTGGGTTTCTAAGTCAGTTTTAGGAACCTAGCTTGGGGGGCGTAGCCGTTTAGTTGTTTTATATTACCAACCTAGTTCATGAGTGTTGAAGACTGAACCTTTAGAACAAGAATAATGAGGACACCTATACGGTGTCTGGTGTTGAAATTAAAACTTTCAGCTCTTATAGATTCTTTGCAAAAAATTATGCACTCTGCTTGCTTTACGGTATAATTGCTTTTGAACTAACTCAGTTAAATTTTACTGTCAGCGACTTTTCATTTTGTTACTTCCCTCCCGCTTACCTTTTCATGCCTTTCGTTGAACATAGGGAGATAAACATAGGCTTCTCTATAATTTTCTATCACTTCAGAGTATTCAGCTTATATTGTTTGTAATGTTAGGGAACTTATTGTTATTCTATATTTCTTCACAGGAAAGGGTATTCTATTGTAATGAACACATGGAAGAGATATGATCTCCTAAAGCAATCCATCAAGCACTATTCATCATGTCCTCGGTTAGAATCAATACATATTGTGTGGAGTGAACCCAATCCTCCTTCAAATTTCCTTTTGAAGTTTTTACACCATGTAGTTCATTCCAACTCTAAAGATGGGCGACATGTCAAATTGAAGTTTGATATCAACAAGGAAGACAGTTTGAACAATAGATTTAAGGAAATTAAGGATTTGGAGACAGATGCTGTCTTTTCTATTGATGACGACATCTTATTTCCTTGCACTTCAGTGGAATTTGCATTTGATGTATGGCAAAGTGCACCAGACACAATGGTGGGATTTGTTCCCCGTTCCCATTGGGTGGATTCATCGGTATGATTACCTGTCCAGTGTTTGTCGTCCCTGTAATTTTGGTCCAAATAAAATTTCCTTCATGGTTATGCCTCTTTATTTGAATTTTCTATGCATTTTTCCTGTTCTGTGAACATCTTATACTGAAAAATGTTGGTATAGAAGTTAGGACCTCTAACTGGCCTAATATCTCATGCTATATACCTTTCAAGATGTTGTTTCGAAAGTTAGAAAGCAAACCTACTTTTTGTGGAACCAATAGGGTGGAGATCCATTTCAAAACTAGGCTTTATTTCAGGCATTCAAATGGCAAAAATACCATATTAATATAGCATGCTTGGGTTAAAGCAATATGACTAGTCGATTCTTATATTGATTGTCATCATTGACAGGAAAGCTGTTGTAGCATTGTTGGGGAGGATTTTATTTTAAAGAGAAAGAAAGTTGAACTTTTTTCATCTATGAATAATAACTCTTCATGCAGTGATCTGATTTTCAAGAAGCTTTTAGCGTTGTGTGTTTATCTGTAAAACTTGCAGTGAACTTTCCTTTCAATTTGTTTTTGTATATATGTGTGTGTGTGTGTGTGTGTGTGTGTGTGTGTGTGTTGTGTGTTTTTATCCGTCAACCCTTAATGTTTGTTTTTATTCCTGTTTTGCTTTTATTGATTTTTGTGAGATTCTTCATGTGGATGGAGCCCATCTAAAACTACTTATATTGACCTTTCAAGTTGTTCAACGTGTTTGCAGGAAGGTAATGGTGATAAGTTTAGATATGGTGGATGGTGGTCTGTGTGGTGGACAGGTACATATAGCATGGTGCTCTCCAAGGCAGCGTTCCTCCACAAAAAGTATTTCAGTCTCTACACGAATGAGATGCCACCATCAATTAGAGAATATGTAACCAAGAATAGGTTTTTATCTCTTGACTAACAAATACTTGCTACATTCTTGCTTTACAGACTTTGATCTTATATATTATGCGATTCTATTTTTTTTATCATTTGCATTATTTTAAAATGATTTTACCAGGAATTGTGAAGATATTGCAATGTCTTTCCTCGTTGCAAATGCTACTGGTGCACCTCCAATATGGGTCAAAGGTAATTGCTATTTCAGAAACTGATCATGTAATTGTCTATGAGATACTGTGAAGATATATTGCAACGTTTTCTTCTCATACATGATTTTTAATGATGATGGCATTTATGTACCTTTTCTTTTTCGGTTACAGAGGCATTATTTTGCTCATATTTTTAATTGAGTCAAGAAAATAGAAATGCAACATTCTGATGAAGACCGCAATGTGCTTACTTAAGTATAGATTGAAACTATTTCTTTATTGTTAGAACATATGTTACATCTCATAACTAGAAGTAAAAGTAGTCATTTCTGTTGCTTCTCTCCAATTATGCCTTACTTGTCAGTTTGTAGACTCTTATGATTAACAGAATGTTAAGACTGTTTGGAATATTTCATTTTTCTACCTATTCCCTCTTCTGGCTTCCTAGCAACGTAGTTCATCAAAGTGAGTAGTAATTACCTGTTATGATCATTGAAACTTGTGAATGAAACATGGTTCCCTATCCCCTCTTCTGGCTACCTGTCAATGGATTTCATCAAATTATGTAGTCAGATGTCTGCAATTACCTGTCATGAATATAAAGAAAACATGAAGTAAGCTGGTATTTTCTGAAAAAATGTAGCTCATGTAGCCAATGTGTTGCCATACATATGGGTTTAAAATCGACAACATCAAACAATTGAATGTGGATTTCCAAGGTATTGCTTGATTTTAAATACATAGATACATATACATATCAACTCTCTTGATTATGTTACTCATACAATCTTACAGGTAAAATATATGAGATTGGATCAACTGGAATCAGTAGCTTGGGGGGTCACAGTGAAAGAAGAACAGAATGCGTTAACAGATTTGCCGCAGATTATGGGCGGATGCCCTTGGTGTCAACTTCAGTGAAGGCTGTTGACAGCCGCCACGCCTGGCTTTGGTGATGCTGGTTTAGGATTTTTTGCAGTTATAGAAATTCCACGATCCACTAGCTAGTTGAGTTTTCAATTTCTTCTTATTAGTTCTATAGCTTTATAGTTTTTAATCCTATGCGTAGTTCATGCATTTTGGTGGGGAAAGCTAGCATAGCAAATTCCTTTGATTGATTTGTTGTATTATTGACTCGTGATACAAGACTGCTGCGGTTCTGGGGTGATTTTTGTCTCCATATTAAAAATCGATAGTAGAATTAAGGAACATCACACTCTTCAGTTGAAAAAACTCCTCCACGAGTTGTTATACTTTGTTCTTCACCAGATGAAATGCCCTATTTTTGTGTGTAAAAGGCTCAATAGAAATTCACTTGGCCATTCTATAGAAATGTCCTGTTTATTAGCGTATGAAAGATGGGGATTCATGTTCTGCAGAGAGAGGTAGGAGAATGACGTTAATTGAAGTGATCGAGGGATTGATGTCAATGCTATGCGAATTATGACTTGGTCGGAAAAATAAAAAAGAAATATACTACATGCAAGTAATGTCATTGTACTTGCCTGCGTTAACGCTACTGAAAGTGAAGTGGGATGTAAACCTGTACAATGTCATATTGAAATAAAAAAGTCCCACATGGATCAAACGACTGGGTCGAAGTTGTCAAAATTTTCTGAGGTAGGAAGGCAAGTTCCTTCACCGGCGCTCTACAAGAAAGTGACATATTTGGACTTGTGATGAGTGTTGTCAGACTCTACCGCCATTGCTTGCGGTATCTCACTTTTGCTTGGAATTTGAATTCTTTATATTTTTTTTAAAAAAGTAAAAATTTAATGGTTAATATTAAAAAAAATACTTGATCTAACAGTTTAAATTAATTTTAGTAATAATGTACAGTAAAAAATTTTAAATATTGATTGCACATAGTCTAAAATTTTAATCAAACAATTCATATATAAAAAAATGTAAGATCTAACAGCTAGCAATTCCTTTTTAAAAGTTGCAAAAGATGCAATCCATTTATTTTAATACATCCTTTCTTACCGAGCACAAGAAGTCGGCATATTTTCTAAATGCCTCGGCATCTTGTGGCTCCACCATTACTGAACGCCTTTAGTACTCATCTGCCCTGCAATTTTGCATTCAAATTTTAGGGTAAAGTAAGAAGACAAATAATCAATAATAGTGTAAATAATCAGTAACAGTGTATACCTCCTAGACTAAAATGGAGCAACTTGAGGAGGAAGGTATCCAATTTACAATTGATATCTTATCCAAACCAATAATGAAAAAATATCCAAAAATGCGCTATATTGAAGAAGTGTTTATGGGTACGTCTCTTCATAATTAATTTAATTCATTAAAAGAATGCTATACCTACATATAACATACTAGTTAACTGTGTAATAAGTCAACAAAATCTCAGCGAAATAGGCGTTATAAATAGTGGAATCTACAAATACATTTATTATGATGTATTTTATTGGATCCTTACATCAATTAGCTATACATTATATGATTCCTAAGAACTTCTCTGGACACGTAGAGATGAAGAGAACGAAACGTAAGGTATTAACCCTATGAATTTTCAGTACTGTAAAATGCCACTCTGTCCAACTCAAGACCACAAATACTGGTGGTAGTGTAAACAAATATCCACTCTAATGAATGATTAATGACAGAGCTACGTGGTGAAATTCATGAGCTTAGGGGAAAAAAATAATTACCCCTTGACGGCATATAAGAAAGGAGGATGATTTATTTCTCAGATCCTCTTTCTGGCTAATCAGGTAGGAAAATTTAAGAATGGAGGAGAGATGAAGAGAACATACAAGAGTTTTGAAATACTCACTTATCAACGTCACGATAAACAAGGTAGAGGAACTGTGCATAATTAGAAACCAAAAGACAGTTATGAGGTGCCCAAATTATGTTCTCTTTGTAACAGAGATTTGTTCTTTTGTATTCCTCGTAGGCATCACCTTCAAGCTCCACAGATACTGGGGCCACTAACTGTTTCATTGTCTCACTGTCCAAAGCCTCACTCCTTAATTCTTCTTGCAATCTATGAGCTTCCTCGAGTATTGAATTCCATAATATCTCATTCTTAAGAACATCAATATCAACTTCTGAATATTCTTTTCTCTTCTCTACGGTCAACGACAAAAGCTCTGTGGTCAAAGGAGTGGCTGCAAGAACTGTGTTGTTATTCATGGAGAATAGAGAGAACTTCTCTAGGAGGACCAAGGTATAGACCGTAGGACTTGGTGTCTTCCACAGAATCTTCTGGAAGAGCCATACAAAGGAAGCGTCCATATCACTTCGGAACTTTGCTATAAGACCCTACAAGCGCTCACAGTACAGGCTTTCCCTCTCTTGCAAGGCATAATATTGAAGCTCTTGGATCATGAAAACCACGGTGGAGAAGGCCTTCTTTAAATAACAGTAAGCATACTCACACACCTCTTTCAAGTTCTTCTGCCATTTAAGCTTCTTCTGAATCATTCGAATCGAGAAAGAAATTCCCAAACAGTTCACTTTCCATTCAAGGTTCAGTCTTGGCATTTTCTCTCTTTCCGGCCAGGTTGGGGGCTCCAGCAACGCAGAAGGCGCCAAAAAATAAGGCTTCGTCGTCCAAAATTGCCCCTTGGAACTTTTTCGGAGCTATTTAGCACTCTATATTCTAGCTATTACCATAGATTCCACAAATCATATTCTCGGCATCTTCGTATTCTTCGTATGGGATATTCAGTTCCTTAGAAATTTGCTGAATCATATTCTTCATTTCTTCATTGAAACATTCGCATTGCACGTTCGATAAAAACTTAATATTGATGAAATTTTCATAAATTCAATATTCATTATGTTAAACTATCAAGAAAAAGAAATTAGTTGTGGAAGCATATTTGAATTTATATTATTGATATAATACTTTATCTTGCGGCTATATATCTTTCAATTTGATATGTATCAACTATAGGAGAATGAACTTTTTCTTCTAATATTAGATAAGAAACTATACATTTAATTTGAGGACCATAATCTTTTTTATAAATACATATGTTGCCCTAATTTTTAATTAAGTCCATCATTAAATTAAAAATTAAATATATTAGAATATTTTATATGTATAAATCCATATTTTATAACAGACTGTAAGCTCATTTTAATCACTTTTAGATTTTGGACTTATTTTTATATATGATAGCATATAATATATAATTATTATTATCTTCTTATATATACACACACACACACACACACATATATATATATATATATTTACATTTTACTTTGTAATTATATGTCACAATATAATCTTATAAGCTCAAGACATTTTGCTATCATAACCAAAAGCATCTCCAAACAATTTCATCTGTTGATTATGCCAACATAAAACTAAATCAACTTTCATTACATGTTTCATAACTAAATTTATCCCTAATCACATATATCAATATTACCAAATGACATAGATCAAGTATTGAGGTGTTGTATGGAAATTATATGTAATGTAATCTAAACATGACTATTTCCAATGGTCCATCTTAAGCTTTAGTGAGATCAAACAATATTGAAATCAAAATGTGAATAAACTGAAAAAATTTTATTTTTATAGAAAATAATCTCAAAATATTTATAATTGAAATAGCCAAAGAATGTTTCTATAAAGAAAAATTACAAACTCCTATTAAAATTGAATATCTTGACACCTATAAAAGCATTTTACTCATAAAAGCCTTGGGTGGTAATTCCTTAGTAAGCAGATTCACAATTGTGGAATTTATGCCAATATGCTTTATAAACACTTGAATACTCTGAACTCTTTCTTTATCAACAAAGAACTTAATATCAATAAGCTTTGACTTCCTTAAATTCTTATTATTGTTGGAATATAAAACTATTAAGTTATTGTCACAAAATATTTTAAGTGGTTTTTGAATTTAATACGTAGTTCACAGGCTAGTGACAAACTTTTGCAGCCACATTTTATGATTGAATGTCTTATAACATATTATAAACTCAACTCCCCTGGTGTAAGGAGCTATGAATATTTGTTTGGTACTTTCCTATACAATTCCTCTAACAAGTAGATAGGTAGAGCCTAAAGTAGATTTTATACTATCTAAGCATCTTGCAAAGTCAAAATCTAAGTACTTGATGATCTTTAACTATTTCTGACCTCCAGTATGTGAGCATGTAGTGTTTTGTTCTCTATAAATATTGCATGAATCATTTGGTTGTTTTACAATGATCTATTATTGGATTGCTTAAATATTTGTTAACATTCTCATAATGTACACAATATTTGGATGTGCATAAATATGTGCATACTTTAAACTTCTTATTGCTTACACATAAGAAAACTTTTATATTCCATTTTCTTTTGGATATTTTTGAGGCATTAATCAAGACTAAATTTGTTTCCTTTAACTATAATGGTATCACTTAATATGTAATCCTGCTTATCATAGTTTTTAAGAACTTTTTTAATATAAACCCCTTGTGATAATACCTTGAGAGCAACCCCAATGTATATTGAATTCCTAACATGAGGGATGCATCACCAAAATCTTTCGTCTCGAAGTTACTTGCCAGTAAAATCTTTGTTTCATGCAACAAGGCTATATCGTAGTTGGCAGGGCTTTTTGTTGACACACTACAGTGAAAACAATAAATAGCACAGATCCTAGGCTACAATTTTTATTCAACCAAATACTTAAATACATTTTTGTCTTATTAAGTCATAAGAGCACACATTCTGTTACCGAAAAAAAATTATTTATTTATAGCAAAACTTGCAAGACACGAGAACAGCGTTATTGTGCCCTGGAGAAATCAAATGGGGTCCCAATTTCTATTATCCTCAACATGGGGAAGGGGCACCACTACCCCCTCCCCTGTTTTTTTCTTTTTAAAATTTAATATTAAAATAATTAAAAACATTTAAAAATATATATTAAAATGTATTTATAAAATTTAAAATTTATTAATTTATTAAATATCTTTATTTTATTTTAAATGAAGACATTTATTATATATATTTTTCAAAATAAATAATAAAAATATAATAACTTTATTTACTCCTTTTTTTTTTTTTTATCAAATGAGTATTATAAAAATATTAAATCATGATGGGAAAAGAAATATGTGGTTCTAATTATTAAGCCATTTTTTATACAATATATAGTAAAATTCTTCTATTTGACAAAATACTATTTTCAATTCAAATTTTTATTGTCTTGGTTCTTATTATTATTTGAAAATATGTTAAAATACTATAATAATAACTATAAAAAAAATAATTGAATGAATTATTAGTAGAAAAATTATTATCTGTGTGCACTCATTGAACTTAAAGTTTTATATGAATATTGATTAATTGAAATACTAAATTCAAAGTTCTGCGTCTCATCTATTTTTAATTTAGGTATAAGAATTGATATTGATTATATATAGTTAGTGAATGAAAAACAAAATTAACCCAGTTGATAGAGAAAAAGAATATTAGTGATTTTATAATTAAAAAATTATAATTATTCTAAATTATGATTTTTAAAGTATCACTACTAAGTCCATTAGTTTTTGCTTATTTTATTCAAATTACGATTCTAATTACCTATTCATAGTATCACATTACCATTACAACCAGGTTAATTATAAGATTAATAATGCTTTTTCTTTTTCTTTTTCTTTTTCTTTTTGATTAATCAAGTTTAAACAAGTATAGCAAAAAGTTGTACATATTAAAATTTTTTAGGGAAAATCATCATTTGGTCCCTATAATTTTTATCAATTTTCAATTTGGTCCCTATAGATTAAAAAATTTTAAATCACTCCCTATACTTTGTAAACATATGCAAATTAGTCCCTCCCATCATGTTTTACTATAACGTTATCTAAAAATGGTTGACTAAGATCATGATACTGAGGTGGCGAGCTAAGTTGGAGGGGCTAATGGTAAGTATGCTGATGTGATTGCTTGGCTGGATGTAGAAAATAAAACAAATGAAGATGCTCAATAGGGTTTAGCCACAACAACACATCTTACTATTGAGAAAAGGTGAAATATGTAGTAAGACAACTACCTCATTCTCACGGATTAAAAACACAGTAGGGCTTGATTCATTCTATGAGAAAAGAGGAAGGACAAAGAGGAAGTGAAGGATCGATTGTGTGCTCACTGGTATACTTTCTTTTGATGGTTTCATTATCTTTAGAGTAAGTTTAAAACAATGTGAATGATGGGAGAAAGAAGGCATACAGATGGGTGAGTGAGAGATGCAATTAGTGCATCTAGTGGTGTCAAAAAGTGCATCTTAGTGAAAATCTCGAAGAAGGTAGCTTTATACTGAGACATTGGGCTTGTGAAGGGGTTACAAGAAAAAACATAATTTTTGTCTATATCTTGGATGTCTGATCACATAGGAGTGACCACTAAATAAAGAACCATGTTTTATGAGGATGTTGAATAGTGTGGTAATGTGATTTATAAAGGTGCGAAAAATGTGCTATTGGGGACCACCAAAATGGCAGCACTACACGTTTAGTACTTGGTTGAGAGGTAAAAGCTTCCATGTAAAGTGAATAAGCACATTAGGTAAGGGCTCAGATTTTCTCCTATAGCTAAATATAGAGGAGAATCTCCTGTAAACAACCTACACCGTCGGATCAATCCAGTGGCCAAGATTTGTCAACATCGCTTTTTTTTTTTCCCAGAATATTTAGTTGAAAATAACACCATTTTGTGTCAATTTTTTTCCTCAAACCCAGTATATAGACGATGTCATTGCAAAAGGAGGAAACCTTCTTCTTTCTTCGTTGGTTGACACTATTCTAAGCATGTAGGGGTGCTGGTTTGTCACCGTTAGCTACACTTCAAGGTATGCATCACAGTGTTCATCAGCCAAAGTCATCCATGGAAGCAAAGCTAAAGAGAAATTTCCTTTCCTTCTTCTTCTCTTCATTCAGTGATAAATATTGTAGAGTTAGTTGGCTGAAGTCATCCATGGAAATGTTTCGGCAAGACTTTCTGGAAGGTGGGTTCGAGACAACAATATCATCATAACTTTGAATACCAAAACAAAAAATTCAATGCTACTATGTTTAGACTAAAGCTAAATTCATGGCAAAGATTTGGTCTTCCTCTTTTTCCTCTATCTCTCCATCTTCCTTCACTCATTCATATTTCTCTTTAATCTCTAATCCCTGACATTTTTTGTTTCCCAATCCAATCTTTCCCTAAAAGCAAAAGAACTTTGTGATTGTTGCCCAGGTCAACGTTGCTCAGAATGCAAGTGCGTCAATTAAGTCCTTCAGCCAGGTTCCCTATTCAAGTTTTTGTTCATCTTTTTTTTATTATTGGTTTCTCTATCTTGTAGATTTTTCCACTCTTCATTTACTTGTTATCAATTGATTTGTATATTTTTGGACCTAAATAGTGCAATTGATCGATTCATTGATTGATGGGGAGAGTTTATCAAAAGCCCAAGCTAAAGCTTCCCTTGACTTCTTATTGAACGAAGCAAATGAGGCATTGATCAACGCTTTTCTTGTGTCTTATGCAATTATTGAAGTATATGTTGAAGATATGATAAGTTCCTTCGTTGTTCTCTATTTGTTGCTAGCTGAGAATTAAATTCCTTATCATTCCACGGCTTTTACATGTGGGTTAAAAAATATTTGTATGTTTCCATGGAAGTATATAATTTGTGAACTCTGTTTGCTCATAACATCTTCAACATTGAGACTGATAACTACAAAATAGCTTGGTATATCAAGTAATGATTTTATATTTTCACTTTGAAAAGGGATTAGTTTATTTTCCCCCTTGTGTTAACCTATTTTAGCCAATTTGTAATCTAGGTTGTAGAAAACTGGCATCCAAAGCAACTGAACTTTGGGTTTAGGGTTTTAGCCCTTGATTTCTTTCATAATCTAGAATTCATATCCTGCGATATGAAAGCAAAATTCCATGCTTGTGTAATTTGGTCATTTGTAATCAATTGATTAAGTTCTTAGATGATTTACTTAAGACTGGTTGATTCACCTGAGGTCAATATGTGTTGTGATAGGGTTGTCACTGAATAGGAATTATTTTTTTAATTAAAGTAAATAAAAATTAGATTGCCTAGAGTTGCCTATGGTTTTATTGAATAGCTAAAACCAAAGCAATTATAATAAAATATTTTCTTAGTAAGTTGTCTCTGACAATATAACTTTGTTGACTATGTGGTTATTGCTTTCTTGCAATTGTAGTGATGGTTCAAAACTTCAGATAAACACTGAATGACTTAGTTATCTTAAATGTGGTGTTTATCTTTGTATATGTTGTGTCTAATAAACTTTTTGTTTTGGCTTTTTAGATTGGTCTTTAAAATGGCTGAAGCACTTCAAAGATTTGGCATGAAAAGAGCTTTAGTTGTCCACTCTAAAGGCTTGGATGAAATAAGTCCTCTAAGTAAGACTTCTTACTTTTCCTGCAAGTTTAGAGATAAATTATTTGGTAGATTTAGGTATTTGAATCATATTTGCCTGACATCTCTTTTTAGTTTTGTTTTGTGTCATACAGGTCCTGGTATGGTACTTGATAAGTTCCAATTCGATCCATGTAAGTTTTTTCAGAAAAGATTGATAAGGTCTTGGTGAGATTGGTAATGTTCTGATCACATCATACCCTACACCAAAATTGATCTTATGAAATTAGCTAATGGTACATTTCTATTCAATACTGGAACTAGTCTGTAATAGGGAATCCAGAATATTTGGAAACACTTATGGGACATTATACAAGCTTCAAAAAAGTTGGGAGCTAATCAGGACTAAATCCTACACTATTGGATAATTAATGCGAGTCATTTGACAGATTCAACTGAGGCTAGAATTTAAATAGCTACCCTGATCAGGAACTATTGAATTAACTAAGTTTTTCCAAAGCTCTGGATAGTTTGTAGTAAGTAACATTCTACATATTAATAACAAACATAGTTGCTTCTAGCTACTCATTAATAACTCATAGTAACCATAATAGCTAAAGAAACCCAAAACATAGCTAGATTAGTAGAGTGATTGTAAGTTTTTCTTAGGTACCCTGAACAATGTATGACTTTTCAATAACAACAACCTGTTTGAGCCACATAGGTAATGTTGTATTGTTTATGATTGAAGAAATATTGAACCTTACAAAGAGGTTATATGAGTTTCTTTTTTTTAGACCAATTTGGCTTTGGTAATTATGCATCAAGTTTTGCACAACCTTTCTTTTTGGCTATTAGACTAATCTTAGTTTTTTATACACAGAGCTTGGATGGACAATAACTATGAAGAGTCAGATATTAGTGAATTTAAGATTGATGACTAAATAAAGTCCATGTGGATGAACTAACAGCTACATTACAAATGATGACAGGTTGGATGCAAGTGAAATTATCCATTAATCAGTTTAAAGTAGAAAGAAGACACCTTTGGTAGAACAAGTGACATGCAACTGTAGACTAGGAATATTTTGAATTATGTTGTCATTGTAATTTAATTGTAATGTAATATAAAGTGTAGTGTGAAGTCATATAGAACTGTAGTGAAGCTGCCAAATCAACATATTTGTATTCCACTATTTAGTGAATAATACATATGAGTTCTTTGTCTGCTATCATACTTATATACTATTTACATATGCCCAGTATCCTAAAAAATACAAATGTTGAGTACTCTCATTATATACACGTGCTTACCAACACTAAAATAATACAGTCATTGAGCATCCCAATCATAATAAGGAACTCAACACCAAAAAATAAGTACTTACAAAGATAAAAGAATACACATAACTGCTGAGCATAAAAAAATGATTCAACTGCACAGGCACACCTAGATATCTTGATCTTGTAGGGATTGTGCGGGAACTTCTAGTGGCTCCTGTACATAAGAAACAATATAAACAAGTGAATATGAGGATGAATACAAATGAATACCTATTAAATCATAATTACCATTAGAAGTCTTGTAAACATAAATAGATTCTCATTTCTAGGCAGATTCTCACAAGATGCAGGAGGTGCTGAACACAATACTCCATAGAATAATGAACCTGATGATTCTTGATCCTAAAGAGAAGGAAAATTATTATTACCATTACATGAGATGGAAGCAAAAAAGTTACAAATGAACAAACATTAAGTTTATGTACTGAAGGTGGTGGTTGTTGTGAATGTCTACTTTTTGAAGCCTTTCTCCTCTTATAACCCTGAAGCTCTACCCAAGTCTTCAGTCTTTTTCGTAACTTGAGCCTATCTCTTATCTTAAATCGCTTTGCTTGGCCCACACCTATGAAGTCTATTTTAGTGGGCTAATTGGTTTTACCGCGAAGGTTTTGTTGTCCTTAATGAACATTCATTACTTTTTTGCACAGGTCATCTAAACCTTTCTCGATAAGAGATTGCACCTCTTTACATGTAACCACTTTATATGCTAATCTAATAGCTTTGGAACATAGTTGTCTATACCATCGTGTATTAGCCAGCTTGGGGTCTCCCTCGACCTCTTTCCCTTGCGCATCATGTATAATACCGTTACGTGCATTCTTTGTCCATTATCTTAGGATATATTATTCAAGCACTTGTTCAACTTTTAACATAACAAACACCTTCAAAATATGGCAACATAAAATTCCAAATATCTTAAACTTTTTGCAGCTGTAAGAGACAAACTTCTGAATAGGATCAAATAGGATTTGCCATGAACCTTCTTGGTGAGCCATGGATAAAATGTACACAAACATATGGGATTTTCATGCCTATGTCGAATAGAGATGGCAAAAAGTAAATCAAACTCCTGCTAGAACAAGTTGAAAATCATGTGTGTGTATATTTATGCAGCTTGATTTAGAATAAATGAATGCTAGTAACTCAACCATGGAAGCTTATACAGAGCATCGTACTCACTCTTTAACTCATTGTACCGTTTCTCCTCCACTACCCGTTCGAATAGTTTAAAAAATTGCGTAATATTCACATTTGGTTTCATGGAAGACTTAAAGGAAGAGTTTAAACTCTCACTTAACTGTGTGCTTCTTATACCTAATATGAAAGCTTGTTTCATATGACATGCAACCCATTTTTCCTTAAGGGGATATATGGATTCCAACTAGTTATTCTCCTGAACATTATAGTCTAATAGCATCTTTACCCAGATTGTCTCAAAGTGGGATTTATTATCATACTGATATATGCATTTCTTAAAATTGGGCATGAATCGAGATCCATCCTTCATCAGATTACCCATGTGTTTGATTCCATTTTGCATCAAGTGCTATGTACACAAGCCATGGCGAGTATCAGGTATCACCTCACCTGTAAGAATATATGATGTGGTTGTACTCCGTTCATGTAAGATATAAACATTATAGACTCACCTAAAGCTTTGGCTATTGGCTGGTTCTGATCGGTGAAAATGGTCTGCGATTTCTTATTTCCATGCATTGATAAGAACATCTCAAATAACCACTTAAATGACTCAACAGTCTCATCATACATTAACGCCGCTCCAAAGACCACTACTTGCCTATAATGGTTGAATCTTGAGAATAGTGCAAGGGATCTTTGTGTACAATTTGTACATATGTTATGTCAAAAGAAATTACGTCATCAAAATACCCATAGTCAATAATCATATGTGCATCCACCCAAAAAACATTTGTTATCTGTTCATTAGTGTCCACTTGATAGGCATAAAAAAAATGATGGGTTATCAACCAACTGTTCTTGTAAATATTGCAATGGTATCCCTACCTCTCCATAAACCATACTACATTGTCTTTTGCCTCTAAGATAATTTTTTGCATCAAATCGAGTAAAACCAAGATTGGTCCTTCCGCTAATATGCATGCTCATCAATTGAAATGAGACTTTTTGTTTCAGTCCCAAGTCCTCTGCCAATTCGAGATCATGTGCCTGAACTTCGGATATACCGCGATGGGATGTCAACATATATGTAGTCTTTGGAGTGTATCTTTTGCCTTGCTTCCGTACCCCCTCTATGCAGTAAATAAATTTACATGAAGTCACAGTTCCATCTTTTTTATTTTTGTCCAAATATTATTTTCTAACTCCAAATCCAACCCACAAGCCATAGTTGGACCAAAATTGCCAAGCGGTATCCACATTATCAAATTCCATACCAACAGTTGGTTTCCTTTCAACTTCGATGTTGTCATCATTGGTTAATTCAATAGTAAAGGTACCTAAGTCTTTGGAATTCGTTAACACAAATGGATT
The DNA here is from genome assembly GCA_037074485.1 of Delonix regia. Taxonomy (NCBI): domain Eukaryota; kingdom Viridiplantae; phylum Streptophyta; class Magnoliopsida; order Fabales; family Fabaceae; genus Delonix; species Delonix regia. Next base: position 15,074,403 of record CM073453.1, on the reverse strand, counting down.
TAGAACACCGTGTCTGGCAATACCATTTTTTCATTCAAAATTATAATACCTACATTGGTTGTTCCATCATCACTTTTCAAATCCACCTACTTTGAGCAAGTGTCCCACATGTGCATGTATATTTATTATATGCCTAGTCACTCTTGTTGCCATATTAAAACAAATATTCTCACAATTTATTAATATATCAAGCGGATCCAAAATGCCAAAAATCTCGTGTAGTGTCATCATTAGTGGCAAAATAAATACATATATCAAGATGAACATATAGCAAAGGATTCATATAGCAATGTCATCATTTATGTCACTTGTTTAAGCTTCTTACTACTCATCCAACAAATACAACAGTCTTGTCAGTTAACTTAATCAACAAAAATTGAAAATGCCAATAAAAAACAAGTTTTAAAAAAAATCCAGTTAAATATATGCCACAAATTTGTTAACCAAAAAAGTTCCACTAAAACCTGCATATGATAAATGTTTTCCATAAATGAGCACACAAAATTGAGACACTATATACGTTTAGATAAAGTTTTGGTATATATCTACTATATCATGATATTCCATTACTGTATAAAAAGCTACACGCTATTTATCAAACCAAAATAATGGCATGAAACTATACAAGGGAACTATAAAAGCACTGATTGTAGTATGGATAAGTAGATACAATAAATAAAGCCTCAGATATAGATCACAACCAACTACGAATTATTTAGCAAAAAAAAGCACAGATGACTGGGTCTTTATTAGGCATATAGGTTGATGTTTTATTCTATTTCTATCCTTTATGAATACCCTGTTAATGGTGTGCCTTCTCTTTCTCTCTCTCTAGAATATTGACCTCTTTTGGTGTGGATTCTCTCTGGCTAAAATGAGTGTTTTTTGCTGTGCCTTCTCTATCTATAAAATGGACTATAGGAATCATTGTTTCTTTCTCTGTATAATGTCTTCCTTCCTTACTACTCTCTCTACAAAATCGAAAGTAACCCAATGTTTCTCTCTCTATGAACCAAGCATCCTCCTTCGTCCTTTATTTGCAAAAATGAGACCTCAGAGATTGTAATGAACACGATGATAGGGACACCATCAAATTCTCACCCTTGCCTACAGTGTTGCCCACCAGTTTTTCCTCTCCCTGTTTTGTGCCAAATATGATGCACCGGAGCAAACTTGAAGCAAGAAGATGCCAGTCACGTAGACAGCTAACGACGTCATTTCTATATGGTGAGGTTTAAAAAAAAAATTCAATGAAAAACAACATTGTTTCATGCTGTATATTAAAAAAAAAAAAAAAGGGTCAAAATGCACCATTTCACTGAAACGGTGCATTTTGACTCCTTATACAACGTGATTTAATTAGAGCCACAGGATGAATTGCATGGTTGAAGACATTTATAGGAGATAACACAAAATGACATCATTTTTCATGGAAGATTTTTTAAAAAAATAAAAGGTTAAAACAAACCGTTTCACTTAAGTGAAACAATACGTTTTAACATTGTGTGTGACATGGCTTCATTTCACCTGCTAGATGAATCGAATGACTGAGATGTTTACAGGAGAAATCTATTGGAGAAAACCACTAGAGAAAATTTGTGCCCCATCAGGTAGTATTAAGAGGGACCATTAATAAATGCAGTTGTTTGTTTCTTTCATGCTCTTTTTGTACAATTATTCAGTTAGCCTTTTTATAATGTGTGCTGTCTTGTATTTTGGGATTTGGTGTAATAGAGAACCATATTAATTAGTTAGCCTTAATATGATGTTTCATTCTTATTAAAGTAAAAATAGTACACTTTAGTTATTCCTTTTTAAGGTTATTTGTGAAAATTGTTTAAGCAAGGAAACAATCTCTTAAGTGTAGGTAAAATCTAGTGTTTTCATTTCAATGCAAAGTTATCACATGCACACCACACTTAACTAAATTGAAACAAATTAAGTGTAATCAATCTTGACTTATAAATAAAGCTATCTGATGCACGACTCATTCTTTTTCAAACGCTTATGCCTCTGTTCTCCACTTTGATTACATATTAACAATATAACTACAATTCACAATCCAAACTTAAACAAAACACACACTCACACAACTAACAAAACAAGTACATATATATATATATATATATGTACTATTATTTGGTTCCAATAATGGGGTTACATAATTCAAGGAGGATGTGATACTTGACAAAAGAAGCACATGGGAAGGGGATCAATGATAATCTAACAATGATCCAACTTTAATAGAATTTTCGTTTTGGGGTTGTTCAATGATATTTATAGTTCATATGGTTTACCCTTTAAATTATATTTCCTATATTTTAGTATATCCTCATTATTGTTTAATAGTTATCCTATTTGATTACTAACTAAGAGAATAAGAAGAAAATTTTTTTATAAGTCAATTTATAAATTATAATATCTAATTTTGTTGAAATATAGAATCATAGTAGTTAAGGAAGTGAGGAGTTATCATTTAAAATAGAAATATTTTATGTATTTAAAACTTCATGTTTTCTAAACTTGCGTTAACTCCCCAATTCAGATGACTCACGAAAATTTATTTTATAACTATTTAAAGTCCTTTCATTCTCTCTCTCACAGTTTTTCATTGAGTAAAGAGTTTTTTTGGGCAATATAGGTTGCTATCTCTACTACAAAATTTATGGCTGCAATGACGATCTACATTCCAGATAAGTTTTCTTTCTTATTGATTATTTATTTGTGTTCATTATAATCTCTCAAAATTTTCCTACAATTAGTATTAGAGCCTGAGTTCTTGATCTGATAACTACTAATCTGCTCAGTATAAATCAATTGATGAACACAGTATGAACATTAAAATTTTCTGGAACCTATCACAAGTCATTAGAAAATAATTTGGGGCTTTTGTAGATTCAGAAAATTTGAACCTATTGACACCCATAGTTGAAATATACTTCCATTAACACTTACCTTCAAAAAGGTTTATTTCAAAATACTGAAATATGGACGGATTTAGCTCAAAAATTTTGTTGGGATTTTAAAAACTAGTGTGTTTCTAGTAGATTGGTATTTTTTCCACACTCTAAAATCACGTTCTGAATCTCAATATCCATTATCATTTAACCTTGAGAAGACTCAAAATTCTTCTAATCAAATTACTTGATATATAGATTGAGTTTGCCGAAACAAGATTAAGGGTTTTAATCTATGAAGAATTAATGAGACCATATTGAACTTAACATTCACAAAATGATGGTTTACCATTGGAGCTCAAAAGGTGAGAAAAACTGGAAATTTTTTATACTTATTTCTTTAAAAAAATTGATTTTTGGCCGAAATCAACTTAGAGGATTTATAGATCGTTAAACACTAATCATTTTAACACCAAAATCAGCCCCTAAAACATTGTATTTCGTCATATCAGAAAAACAGGTCAAAAATAGGTTGGGTTGTCCCATCTGAAGGAGGAAAACGATGAACAGTGCTGGATGCAAAGCCTACTCTTAGACTTTAGAGCGTAGGGCACGTGGACCCACTTCTAGGTCCTTTTTTGGCCTAAATTTTTTGTTATGTGTTAATTTTTTATTTTCTATTTAATGGAAATTTTTATGGATTTTTTTTGAAATCCAATAGTATAAGTTCTTGAATTTCCATGGTACACCACACATTATTTCAGATAGTTTCTCTCTAAATTTTGGGTTGAATTTTTTTTTTTTTTTGCATATTCTAAATGCATCCTAGTACCATATATCTTTGACACTCATAGTGGTAAAACAATTTGATGGGTTAAATAATTTTTAGAGAAAATTATGCCTTTATAAATTCAGTATTATGTTGAATTTAATTCTAAGTCCAATTTCTGTGTAGATTTAGTAAATTTGGTTATGGAAATCGTTGTCCTAATTATTGAAACCTTTTGGGCAATATAATAATCTATCATGGGTAAAATAAATTATTACGATAAAATAACTGGGCTAAATTGATTGTCGAAAGCCTAAGTGTACACTTAAATGAGCAACTTAACTTTAAATAGACATAACTTTTAGAACAAATTGAATTTTTAAACTTATAATACCATTTTGGAAAGCTCATTCAGAGCTTAACACTTAGACAAATTGCCAAAGTTGATTTGGTCTAATTTAAGGCCCAAATTCCATTGTTTTTCATTGACTTTGGGAACTTTAAATATCGTAAAACTTGTTTTGGGCTTCATATAAAAGGCAAACAAGATGGTTTGAAGTCAATTCAACCTTCTAAGATATTGCCAACTATTCAAGAAATTTTATTCTCTTTAAACTTAATTATAAATAATTGTTTAGGCCTTTTACGTCTTGGACATTTTATTATCTTTTGTAAAAATTGACCAATGGCTTCGTATAAAAGTCAAATGGTGACAGCATATAGTTAATATTACCTTCAAGAAAGGTGATTACACAAAGCCCAATATTTTTTTTCCAAATTCGCTTAACAAGATTAAAGATTAAAAGCTTGCTTGTTTTATAATATTGGTAGTCATTCATGCATCTTCTGATATAGCACAACATCAAAGTTGTTGACATTTGTTTACTTCCTCTTAGGCATGAATAAGTGATTTTACTTATTGTGAAGATCACTTGGACAACTGGCGCCTTACAATTGTGAGCTCACCTATCGTGGGACCAATTGTATAAGTATTTGTTAGTTAATTTAATTGAGGCATCCATATCAAGTTAATATTGTATAGTTATTTCAAGATAAATTGTATTGGCAGTGGATACACCATATCAGTGTAACACTGACAATGTGATTTGATACTACTAAGGTTTAGTTGGATTGATGTCTTAATATTTCTTGTACCTTATTAGTATGGAGATGTTAGAGATTTTTTTATTGTATAGGCCTTTTGATGTATAATGAGTTTTATCAGTTTATTATAATCTGGGACCCTTAAGTAGGATTATTATAAACAATCTTATAATTATAGTTGCAAAACCTAAATTATATTTTAGAGGAAACTTTATTTTATAAATTAATTTTTCTTAATTTTGTTACTTTGGCTCTTGTATTCTAGCAACTATCAGCAGCAAAAACTTTTGGTGGGATAAATTATAATGACTTAAAAGGCCTTAAAATGTGTCATAGTAATTGTAATGATGGCCTTGGTCCAAGGGTGGATACACCTACTATACTTAATATCTATTCCGCTGTAAATGAGATACCTTTTATTGAATTACAACATCACCAAATTGGGGTGTGTGCGAAGGTAAAAATAGAAATAATAGTGGAATGTATGTGGGCTACTTGGGAGAAGGTTTAACAACTTAATAAGACATAAGAAGGGTCATGACCTTTTCCATTTGAGAACATTTAAATTGAAGAATTGTCTGCCATCCGAGGAATAATTTCAATCTATTGTGATGAAAAAATTGATGAACCAATTAAGGTAGTGCCTCGAAGTGAATAACTAAATGGAAATGGGAAAAGCTCTCACTATGAATTGTTTAACTTTCAAACCCAATAGTAAGTCAAAAGCAAGTTTAGTGATGACTAAAAGCACAAGTCCTAATTAGTGACAAGAAAAAAAATGGTTATTTAATAACATTTGAGTTAACTATTTTAAACTTTATGAGGTAAGTGAATTTATTATTGAAACTGGATCATAAGATGGTATACAATTTCAGCTATCCTTCTAGCTCAAGTTCAAGCTCATATGAACCTAATTTTGTTGGGAAACAAGTTGATGAAATCAACTAAAAGACATCTAACATAATATTGATTTTGAATTTATATAGACTATAATTAGAACATTTCTTTACTAAAGCTAGGTATAAAAGAATATGTGGGAGCCTTAAACTATTGAGATGACAATGATAAAGGGGAATGAACTAATTACTCATATGCCTTTTTGAGAATTCCCTTGAATGACACTCTTGGAATGATTATAAAGGTAATTGGACCTTTAACTAGAGATAAGGAAACTTTCATGGATGAACTTTCAAATTCATGGAATGAGCACATACTATTTGAATTGATGGATTCATCTTGGATTGAAACAAGTTTTTTAGGGCATTATTATCTTAAGTTTGACAAGGATATATGGAGTCATATCTTTAATTTCGTAATGTATGACATACTATTAGCTTGAGGTGGGATCAAACTCTTATGTGATGTTAACCTCTTGGCAGTAACTTACTGTGAAATATCTTAAATAGACCTTTTTTTATGGTTCTAGAACTTAGTCCTATTGTGACAAGTTTTGTGGCTTTCCATTTTATCTCAAAGACCTCTTATTGAATAAGTACTCATAAAATTCATAAGGCATTCTTGTTCCTTTAATGGTGCACCCATTTAGATAGGACTAAGATAGAAAGGAATTCTATTTGCTTCCACTGTTAGCAGCATGATGAGAATTACATTTTTTATGGGAGCTATACTATAGTAAAGTGTCAAAATAGACACTTGTAGCTGTCTTAACTTGTGTATACATTTACATGATATTTTGGAGGAGTTATTTCATTTGAAAGTGCCATGTAAACTCTTACAACAATTTTAACCTTTGCATGCATCTTTATAATGTTTAGAGGAGCTGTTTATGAAGTGTAAACTGGACACTTATGACTATTTCATATATATGAGTGAAAAATGTATTGCTTGTTTTGTGATGGTCATTTGTTAGGGAATGTGGTTAAAGGAATGAACTTTTATTGTGCACATATTTTGAGCCTTGACCATTTTTAATAGATAGTGACTCTATTATGGGCTTCTATTAAAATTAAAACAATTTTATTACATCAAATATATTAATTCTTAATTACTATTCATTGAAGAGAGAAAATTAGTAAATCTCATGCTCATATTGAACATTTGGTGATCCATTTACCAAAAACTTACTAATTAGTGTTTTCAAAACTTATTACTCTTGGGTTTTTTTTTTTTTAATTTTAATGTCTTGGTTTAGTGGGAGTCTAAATTGTGTTCTTAAGGGACACTTTGATATATTTTGGCATCTATAACATTTGCTTCCTTATCGGATTCAATGTTCTTAATTGTGCCAAAATTTTAGATATAATTCAAAATTAAAACTTTGTTGACATTTATAACATTGTTTTCCCTATTAGATTTGATGTTCTTAATTCATTATTTCATTTCTAAATTTTCTCTTTATATCAAACTCATGTAGTTCACATCCTTTGTGAATATTTGCTTGTGGATCAACTAACCAATGGCCACCCATGGGAGCTCATATGGGTATTGTTCAATTCTTGATATTACCTTGGTCTAATAGGAGTATGAGTTGAATCCTTAAGGGACTTTTGTGATGTAATTTGACGTCTTAAATGTCCATTATGTTCAGATTTTGAAAGTAAGCGTATGATCATATTAATGTCATTTGTTTCTCTATCATATTTAATGATCTTATGATATGTCTTATTAATATCATTTGTTTCCTTATAGGATCCAATGATATTGTGTTTCTGAACTTCGTATGGTTTTCTATATGTATGTTGGTTGCTTAAATTTAATTGATATTTATTTAATTAATTGTCCTAATAATCAATTAATCCTATCCAAGTGGGAGATTGTTGAAATATTTTTTAAAATATTGTGGATTAACATTAATTTATTATTAGTTCAATTTACAGGTTAATTAATTAAGTAATCAATTTTGACATAAATCAATAATGGATTAGGTCTGAGTTAATTGTGGGTAATCGATGATAGGTTAGATTACTCACATGCCTATTGGGTAAAGGCTCCAACCTACTACCTAAATTTTGTTAGTAGTTATCGTATCTGATTACTGACTAAGGGAATAAGAGAATGATTTTTTTATAAGCCATTTTATAAATTATAATATCTAATTTTGTTAAAATATAGAATGAGGGTAGTTAAGGAAGTGGGAAGTTATCATTTAAAATAAATGAAATATTTTATTTAGTTAAAACCCCATGTTTTTTAAACATGTGTTAACTCTTCAATTCAGATGATGCATAAAATTTTTTTTTATGACTATTTAAAGTCCTCTCTCTCTCTCAGTTTTTCATTGAGTATGCAACAAAGCTTTTTTGGGCAATGTAGGTTACTATCTCTATTACAAAATTTATGGCTGCAATGAAAATCTACATTCCAGATAAGTTTTCTTTCTCATTAATTATTTATTTGTGTTCATTATAACCTCCTAAATTTTTCCTACATAATGGTCACATATATTTTCTATTTATGATGTAAGTGGAGTAATTACAGGTAGTTATTCCTTTTGAATAATGTTCATTTTCTAATATGTTGCTTTTCCTTTTGACTCAATTGATATGTTTAATGTGCAAGCAACTAATGAAGAGATGTTAGGTTAGAGTGAGATTGGTACAAATGACAACATTAGAGGGATCCAATTAATGATAGTGAGGAAGAAATGGACAATGACTATTTTGACCAATATGTTGATAGAGATGTGGTAAAAGAAGTTGGGGCACAGAGTGTTGTAAATGGAAATAACATGGCCATCCAACAAACTTCTACTGACATAGTGATTTCATTTGTGATCCTTGAAATGGAGCTAGAGGAAATTCCATTTGACTACGAGACAGTTGAGTTGAATTCAAATAGTGGCTTAACATTTGATGATTTGGATGAATGTAATGTGTGTAGCAATTATCTACAGCATAATCCTGCTAAAATGGGCAAAGACTTCCCATTTAAGCTTAGAGTGGAGTTCACTTCAACTTCTCAATTTAAGGAAGCTATGAGAGAGTGGTCATTGATCCATGGATATGGTGTGCACTTTGAGAAAAATGATAAAATAAGGTGCAAAGTAGTATGCAGGGGTGATTGTCAGTGGCTTATGTTTGTAAGTACAATAGGAGGATCAATGGAATACAAGTTAAAGACATTCAATCCTTGCCATACATGCAGGATCACATTCATTGGGAAAATGGCAAATTCGGAATGGATTGCAAGCAAACTCACTGTGACAAGAAAATCAAATAAGAATATGAAGTTGTTAGATGTAATATCATCAGTTAGAGAGAATTGCATGGCTAATTTGTCTATTAGTCAGGCAAATTGGTCTAAAAGAAAGGTAAAAGATATCTTAAAGGGAGGATTTGAAGACCAATTGACATGCTTCATGGAAAATCATATTCGATTTGTAACACAAGTAAAGCAAAAAAAAAAAAAAAAAAAACTAGCACTCTTGAATGATAAGTTTGCATGCCACACTCAAGAACACTAGGGTTGATTTGCCACGCTCTAGAATTAAACAAAGAGAGTGATATGAATCAAAGGTGATTTAGCCCTTAAGTTTAAAGGACTTATATAAGAAATTTGTACATAAAAGGCAAGGCCAATTTCAGAGCATCCAAAAGTTATTTTCAGATTGATAAGTTTGGAATTTATAGCCATGAACAACACTTATGCCATAAGGAAATGCTCTTCCAAATCAATTGGGTTCACTATTGTCAAGAACTAGGAAATAGAAATAATTATAATGATTTAACTAGAAAATAATGATCCTCTAGTTTTCTACAAAGCTATTAATTGCAACTTGGAAAATACACCCAAATTAATTTAAACACTTTAAAAATTCATCCAAAATTAATGCTTTTGAAAGTCAGACTCTTTAAACTTCATTAAATCCATTGTATATGATTAGAATACTCCACTTGAACTTAGGCTCTATGTAATGGCTTCGCTGGGCTCTAATTGGCCTGATTCCACTTTGAGTTGTTCAACAAGTATGGCTTGAATCTTCTTTGCCATAGAATAAGAAATTGGCCCAGATGGAACACCTTGGCCCAAGTTAACTGCTTGATCAACTTGATGCTCATCATTCTCCTCGAGTTCAAAAGGATTTGTCCTAAAATCTAGCTCTTTACTATTCTCCAAGTAGGGTGTCAAATATCTCACAATAAAATATGACTAAAACATTGTAATCACCTGGTATGTAAACCTTGTATGCATTGTCATTTACTTTCTCCAGAACTTTAAATGGGGCATCGGTTTTGACCTCTTTTCGCTTGGAAACCTCTTCTTCTTGAGATGAATCCACATAAGATCGCTTGGTATGAACTAAACCAATTTTCTTCCCTTGTTTGTTGCCTTTTCATAAGTTTCATTATTCTTCTCAATTTTCCATTTCACATTTTCATGTAGAGTTTTAAGCATTTCAACCTTTTTTTTTTGGTCCATTCATGCATAATTTGTCACTTGAGCGTAGTGGTACTAAATCAAGTTGTGTGATAGGATTGAACCCATAAAACACTTCAAAATGAGAATACTTAGTAGTACCATGAACACTTTTGTTGCATGCAAACTTGCCAAATGGCAAGCATTCATCCTAATTCTTTTGATCTATTAATAATAGCTCTAAGCAAGGAAGAAAGTGCTATATTAACTATCTCAATTTACCCATCAATTTGTAGATGACATGTTGTACTGTGTTCCAAGCTTTTTCCACAATGTTTTCCAAAAATAACTTAGAAACTTGGCATCTTGGTCTAATACAATACTTCTTGGAATGCCATGTAATCTCATAATTTCTTGAAAGAATAAATATGCTATATAAGAAGCATTATCAGTTTTGAGACATGGAATAAAATGTGATATATACGAAAATTGATCCACAACCACCATAACTAAATCTTTGTCCTTTTGAGTCTTTTGTAATCTAAGCATAAGATTTGCACTCAAGTTAACCTATGGCTGGTTAGGAACTGGTAATGGCATATACAAACTATGTGTAGCCTCTTTGCTCTTTACCTTCTTGCAAGTTACACATTTCTCCACCACTCGATCCACGTCTTTGATCATCCTTGGCTAATAGAAATGTTCTTTTATAATCTTTAATATCTTTTTTTCATCAAAGTGACCTGCCAAGCCTCATCAATGTGCTTCTTTTACTAATAATTTTTTAATTGAACAATTATGAATACAAAGTTTAGAACCTTTAAACAAAAATCCTTCATGCTTATAGAAACCATCAATAGCCTTTTTTTCACATGCCATATATTTATAAGAAAAATTACGATCTTGTGTATACTAGGCCTTAACTAATTTAAGTCCCATTAGCTTACTATTCATCAATGAGATTAAAGTATGCTTTTGAGACAAGGTATCTGCAACCACATTAGCAGCTCCTTTTTAAAATTTAATCACATAGGGAAAACCTTCTAGAAACTCTACCAATTTAGCATATCTCATGCTTAACTTAGTCTACCCTTTCAAATACTTTAATGACTTATGGTTTGTGTGAATAACAAACTCCTTGGGCAACAAGTAGTATTCCTAATTTTGTAAGACTTTAACCAATGTATAAAACTCCTTGTCATAAGTAGAATAATTAAAAGTTGCTCCATTCAACTCCTCACTGAAATAGGCAATGACATGCTTCTCATACATAAGAATAACTCCAATTCCTACAGCTGATAGATCACACTCAATCTAAAAAGTTTAGGTACTGAACACAACTTCTCTATAATGATTTCAAAACCTTTATGGGTAGCCTCACTCTATTTAAAGTCACCTAGCCCTTTCACACAATCAGTTAAAGGTGCAAAAATAGTACAAAAATTCTACACAAATCTTCTATAAAAGGATGTTAACCCTTGGAAACTTTTCACCTTATAAGTGTTTGTATGAATAGGTCATTTCGTGATAGCTCTAGCTTTCTCCAGATCAACTTTAACTCTATAGTAACCAATCACAAACCTAAGAAAAGTGACTCAATCTTGGCAAAATGGCACTTTTTGATATTGCCAATTACTGTTTCTTTTCATAGCACTTTAAAAACCCTCCTCATATGCTCTACATATTCCTTATGACCCCTACTATAAATCAGAATGTCATCAAAATAAACTACAACAAAATCTCTGATAAAATTTCATAACACATGACTCATCAAATGCATGAAGGTGCTTAGAGTATTTAACAAACCAAATGGCTTAACTATCCATTCATACAACCCATGTCTAGTCGTGAAAGCTATCTTCCACTTATTCTTTTCCTTTAGTTGAATTTGATGCTACCTATTCTTGATATCAATCTTTGAAAAGATTGTTGAGCCATGTAACTTATTAAGCATGTCAACAAATTTTGGGATAGGATATCGATACTTCATTGTGATCTTGTTTACAGTCTGACTATCTACACATATTCTCATAGTTCCATCATTTTTTGACATTAACAAAGCTTGTACTAAATAAGGGCTAATCGATTCTCTCACAAAGCTTTTATCCAGTAATCATTTACTTAACATTGCAACTCCTTGGCCTCTACTGGATTACATCGGTAAGCTGGTCAATTTGGTCAAGCATCACTTAGAATGAGATCAATTTGATGCTTAATCCCTCTAATTGGAATAATCCTTTTGGTAACTTATCTAGAAACAAGCCAGCAAATTCTTTTATTAAATTCTCAATTAGTTGAGGTCTAGACACTACCTCAGTTGGCATAACTTCCTTCATAACCAACATTAGTACTGGGTTAGTTAACTTCAAAGCCCTCTTTACTTTTTTTTTAATTTCAAATAATTTCTTTTTTTTTCCTTTTAATTTATCATCTTATCTTTTAGAACTTGCTGAGGGCTAAATGGTGCTAATACAATGTTCCTGTCAATCTTTAGTAATAGAATAAGTGTTTTTGAACCCATCATAAATAGCTCTACTATCATAATGTCATGGCCTCCCTAAAATTAAGTGACCTGCATAAATTGGTACCACATCACATATTACCTTATCTTTATAAGATTTCTTAATAGAGAATGATACATGTACATGCTTAGTGACTTGAATTTTGCCTTAGTCATTCAACCATTGCAGCTTGTATGGATGAGGTTGTTTTCTTGTCTTCATATTTAATTTCTCCACTAATGTTTTAAAAGCAACATTAGCATAGTTGCTTCTATTAATAATGACACCATAAGCCTTACCACCAATTGTACACCTAGTATGGAAGTTGTACTCACGTTAATCATTTTCTACCTTAGCTTGTGAGTTTAAGGATATGTGAATTACAAGTAATTCTCCTTCTACATACTCCATAATGTCCTTGTCTTCTTCCTCTTCTGCTTTTATTTCATCTTCACTTTCAATCTTCTATTGTGTTCCTTGAACAATCATCACTCTTCTATTTAGACATTCAAAAGTAATATGTCTAAAACTAAGACATTTGAAACATTTCATCTCCCTATTCTTCCTTTAGTTCTTTACATCATCAACCTTGTCCTTTCCACTAGATAAATCGGCATGATGACTAGAGCTTCACTTTTTCTTTTGCTACTCATCCCATTTTGAAACAACCTTTAAAGATGAAAAAGTTGAAATTATTGCCTTGAAACTAGTAGATCAAGAACTTCTTGGTTTAGTTGTACCTCTTCTACGCTATCTTTCCACCCTAATAGCAAGCTTAATTACATCCTTAAGTGTTACATAAGGTTGTAGTTCCACTGCATAAGTTATTTCCTTGTTCATGCCTCCTAACAACCTTGCAATATATTGTTTATGAGGCTCTTGTATTTCACATCTCATTATTAACATTTCAAACTCCTTGACATAATCATTCACACACATCGACCTTTGCCTATGAGTTTGCAACAAGATATATAACTCATGTTTATAGTATTTGAGGATAAAACACCTCTGTTTAGTCTCTTCATAAGCTTCCAACATCAGATCACCTCTTCTCCATCCCTTATTAACTGTGCTTTTAAGTTCTTCACCATAAATTAGCATCATCAGTAAATTCAATGGTAGCAAGGTTGCATTTCTTAACGTCAGAATAATCTCTGCACTCAAACACCTTTTTAACCTGTTGTACTAACTTCAAATACTCCTAAGGTGAGCTAGTTCCTTTGAATGGAGGAATCTTCGTCTTGATGTTATTACCCAAATCTCACAGTTGTCTTCTTTGCCTAGGTTAGTCAACTTTATCTTCCACATTTTTGTCTTGATCAGAATCAAAAGGAGCATGATGATTATGTCATTATGGAGGCTACTGAATAGCCAATCTTGCAATTACTTACTCTAGTCATATCATTTGCTTTCTCATTTCTTGCTAATTTTGTTATATCCCTGTAGTCTAAGCTTGTTCTAAAGAAAGCCCTCTTAAAACATTATTAAGGTTGTTTTCTACCATCTCACTCTAAGCTCTCTTCTCACGTGTTTCTCACTCTATCCAGTAAGTGTTTCTCTCTTTACCACTCTTAACCAAACTATGTTTCTCTCTCTACTCACTCTCAACTGGAGCCCTGATACAAAAAGATGATGTCCTTCAAGGAAGCTCAGATTTGATCTAACTCATGACACAAGTAAAGCAAAAGAAAAATAGAAGAACTAGCATTCTTGAATGATAAGTTTACACATCACACTCAATAACACTAGGGTTGATTCACCACACTCAAAAATAGAAGAAAGAGAGTGATAAGAATTAAAGGTAATTTCACTATTGAGATTAGAGGACTTAAATTAAAAATTCATACATAAAAGGCAAAGCCAATTTTAGAGCATCCAAAAGTTATTTTCTAATTGATAAGTTAGAAATTTGTAGCCATGAATAACCTTCATGGTATAGGGAAATGTTTTTCTTAATTAATTAGGTTCACTAATGTCTAGAACTACGAAATAGAAATAACTATGATGATTTGACTTGAAAATAATAATCCTCTAGTTTTCTACAAAGCTATTAATTACAACTTGGAAAATACACCTTACTTAATTAACATTTTAAAAATTCGTCCAAAATTAGAGCTCTTGAAAGTCAGACTATTCAAATTTCATTAAATCCATTGCATATGATCAGAATACTCCATTTGAACTTAGGCTCCATGTAGTGGTTTGGCTTGGGCTCTAAGTGGCATGATTCCGCTTTGAGTTGCTCAACAAGTATGGCCTAAATCTTTTTAGACATAGATTGAGTAATTGGCCCAAATGGAACTCCATGGCCTAAGTCAACCCTTGATCAACTTGATGGTCATCACCAATATAAGAAATTATGGGATTATTGCAATAAATTTTGGAATTTGAACCCCAAGACAACTTTCTAACTTCAAACTAAAAGACTATTTCTAGATCGACCCTCTATGTTCAAAAGACTGTATCTTTACTTAGAAGCAGTTGAGAGCAAATTTTTGGCAGTGTGCAAACCAATAATTAGCCTTAATGGAAGCTTCCTAAAAGGTCCATTTGGAGTTATATTACTAGTAGCTTTAGCAAGGGACCCCAACGACTAGTACTGTCCACTGGTTATGGCTGTAGTTATAGGGGAAAATAGGGACTCATGGACATGGTTTCTAATAAAGCTTTCTTGTGATATTGGGAGCATGGTTGAAAAGATATAGGTATTTATCTCATATCAACAAAAGGAAAGTTAGTCAATTACTTTACAACTTCTAATATAATGTAAGCATACATAATAATGGGTTAACACACCTTTTGAATTACGTTACAAGGATTGATGCTTGCCTTAAACAAGATTTTTGGAAGAGTTGAACATTGTTTATGTGTTAGGCATTTATATGCCATATCAAAGCTCGATATAATGGTGGGTCTATAATTAGATATTTGGTTCTCTGGGCAACCAAAGCAACATAGGTGCCTGATTGGCAACAAAAAATGGTTGAGCAGAAAAGAGTTTCAAAGGAAGTGTATGACCATTTGATGAGTTTTCCTCCCACAAGTTAGGTAAAATCACATTTTTCAAAGTACCCATGTTATATCATGATCATGAATAACATATCATAGAGCTTTTAATGGAAGACTCTTAGAGGCTTGAGAACTTCCCATCATCAGTATGTTTTAGTAAATCTAGATATACTTGATGACTAGGCTTACTGATAACATAATCAAAGTTGAAAGGTACATGGGCAAGGGGGATATACTCCCAAAGCCAAGGAGAAAGTTAGATAGGTAAGTACTTGAATTTAGAAATTAGGTAGCATAATGGGCTAAAGCAATTAGATTTAAGGTGTCTTTCTACAACTAAAAATTTGTAGTGGATCTTAATGTAAGAAGTTGATTGTGTAAATGGTGGGGATGGCAGGATTACCATGCAGGTATGTACAATTAACTGCATTTGTACCATCTGTATAACTATATTTCACTTTACTTCATTCTTTCTTGTTGGCATGCAAATAGTTATATTTATGCTAAGTGAGAAGACCCGCATGATTATGTGCATCTATACTTGAAGATCCAAGCTTATGCAGCATGTTATTCTCCTATCATACAACCTGCAAATGGAGAAAACATGTGGGCAGAGACTAGGCAAGAGCCGGTGGAACCTAAAAAATATCACAATAGACCTGGGAGAGTAAAGAAATTATGAAAAAGAGCACCTAATGAGCCTTCAAAGCCAAACAAGAGTAGAAGAAGTAACACGAGTCTTAGATATGCTTCATGTGGTACTTATGGTCACAACAAGTAAAATTGCAAGCAAACTTAAGCCCAACTCGCCATGCCATACTCCTAAGAGTTGATAAATGTAGCCCCATGCCCGATGAACTAGTGACATGACATGTGGAACATCTTTTGTGGGGGATCATTTTTGTCTTGGCTACTTTATGTATGACCATGTTGTTTGATGTTCTATTAGCACAAGGCTTTTTATTTTGACGTTTAGATGTTGGGGTCTTTGTTGTTTTGTTGTTTAGATGGTGGGACCATGTTATTTTAGTATTGGACTATATTTCATAGTGTTTAGATTGTTGTGAAAAAAGCTGCAAGACAAAAATATGGTCGTGTTTCCTCATATTGAAATGTTTAAAAAATTGGTTCATTTTGTCAAATATGGTCCTATACTTATGTACAATCAAGTATAGTGCCAGAAAATTATGGTAGTTATTAATCTTATTTTGTGGGTAATGCTTAGATCACTGAGTTTTAACAATATGAAATTTTGAATGCTAAGATAAAGGGTTTTGTACTTATTGTATTATACATTGATTGGGAAACTTTCTAAAGTTATTAATTAGATATATCAGAAAGATATTATCTTACACCATTCCACTCTTGCAATTTATTTTTATAGATACATGAATCAACATTTACAAACCATTATGAATTGTTCCTATTTTAACTTTCCCATTCTGATAATATCTAGTTTGGCTTCACAGGTATGGGGATTTGGTCTTAATTGGCATGACTATATCTGGGTTTTAACTTGTTTGGGCTAATCTTCTATGACCATTTTAAATTGCTCAAACCATCAAGAATTGCTCACTTTTTCACCACCTGCAGACACAAATAAACCAACACTGGACAAGAGGAAAGTAGATAAGAAACTTCATTTGTCATTGACTTAATTGATTAATTTTCCAACATCTTTCCATTAGAAAAGTGCATTACAATTTCAACAAGATTACAAGTACATTATCCATAACTTGGCGACAGTATAATATTTTTTACACTGCTAGATTACAAGTACATCAAGATTAAAACAATAGCTAGCTTATTGCAACCTAAGTGCTCCATGAACACCATAGCAGAAGCATTGTCACGAGCCATGATATTGCAATTACTATCTTCAATATATTATTTTTTTCACTTGTAACTTGCAATATACCTCTTTTGGCCTTTTATAAATTCTACAATATGTCTGGGAGTAGAATCTCTTGCCAATCAAAATAGTTAAAGCTCCCGGATTTCTAACATTTAACGAATAGCAAGACCATAATTACCAACAATGGAAATAACATAAATTCAACAACATTCCAGTTCATTAACCATCATAGCAAGACCACAAGCACTAATTATATCATACAGACAAATGCCATAGTTACTAGTAATTATACCAGAAATAGCAAGACCACAAAACAATAATACCAGTAATAGCACAACTCCCTTTTTTGATAACTTATGCTCTTCCTATATATACCTCTATAGCGTCTACTTATTTTTTAAAACTTACTTTTAGTTTAAATTTATACTCGAATTTCTTCCATTCTGGACTCTAGTAGGACTGCGGCAAAGCTTGCTAATATATGACATAAGCCTCTTCTACAAATAATAAAAACATGGCTGCTTCTTTTATTAAGATGTCTACTGTCACTATCTTCCTTTACATTGCCCTTATTATTAAGAATCATTCATAAAAGAAAGAAAACATAGAGGCAACTGAAAGCCCAAAAATTTGAGGCTAAAACCAACAATGAGCTCAATTCAGAACAAATCAAAAACTTGAAATTGTAACTTCGGCATCGAAGGAATCTCTATCCCAGATTTTGGTCAGTCCAAGAAGTGAATGTCACCAATGGCTCTCCACAGATACAGAGAACCCTTCCCCGTCTTCTAACTACCATCAGTCTCAGAATCCATAGGAAGCAACACCTTTGAATCCCCTCTTCCTGCCCTCAACGAGTCTCGTGTTGCCAAATGAAGTAACTTTGAAACACCTCTAATGTTGACGAATGATTCATCTACACATCCCCTCTGATATCAACATTTGCAGCAACTTTGAATCCCCTCTGATGTTAAGGAGTACAGTAGCTTCAAATCCCCTCTGATGCCGCCTCCTGATGTTGCCGAAGGAAGCGGCTTTGATTGTGCTCTGATGTCGCTTAAGGAAACAGCTTTAATGGTGCTCTGATGTCACCGAAAGTGGTCGTAAAAAAATCTTACCCGTGATGGTGCTCTAATGTCGCTCGTGATCTCTGAATCCTAATGGCCCGCCTCTTTTCTTTTGTTTTTTTTGAATTTCACCCAAACAAACACATCAGGCCAAAAAATTGGTGTTATAAGGCAGAAGCGGATCCGTAATATAATAATATTTTATTAATATTATATTAAAATATTATAAAATATTATTATATTATAGATACGTTCATGTTACAAGAATGGATCTATAACAGTTATAACACATCGGGACAGTTAAAGTCAAAAGAGAAAAGTAAACACATCGACAATTCGACATACTTATCACCAGGCCCTTCAACTCAGCTCGCCACGTCACTATTATGATCCTAGAATGCCATTTTAGACGGCGTTATAACATAACATGACAAGAGGGACTACCTTGCATACGTTTACAAAGCACATGGAGTGATTTGAAAATTTCTAAACTATGCAGACCAAATTGAAAATTGGTAAAAATTATTGGGACCAAATGATGAATTTTCCCAAATTCTTATTTATAATAATTAATCTGGAGCTAGTCAAATTGTATGAAAAAGAAAACGAGAAGAGAAGACCTTGATCTTTCCATACCACAAATTGTTGGTTAATAACTGATAAGTTTAAGGCTTTAGTTAATAGTCTAAGCGTCCTGAGCATGAATTATACATTGTATTGGTTTATTAATCATGTTGCTTTGCATTGATGAACTATCGTTAATCCACAACGTTATGTTAATTGCTTTTTGATACCAAGCAATAAATTTTCCATGTTTTCCAGTTTGGAAAATTAGTACCGCAAATTAATACCTTAAAATTAGTACCAGAAATATTTGTTTCTCCATTTAAGACTTTTATAAAACTCATTTGATGAGAGAAAAAAGTAAATAAAGTTAATATATTTTTATTATTAATTTATTTTAAAAATTTATTAAATAAATATTTCATTTAAAATAAAGTGAAAATAATTAATAAATTAATAAAATTTAGAATTCATAAATATATTTTAATATATATACATATTTAAACATATTTTAAATTACTTTAATATTAATTTTTAAAAAAATGGGGGAGGGGGGAAGGGTGTCCTCTCCCCTAGTAATAGAAAATAGAGGACTGAAGCCCCCATAAGACATCTGCCATATCTTGCAAGTTTTATATAAATAAATTCTTTTTAAAATTGAGAAGTGTGTTCCAGTGACCTAATAAGACAAAATGTGCTTTAAACATTTGGGTGAAAAAAAATTGCTGCCCAGGATATGCATTATTTATTGTTTTCAATGTAGTGTGCAGTAAAAAAAAATGCTGTTGATAAGCAATGTGCCATCAACATATAAAATTAAAAAAATATGTTTATTTCTATTAAAACTATGGTATATACAATCATCAATTGAATTTATTTTAAAACCAACAAGATAACAATATAATGAAATTTGTAATACCATTGACCACTTGATTAAGCCTATAGATGAATTTCTTTAATTTATAAATCATTCACTTTGTATCACCTTGATACATAGTTTTTGGTTGCACTATATAAATTGTTTTATCAATGTTGTCATTGAGAAACATAATCTTGACATCCATCTAATATAACTCAAGATTAAAGTTTACCATTAAAACCCTTGTAATGCTAAAAGAGTCTTTTAATGATATTAGGGAGAAAGACTTTTTATAATCAATGCCTTCTTTCTTTGTCAAACCCTTAGCAATAGAATGTGCTTTATACTTTTCCACATGGCCTTTCGAATGCCGATTGGTCTTAAATGTCCATTTTCAACCAATGGGTTTCACACATTCAGGCAATGGGACAAGATCAAATATATTATTGTCTTTAACGAACTTAATCTCATTATTCATTACATCAATCCCCTTTTAAGAATTAGAACTTTCCATGGTTTGACAGAATTTGATTGGATCATGTTCCATCACTCCAAGGTCAACATTATGTTCATGAAAAAATACA
The DNA here is from genome assembly GCA_037074485.1 of Delonix regia. Lineage (NCBI taxonomy): Eukaryota > Viridiplantae > Streptophyta > Magnoliopsida > Fabales > Fabaceae > Delonix > Delonix regia. The sequence continues at coordinate 15,053,878 of CM073453.1, read as the reverse complement.
ATTTAATCATTCAAAATAGTATTTCACCTTTCTCAAGTGGATCTCCTTAATGGCAATGGTTCTTGAGGTTGTAGAATTTGTTCTTTTGGAATAACTTCTTGAACATGTGTGGGAGATTCCATAAAATTGTTTTGATCCAGAATTGCTTCTTGAACAATGTTAGGTATAAAAAATTGCTCCTAATTATTTTCAATTGGAATTAAAGGAATATATTCATATTCCACTTCAAAGACAAAGTTTTTAACTCTTTTTACCCCTAGAAACTCAACATCATTAAAGAGTTGTGCATTATTTGTCTAAAAAATAGACTTATTTATGGATCATAAAATCTGCAACCCCTTGGTCTTTTGAAGTATCCAATGAATAACAACTAATAATCCTAAAGTTTAGTTTCCTTTCAGTATGCCTATGAGGCCTCGCCTTGGTTTAACATCTCCAAATGTGAAAATGCTTTAGACTATTTTTTTTTTTTTGGGTTTTAAACTCATAAGGGACCTTTTTAGTTGCCTTAATTAGAACTATGTTGAGTTTATATGGTGCATTTTTTTAATGTCTTTGCCTAGAGTGATTCAACTAAGGTAGAATAACTGAACTCCTCACCATGTCCTTAAGCATTTTGTCTTCAACGACATCATTCATAGTGGGTGAATCAAACATAGTAAATTGTAAACAATACCGCATTCTTCTAGGGATTTCATAAATAGTCTTGGATGTTGTTCACTTGATTCGTCATATCTACCATAGTATTTACCACCGCGACTAGATATGATGCTTGAACTCTTTTGCTATGTTGATTTTCAACTTTAGCCTTATAACCATTTGAACATATCAATCACTTATATGTAGATACTGAAATCAATTGACCTTAGAACAAACAAACTAAAAACCATACCTTTCCTTGTATGCCATGTGTGACAATTGGTACACTTATTCTTTTTATGGCTTGTAACACTAGAAGAAACCACTCTCTTGTGTTTGTCCCTTATGTTGTCTCTTCTATAGTGTCATATCCTCAGTTTCCTTTTTTTTTTTTTTATTGTCTTTCTTCTTATCCTTTAAAGTGAAGGTCAATTGAGCACTTGTTATCCTATCATGCTTCAATCTCCCCTCAACTTGAATACAACGTGAGATGAGCTTATTAAATGACCAAGAGTCCTTTTGGTAGTTATTACTCACCTTGAACTAACTGAACTTTGTCATAAGAGATATTATAACTAAACACATTAACATGCCTTTTGGCAACTTTAACTTGAGTGCCTTTAGTTTTTGAAGCAAGATGAGATATTTCCAAAAGGTACTCCTTTATGTTTCCCTTTCCAGTAAACCTCAAAGATAAGTTTTGCTAAGATTGTACTAGTTCTAGTCTTTTCATTCTTAGCAAATATCTTTTCAAGATCCTGAAGGAAAGCCTTAGCCATGTCTACTTGATCAAACATATTACCCCCAAAACATTTTGAAATGGCACATTTGATGATCATAAGACTTAAGCAATTAAAATTTTTCCACTTTCTTCCTTTTGTTTATAAATTTATTTATATTTTTTTATCTCCTTCCTTTCATATGAGGTACAGTATTAGCGAATTTATGAAACTTTAATGCAAAGTCTAGGTCTATGACTTTAAGAGTGATTATGACACTCTCTTGTCTTGCCTTAAAAATTATGCCATATAATATGGAACTGTGTTGATATTGGCAACAATATTAGCTAGAGTAGAAATTAAATCGATAACAAAATAAAAATAAACTCACATATGTACCAAATTATGTTAAACCAAAACAAAATAACAAATTCGAATAATATACCCTATTACAAGAAACCATGCACTCCATTAATGTTTCAGGTTTAGACAAAATATTAACTTGTAAGTGATATATTGGCGTAGTAATTAAGCACTGATAATAAGGTAATAGTCGAACAATAAATCCTCCTTTGGACTGATTTAGAGCTCACATATAAAAAACTAAATAATTATCATGTCCACATGTGTGTATGTAATTATGTTAAATACAGACTTTCTTTTGGGCCAATCAATATTGAAATAAATAACATACACAAACAGTTGATATATTTCAAAATAAATTAATTTTCACAATAGTCGCTTTGATAACATCTTATTTCAATTAATTTATCTAAAAAATATATATATACACATCAACATTCACATTTAAATTCCCCAAGTTTTCAAACTTGGAGGACATGATTACATATCAAAATTGTTTCTATTTTTTAATTTTTTTTAATAATCAACGTGCAATGGGCAAAAACTTGGATAAGGGTAATAAATCCTACATACAATCCCATATATAATTGAACTGTAGAGTCCGTAATTTTACACGCATATATATATATATATATATACACACACACACAGACACATAACATATTGCAGCAAGTCACTTTTCATATATATAGAACATATATATGTATATAAAATATGCATAATCGCCCTTTATAAAACGTATGCGATTATAAGCTATAGCAGCAATTTACATTCGCGTAATCAAGCATAAGTTAAATCCCATATGCTATCATGTATGTAAAATAACAATTACGATTTCCAATTAAAAAAAAAAAGTTAAGGCTATATTCCATGTTCACTTGAACATTGAAACCATATTGTAATCAAAACCATATTGCCACAAAATCATATAAATTAAGTATCCCTCGATGCTTCAATGCTGCAACGCAATGTAATTGGAACCCAATATCAATATGCATTGAATTTTTACAACTAAGGCCACAAATTTTCCATGTATCGTATATGTTTATAAATAACATTGTTGCAAAACCCAAGGAAAGTATATTGCCATTCATTATGACAGCCAATTCAAAATTAAAAGAAATATATCGCAACAGTATAGTCTCCGAATCATGTATAACCCGATCATATATATCGCAAATCACCCAAAATCGAATGCCATATTTCCCTTTCTTTTCTTTAAATATTGTCAATATATTAAAGAAAAACAAACCTAAAGAAAATTCCAAATGACCCCAAATTCCAAAGCCTTAATATTAATTTCTTATGAGTTTTGAGATCTTAATTTAAACTCAAGCAAAATCAAGACCCAAAAGGAAATTTATATTATTACATATATGAAAATGACTTGATAATTAATTTTTAATGATATAACATGAATTAGGCTTTAATACCACTTGTTAAGGAAAAACTTAATATTGATGAGATGAAATCCTGATAAAATCAATATTTATCTTGTTAAATCATCAAGAAAAATAAATTAGATGCGAAAGCATACCCGAATCCATATCACTGATATAATCCTTTGATATTGTGGCTGTATAATGAGCTCTAAGTATACGGGTCAATTTGTAGCAAAATTATCTAAAAGATCCAGTATCATTCTCATGAGGATAATGTGTTATCTTTGTTATTCTTAAGAATAAATCTTTGCTTATCAAAATACAGAATACATACAAAAGTATGAGTTCGAGTAGTTATTTATATATTTACACTACTAGCCCAAATAAACCAGTCACTACAAAAAAATTCAAGTGTAACAGACAAAATAACTAAGCTAAATTAATATTCTAAAGAGCCCAAAAAAACTTTAGACACTACATTAGATTAAGCTAATTGAGAGTTGGAGTGAGGAAAAATAGAGTATTCAAGTTCATTAATGACTTTGTTTTACATAATTCAATTCTATTTGTAGATAAATTAGCTTATTAATAAGATAAGCCTAATTCCAGCGGTTATCTTAATTCTTGTTCTGATTTCACTTAAAAGTTGATTTCAATCATATCAAAGAATCTTTCCTAGAATGCATTTAAGATTAAGAGCTAAACTATTAAACACAACCTACTTAGAAGTTAATCCCAATCATCTAGGTAGAATTGCACTATCTTAATCATTAGTGTTCCTCAAAAGGTTAATCCCAATCATTCAAGGAAAACTAACTCTAAAGTGTCGTACGCCCTAGAAATTATTGAGAATACAAGCATGAATATACCTTAAAGGTTGATATCATTCATTTAAGGTGCATTCCACTCATGTCTCAATGAGACATTTCATCAAACACTTTGAGGGTACTTGACTCCATGACAAAAGATAACGAAAGAAATTAACAAAATAAATCATTCAATCCACTTGCAATCATATTAATTGACTCAAACATATAAAAGCCCCAAATAAGAAGTAATGTACATTCATAAATCAACTCGTAATTACAAAAGGAAAGAACTAATATCTCTTAACATATGCAGGTACAAAGCTATAAAATCCTTACTCAATATTCACAAAAATCCATCATAATAACTAACAACAAGCTTAAACCTAGATTACGTTAAGAAAAAGAAGAGGAAAAAGAGAAAATAAGAGAATGAGAAGTGTGGAAGGAGACCTCTATGGAGGTTTGACCAAGGGAGGTCCAAGAAGACCAACCATTGGCGAAAGTCTAAGAAAATGGAAGATTTCCTTGTTTTTCTAGAGAGATTTTCGAATCCTAGCCTCCTCCACTACTCTCTCCTTCTCAAAATAACAAAAACCTTTTTTATATCCTTAAAAATCAAAGAAAAATACATTTTTTTTTTTTGGAAATTTGAGTACCTAGGTGCTCAACTCTTGGACACCTAGGCACCCATAGTCAATTTAAAAAGCATTTAACAAAGTTTGGGTGACTAGCATTGACATTGCTTTAGCGTTTTGGACATTTCTTTTCAATCCAATGTCATAATTGGGTGTCTGACCCCTCATTGGAAAAATCTCAACAAGCTCCATAGCTTTGCAAGAAGTCAACATTTCTAAATTCTAATATTTAAAGGTTCAAAAGTTGTGTTGAAGTTGAATGTTTATCGTCTTAAGTTGAAAATCATCTTAACTTTTTTCCTTAGCTTCTTACGACTTTTAAGATGTTTGTAAAAGCCTTTAAAACATCTTTCAATCTCCTCTAGTAAGCCTTTAATCCCTTGATTTCCTTATATCAAATTAATTCCTCAACAACTATCATCAAAAAATACAAAATCAAATCAACTTACTGTAAGGAAATAGTCAAATAGTGCAATCAATAAAATGCATAAAACTAATATCAATTGGTTACTAATTTCAAAAAATTTATTCAAAACACGTGATAAATCCCTAGTAATATATATATATATATATATATAAAACACAATTAGAGACTTATCACTATAGATTTTTTAAATTAATATGTATGAACTTTAAGAGAACGAACTCTTTCTCTTTTCTAACAATGGAAAATTAAAAATAAAATCTCATACATCAAATTTGGGGACCATAACCTTTTTTATAGAGGCATATATTGCCCTAATTTCTAAGTAGGCCTATTACTATATTAGAAATTAGATATGTTTGGATATCTACACATATGCTCATACTTTATAATAGACTTTAGGCATATCCTAATTTTAAATGTATTATATCACTATTAAAATTTGAATTTATCTTTTTATATAATAGCATATAACATACAATTATTATTATCTTTAGTATAATATAATATATGTCTATAAATACTAATAGTGCAAACTCTTTTTTCTCTTTGCACTCGAATCATTTGAACCTCACAAAGCAAATTGATAAAACCAAGCAAAACGATAGAGCATCGTTACTATCACTGAGATGTCTGAGTGACCAAGAAGGAATTGCAGAAGGTGGCTTTCGGGGATGACACACAAAATGAGGGGCTCTGTGCCAAGAACTTTGCAAACACTTAGAATTTTGATACACCTTCGAACCTATATCCAGGAAACTACGATTTACATTAAGTAATCAGATTAAAAGACGTCGTGAAGTGGAAATTTTGGTCACAAAGTCGATAAGCCCCGGCATGTGGGTGTTACAGAAAGTTTCATTCCTCATGCGCACATTAAAACCAGATCTCAGGGGTTACGAAATAGAACTTTCTACGAATCTAATGTACCTTGAAATGGAAAAGCATTCAAAAAGTGAAAAGAAAAAAAAATCAGAAATTGTATAGTTGGGTTGGGTTTCCTTGAACATCCATTACACGGTGTTGTTTCTTTAGTTTTGTCTCAATTTAACACTTTTGTTATTAAAATTCGCATAGTGTTTGTCAAGTATGCTATCATGGAAACCAATCTGGGTTGACTCAGATTTTAGTATTAAGTTCACTTCTTCATCGTTGTTATTACTTGATGTGTCGGTGTCCTATTCTATAAAGCGACATTGGCTAAATTTTAGATTTGGATATGCGCATATTATTTTTTTTTTTTCTCATGTTCAGTTAATGAGACTCATTTGAGTGGTAAACTCTACTAGAATACATGGATCCATTTAAATAATGAATTTTATTTCTTTTATGTTTATTTCTTTTTAACATAACAGAAATATGAAAGGCAAAAATATAAGGGGATCCAAACTCTTCATTCTCCTGGGTCCATGACTCTGTCTCTCTCTCAATTGACAAGTTAAAGGTATGGTTGATTGGCAAAGAGAAGAGTAAAGAAATGGATAAAAATAAAATGCATATAAGGTGTGAAAACAAAGTGTTTGGTATACATGCATGTATGCTATATTAGTTTTTGGAACCCAATTATGTTCTACTAGTTTGGTTGGCAAAATCACTCGGAAGGCCTTCAAACAATGAGAGTAAAGCTTTCATTTTGTATTTTCGATGCTCAATTCGGAAAGGTTCTGAAAATAATATGACAAAATGTGACAGTAAGAATTTTTATTATTGCTAAATCTAGATACAGTTTTCCTAATTATAGATAACAAAAGTAGTTTAGTTATGTGCTTGTCCAGAAACAGATAAGTAGTTGTCTTTCGCTAAGTACGTTGTTTTTCAAACATAAAAGATACCTAGTGCAAGTGGTGGCTGATTGTAGCATTATTATGGACATCAAGATTATTAACCCTAGTGGGCCGGCAGTGAGGCTCAATTTAAAGGGTGATGAATATATGTTTTTGTAAACATATTAATGTTTTTTCATTTACGATATAATTAATTATTAAATATTGCTAAATATAAAATAATAATTTATCTTTTAAAATAAATTTAATGCTATAATCAAAATGATCAATTACTACTTAAATTTTTTTTATAAAATATTATATAATATATCATTATCAATTATATCATAAATAAAGATCATCGTAAACATAATATTTTCAAGAACATGTGTGTGATCATAATTCCAATCTAAAACTTGATTTATCCGTGCATATTTTATGGGATAGAATATTCAAAGCAAGGGCCCTATCTATAGAAACAACAAATTAGACCAAAAGAAAGGAAAAGGAAATTTGTTTTGAAAATTAAGAAATTTTTATTAGATAAATTAACAAAACTTGTAAGAACACATTAGAATTGAGCCGTCTAAGACAACCTCCTGCCAATTTTGACTGGTACCATATCGAACGGTTTTCAGAGATGAGACTAAATTTTTCTATTGCCAATGTTGCATGTTCCCTTTCTCCCTTCGTACTCGTTTCTTCACCTTATGGGTCAAGTGTCTGTGTCAACGGTAGTTTCACCGTCACATTCAGATCCTCACCTCCTCCACTTTTGTCTCTTCAATTAGTAAAGCATATCAAAATGGTCCATTGCTTTTTTATCACTTCCATTGACCAAATATCAAAATAGAGGACAACTCACCGTTTTCTTGGAACTTTCTTGCACAACCATAATCCCCTTTGTCTCCAATCCCCATATTTTAAAACCCTGGATTCCTTTGACTTCATTGTATCGTTGGTCATAACTATGTTTTTTTTCTTAAATATTTGTTATCCATATTTTAATCAGGGAATATACGTCAAACCCGAAATATGAGAACGGATTGCAAAAAATTCTTAAATATCTCAAACAAATAGTGGTACAACAACCTCTTACAAAATTAATTTAATCAATATTTTTTGGAAAAGAATATTTTAAAAATGATTTTCTCACTCTATTTCTTCTAAAACGTGTATCAATCTGTTTAAATTACTAAATTACCCTGTATAATGAAATCCCCAAACTACCATCGCGACGGAATCCCTCTAACACTATTAGCAGCCCCGCGTTCGTTGTCCCAGAAGTACCCCAGAAACGTCTTGGCAGCATCCAGACTCGGAAAATATGTGGGTTCAAGGAATATCTGACTCAGCGAGTCGCCCGAGTCAGACCTCATCCCGACTCGGTTCCCACTCGCCTCCAAGCTTCCCATCACCACCACCAACACCTGCTTGTACGTGTAGAAGAACCTCTTCATCGCCGACTCTATCCCCTGCATCGCCTGCAGCAACTGAACCCTCTCGAACCCACTGCTCTGTGTCTTGTCAACGTACAGCTTCATCGCCGCCTCCTGAATTCTAGGCCCTCCCTTCGGGTCCACCTCCACCTCCAGAATCTCCGGCACCTTATGCTTCAAGTCCTTGCACAGATTCGTGACCTTTACAAGTTCCTTCGACCGGAAGCAAAACGGTGCTGTCTCCGTATTTGATCTGATCAAAAGCTGGCTCTTCAGCCGCAGAAAATCGTCGGGGTCCATCAGAAGGTGGAGATCTTCGATGTCGGCGAGAAGCTTCCAGATCCGCTCCACCATATAGCAATCTTCTGTGGCTTTGTCGAATTTCTTGCTTCGGATTCTCTCCGTAATTCTGTCGAGCAGCTGGTGCGCGACGTGGATCCACGACTCTATGATCTGGTGTGTAGTGTACACCGTCTGATTCTCGTGGCTCTCGATGTGATTGTCGATCGGGGCCTTTTTCAAGGAATGAATCTCGCCGGGCTTGCAAACGGCGTCGTACAGGAGGCTTGGTTTTCCGGCGAGGTTCGCCTCCCCCAAACCCAAAGTGTAAGGGCACCTACTCATCTGAGATTCAACGGAGCAGAGGATTCTCTGCGCTATGTCCTTGGATTTGTACCATGTGGCCAACCGGGGAAGCAAACTAGCCTCACTATAACTCACGCTCTCGCCGTTGGTGAGGTCGGCGGTGGGAGCCGTGCCACGTGTACTGGGGTCATCTTCGTCGTTCTCGCAGAGGATCGAGATGATCTCGATCTCAGCGGCGGCGAGGGACTCGATATGTCGGAGCCACTGGCGGCGGTTGGCGTAAGGTCTGGGGTCTAACAAAACGGTGGAGAGGAAGCGGAAGGTGATCTCGAGCGCGTGGAGGGCGGGTTTGAAGATGGACTGGCTCTTCCAGTTGGGTAAGTCGTTGGAGCTCCATAACTCCCTGAGCTGAGGGAGGCGAAGATAGTGGTCGTAAGCGGAGCAAGCTGGGGAAGACGAAGGTGAAATATCAGTGGGGTGAAATGGCGCCGTTAGAGGGGGAAGAAGCGTGACGCGGGATTCATCGGAGGGGGAGAGTTTGGTGGGCATATCGGAGGTGACAATCTTGGATTTCCAATCTAAATCGACCATTTTTGGAGGAAAGAGAAGAAAAAGATGAAAAGTGAGAATTTTGAATTGAAGAGTGAATGGAAGAGAGATGGGGATATTTATAGTCAGAATTCAGAAGAGAGATGGGTCGTGAAATTTTGAAGAACATATAAAGCATAGACGTGTGGACTGGGAAATAATATGGATGAGAAACGAGGGATTTGAATATTGGTAATATTTATTTTATTTTTAAACAAGGGTTAAACTTAATTTTAAAAAAAGAATGGTGGAGGGGCACTAGAAGCTTATCCAAAAACGACCAACGTGGAAGATGGAAGGCCCAAGGAAATGTGTTGGAATATGGATGAGTGAATAAATAGGGGAATTATTCAAGTTTGGATGCCACTCGCGTTTCCCTTTGATTTCCAACTGCACCACTTGCCCTTTCCTCTTGTATTAACTACAGTAATTTATACTAATATAGTTTAAAGTTTTGTTAATTTATGAATAATAATTTTTGCTCCAAAAATATTATATAATTATTTATAATTGTATAATTACTTTTTTAAATTTATTGTTTCAATAGAATTAATTTTTTGTATAATATATATTCTTTTAAAAATATTATTAGCCATTATTATTATTATTTTAAAATAAAAGTACAATATCATATTGTGTAATTAATTTATTGATAGAATTTAAATTAGAGAATAAATTTTTGTAATATATATTAAATGTAGAGAAAGTCATATGAGTTTTTGAGGCAAGAGGTTATATATATATTCAGAGAGATACGAGTTAGAGTAATTTATTTATCATAATCTAAATCTTTGTTTAAACCCTATCATATTTTAATCTTTTACGCAAATGTAAATCAATCCATTGATTTTTCAAAGTCATATATATATATATATATATATATAATCTAGTTCCAGTCCTTATAGATCAGATTCAAGGGTATATGGACTAGCCAACATAGTGGATTACAAGTTGAATTTATCTTTTTCTGAAACGGATAATTCGGCATAAAAAGCCAACATCCTTGTTATAACGCAACTGATCTTTTTTTTTTTTTTTCCTTTTTAAGAATTCCTGCTAACTTTATCATCGGTTGCTTCTTTCTCTAAACACAATTGGGTAATATGAAAAATAAAGGTGGGAATATTAGTTTTTCTCTTCATTGTAGATTATATATAAGTATAATGATATCACTGGAAAAGCAGGTATTAATATTGAGTACAATACAATATGATATATAAGATATATTAATTTTAAAAATTTTAAAATATAGGCATAAATATATTTGTGTTTGTATATATATATTAGTAAATAAAATTAATAATAAAATAAAATCATTTAAAATATAATAAAAAATTATAATAAAATAATATCACAAATAATAAAAAATAATTAATAATATTTTAGCACTAATTCAATATTATTTTGATATATTTTAAAATGTATCATATTAAAAAAAATTCAATATTCATAGAAATATATTATTTCGAATACTATAATTGAATATATATATATATATATATATATATAGATATATTCAATACGTATTCTGTTTAAAAGTATACGTGATTCACCGTTACACAATGGCAGATTAGGATAATTTTTAGATGCTCTAGATGACGTCGGTGGCACGAACAGGTGACATCATTTATGTCCTCAAAATAATCCACAGGTTCGCAATTAAGAATAACGACAACTTGTGAGACAAGTTTACTTGAGGCAGCACCTAAAGTAAATGTGATTTCCAAGTGCAGCGAGATGATGCTGAGGTCACAGATCCATTAAATGCAATGAAGATAACCCACAAAGCATTTTATGATAAAAAGTTTGCTGGTCAGAAAATAAAAATTGTGCATCATTTATCAGCTAAATAAATTCAATAGGGAGCATAGCAAAATATACACATGCAATGTATCTGCAAACATTGTCTTCATAGGAATATCGATCACCCTTGGATGAATTTTCTCCACGATAAATCTGAATCAGCGAGACTATGAGGAGTTTGAATCTTTTTCCAAAAGATGGGGCTTCAGTTTTTTATAATTATAATTAGCTAAACTTGGTTAAAATTACTTAGTAAGACACAAAAAATAGAGTTATTAAAATAGGTTGTACTCGTCTAATAAATTAAGTTAAATAAATTAGTATGTTTAACTCATAAAAGACATTTAAAAATTTAAAATTTTCATTTAATTATAATAGTAAAAATATATTCACATTGTCTATTGTTAATCAATAGTGAATATTTTTAAATAAAATAAAAATAAAAAATATTTGAAATTTCATAAAATCTTATGACTAATCAATCTACTAAATTAATTTATTTAACTTATAATTTAAGCTTTAACCAAACTTATATTAAATAAGTTAAAAAATTTTACCAAATCTAATAAAATTATAGTTTAAGCAGGCTAAATCCAATACCTGAGATCCATTTTGAGGTCTCTAGTAAAAAATGTTATATTTTGACTAAATTTTAGTTAAATTTAGGTCATTTAATAAATGAATTGTCCTTCGCTGGACTTTATTGTGGGAGGAGAGAAAGTAATAAGAAATATTTTCTTGCTTTTTCCTTCTTTTTTTTCTTTTGACGTTTTGAGTTTAATTTGGCAAAGATTCTATCCATTTTAAAGAACCCTCTATGATGACAGATTGTACATCTTTCGCTGATTTTATACTAATTTTATACTGATTTTAAAATTTTATAATTTTAATAATTAAAAGTGACAGATTTTAAAATAAAAACAGTTAAATATATATAATTTATTTTACACAAAGCATTAGATCTATATAATTTATAATTATAGTACTTTAAAAAAATCCAAATTTGTAAGCTTCAACAAACACGAATTTGGCTTTCTAGGATGCTTCGAGAGAATTTCAAAATTCATATTAGTGCCGTTAGTGTTATGGTCAGAAGCCGCCCAATTTAACAGGTAGGCGCGTTGAATGCGCCATAATTTAAAAACCATTCACATTTCATAAGATTCAAAGGAAATAGTCAAACGTTTTCTGTGAAAACGACTGCACCGGATCCACTCTTTACTATACTCACTTCGTGGTGTCGCTATATTTAGATAATTAAATTTTTTTTTCACGATCCCTAATTTATATCTCGGTCTAAATATGGGATAATTTAAATTATTTTTGTATTTAAATATGAGACTAACTTGAAAATTAAATTTTATTTTTATTTGAAAAAATTGAAATTATTAAATTTTTATCTAATAATTTAAATTTTGAATAAATATAAAATATTTTTTTAAATATAAATCATTAAATTTTCATATAAAAATTCAAATTTTATAAAATTTTGCTCTATCCAAAAAGGCATACAACTAGAATTGCTACTTGCTTTCTCTCTTTGGCTACTTGCCCCCGGTTTCTCTTGTTAAAATATGGTTTAATGAAACTCGCTTACGTACATAAATTCCAAACTTATTCACCTGAAAGAAAAAGTTTGTAACCGATATTTAAGAAAAATATATATATAATTCCTATTTGTTTAAGGTTATGTTTGGGAATCCGTAAAAAAATAAGTAATTTTTGAGAATTGAGAATGAAATGAAGTAGTTATTAACCAAGTCAAGTTTAAAACCAGAGATGATGATTCTTTGTTAATAATTGAAAAGTTCCAATAGTATTAGTGAAGTTTGGTGATTTATGCATATATTGAATTATAATTTTTAAGAAATTGAATTCTTTTAATTAATCAACTTTATATGGTAAATAATTTTTTTCCCTTGAGGGATGACATAATTGCATAACTTTTTGTTTTGTTATAAATAATTAATCTCATCTTGTATGAAATTAAAAAAGATAAACTGAAATAATATTCATTTTAACCAAATACTCATAAATAGGTATAAATAATTATTTTATAAATATATAAATTATAAATGATTACATTTTTAAATTTATCGATTCACAAAATAGTTTTTAAATAAATTTAACCAATTTATAAATACTAATTTGTAGATTAACTGATGACATATGTGTATAGACACACATAAGTATATGTATATATTCAATACACACACTATTATAAATGTAAAATATTTTTAATAAGCTAATTTTATTTTTAAAAAAAATAATTTTCAAAGTAAAATTTTAAATAAGAAATGCATTTTACATTAGTTAAAACGCTAATGAACAAGATTAATTCTGTTATTCATTTTTTGGTCAAATGAATTTAAATACTTTTTGGTAGAGGAGAGTAATTTTTTACAGTAGAGGTTTTGTTATTAAATCATCTTTGAAAGGAATAGAATAATTTACTCTTTTAATTTTTTTCAAAACAAATTAATTATCTGAAGATGTTTCGATTGACCCAAAAAAATCAATACAATAAAAAATAAATTTTTTTATAAAATTACATTTTTGAAGCTACTCTTGGTTACTATAATCTTCAGTAGTTCATACTTAAAATTGAATTAGGCTTGCATAATTAAGGGAAAAATATTTGTAGATTAAAATCTTTCATATTGGGCCTTCCTTCCAAATTTTAAGTACAAATTTAACTGAAACCTATGCAATGGTGCTTTGTTTTTTCTTTGGAAAAAGAATTAACCTCAACTCATGCGTAACATTATTAGTAGATCGATTTACTTTTATACAGGGGAATATGGAGTCCCCCCCGCCCCCCCTCTCTTCTCTTCCAAAAGGAAAGACGGAGCATGAATTATAGTGGTGGGTAAAACTTAAATTTGATGAAATTTTTATTAAATTAATATTTATTAGGTCAAATCATGAATAATTTTAATGTAAAAGTATGCTTAGATTTATATTAATGATGATCTTGTAACTATAGAATTTTTAAATTGGTATGTATGAATTGTAGGATGAGAGAATCTTTTTTTTTTTAATGATAAAATATTATAAAAAAAATCTTCTACATCTAATTTGAAAATCAGAACTCTTTCATAATGACAAATATTGTCTTAATTTATAATTATACCCATCATTAAATTAAAAATTAAATATATTAAATATTGATACATATAAATTTATACTTTAAAATATACTTTAAATTCATCTTAATTTTAAACTGAATTAAATTATTTTTAAAATTTAGATTTATTCTTCTATACAATATACAATTATTATAATTTTTAATATATATTTTTATAAATACTAACGTAAAGCAATATATATGTTCATAAATACCAACATAAAACATATGGACAAGAAATCTGGAATAGGGACATCTCCAACATTCCTTTTCAAAATGGGACGTGAGCTGCAGTTCTGGAAGTTCTTAAGAATCAAGCAAAAGAAGCCTCACTAAGAGCATTACAAGTGAAAAAACATGATATATATCGTCAACGAGAATCTGTAAACAAGAAGGACCTAGAAATATTCTCAAGTGAATGATCATTCTTTTTTTGTACTTGTTCACGTAATTCTCTGTGTATTTGGTTGTGCTAACCATAACAATAATGATTAGGAAAAGCCCAAATTTGAGAAGCGGAAAATGAGTGATTGGTGAAGAGTTTCCTATCAGGGAATGCATACGCCTCTCCTGAAAGATTATTCTTTGAGTATCCATGAAGATATTGAATTTTTGCATTATTGTAAAATATAAAATGATTATTATTTTTACTAGTGAGTCAAGAGTTTTCGTAATCTACTTTAACTCAACTACATCAACAGCACATAATCAGAGTAGATCCTCTCTACTTTTTTTTGGGTAAAGTTTTATAAATTTCAAAGAAATATAGATGCAGGAAAAAAAAAAAAGTATATATGAAATTCATTTTTTTTTCTTTTTACAATACGCAAGATAAAAAAAATTAAAGATTTATAAATTAAAGTACCTGAAAGGACATACTTAAATTTATCAAAGAGAATTTCGATTTTTTTTAGTCAAATCAGGTGATGCCGATAAAAATGAACCAAATATATATTCACCATCAAGGGTACATGCATGTTGCAGAAGAAATGCTAATTAATCGAATTTGAAGGGAGGGAACTTGTAGCAGCAGAATTAAATTAACCACGTGAAAGGCATATATAATTGAGACCCCACAAAATGAAATAATTAATGGTCTAAAAAGGAAGGAATTTCCAGCGATATGTTTTCTGTTAAGGAATTTATATCTTGCATTGCCAGCTGTTGGGGCCCTTCAGTATATCGAACTCGATAGCATTGTCTTAACAAATTAATTTTTTGAAAGATAATTTAATTATGCAGCATTTTATTCTTTTTATGAAAAATTAGTATTTTTTTTCTTTGAAACTACATGAAAGCATAAACAAATTGATCTGACTCAAGTACTTTTAAATAATTAAAAACTATTTATAGATTTCAAAATATTACAAATAACAATTTTTTCTTGAGTTTAATGAATCATAAAATCATTTCATAAGAAAATAAAAAATTAGTGATAGTAATGAAAAAAGATATATTCACCAAAACAATATTTAAAGAAATTAAAACAATTAATTAGTAAAAATTAGTAATGTTTAGCTTCAAGCAAACTGTGTTTTAGGACATTTTCTTCAACGACAAGTTTAGTTGTATAGGTTTCTATTTTATCTTAGGTGAAGCAAAGTAACTTTTTATAATAGATAAAAAAGTGATATAATTAACTATTTTTTAAAAAAAATTAATCTTTTTTTAAATGTCTTCAAAAGTTACCACGACCGCAATATATCCACGGTCAAATAATTCATCTGAAATCCGTGTCTAAGAATATTAATGCTGTTATCTGTTATCATATATATTTGAACTAATTATGAACAGTTAAGTAGATTTAAATGAATAACTATTTATTTAGTAAAATAAATAAGTATATCAATATGTCACACATTTATTATGCTTATCTTGAAATAATTTTAGTGGATTAATTGTAATATTAGAATAATTTTGTATAATAATTAATTAGGCAATCAATATTAATCTAAATTAAGAATATATTGAGTTTTTCTCAATAATAAATAATCAATAATGGGTCTAATTATTCACTAGCCAACTGGACAGATGCTCCAACCTATAACCTAAATTTAATTAGTAATTATCTTATTAAATTATTAAAAGAGAGAGTATTGGACTCCATTTAAATGAGTATTATTATGAGTTTATTTTAAAATTACTAAATTTATTTATTTTAATAAATAAATAAATAAAATATGATAATTGAATGATTATAAATAAGACTATTAGGTACTGTAGCAAAGTCTTAATTATATTTATCCTAAATCTTTTCAAATTCTCTCTCTTAAAATAAATTAGAATTTTTTAGATTGTCGCACTTTTTCCCATCTACAACATTGAAGATTTTTGCCAGTCTACTGCCATTCTGGTCATATTATTCTTATTTTTATCTTTCCCATTTTAATCATATTTAAGTATGATAATTTGCAACCTATCTAAATGAAAAAAAAAAAATTATTTTAGTTTTTTATTCTTTGTTTTAGTCTCATTTTAGTTATCTATGAATTAAAAATCTTAAAATGATTTTTTTATTTTTGAACTTAGTCTCATTTTCATCCTTTATAAATTAAAAATTTCAAAATAATCTTTCACTTTTAAAAATTTGATTTAAAATAATATTTTACTTTTAAACTTAATATTATTAAAAAATGAACTATTTTAAGTTAAATTTTAAAAAATAAAAATTGTTTTAAAATTTTTAATTTATAAAACAATAAAATAAAATATTATTTTAAAACTTCAATAAGGGAGTATCAAAATAAAACTAACTTTAAAATAAAAAGATAAAAATAAGTTCACTTAAGATGTTTTTGAAAGCAATAGATAATGCACGGAGGGTTCATTTGCTTTTTGGATTTACAAGATAGGAGGGGGATTGGGATTGAACCTAAGGCTCATTACCATATTTGGTTGCATTTTTACTAAGGAATCCCTCCCTCCCTTGGTAATCTTTATTCCCCACATATATGGGAATGGATAAACCCTCACTTAAAGAATCTAGCCCATTCCCAGGAATCCTTCTTGCAATGACTATAATGCCCCAATTAGATTTGTCTCCTCCCTCCTTGTTCATTCATCTGAGAAAATGAGGAGCCCCTTCTCAAATCCGTGTTCGTCATTCGATCAACGCCGGAGCTCGTGTAGGTGTTCGCCGGTGACGAGAGCAGAGCTGCTCACGTGCCAGTTGGTGTTCGCGGTGAGGAGATCAGACGTCGCCAATTCTTACCCTTCAGATTTTCAATCGTTGCCGGTGAAGACGACCGAAGAAGCTGAACTTCACCTCCTTACCCTTCAGATTTTTAGACGTCGCCAGCGAAGATGAACAGCCAAGGAGACTAGGTTTTGATCTGAGGTCTGAAACATCGTTCCAGATCTTGTTTTGCTCTTATTTCTTTTCACTCTAGATTTGAAAATCTGATTGTCTGGGTGGAAGCTGTATAGTTGCTGCCCCTTCTAGCTTTTCTCTGTCCTCCACCTCCATTGTTTGTCGAAATATTCCTCTGACCACGAGGATTTTCGCATTTGAAAAGAAACCACAACAGTGTACTATGAGATTGCTGGAATACCTCGTCGCAAGATGAAAGTCCTCGCCTCCTGCGATGGAAGCTTGTTGTTCTCGTCGGCGCTGAAGCTTCGGCAAACGCACAGACGACAGGACGGAGAAGAATGGAGAGAAAAGAAAGAAAAAATAAAATTAGTTTTATTAAAATTAAAAGAATAATTAATATTTAATTTCTAACTTTAGATATTTTAATAATTTAATTTATTTATTTTTAATATTATATCGTGTTTATGAATTTATGAATTTATTTTTTAAAATTTATTTTTATTTTTAATTTTACCCTTTCAATAATCAAACAAACCTTAAATGTCTTGTATTAAAATGGTTAATAAAGGTACAAGATCTAAAACCTTATCCCATAATCAATATAAATTTTTCTATAAAAATATAAGATCATATTTTATTAAATAAAATTTTAATAATTTAAATTTAAAAATTAAAAATATCACTACTAATCATTATATTAATTTAATATAAATTTAAGTTATTATATCTTTATTCAATAATACATCATAATTAAACGGAATTTCGTGTTCCACGGAAATTCAAATTGCTTCATGTTAGGCAAGCGGTGTGGCAGCTTTTAGAAGTTCCTATGTCTTGGGAAAGGGATATATTGTGACATTATTATCCTCTTCGAGCGGGAAAGATAGAGCCAACAGTCACATCCCGAAAGGGATGGCTCTTCTGGAATTTGAACTTCTTATCTGAAACCTCATCTTCCTCATTAACTTCTTCCCTCCATCCTCTTATGGTGGTGGCTCTCCTTATGTTGAAGGGAAAAAAAAATAAAGTTGGTGGGTCATGCATACATAACAATTAATGTGATGTATTAATTTTAATTAAATTATAAATTTTATTATTGTTAAAGAGTATTTATTACATCTACTTATGATAATATTAATATATTTTATCATATTTAATTAATGATTTATTTATTTTTATTTTTATGACATATCTTTTATTTTTTTAGAGGTATAATCAATTTTTTTTATTTTTAAAAATTTAAAATAGTCTTTAACAATTTATATATTTTTTCCACAATTAAGTAGTATTTTCATATTACTTTTATTTTTTGTTTTAAAAAATAATTTTTCATTTTAAAACTAATTATTTTATTTAAAGTTTCATACTTAGATAGATATATAAAAAATTATTAGAGACTGATTATAATTTTTTAAAAAATAAAAAAATTGATTATGCCTATTGAAAAAGATAAAGTGTAATGTTGTTATAAAAATAATAGATATCATTAATTGTAGGCAATGAAAAATTGTGAAAAAAATATTAATTATTGCTGTAAATAGATATAATAAATGTTCTTTAACCAACCTTTATACTAGTATTTCAAGAAAAGAATTGAGGTTATTTAAGAAATAATTTAATTGAAACTACCTTATTGTATAAGCGTGTTACGAAAAATAAAAATTTCTATACTTTTTAATAGTATGTTCACATTATTATTAAATTTTGTTTTCAAAAAATAATTTTTGTTTATTTTTAAAATAATTATTTAGAATTAAATTTCATAAAATATTAAGAGTAATATGGAGATATTACTTAGATAGTAATATAAAAATTGTTAAAAATTGATTATAGTTTTTAAAAGTAAAAGAATTGATTATGCCTCTTAAAAAAGATGAAAGATGATGTTTTTACAGAAATAAAACAAAAAAAATCATTAATTAGATGTAGTAAAAATTAGTAAAAAAATATTAATTATTATTGTGAATATTATAAATATTCTTTAACCAATATTTCAATGTTGAAGTATATTTAATTGAAACCAATTTTATTATATTGACTATCAGTGTATTTAATATTTTTTTGTATTTATCACACCCTTCCAAACCTTATTGGCCCACGTGTCATCAAGTTCTTATTCTAAACTTGCCCACTGTACTTTGAAGACACGTGTCAGGATCTTGATACTCTGTCGGCAAAAGTAGGACAGGACAGATTGCAGACATGGGTTTGGCCAAGGGCACGATAAAATGCTGCCACGTGGAAGGTATGGTTAGTTGATAACCGTTTTCTTGCTTGCACGTTTTACTTAGCTAAAACGACAAAAAGATTGTAGAGTTGGGGGCACAGCAGTCGCTGCATATTCTGATATGCCTTATACTATTCATGCACTTGTGAATTTTAATTTTCTGATTAAAGATTTCACTTACTCAAATTTTGTTGTCTGTTTAGGTTAGATTTAGATAAATTTATCTTAGATTAACATGAATTTAAAAGTTTAATTTTTATCAAATGTAATTTTGGGTGATAATAATTTCTATTTAAAAATTTTAAGTTTTGTCATTAATTTCATTCATCCCATACAATAATATTTTTTTTTCACGTTTACAGAAAAAGTAATTTTAAAAAAGAATTTATCACTAAATTAAACCAAGGAAAATATTTTATTTTGGTGTATAAATAATTTTTTTAACCTAAATACATTAGATTTTTTTTCTTACGTAAAACTTCATATAAATGTCTTAAAATTAATTTTTAAAAAAACCTTCAACTCTCCTAAATATTAGCCAATAATAAAGTGAGATATTTTGGTAAGGATTGTTTGTTCAAACATATCAATAAATACATCTCAACTTACGATTTAATGGGTGGTGCTTTTTTTTTTGCTTATATGGTGGGCATGTCATCAGAAATTTCTTAAATACATAATTAAAAATATAAAATCTGAGGAAATAATATTAAAAATAGAACCTTATCCATAGTGCGTTTGGCAATGACAAGCGATAAAAGCCGGCAGGTGGTGGGTGCGGTATGTGGGTAGGAAACCAGAAGCTAGTTTTGTGGAAGACAAGGTGTAATTGAATTAAATGCAATGTGTCTGTCAAGTGAAGTGATTGCGATTATTAATGTATTATGATCTCTTAATTTTTCTTTTTTTTTGGAAATTAGTTTGTGGTGAATAAACAATGAAAAAGAGTCGGATAAGGGACACACTGAAATGATAAACTCATACAAGGGATTAGCATCGCACTGTCATGTCCTTTTAGCACCGTAACACTTTATCCATATCCACGTTCATAGATATACATTAGATAGGGTAGAATTTCTCGGCCAACGTTAAAGAAAAACCAGAGCCACATCAATTAAATTTTTTTTTTTTTTTTCTGGTCTGAATTGCAACAACAATTACTTCAATAAACAACGTAGCGGCTTCCAGAATCTACGAGAACAAAAAGAGGGTAAAGAAAATGGGCCCTTCAAGGCCTGTGCCTTTTTGTAATTAACATCAACCATCTTCCAGAAACAGGGTTTTGAAGGTTAATTTAAATCATATAGGACTGTGTATGCTATTTTATTTATCTTTTTTTGGTCAATAATAGTGGGTAGTTAAAGACACGTTTGGTATGTTTAGAGAATTTTATTTATACATAAATACAATAAATAATTAAGATATTTATATAAAATAAATATGATGTAGAAATACATGCACCTCGCACCATTATTTTTTTTGAATTCGGAATATCATAATAAAAATTAAAACACGCATACACTATATATGATATTTGAGTTCTTTTAAACCCCTATTTTTTACTAATAGATGATGTAAGTAGACTAAACTTTTTTAGTTATAAAAAATGAAATCAGGAACTCTTATATTTATAGAGAAATGCTTAAGCTCATTTTCCCATTAAATGATATTAAAAAATAGAATATTCTCATATTATATCCCAAATGGATATTCAAAAGTGAAATATTTATAAATTACACTCCAAATGGGCATTTAAAAATAGAATATTTCTCAATTATACCTTATGAAATCTCAAAATAATCAGACCACAATTTGGTAAGATTGCATTTAGAATGTTGATAACCAACATTCCAGAATATTCTAAAAATAACCTACATTCTCCCACTTGGTCTGATAAAATATAATGATTTTAGAATTCATAAGTATTATATTCCAAAGAAGAGAAAACTAAATGCATAAATCATAGGGGTAAGTCCTCTGTATACGAGTATTACCTTCCATGGATTATAATGCACATATCTTTCTCAACCCATCATAACTTAATGAATAAATCCTACGCTTATTCAGAGTCCTCTTAATATTGTTTATTCTCTTAATATGAATATGCACACAAAATGATAATAACAACTCAAATTAAATTAAGTAAGAGCTTTATTTATGATGATCAAATGCTCAATATAGGACCAAGTCCCATTCTAGTTACATGATCCTTAAACATTGTCGATGGCATGCCTTTCGTTAAAGGATAAGCAATCATCAACCCAGTGTTAATGTATTCAATGGAAACTTTCTTTTCTTTGACACGTTCTTGAATAACTAAGTACATAATATTGATATGCTTGCTTTGACTTCCACTCATATTATTTTTAGCTAGAAAAATAGCAGCCGAGTTATCACATTACATTCTTAATGGCCTAAAGATAGAATCACAATTCTAAGTATAAAAATAAAGCTCTTAAGCCATACATTATGTGAGGTTGCTTCAAAACAAGATATGAACTTAGTCTCTATATTAGAAGTAGTAGTCAAAGTTTGCTTCGCGCTCCTTCAAGACACAACTCCACTAGCAAGCATAAAAATATAACCGAAAGTTGATTTAAAAGAATCTATACAATCAGCAAAGTCCAAATCTGCGTAGCCAACTACCTCAAGGTTTTCATTTCGTCTATACATTTGCATGTAATCTTTAGTATCCTTGAGATACCTCATAACTTTCTTTGTAGTTTTTCAGTGATCCATTCCTAGATTACTTTGACCCCTACCTAACATTCTGACTGCAAATGCAATGTCAAGTCTTGTACAAACCTGAGCATACATAAGGCTTCTGACAGTAGAAGCATATGGAATGTTATGCATCTGTTCCTTTTTTAAATTATTCTTTAAGCATTAGTTCATATTAAACCTATCACTCTTCACAATAGGTGCAACACTTGGTGAGCAGTGTTTCATATGAAATCTCTCTAAGACCTTATTGATATAGGTTTCTTGTGACAAATCTAAAATGCACTAAGCTCTGTCCCTATGGATCTTAATGCCAATAACATAAGATGCCTCACCCAAATCCTTTATATCAAATTTCTTAAAGAGAAACTGTTTCATCTCAAATAGCAACCATTTATCATTGATTATAAGTAATATGTCATCCACATATAGCACAAGGAAACAAATTTTACTCCCATTGAACTTTTAGTATATACATTGATCAATGACATTCTCTACAAATCCAACTGAGGAGATAACTTCATGGAACTTAAGATACCATTGGTGGGAGGCTTGTTTCAATCCATCTATGGATTTCTTAAGCTTGCAAACCCAATGTTCACCAACATTAGAGGAGAATCCTTCAGGTTATTTCATATATACCTTATCCTCTATATCCTTATTAAGAAATGTCGTTTTCACATACATCTGTGTAATTCTAAATCAAAATTGGCAACTAATGCCATTATTATACGGAGAGAATCTTTCTTGGATATAGGAGAAAAAGTCTCCATGTAATTAATTCCTTCGTTTTAGGTGAATCCCTTGGTCACGAGTCTTGCCTTATATCTTTTAATGTTGCCTAATGAGTCCATTTTTGTCTTAAAGACCCATTTATATCCAATGACTTTAGAATCACTTGGCAACTCAACAAGATCCCAGACTCCGTTGGACGCCTAAAATCCATCTCTTCCTTTATAGCATTAAGCCATAATTTAGATTCTATATAACTGATGGCTTATGAAAACGTCTAGGATCATTTTCAGCTCTTATATTGTAGTTAGACTCTTGTAGATATACAACATAATCATTAGAAATAACTAACCTCTCAATCCTAATTGATCTTCTTAATGTTGGGACAATATCCTCTTAAGAACTATGTTCCTCAACTGGTTGCTCAATAGGCTCGGGTGGCTATTCAATAACCGGATCAACATGCTCATAGTCAACTATTTATGGTTCTTCAATGATTAGTTGTTTAATACTCATTTGTACATGAGGGGTAATAATAACCAATCTATCACTTGATGTGAGAGCTTTAACATCCAAATGATCAGTCTCAGAATTTAAGTCTCAAGTTTGATCACTCCAACTAATTAAGTCATTCCCAAGAAATTTAACATTTCTTGATTCCATAATCCTAGTGCTATAAAATGGACAATAAAACTTATATCACTTAGGCATTCTGACGTACCTAATAAGGTAGCCACTAATGGTCCTAGGGTTTAACTTTTTTCCTTGTGGATTGTAAACCCTTACCTCAGATGGATATCCCCAAATGCGCATATACCTTAAACTTGGTTTCTAACCTTTCATTAATTCAATAGCCTTGGTTAGAACTCGGTTAAGAATATACGCAACCTTTTTAAGGGCTTCAGTCCATAAAGACTTAGGAAGTTTAAAGCTATTAATCATGCTCCAAACCATGTCCAATAATGTTTGGTTTCTTCTTTCAGTTACACCATTCTGGTATGGACAACCAGGCATAGTGTATTGGGCAACAATTCTATGCTCTTGAAGAAACCTTGCAAATAGACCTAATGCTTGTCCATCTTCAATGTACCCACCATAGTACTCACAACCCTTATTTGATCTTACTATCTTTATTTGTTTATCACATTGTTTCTCTACTTTTGCTTTAAAGACTTTAAAGGCATCTAATCCCTTATACTCGTTATTAAGCAAAAAGAGATACATGTATCATGAGTAATCATCAATAAAGGTAATAAAGTACTTCAAACTACTTAAGTCCATATCTAGACTATATACATTAGTATGTTTGATCTCTAAAAGGGTAGAACTTCTATTGGCACCCTTTTTGGTCTTATTAGTCTACTTACCCTTAATGTAGTCTACTTAAGTCTCAAAGTTAGTGAAGTCAATAGAATTTAATACTCCATTTTTTACTAACCTTTGGACCCTCAGTATTGAGATATGACCAAGTATACGATGCTACAATATAGATGAGTCTTAATTAGTAACGCGTTGTTTAATACTTATGCTAACAGAAACGTTTAGTGAATTAAACGATCTATTATCTTGTAATTGAATTCCAAAAAGAGCGTCATTAATTCTACCATTTCAACAAGTTCAAATTTATAAATAATTTCAACCAATTATTTGAAAATTCAAATGAATATCTCAACGGTACATGCTTTGAAATTCAAATCAAGGTTATAAAGAAACTTGGCACATAGAAAGTCTTATCCAAAATCAAAACAAAACCAATATCTAGAACCAATTTGCATGTCCTTATAGCCTCAATGAGTGAGCCCATCTTGTTGCCTGAATATATGTATTGCTCACTTCTCATTAGTTTCCTTTAGTTTATAGAGCCTTGCATGGTATTTGAAATATGGATTGTCAAACTAAAATCAATCTACCATGTGTTACTATTGATATCTACCATATTAGTTTCATAACAAATAAACAAGATTGAGTTACCTTTCTTTTCAAGCCAAGTCATGAATTTGATGCAGTCTTTCTTGATGTGTCCCTTCTTTTTGCAAAAAAAACACGTGGTTTGCTTTTTGAAGTCAACATGGACTAGCACTTTGCCCTTCCCCTTGGCTTTGTTTTGCTTCTTATTCTTTTCTTGTGTTGCTACATGTGCACTATCTCCTATTTCCATTAAGAGCCGTCCTTCCTCTTAAACACACATGACCAGTACTTCATTTATTGACCATTTATGCTAATGTGTATTGTAAGAGATTTGGAAAGCCTAATTTGAGGTGGCATGGAGTTTAGAATGAAGTGCACCAGGAAAGAATCTGACATCTCAACCTTTAGTATATTTAATTGAGCCACAATGTCCCACTTCTGCATGATGTGTTCTCATACATCCTTTATTCCTGTGAGCTAATTTTGTCATGACTTGCTAAAGCCTTTTCAGATGATTCAAATTATTTTTCTATAGCTTTTAGCAAGTCACGAACGTTTCTAAACCCACCTAATGATCTAAGTATACTAGTAGATATCTTAGTTTTAATCTACATCATACTAAGGTGATTGGATTGCTCCTAATGTTCATAAAGGGCTATATCATATGTACTACTAGTATATATGGGTGCAGGAGGTTCATCCTTCCTAATAGCATAGTCAGCATCCATCCACCCTAATTAGAGGAGAATTCTCTCCTTCCAAATTTTATAATTATCCCTATTCAATTTTGGAACTTGTAAATAAAAAATATTAAGTAGTTGGAAAGTTGCATGAAAATTAAATGATTAAGTTAATATTTAAGACAACTTTAAAATTTCTTTATAACATGTTTTACCTATGTAAAACATGTGAATTAAACATGAGCCTAGTAACAAATAAGACTGTCTGTGGGCTGAGTTTTATTTGATTAGGTTCATGCATAGTATGATAAAACTAGCATATAATAACATTTTTCTCAATCCCTGTGGGTAAATTAAGAAAAAGAAAATTTGCTATCCCAACATAATTAATCATATCAATATGATAACATTCTTGTGAGATGATGATTATCATGTCGAATATGATTAATTACAATTTGATGTCATTTACTTTATGTAAATTTAATAATTTTAGAATAACTAAAGGTGTTGTGGCTAAAATCTAATTATACTAAAATTATACTAATTACATAACATCTAAATTTACAAACTACTCGTAAATGCTTAATATGCATAAATAAACTTTTAACATAAAAGAAATTAGTTAATTAATTAATCAACTAAGCATAAATGTGAAAAATTAATTAATACAAAAATCCCCTTTCTTAATATTAAGGCAATATGCCATAAATTTTGCTCAAATTTAATTTAAAAAATAAGTGCAAAATAAATGACACATAATATAGAAAATTTGGCTAAAGGCCCATTACATATTGACCAAAATAAATTTCCTAAAATTTTGGACAACAAAAAAATTTTATGATTTTTGTTTTTGGAGATATTTAAAATATGCTAATAAAATACAGAACAAGATTGGTCCAAAATTAAAAGTCTATGTAGCAAAAAGACTTATAATATCTTAGCTTAAATAAAGACACCAAATATTAAATATGATTCCAAATTGAAACAAGGCAACGAAGATGCTTTGGATTAGTGGTTAGGATGCCTTTCTATTAATCAATCCCTCGTGGGTTCAACCATAAATGCACTTTTTATTTTGGTGACTAGAAGACAAAATGCATGATTGGACTAGCAAAATTATTATATACAAAGTCTATAAATGATATAAGCCCATTTAGTAATAAAGTCCGTAAATTATCAAATTAATAGGCCTATTAAGGTAATACAGAGACCCAATAACAAAAACCAAAAAAAAAACTAAGAAACTAAAATGGCCCAAATTAATCATAAAATTGAAAGGCCCAAACATAAAATCCAATTAGGTCCAAAATTAAACAAAATGCCCATTAGTGTTATAGAAGTTCAAAAATAAAATAAGTAATAAAAGAAATGATGAAGTAAAGCCCAGTCTCAAACACAGGCACTACTTGTTACTACAACACGTTATTCCACTGATCCAACACTGATCTCAACTACGTAGATGCAACATTTTATATATATTTGCTCTTTATCTTTTTTATAGTTTCAAAAAATGCCAATTCCACATCTCGAACACGAGCACTGCCCTCTTTTGCAACGGTGTGGCACCACTAATTCAAAACCATCCTTATGAATATATATACAACGTTATATATATATATATATATATATATATGTTCTTTATCTTTTTATAATTTCAATAAGAGTAAAACTTAGACAATTTGAACATACACATAAAGAAAATTGTCTATTTGCACATAACTAGCATTATATAATTTGTTTCACTTATTTTGGGAATTTTATTTTAAATTTATTTAAAAGAATTGCTATTTTGTGTGTTAATCTAAATTATTTAAATATTATTATATTAATTTTTTTATTTTTAAAATATTTATAATATGATATTTTACCCAAAAATAATATGAAATTAATATATTTTTAATTTATTTGTTTTAACAAAATAGTCTTTAATAGTCATATTTATAATTATATAAATAATTTTAATTCAAATTTCAAATTATTAGTATTTGTTTATTAATACCTATCGTATTTAAATTTTTATATATAATATTAAAAAAGTATTTATGTTTAGTTATCACCATTTTAACTATAGTCATATTAGTAGATCATTAATAATTACTTTCACTAATTTAAAAACTAGTTTGAATTTTAAAATATTAATTTTAATGATATAATTATATATTTCAATAATTAATTACTATTATAGATAAATTTTTACGATTCTACGTTATGAATTCAGCCTTTCAAAATGAGTCTGCTAAGAATTACAATTTTGACAACATTGCTTAAGAGTAAAGAAGATATTAGTATTACGTAAATTAATAGATCCAATAATACAGATGCCCACAAAATTACTAGTCCCTACTAGCTATTCTAAATTCAAAGTATGGGACACTTATTCTATGCTTCAGCTTACTAATCAAGAAAATCTGATGATGTTCTTCTGGAAAAAAAAAAACCAAGAAAGACACAGTAGAAATGGTTAGCCTATACCTCTTTGACAAGCATCAATGTTCGAAAGAGATAATGGAAATAGGAGGGGACGAGGGATTAGAATTCCAACCAAATAGAGTTCATCCCGTTTGAAGATGCCTTAGTCAACTACTAAGTTAACAGTCATAACAATTCAACGAAAAGAAATCAAGTGGATCTTTTTGCCGAGAAAAGTGATGTCTTCAAGAATTGATAGTTAATTACAGCTATAGTTGAAGAGCATTTCGTAATAGTTTAAATTTATAGAAAATAAACATAATTATTTTTTTGGTAAAAATCATAATTATTTTATTTAAAAAGTATAAACAATAAATTTTTTGTATAAATTAATAAAGAAGAAATCAGAGAAAGTTACAGAGAATCTGGATCTGTGATTATCCCCTACCTAAAAGCAGAACCTTGAAAACGTAGGCTTTGGCGACGCAGTAGGACGGCATCCACTTGATTGTATGAATGGCTAGATTTCGATGGACATTGCACGTCCTGTCGGCACCATAAAATGAGACGATCCACTGCACGTGAGTTAAAATGAGGGGATTCAATTGCAAAAAGACTAGGCCAACTACCCAAGTGGAACTACTCAAATTGGATCAGTTTTGGTCCATGATATGGGCGACTTGGTTGGCCAAGACCAAACCAAACTTGCACGCCTAAAACTGGCGAAAAGTCAAAGGGATTTTAAACAGCCCAAGGAAATTAATCTTACTATTAAGAGATCATTTTATAAAGTAACATTATATTAGAATTAAATATTCTTCAAACAAAGAGAGTAATCCTGATGATTGTAGGACTCATCATTGCTTGACCCAAAAACACCTAGATTTTACGCAATACAGAGGGCAATCTGAAGTTAAGATAGGCTCTTGCTTTTTTAACTGTAATATAACACAAGCTGTAAACAATTAAGCTTCAGGTGTGGCAGTGGAAGTGAATACCTCAACTATGGGGGTGTCAGTTTTTATGTTTCACCCAAACTACCTACCCATCGGAATTGAAGCGAAGAATAACGGTTCTACCCCGCGTCTTCCTATGCATAAAAACAAGCAAAACCATTCGTTGAGATTTAAGATCCCGCGTGCTGCCACATACCAGGAGCATTCATTCAAAGGAAATCACAAATTCACGACCCGTTGATAGGCAATCTTCACATAATACAGAGGACAATCTAATGTAGAGTCTCCAGTTCTCCTTGGTGTCTCAAATAAATTGCTCATTATGTTTGAATAGGTGAATAGAAGGAAAAAAAAAAAAAATGTACTTTCATTTTCACTTTAATTCAAATCAGCAATTTAATTCCTCCGTAAAATGTTTAATTTGAAATTTATGAAAAAAAATAAAAAAAAATGGATTAAGAAAATATATCATAGTTTTTTCTTCGATTTTGTTTCCATTCTTACTAAATCATAGGGAATATTTGAGGCTTAGGAACACAGGGAGTAAGGAGGATCTAGGTTTGGCTTGCTGCTTCCGCAGGGAGAAAATTGGCCATTTCGGCGGTAAGGAACAGGTACAAACGGAAATGATTAATCCATGAAAATCTTCAAGCGTAAAAATATCAAACTGCCAGGCATAAACTAAATAGAACAACAGGATAAACCGTAACTAGAAAATTCAAAGATTACAATCTAGTGTCAACAAAGATAAAAAATTAAATCACCAAAGAACAGAGTAGATACCTACTTTATCCAGTCAGACTAATCAAAACAAATATTAAGTTCAACTTTCTTAAGAAAATCATAATTAATCAAACAGGCTGAAACCCATGTCGTCGTCGGACTCTTCAGCTGGTTCTTCCTTCTTTTCTTCCTCCTTGGCCGCAGCAGCTGGGGCAGCACCTGAATCAACAACAGGAGCAGCAGCAGCTGCAGCAGCAAACTTGCTGGGGTCCTGTAGTTAAAACAAAGCAACAATTAACTTAAAAGTTGGAAAGATTGACAGAATGGAGGAAAATTTGAGAATCAGAACCGTCTAAAATATTGGAGAAAATACCTTCAGGTACTCCTTGACCTTCTCTGCCTGAGGGAAAGAATATTCAGTGGCAACTGAAACAGCCAAAACATTTTTGTAGGCATTGATGAACATATGTGGTGCGGCAGCAAGGGTTGGATATGAGATGGCCAAAGAAAGTGATGTCACCATGGAGACACCAGCAGCAAATTTCTCAACAAGGTCATCCTCAGTCAGATCAAGAACCTCAGGGCTGAACACTGAACCATTGTCATACGCAGATAAGACCACAAGACCGTATGAGAAGGGCCTTATCCCAAGTTTTGCAAGCAAAGCAGCTTCAGAGGAACCGACCTTGTCACCCTTCTTAATAAGTTCCACAGGGGTTATAATTTCCACAGTACCCTTGTTAATCTTGGTAGGGATATTGAGCACCTGAAATGTGGAAGGTATAAACACGGAATTTTCAACAATGGAAACTCAAGCTGTTCAGCTCAACGTTGCCAACCTGGAAGAAAGATGTCTGAGAGGGGTCAAGCCCTGTGTTGCCTGGAGGAACAACAACATCAATTGGAGCAACCAAACCAACACGAGCAGGAGCCCCAACCTGTTCCAGATAAAGACAGTTGTTACTGGATGAATATAAGAAACCAGAACAGTCTACATTAATTCTTCAATTTTTTCATGCCATGCAAAAAAAAAAAAATAGCATTCGAAGTATAGAAATGCATACAAAGCTAATATAACTAATTGAGGAAAACGAAGTCAGCAGAAGATAAGACATTCCAACATAATTCAACATATTACTTCATAAAGGACATTTTGGAAGAGGTTGAAAAATAAGGTAGAAGTTATTCCAAATCATAACTATATGACACAAAAATAAAGCAAAAGAAAAATACAATCCGATCATGTTAATGTAGCAACATTAGCAAAAAACCACTACCAGAAAGTAAATTTGTCAGATTCATGGAGGAAAACGTGCAATTATCAAAAGAAAATCGCTGCCTAAGGGCAGAATATGAAAAGACATAATAGCTTAATTACTAACAGCCCACGTTTAAATGATATTATAATAATCCATGAACAATGCTATAAAGTCATTATATTGCAGGCAAATCGTCAACGATATATTAAAGTATCACAACTAACAAGGGTTTTGTTTGATAATCTTCCATGAACAATGCTGAATAGTCATTATAAAGCAGTGTCAAAGATAAATGAAAGTATCCCAACTAAATAAGGTCAGCAAAACGCATCAACCACATTATTATATAAACACTACGATAACAGAAAAATATAGTAGTCACTTCACCTTGTACTTGGCAACCTCTTCGCTAACCTCCTTCAGGTCTCCTTTAGTGAAAATTAGACCCACGTTGCCCTAAGCCAATGAACAAATTATAAGTTATACATTCATAAAAAGTAAGTAATAAAAAGTAGCTAAATTCATTATCATGTTCTCATACATTCTATTCCAAAAAAATCCATCCCATAAACAGCAATGTTTCAAACACTTAATACAATGCAGTTGAAAAGAGAGGACCATGTCAATCCACAATGTAGTTAAAAGGAGATGACCACTTCAATCCCATTGTGAATCTCGTACAATAGCCAGCAAGGTATTATTCACCTGAAGAAGAGGGATAAGGTTGAGGAAAGCCTTGTTCCCGGTCTCCTCAGCATGCATTCTAACAGAACGCTTCATCATGGTGTTCTTGCCCATCAGCACCACTGAGTCACCACGCAGACCCTTCCGGATGTTCTGAAGTTGGTTGGAGCCGACGTTATCAGCCGCCACCACCAGGATCTGAGTATATTCCTCCAGAAGCTGGCATAGTTTAGCATCATACGCAATCTTCTTCTGGGCCTTAGTGGGTTTCACCGCCATTGATGATGCTTGTATATCTGAGTTTTAGATAGAAGTTAAAATTCGTTAGAGTAACGCAAAATCGAGGGCCAAGACAAAGCAGAGGCTTGGTCAAGGCGGACAGCAGAACAGTGCCGTCTCTTTAACCTCTCTTGGTCACTGAGAAGGAAGATATTGAAGTCGCAGTTAATGGAGATGAGATTGAAGAAGGCTATTATAGAGGCACAGGTGCAAAGAGTGGAGGCAAATTAGGGTTTTGCAGAGACCTATATCTGACGGTTGAAATTCAATTCTTGACAGAAATTAGACGGCTACGATTGTTTGGGGCTTGAAATGGGCTGCCTCTAATGGGCTTTTCTTGGGCTTTGGCCTTAAACGGGCTTAATTATTCTGGTTTATGAGATTGGACTGTGACCTCATACGGCTTAGGATGACCTATTGAGATTTTTAAAACCCAAAATAAGGTCAATCTATGGTCTGGGGGATTCGGAATCCTTCAATTAATTAAAATTTTGCTAGCAAAAATAAAATATTAATCAAGATTTAACTTTATTTAAAATAAATTCTGATATTATTTTTCTCTTTTTTAATTTTTAAGTTCAATTTTTTAGTTGCTTTTTTCATTTTTCCATGTTAGAGCTGAATCAATTACTTAAATTTAATTTATTTATTATGTCATAATTTTATCTTTGTCCTAATTCCAGAGCAACCAACATAATATATCATCTTAGACTTGATTAAAAAATCATCAAGTTAATATTCACTAAAATAGTGAATTCCAGGATCAGTACCATCCAACACGTCACTCACTCCAATTTCAGTCAACGGGTTTCACCCTTCATGAACCAACTTCAACAAAACCCTATAACAAAGGTAGCAAAGCCTCTTATTTGTGAGCTAAGCTTTGGTTCTTAATTAATATGCCTATACATATACCAATCATCAATTACACAAGTCTTGTTCATATAAAATCACAATACAAAATAGAATGTCTCAAGCAACTATTAATATAGTCTACAACTCAAATAATACAGTTTGGATTATTTTTGTTTGACTCTTTTATAATTATATATATATATATATATATGAGTAAACGCGTGTATATATATGTATATATGTATATAGGCAAGTAACTATATATTCACTGTGAATCTAGATGTGTATTAAATTACTTACATCATAACCATGACTCGTAAAATGATGCTAAAATTTTCCAAACCTAAACACCAAATAAATTTTATTGGTACCCACAAAATATGATATATTTTACTAATCTAGTCAGATTAGCCATTTCTTAACTTATTCTAAAATGAACTAAAATAGCTTAACTCATTTAACCTATGGCTCGTATTATGCAAAGCTTTAGATGACTCTTCTTTCTAAGAGATTTTTATTGGACATTTACGCTTTGGCATAAGTCAAGAGCATTGGAGTTGAATACAAGAATTAGGCTTAGGCTTGCCTATATCCCACATCTTTGATTGTTCCACTTGGTTTTGTAGAGGAATTCTCACGTCAAGTGTCACCTTGGTTTGCTATCATACCAGCTCAAATAGAAAATGTTGTGTCTTTTATTTTTCTTTTACTTTTTTCTTTTTGGTCATTATATTGCACTTTAATTATACATAAGAATTTTTATTCCTTTTAATATTTAATATGCTACTAATATTATTCTACTTGAATTTCTAGTAAAAAAGTGGTCAAGATATATAATAGAAATCTATCCTATGTAGCAACTTGTCATACCAAGCTCTTCAGTTAAGGATAATAGTTTAGACACTTTTTAATTGTAGTTATACTTGTAATGTAGCATAAATGAATCCATTTATAAATTTGATGTCAAATTATTCATTCAATTTTTCTGAAGAGCTATTGTACAAGTTTGTAAAATTGCTAATATAAGCAAGGAAAAATAGTGTCTGGATCCGCTTTGGTAAAATCGATTTATTAGATTTTCACAAATAATCGATCTGTGCTACCCAAGCCATCTGACGCTCCATGATTTGACACGTTGCAATAGCCCCGAAAACGCATTATTTCACTTGAAACATACCATTTCATTTGAGAGAAATGGTGTTTTTCGAGGGTCAAAATTTTTTGCTCCCAGATGCACAGAAATGATGTTGTTTTGGAGCGTTTGTCCAATATCTGCTACTTCTTCCTCCTCCTCCTCTTGCATGATGCTCTGCTTGTGTGTGTTGTCTGATTTTTTTCACTATTTTACTACTCTATTCTCGAGTCCTTAAAGTTGGAAGAAGACATTGATTGCCTCCAAGTAACGTGTCTCCACCATTGCATTGTAAAATGGCCTCATTTTAGTGAAGTCAAGGATGAAAATATTGGTAAAGAAGGATGCTTTCTTTTATGTGCAAAGTTGGTTTTTATCGTTAAATGATTTTGTTATGAAAGTTTTGTCTTTTGAATGATTAATTATGTAGCCCCATTGAATGTTTTGTACTAATATTGAAGAATAATGGAATGATTATTGTTTTAGGTATCTCAAATGAGAAGGCTAAGCATTAAGTGTGTGTTTCTCATAACAAAAGGGAAGCCACAAGAATAAACTGAGGGAAGGAAGCAATTCAGTCTTGTATGGACTTAGTTGATGAATAAGATGTTGTATATATTCATAAACATTCATATGGATTCAAGCATTTATGATTGGCCCTATATTATATACTGTTGTGAAACAATGTTTAACTAACATACTCGCAAATATTGAGTATTTCGAATATTTATGCAATACATTCAACTCTTACTATAATCCTACAACAATTACTTTAATATTTATGATATTTTCGGTCCCAATTTAGAGAAATGTAATTTTTTTTAGTTCTTATTGAATTAGGATGTTTATGTATATATACTTCATATTCAAATTGTGGAGATTTAATCTCTCTTTGATCTTCTATTGATATATGGTGGTTTTAGTTCATAGTGATCAACTGAAATCAACTTTATCTATATGCCAAAACTTTGGTGAAGGTTTTTCTATGAGATGATGAAATGATCATTTTAGGATTTGAAAGCACAGAGTTTATATCAATTTTATGAGATCTCAAAAGGGTAGCTGTTTAAACCATCTAACAAGCCAAGAAGACTTGTAGTAGTAAATCAGTAATACTTAACTTCTAGATAACACTTTCTTTCCTCATTGATAATTTTCCAATCCTTGTAGATAAGGCTGAGTATGAGTTTATGTACTCAAAATCAGACATTTTAATTAAAAAAAAGAGGGTTTATATCATGTCATCTATGAAGCACACCTAAATATATGTGAAAATCAACTTTAAAATATATATAATTTAGCGTTCTCACTAAATTTTATGTGATAAACTTATTTGTTGATGTATGATCCATAAATAACATAACAAGTAACACTCACCTAAAATGCTTTTTCAAAATTGGTTGAATTTTGAAATCATTAATTGTCTAATGATGAACACCACTCTTGTTACATAAATATATACCATAGATTATAAGTTTTATGAAATTTTCCATTATATATAATATCTTTTCTATTCATGTGCAAAAACATATAATATAAAACTCGACTTAGGCATTCTAGTGTTTATCTATTTTGATCCTTTTTCCTAAAGGAGATAGGGCTACCATTACTATGGAAATATTAGTTGGTTTTGACTACAACATATATATACTTGATCTTCACACTTTAGTGTTTCTAATGTGATGCTAGATGATTGAGTAACAAGTGACAACATATGGATATTAAGTTGCATTAAAATAATATTATCTACTATTATGACTATTTTCAAACATTATATGCACTCTTCCATGTTATTACTGAAATATAGTCAGAAAAATTTACATTAGATAATAGGTTGAGATTGTTCATGCTAAATTTGAAGATGTTAATATAATTTGCAAGGATATAGTACCCTATTTATAGAATCTTTAAGCTTTAAAAAATATAATCTTGAAGCTAAAGTCCTGTAAACTAACATTAGTTTATTTAGTCAATTTATATTGTTTAAAATTTATCATAATTTAGATTAAAAATGGAAGTAAATATTATGATTGTTGGCATCATTCTAACATGTGGAGATTAAAATTTTTATGTATAACAGTTATATAAGCATGGTTGTTGTTGTTAAATGTTTTAACAATATTTAAAATATATTTATATCAAATTGTGATAGTTTTCTCATGTTTTAATGGCATTTTATAACTCAATTGTTGCTAATGATGGACCTAAATCATAGAATTGGTATGTAATTTAATAATGCAAAGGTTGTATGGCAATGTTGGTCTAACTACGATGAGAAGGTGGGATTTTGGATGATGAAGCAATACCTGAACAAGAACAAGAAAGATTGATCAATGACTTTGTGCGAGTTCATATGTTTCAATGAGAGTTTAAAAGTTAAATGAAAGAGATAGAGCAATTACCAACCAAAGGCTTCAAACTAGAATTAATTATGATGTTTGAATTACACTTATCACATGAAATGGAAAATTGACGATCAATGAATTTTTTAAGCTTCACAACCACCTTCTTCAGCTTCCAATGACAACATATATATTGGCCTAAAAAATGCAAGATATCTCAAGTTCAAGGATATGAAATTGAAATGGCTGAGGACTCTGGATTGCAACAAAAAGCAACATTTCAGTTGATGAGCATGTACGTAGGAGGTAGAACAAATCTTGGTTTCACCCGATTAGATGCCAAAAATTATCTACAACTAAGAAGGCAGTGTCACATGATTTATGGGGATGTTAGTTGTTATCTACAATATTTCCAACATGAGTTGTTGGGAAACCCATATTTTATCCATGCCTATAAGGTTGATGCAAATGAGTAAATCACAAATGTTTTCTGGGCTAATACATGTATGATTATCAACTATGGATATTTTGGTGATGTCTTTTCTCTAAACACAACTTACTATGCAAATGTGAACGTAGGCCACTTGTCTTGTTCTTTGAATTTAATCACTATAGGCAAACAATCATGTTCGGTGTTGCATTGTTGTATGATGAAATAACTAGGTCCTTTAAGTGGCTATTTGTGGCCTTCTTAGAAGCTTATGGTTAGAAAAGGTCACTGACTATCTTCATTAACTAGGATGCCGCAATGTCGAAAGCTTAAGGTGATTAAAGTGCGCATATAACAATAAATGTGTACTTTTAATTCTATTTAATGTTCGTTTTGATTAATTGTCATTGTAGTTGAAATGATGCTTAATATGCACCATGGCCTTTATTCATGACATTTAATACAAAATAAGATCAAGCACTTAGGCCATTTAATAACAGATAGATCCAACTTCTTTATTGATTTCGAAAGGTGCATGTATTGCTATGTTGATGAAGTTTAGTTTGAGGTAGCGTGGACAAAGATGTTGTTTGATTATGATGTTTATGACAATAGTCAGTTGAAAGCAGTGTATGCAATACGAGAAAAAAAGGGTAGCATGTCACATGAAATACACATTCCTTCATCTTGATCCACGTAGCTTCATGTTGCTTCCTTTTTGCTCGAGACAGCTTTATCTTGGTACATTTTGCTTCATTCACATTGCTTCCTTCTTGCTTTCCCTTCTTGCAATTTTAATATAATCAGATTTAACCCTAACAGCCAAGATTATTTAGTTATTGCAGCACTTCATTTTAGTCAAATCTAATAAAACAATAATGATAAAACAACAACCACTTCAATTTGTCAAATTTTAGGTATACTAAAGAAGACTTACATGTAATTTAAGCAATATTTAAGCATTACACAACTTTGCACAATAAGTTTTTTTCCCCAAAACAAAAGTACAAGAGAGATAAGTCAGAAATCAAATATACACTTATATTGAATCAATGAAATGGTCAATTGGGATATTTGACTTTGACCAATTGACATATTAAATGCATATCTTGGAAAAAAGTAGTGGGCATTGAGAGAATAAACCACAAACTTCACAAAAGGAAGACCATAACCATGCTTAAGACTCAATCATTACATTAACTAAAATATAGTCTCTTTTTTTTTTTTTGTTTCTTGAAAAATTCAAGAAAATTGTGCTTTAAACCTAAACATTCAACAATGTGAGCAATGATATGAGATTTCATGTAGAACAAGACTACTCCATGTTTTTCAACTTGATGGCTAACTTCAAACTGATGTTCACATTTCTACACAAGAAAAATTAAGTACTCTGTCAATCCATATTATTTTTTAGAATAAAAGAAGAAGTATTATAGATAAAGACATCAATAATAGATCAAGTTTCAAATAGTTGAACAATCTTCAAACTTGAAAGTTAGAATACCAAAGAGAGAATGATGCAGACAAATAAATGACATAAATTGGTTCTAGGCAATAGACACATATAATGTGATTATTGGGAAAAATTTTAGCAATTATAGACAGAATAAGCCACAACTTTGGAAAAAGGAGAACTGTTGTCATGCTTAGGACTCAATCATTAACTAAGAAAAAAAATACTTTCCTAATTTTCCATTTTGAATGAACCAAGATGTCTTCCTCTTTTTTCCACTTTTCAATGTGTGAATCTATGAAGACTTATGGCAAGTTCAATTTGGTGTTTGTATTTCTACTCCAGAAAATTAAGCAATGTCTAATAACTAATTGCCATGGATAATACCAAAGGTAGAAATAAATCTAATTTTAGGTCGGTCAAATCCCTATACACTAAGACATGTAACTAATAAGAAAGTTAAAAAATGAAGGTTTATCAAATAGTTCCATGAATAAAAGTTTTAATACTAAATTTGAGGAGACCTTTAGTTCAACTCTTAACTTATGAACAAAGTTACACATTACTTTCTTTAATGATTTTGTTAGAAGTAGTCATATGTCTTAGGATCTTTAAGAGTTTCCAATAACACACAATTTGGGTTTTCATGTTGAAGACATTAAATCAATCTTATACAACCTTAGTTTTTAGACATACATCTTATATAAAAACTATTGAGGGAAGAAAATCTTTTTTCTTCTTAGAGTTTGACTTTACTCTATAATTTGTAGTTCTAGTGACTGACTTTTGAAATAAAAGCAGCAAAGCATATTTTAATGAGAATTTGCCAAAATCATTATAGGATTGATGTTTTTGACTAAATGATACTTAATTACTCATTCTCTTTAATGCTAGTTACACTTTAGTTTCTTTCACTTTAATATATAAAACATACAGGAATAGAAAACACACTAAAACATAGAAGCTACTATTGATTTAATATTTATTGATTCAGAATGAAAGGTAGACACAATGAACTAATGCAAAAAAATTAAAAGATGGGTTAAATTCGTTGAGGATAAACATTAGTTCAAAATAAAAATAGGTAAGGAGGGAGTCATAAATCCATATGAAATTTGATACTACATGTTGGGAACTCTAATTTTATGTATTTGCAACTGGAGTATGCTCCAATTTGCTTAATTATATTAGCTTTCTCTATCAAATTTGTTCAATATATAATTAAAGTAAACAAAAAAAAATGTACAGAGGGAATGACTTATAAAGGTCCAACCTATTGGCGAGGGACATCGACAGAGGAAGGGAGTGACTTACATAGATTGACAATCGATTTGAGAGGATGCGATGACAGCATCATGGAAGTTGTAGTTCAATGGCAATGACAGAGAAGATTGGTTGTGTCAAAAGAGAAAGAAGGCAACTAAACCCTCAGATTTCTCTCCAAAACGACGTCATTTTAGTGCATTTGAGGATTGGAAAAAAAATTAAGCCCTTAAAACACACCATTTCACTTGAAAATTTTGATTAAGATTTTATTTTACTTTTAATTTTATATGTCGCTAGTGCTGCCACCAAACTGTCATACTTGACATCGTGACAAATGGGAGTAAGAAAATGAAGAAAGAGAAGTTAATTGATTCATAAAATGAATTTTGAAAATCAATTTGTTGGAGTCACTACCAAAATTTTTAAATGAAAAATTTTAGAAAACAAAATGAAAAAAGAACAAAAAGAGCTCTGTGAAACTAGAGAAGGGTTCAGTAGTTTATTTGAGTGTTAGAAAGATGTGAGGTACCCCACAATAGCTATTCATGAGAACAGTTACCCTAAATTAGTTAAGCAAATTAAAAGAAAATAACCTTAAATTTATTTAAAATTGTCCACATTAAAATTACATTAAAAAAAAAAGAATAGAGAAAAATAAAATGAAACTAATGTAAAAAAAAAAAGAATATTTACAATAAGTAGACTTGATCTATGATGAGAACTTAATGTCTATGTTCCCTATGATAGGAATCAAAATTCACCTTATTTGTCTAAAAAAATGTGTTGATGGGTTAGTAATTTTTAATTTTATGAAAAGAATAATGATTGTTGAAATTAAACCGATCTTTGTAAATAAAACCATTTAGAAATTGGTTGACGTATTTTAAATTTATGAAATTGACTTAATTTCCCTTCATTTGCTCTCTTCATTATATATATATATATATATTGAAAATTTTTTTGAAACATGATTTATGGGTACTTATAGTGAAATATCTATAAAAAGTGAACACTTAATTTTTTGTTTTTTAATTATTAATGAAATAAGCTTTGAAAAACAAAGAGAGTTTGAAACAAAAACTTTATTTGAAAATATTCAAATAAAAAGACGTTTTTATTTGTTTTTAAAATTGCTTTGCTTGAATTTCAACATAACAAAAATAAAATGAAACAAGATGAGAAATTGACAAAAGAGTTTATATCAAGAAGAATTGATTTTATTTTCATTAGTTATTTTAAAGTTCGATATTTTTATGAATGACATTAATTGGATATAAGTATTTGAAATCTAACTTTTTCCTCTAGATTGAATACAAATAAAATGCAAGTAAAATGCAAGTAAAATGAGAAATAAAATTCTAAAAACTTATATCAAATACAAATAAAATGCAAGTAAAATTATATGAGAAAACATATAGGGGTGACTTGTGTGAAGTGTTAAAAAGGAAATAAAATTCTCAAGTGAAATGCAAGTAAAATAAAATGTGAAAACATATGAGATTGATACGTGTGAACTATAAAAAAAAATCTGAAAATTAAATCAAATAAAAAGAATTCAAAATAGATCGTGGGTCATGATCTTGGGTTTAAAAGCATCCTTGCTTTGAATAGGCCTTTTGGATCCCATAGGCTCCATCTTAAAAGGACCACTTTCATTCTTTTTGGCCCTATTTTAATTAAATCTATTTTTGTTTAGTTTCATTGTTATTTTTATTTTGGGCTCTAATTTCAAGCAGATCCCTTTTTATTTTATTACTTCATTTTTATCTCTTTCTTGTTATTTCTAAATTTCACACATTACCACTCTAATTGATTTTTCCTTTTTGTTTTTTTGTTTTGTTTATTCTTGATTTTATTTATTTAATTATTTCCATATGAATTCAAATTGATTAACTTTTTGGCCCTTTTTCAGCATTATTTTTCATTTTAAATAACGAAAAAAAAATCTGAAATATGTTTTATTTAGTAGTTGAGTGAAATAAAAAAAAAATCAAAAAATTAGATGAAATGCAAGAAAAATGAGATGCAAAATCACATGTGGATGACATGTGTAAACTATATAGAAAATCTGAAATATTAAATCAAATACTAAGGATTCAAGAAGGATCATGGGTAATGAGTTATGGGTTTAACAACATATTTGCTTTGAGTGAGCTTCTAGGCCCCTAGGCTCCATCTTGAATATACCTCTTTCAATCCTTTAGGTCCTGTTTTAGTTAAATCTTTTTTGTTTGGTTTCATTTTTATTTTTATTTTGGGACCCAATTTCAAATATATCCTTTTATTTTATTTCTCCATTTTTATATTTCTTTTATTATTTTTTAATTTCTTACATTACCCTTTTTTTTTGTTATTTACTTACTTATTTTTCACATGAATTCATACTTATTACTATTTTTTCATCATTTCCATCCTTTTTTTATTTTTTATCTTCATTTTATTACTATTACGATTATTTTTTGTTATTTTTTGACTTTGATTTCGTTATTTAATTAAATGTTTAAAGTCCCTTTAATTATGGATATTTTACACTATCTAGAAAATTTTCAAGGTTTACAGTTGCCTTTGTTTATTTGTTATTAGATGAGTATGGAAAAAACATAATTTTTAAAATACTTACCTAATGAGTAAGTACATATATGAACTCATAATTTGTCCAGCAAAAGGATAACAAACAACCAATTACAAATGCACTAACAGAACGAAATTAAAAGTTGCCCCAATTCCAATGAATTATATGTGTTCCAGTTCTTTATATCTTTGGTGAGTGTCACCTTTGTCAACATAAAAAATAGTAGAGGATGGGAAAACTTAATAATTCAATAATAAGGTGCATGGAGTTGCCCCTCTTCACTTATTTGATTTGTTGAAAATGAACCCAAAAGAAATTTGAGATATTTCCAACAACGGAAAGAAGTAATGATAAACACCTCATTTATTAAAATGACTTACAAAACTATTGTGAATGAGAAAGGAACCAAGTGAACCCTGGTGCCATGAGTGAAATAGTACATTTTGGGGGCTACTATGATGTGGCAAATCATGGAACATTGGATGGCTTGGACAACACAGATTGATTACTAGAGAAAATCCAATAAATATGCTTTATAGAAGTAGATCTCTACATGTGAAAAGCTTAAAACATCTGGAATGGAAGAA
The DNA here is from genome assembly GCA_037074485.1 of Delonix regia. Classification (NCBI taxonomy): domain Eukaryota; kingdom Viridiplantae; phylum Streptophyta; class Magnoliopsida; order Fabales; family Fabaceae; genus Delonix; species Delonix regia. Next base: position 15,011,074 of record CM073453.1, on the reverse strand, counting down.
AACAAATTTTAAAAGGAAAAAGGGATGTATCATATTCATCAATGACAACTATAACCACCATTTTATATATGAATATAAGGGCCATTACACAATCACAAGGCCCATTTGGTACAAGAGAGAGAGTTGTTCTTGAAATGGAAAAGAAAAAGGAAATAAATATTAGTGTGTTTGGTACAATGGCATCTTGTATATGGATTCCATCAATTTGAATGACAGATCTTTCAATAGGAGGGTGGATGGAATGAGGTTGATCCCCTTGGAATGTATTGTACATGACCAAGTTATCCTCATAAGTCAAAGTATTATGCTTAAATTACCCTTGGAGCTATTTCTACAAAACTCGTGCTAAAGATAAGACATTAGCGAGAAACGACTGACGTTAAAGATTCATCTCCCACACCGCCAATCATACTCACAACTTTGATCGACTTCATCAATGTTCCAGGGCACGAGCTTTGGGTGCCAGAGATCTGCAAGTGAAGAGGGGAGCTAGCTTCGACTACGTCATTAGTAGGAGGAGCCACCTCCAATATAGTCACTAACTTGCATATTCACAGCGAAAGAGATGATAACTTTGATGCTTGATACTGACCAAAGCGATTTTGCTTTTCTAGATTTTTTTTGGTTGTGGAAGAAAAACATCAAGGGTTTATCTAACTTTTCCCAAATAATTTTTCTCCATTCCTTTTTCTCTCTTTACAAAATAAAATATTTATCACTCTTTTTATCCCTTTCCATTACATACCAAACATGATTTTGAATCTAATTATTCCATTCAAGTAGGACTCATTTTTCCTCCTATTTCACTTTCCCATTCCTTTAAAATTCATGATTGTGTACCAAACAAACCCAAAGTATATAAAAATATAATGACACTTTTCACTATAATTTACATCAACATATGTACCGTCATCAAATTTTCCATGATGCATGGTTCAATGGTAATTCTGTCAACTGAAATGGATTTACTATATTTGAAAACAGTGATTGTACTTTAATGTGAGTCGTTAGATTAAAATTTAAGATTGCATGTGATTGATATTAAGACTTTTGACCATATGCAATCACCCAATTTCAATTTAAACGATCAAATTTGTACAATTATTTTAATATTAACTATTATATCTATATATTTTCTCTCAAATGCAATAAATTTGGGAAACTTTTCGATTTTGTAATATCAAAATCATTTACTCATGCTAATTTTCTTGGTTTGTGTGAGGATTTTCTATGTTAGTTCAGAAGTGATAAGAAGGGGTGAGTTTCAAAAATTTTAAATTTAATAACTTAAATGATTACATTAATCTTTTTGCGTCCTGAAGGTAATAATTTTTAACCAACCTAGGGAAGTGAAATAACATTAAACAAGGAAAATTTAAGGAAAATAGAAAACAAAACATGCAAGATTTATAGTAATTCTGATCACCTTTGATCAAATATTAATTGTCTAGCTTATTTAGCTAGGATTTCCACTAATCAATTTTATTACACTTTACAAGTCAACCTCATACAATGCGATTCATCTTATTAGCTTTTACACCATATAGGTAACCCATAATTGAGGCTCAGTCACATATGACTTTTATAAAAATTTAACAAAACACACAGGAACCAACAGAAACCTAACATCAATACTCAAATTAAAATTTATTAGAGGTATAAACCCCAAGCTCTACAAGTGCACAAAACAGACACTACCTCAACTAACTCACTTAGACTAAATTTTATCGATGAAGAGAGAGCAGTTTAAAGGTACACAGAGTAGAATATGAGTTTCTCTTTTTTTTTTTTCTTTATTTCTTAAATCTGAGAGAGTTAGCAAGCATAGCAAGATCTTCAACGGCTATATTTCTCTCTTAGAAGCTTGCCATTAGTTGGAAATGGCAGTTGGTATTTTTAAGAAGATGACGGTTGGTGCAGTTATATTAACTGCTTGTTGACACCTTTGTTCAGCTCGATGAAGTAAGAATGATAATTCAAATGGTGAGAATTTTTCTCAAACAAGCTTTTGACTTTTTACTGAATCTTCACTTCTTTCTAAGGCATACAATCATTTACTCTTAGTGGCTTCATCAGTTTAGCCCACATTATTTCTTCTCAAAGCAATAATTAGCCCAAACAAAGATTAGACATAAACCAAAATATAAATAGATAATATCTATTTTATCTCAGCATTTCTGCTATATGGGAGAAGACTCAGATGTTTCATTAGTTAATCTGTCATATCATCCATTAGGCACATATAAATGAAGCTTTTAGACAATTGTATCTTCGTAAATACGGAAGGAGGACTCTATCTTGTCAAGCTTTGTTTCTTTGGTACGTCAGACTCATAGTTTCTTCTCTTCCCAGCACTGTTACAATATCTCAGCTAGCAGGCCCCTCTTGTGGCCTTCATCACAGACCTTGCACTGATTTATTCATTCAAGATTAGGGCTACTATGCATTGCTTTACATTAGAGGAAGCAGCCAATGACATAAAGTAGGTCAATCATGTAAAATGTTGGGTAGGAATCCACTAAGTTATCTTCTGCGGCTACTGCTACGATATAAGAATCTCCCTTTTTCTTACTTGATTTTCTTTAGGGGATTTTCGTTAGTTTTGATGTTTGCCACCATGTCTCTGATTTTGATCACTAACATAAACTTAAGAAAAGATGTGGCCAAGATTAGGGTTTGCAAAAAGTCCTAGGTCATGCATGAGTCCTATCAGTTAAAGATATTACAGAAGCATTAGTGCATTCAACGAATCCATATACTCACTATCTATTAATTGAAAACGTGCAACACAAACCATTAAAAGTAGACTCAAGCTTATAGAAGACTGCTAAATTATATTAATTATTAAGATATATATAAATTTATATCTTTAACTGATAATTATGACTTTTGATTAAATATTAAGTGCTTGATTTAACTATTATAAGTTTATGTACTGTTTAGCTGAAAATCTTTTCAAGTGAAGCTGATGTTGGAGATAATAAAAATCTAGATTCATTATTTACAAGTTTTTGTTATGAATTCTTGCTTGTGCTCAAGCATTTCAATACAAAAGGAGAGACTTTAATTAAAGATGGGATTGTATATGACGATGGATTTGAAGGTTGATTAAAGTAGAGAGCACGTGTAAAGATAAAGTGAGAAGCGACCACATTCTACATATTTTTCTTTTCGCGTGTAATACGTTTATGCATCCATCATTTGTTATAAGATTAGGCTGTTAATTAATCTTCGATCAAGTCAAAAGGAAAAGCATAGGTTCGAAGCATCCGGGGTTTGAGGCTTTTTAATTATTATATTTTGAATCGTAATCATGTTTGGGCTTAATGCAAATAGCATTTTGGGTGACTTATCAATACCCATGGTTTTTTATTGGTTAACAATACACCTAGTTTGAGAGTGGACGCTTCGTCTGAAGATTTTAAAAATCAGTTTAAAGACTATAAAGAGGTTTGGTTTACAACTTTAAATTTAGCATTTGAATTTTTTTAAAATAATTATCTTTATTTTCTAAATTCTCTTTTATATTAAAAAAAACTTATTTTGAAATACATTAATAGCTAAGATTACTTTTCAAATAAAAATTGAAACATAAATTATAGTCTTGCAAGCTTTTTTTTTATTAAAATTAATTTTACAAATCACGTTAATTCAAAATTAAGTTTGTATAATTCTAATACAAGTACATGCTAACTTTATCAACAATGGTCAGTCTTATTTGACAGCTCCATTGTCGGTATTCGATATGGCCTCTCACAAGTTCAGTTTGGGTGTCGAACAGTAAATTCATTGTACGACTTTTCACCCAACAATTTTTTAAAAAAAAGTTATTTTGTTAAAAAATTTTAAATCAATGAATCATTCTTATACAGCATATTCACTGCACAGCGAACAATCTGTTTTGGGCTTTTCACATTACACCATAATAGTTGACATATAGATAATTTTTTTGGGCCAAAAAACTTATATATAAATAGTTTTTTTTTACGTCTCGATCCCTCTCAAAGAAAATATCAATAGTGTGAGCATACCCAAAAAATTAATTCATGAAATGAAAAAAATCCAATACACTTGTAAAGCCACTCTTCCATTCATTAATACATAATTAATAAAAATATCATCCTTTTGGGAAAACCGTGTTTCACGCATTTTACTTCTTTCTCCCTCTTATAACTCTCTTGGTCCATCCAGTGTTCCCAATTTTTAGTTTTGTATGTTAAACGTCTACGTTAGTTGCCTAATTAATGGATTTTGGTTTCAAAATTTCAATAACAAAGTGTATTTGTGGGCACATTGAAATGTAATTATTGTCCAATTTCCGACAGAAAAAAGCGTAAAAAACGTAAGGCTTGGGTTCAAAATTCACACGTCAAGGAGAAGTAAAAATATTTCAATGGTAGTTGTACCTTAAAGTGAGTTTATACGATTCACATATAAATTTAACTTCATCTAATTTCAAACAAATCGAACTAGATTAATTTTATCCAAACTCACCAAATAATTAGATCAGATACGAATTTGATAGTATATATTTAATTGGTTCGTGTACTGAAAATTTATATTAGACATATAATTAAATCAACCAACTTATTAGAATTGTATAATATTTAAAATTTTTATTATAATTTTCATTTTATATATAAACCATAAATAATAATTAATTATTATTAAAATTTATAAATTTCCAATGCTAAATCCCACTTTTAAAAAAATCTTAACTTGTTCATACCGAAATCTCATTTGATCTTAGGAATAACGACTTAAGAAGATCTTAATATTAGGGATTTGGTTTTTATCATTGTGACTTTTTGTATAATAAAAGAAATATGATTGAATCTATTGATATGTTCATGCAAGTTGTTTGATAATAATAAATAATTTATATGATTTTTCATGAACTTAATTCAAAGTCCAAAAGCTCACCAAATCTTTCAATTGTCTATGAACTTGGGTCTGGAATTCTTTGCAAAATAAAAAAATTAAAATAGCTTTAATCTCTTAAAATTATCTAAAAACTAGTTGGTTCAGACAAAAATATTTTGAAAATACTTGTTGAATTTCTTAAATTTTTTTATAAGAAATTAGGATTTAAATACATAAATTGCGTCTCATGTTAATTGTTAAATTGTACAATATATTTAATATAAATTATTTTATTTTAAGATCATATGTAGTTAATATTAAAATTTTTTCAATTATATATAGTCAATTAATTATAATTTAAATTATTAATTAAGTTTATATAATTTTTTAATTTTAATTATTATATTTGCTTTTCTTTTCCAAAATATTGGAACATATAAAAACTTAACTTGAAGGTACAAGTTGACCAGTAACCTTGTTCCAATATAATTGAGCTCAGGATTTAATTCCAAGTCCAACTCAAAGCTACAGCTATATAGGTCGATAGGTTGTGGCCTCAATGTACTAATCAACGTCTAACCTCTGTATTGCACCAACTTTTCCTTTTTATCTTCTTCTCCAAAACTCTAAAATCTCAAACTACATTGTCCCCTAAGACCAAAAAAGTAAACACTACATTGTCCACGAAATGACAGCTTTAATACGGATATGTTGGCACGAAGTGCTAATGTACACTAACCGTTTGTTTGATTGGCAGGATGTGTGATAGACAAATAATGAGAATAAGATTCAGAATGACGGAGGGAGGGGACGTGTTAACGTATATGTTTGGTTGTATATGAAACGATATAAAAAGAAAAATATCATGTTTTATTTGATTTAATGGATTAATGAAAGTACAAAAAAGAATAAAATTCAAATTATTATATTACCGTATAATAAAAAATTATTATTATAATATATATTTAAAAATATAATAATTATTAAACTTAAAAAATAGAAAAATATATTCTATACAACTTAAAGAATATAAAATAAATAAAATTATAGTAAAAAATATATATAGCTTTTTAGATTAAATATATATAAAATAAATTTTTTCTTTTTATTGTATATTACATATTAAAATATTTTTTCTAATACAAGAAGCGACTGCTATACAAAGTTAGGGCTATTTTTGCCATTTCACTTTAGTCTCCTAGGAAACTATCAGCTCTCCCACCAATTTTGGAGGGAACCCACCACCCCGTGCCTGTGGGAGAGCATTCTCCCGAGGTTGAGGATTTCCTAGGCTTAGAAATCAACCAAACGTGTTTGATGGAATCACTTTGCCTCTCCCACAGCCCAACAATTCCAACCAAATATGATGTTAGTGTGTTTGCGAATTAGGTTGTCAAGCATAAATTCACATAGGATTTAAAAGGGTGTCATGGTGTACTTGTTTTTCTTAATTTTTTAACAAAATTATTCTTTTAATTTAAATGTTTAATTTAAAAATTTTTGTGAATCAAAATCTAAATCTATTCTTATTTACGTTTATCTATGCATCGACTTCATGAAGTAAACGCTCATCTTATAAGACTAACATACACTTTGTAATTTGTTTCAAACAACTAATAAAAATGACTATAAATTGTATATATTTAATTATTATGAAAGATTACAAATTCAAAATTATTATGAAGAATCGTAAGATCAAATTTTATTGATTTTAAAGGACTCTGATATGGAACTTTAAAATTTAATAGTCCTTTAAATAAAAGTATATATCAAAGTTTTTAAAGATAATTTGAAAATTTAAAATTCTTTATTAAAAAATATGTTAAATTTATTATTCTTATATAAGATTTTTCCTCCAAGAAAGATGCTATATATTTGAGGTTTTTAGAACTAAAATAACTCTAAGAAATTGTTCCTAAACATTCTTTTATTCTCTTGCCCATTAGACATCTTTTTCTTCTTCTCAGTTATCTTTCTTTTATAAGTTCACTTTTAAAGATTTTATGAAATAATTTTTCGAGATTAAAATCTCAAAGAAAAAGATAAGTTGTTGTAATGGCTTACTATAAGGATATATTGAAATTTTGAAATTGAGGCAAAAGGACTAAATGTAAACTTACTGTATTTGATTATTTTCTCTCTGTTCCTGTTATTTGTGCACAAGGAATTATATATTTTTACCTCTTCATTTTATCATTGCAATGATATTCTATATTTTTGGTTTATTTGTGATTTTCTTTCGTGATATCATAACTTTATTCAAATATTAAGTACAAGCGATTTTTTAGCCTAAGTTGTGGCTAAAAATTAGCCCCAGAAAAGTAAGAGTTTATGAATTCCAAATCTGGAGAAATAATCTTCCCAGTAAGGTGATGGCAAAAAGCAACGAGTGATGGCAAAAAGCAACGAGTAATGGTATGCACAATATGAACAAATTCCAAGGCCTGGTCACATGCTTGATTTGGAAATTTAGATTCTATATATACGCACAATACAGTTCATTAGATCTACATACACAATTTAAACTTGACTACACAAAATCCAAATCAGTAAATTTGGTAGCAGATTAAGGATGCCCATCAAGTAAGACCTAAGAATACCGAATCCATGGAATATTCCACCAAGGTCTAGAAGGCATAGCCCTCACCTAATGTTTGAAAAGTGATGCATTATATGTATAGATGCCCCACTACTATTAGCACAACAGCGCCCACATGAAAGAACAACCTTTGACGCAATATTGTGGGCAAACTGGGTCTAGCAAATGGTCATTTATTCAGGGTAGGAATGAAGTGTTAATGGTGGAATTTTGGAAGTGGGAAATGACGATTCAGTACTTGTTCTCTATGTGTCTATTATGTCTTAAGTGTGTATTTGGTGGTCTTTGCATGTTAATTTTGCCTTCTCGATTGAGCATATATCAATTTTGATGTAACCTTTTCTAGTTTTCTTTGATTTTGGTGCTACCCTTCAATTATGAACTGTTTAGCTATTACGAAAAGGCTACCACATTTACACCTTGAGACCTAAATGAACAGTGAATTTGTTTTTTTTTAATATTTACTTCACGCAAGTGTATTCACGAATCATGATGACAATCATTTTCCTAAGAGACGTTGAGGTGAATTCGAAGCAAATCTGAGTTTGTTGATGATAGAAAGGCTAAAACAATAGTGCAAGATTAGTATACAACTATACATGCACATGCACTAAATTCACAATAAGAAAATTATTCGTTTACTTGGTTCAACTTACAGGGTCTTGTGATAATTAATGCGAGTTGAGGTTTGAGCTTCTTATTTTTCCTAGTTAGTTTATAAAAGGATATATTAATTTAAATCAATATTTTGGAGGAAAAAATGAAGGAGGGAAAAAATGGAACCAATTCATAGGAAAAAAAAAAGTGTGCTGCTCGTGAATGAATTCTCTGCAGCACACTGTAATAAGCCTAGACATGTGAGAGAGAGTTTCATAAAAAAGAGATTTAAAAAATAAATAAATGGGACATGTGACATACAATACCCCCCTGTATGGAGGTAGTAGAGACTTGCTATGTTTTATGCACAACAGGAAATCTTCAAAAAAGATCCAATTGTGTTATGCAGCTTAGATCATTGAATCCAAGGTGAAACCTACCTTGATTAATAAGCCCCACATTCATCCAACGGTCTAAATTATATAACACTGGATCAAGGCTCAGGATATCCCTAC